>CM076672.1:162386990-162986990 GCA_038501925.1 Xenopus petersii
TAATTTACTTACTAATTCCTTTTTCCTTTCTTTCAAAGATACTGCTGCCCTTCTGAACAGTTTTGAATTGAATTGATTTCTACCGTCTGGTAAGATAAAATATTCTAAAGGTTGTTATCGTTATTGTTACCCATAACATGGGCAGATAATATTACTATATATAGAGAATTTAGCAAAACTAAAGATATTGTTTGAGCTGAAAAACCCTTATACAGGCCTTTGATGGGCAGTGCAGAGGTCATGTGATTACTCTTGGACATTCTGATTGGCCTTTGTGGATTCAGCTACTTTAATACACTAAGGAACATGGTGGTCTTTATTAAAACACTTATGATCCTGGACCTTATGTTTCGAACACGGCTTTGGATTTAATGTGAACATAATTCCTGTTTGTAACCAAATACTGATGGGTTTGGCTGGGCTACAATTCCTCATAGCAATTGCCACGAACCAATCAAAAGGAAGGTGGGAGGGGTATTTTGCATTTAAACTTTGTATCACTGTGATTGAATGTTACACATAAAAAAGAGCCTTGCAGCTGGAAACATGTGGAGTGGTGAATAAAGGAGACTTCAGCAGCAGCTCTCTGCACTTCCTGGTATCATTACCTCTACATGTTTTACTCTGATTTATGCTCTGGATAGGAACAAGGGTGGAACATACCTGAAATTAATTTACTAAAGGGCTTCATTACAGCAGCTTATAGACTTTATCTACTACTAAAAGTACAGATGGTACTATTTGGTTAAACAGCAATATAGAGAAGTAGTATATACCGTGAACAGTTGACCAGACATTTTTAAGAAACTGGCAAAATGGGAGCCCTCATTTTTTATTTCTTGAAAAGAGAGGACTAGGAGTCCTGTAACAATGTAGGGCATGTGTGTAGCAGTATACTGAGCGAAACATGAGTGTGAATTGGTCTTCCCATTGACTCCAATGCAAATCAGCACATTCAGACACAAAGCAAAAGATGCCAAATTTATTTATCATCACAGTCTCCAAAGCTTTGAAAGTAAGTGAAAATGTTGTATTGGTCGCCCCAAAGCTGAAAAAAGGTGACACAAGCATAGTAACATAGTAAGTAAGTAAGGGTGAAAAAAGACACACGTCCATCAAGTTCAACCTTTTAGTTTTTTGGTTTTTTTTAATCTGCCTAACTACCAGTTGATCCAGAGGAAGGCAAAGAAAAAAACCCATCTGAAGCCTCTCCAATTTGCCTTTAGAGGGGGAAAAAATTCCTTCCTGACTCCAAAATGACAATGGGACCAGTCCTTGGATCAACTTGTACTATGAGCTATCTCCCATAACCCTGTATTCCCTCACTTGCTAAAAAGCTATCCAACCCCTTCTTAAAGCTTTCTAATGTATCAGCCTGTACCACTGATTCAGGGAGAGAATTCCACATCTTCACAGCTCTCACAGTAACAAACCCCTTCCAAATATTTTGGCGGAACCTCTTTTCTCTAAGTCAGCTTGAGGGACACAGGGACCTTCGATATAGCTAGTACCACTAGGAGGCAGGACACAACCACAAAACAAAACTAACTCCTCCCTCGCTGGCTATACCCCCAGCAGGCGGAGCCTAAAGCCAGTTTGAGTTGTGTCCTCAGGAGGTTAGGACGTTTTTTTTTATTTTTGCTACTCTAAAAGTCAGCTAAGCTGACACCAGGGGCAATGCAGACCCTTTACACAACGTAAAGGCTCTTAATGCTACCCCCCAACGTGGGAGCCTGTCTCCGGGGTCATCTTGTTCTCTGGCACATACCATTCAGCTCACAGAATGTCTCCCTTCCTTGCAGGAGGAGCAAGTGCTGGCCGGCAGACAAGGAGAGCATTGGATCTTTTGGGCCTGAGGCAAGTCTGTTTCCTCAGCCCCTATCCTCTCTCGCTTCCTCTCAGGCACAAGAACAACGGACCAGGATTCCTCTGCCTGGCCATGCTATCTATAAAGGAAAGGTCTCTACTCCTCTTCACTTACTTCAGTTTTCCCTGCTAGGACTCTAAGGGGCGTTTCTATCAGGGCCCTTAGGTCCTGGTTGGAAGGGTGACAGGCGCTCTCTGGCGCCATGCGGCACTTTTCACTTCTTTGTGACTCGGTGGGGGAGCGCCGACTTTGAGCGGCGCTTCCTTCACTGGCGGGGAATTTTGTTGCGCAAACTCGCGCATGCGCAGTACGGCCTCAGACGCCAGGCGCGTCTCCTCCTCTCCGTGCGTGCCGCCATTTTGGATTAAGTGGCGCACCCTTTGCGCGCATTTCTCAGAAGCTGAGAGACAAGGCACAGCACGCAGGGACACAGGGATCTCCTCGGTCTTATCCAGGTTTCAGACCAAACTACTCCTCCTTCCCTGCCTACTCCACCGCAGGTTAGCGTGTAGTTCTGCCCTCTGGGGGTTGGGGAGGCTTCCCTTGACTTAGCAATTCAGCTAACTTGCCACCTTAGCCATCATCATGTCTGATGGGCCAAGTGAGGGTCTCTTTTCCAGGGCTGCACCCACTGCCTCTGTTACCTATTTAACCTGTGCCAAATGCTGCAAACGTCTCACACGAGGACACAAGGATCCTCTATGTGTTAATTGTAAGTCTCAGGTTACTGATCCTCCAGTATCTACTTCACCTCAGAATCAGGCTATTCAAGGGGAATTCCCAGCTTCTAGCAGACCGGCTTCCCCAGCCAGGGAGCAATCCACTCCAGAATGGGCATCCCAATTGACCACCGGAATCCCCAAATTAGCTCAGTCACTGGACAAGCTGCTTGCCCGGCTAGATAATCCTAGACAAAGGTCTTCTAAGCGCAGGGCCCCCTCTCCGTCTGATGACGACAGTATTTCTCCTCCCAGGCACCAGTCTCCTTTCCCACCTGACTCTGGGGACGAGGACCACTCAGACGGTGAACTATCTTGTGGTTCCGGCCATGAAGAGGAGGACTCCCATAAATTCTCTTCGGAATCTGTTGACTCACTGATTTCATCTGTACTGGAAACTCTTAACAGGGGCCACAGCTGAGTCCTCAAAGGCTCTTTTCAAACGACACAGTAAGACATCACCTGTTTTTCCTTCACATTCTCAGCTTGATCAAATTATTCAACAAGAATGGGACAAACCAGAGAGGCGCTTCCAAGCAAACCGTCAATTCCTCAGGCAATATCCCTTTGCGCCTGATATCACCGACAAGTGGTCATCTCCACCATCAGTCGATGCTCCTGTCTCTAGACTTTCCAAAAATACAGCATTACCAGTCCCTGATGCCTCATCCTTCAAGGACTCTATGGACAAAAAATTAGAGAGCTTGCTACGATCCGTTTTTTCTGCCTCTGGTTCATCCCTTCGCCCAGTGATTGCCATAGCATGGGTCAGCCGGGCCATGCAATCCTGGTCCGATACTCTCGTTAACGCTATAGCGGAAGGAGTTCCGCGCCACGAACTTTCTCAACTCGCCTCACAATTCAAGGAGGCAAATGAATATTTATGCGAAGCTTCACTTGACGCAACACAAGTCATTAGCAGGTCCTCTGCCCTCGCCATTGCAGCGCGAAGATCCCTTTGGATGAAATTATTGTCTGCCGACCTCTCCTCCAAAAAGTCTCTTACATCCATCCCCTTCAAGGGTAAACTCCTCTTCGGGCCCGACCTCGATAAGATTATTAACCAGGCTACGGGAGGTAAGAGCACCCTGCTGCCACAACCAAAGGCTAGTCCCACCTTTCGTAGAGGAAAGTTTTTTCATACCTCCCAAAACAAGGGTTCCAGATCTTCTCCTCCAAGGACATCATTCTCGAACAGGGGTCATTTCGGGAACAAGCAGAGACCTTCCTGGCAGAACAGGAAACACATCTCTAAGACCACAGATAAAACTACCTCAGCATGACGCCATGCTTCCAACACCAACTCCTGTGGGGGGGAGATTAAGACTTTTCGCAGATACGTGGGTCACAATCATTCAAGACTCATGGATTCACGAGGTCGTCACCCGAGGATACCACCTGGAGTTTTCATCTCTTCCCCCTCCACGGTTTTTCATGTCACGGTTCCCACCAGGATCGAACAAACAATTGGCATTCCAAGTCGTGATCGCCAGTCTTCTGCTCGCAGAAGTTATTATTCCTGTTCCCCCTGCGAAGCGATTCAAGGGTTACTATTCGAACCTTTTTGTTGTTCCCAAAAAAGACGGATCTGTTCGACCTATCCTAGACTTAAAAGAACTAAACAAATTCCTCCGTCCTCGGAAGTTCAAAATGGAGTCCTTACGATCTGTCATCGCAGCGATGTCTCCGGGTCAATTTCTAATGTCTCTCGACATCAAGGACGCTTATCTGCACGTGCCCATTTTCCCTCCGCATCAGAAGTACTTGAGATTTGCCTTCCAAAATCGTCATTTCCAGTTCACAAGTCTGCCGTTCGGCCTCACCTCGGCCCCTCGGGTCTTCACCAAGATTATGGCTGCTGCCACGGCAGACATTCGCAGTGTAGGGATAAACATCACTCCCTACCTCGACGACTTACTGATCAAGGCACCTTCCTTTCAGGAGGCTCAACAAGCTCTAAAGACCTCCATGACCAAACTGCAAGATCTGGGCTGGGTTCTCAACCTCACCAAATCCTCGCTAATACCCAGCCACTCCATGTTTTCCTGGGCATGACCTTCAACACGCAGTCTCAAACGATATCTCTACCAATCGAGAAGGTTGTCTGCCTACAAAGATTGGTGACGAGTCTACTTCGGAAGCCACGACATTCTGCGAGATTCTGCATGAAAGTTCTGGGAGTTATGGTATCCACCATAGAAGCAGTACCATTTGCCCAATTCCATCTCAGGGAACTTCAGTGGAACATTCTCTCATCCTGGAAAAGAAAATCCCTGCTACAGGAGATACAACTCTCTCAACAGACGAGGTCATCCCTCCTCTGGTGGTTACAGACCTCTCATCTCACCAAGGGGAGGCGCCTCGGCGAAACTTGCTGGCGTATCCTGACGACGGATGCGAGCCTCTTCGGTTGGGGAGCAGTTCTCGAGGGGCGGTCGGCTCAAGGGAAGTGGAACCAGCACGAGAAACATCTGCAGATCAACCTGCTCGAGATCCGGGCAATTCGGCTCAGCCTCCTCCACTGGCAACAAGACCTCGAAGGCCAAGCGGTGAAAGTTCAGTCGGACAACTCGACGGCTGTGGCTTACATCAACCACCAGGGTGGTACAAGAAGCAGGGGGGCGCTAAACGAGATAAAGCTCATCGTTCGGTGGGCCGAAGCTTGCAGTGTTCAACTGTCAGCCATTTACATCCCAGGTTTGCTGAATTGGGAGGCGGACTTCCTCAGCCGTCAGTCCCTCGACCCGGGCGAGTGGTCACTAAACGACGAAGTCTTCCAAGAGCTGTCGCTACGGTGGGGCATACCAGAGGTGGATCTCATGGCAACCAGGCACAACAGGAAGGTTCCGATGTTCCTAGCTCGTTACAGGGATCCCCTGGCTCACGATGTGGACGCCATAATGGCCCCCTGGCCCTTTCGACTAGCGTATGCCTTCCCACCTCTGCCTCTTATTCCCAGAACCATTTGAAGGGTTCGAAGAGAACGGACCACGCTTATTCTAATAGCACCAAGGTGGCCCCGTCGGGCCTGGTTCTCAGACCTCCTCAATCTTTCCGTGGCGGAACCATGGACTCTGCCATCACTGCCGGACCTTCTCGCCCAGGGACCGATCCGGCATCCAAACCCAGGAAGCCTCAACTAAACGGCCTGGCTCTTGAGACACGAATCCTAACACGGAAGGGTTTTTCCAAGGCCGTCGCACTCACAATGTGCGCAGCACGACAGCCGGTTTCAGCCAGGGCCTACTATAGGGTTTGGTCCACCTACCGACAGTGGTGCTTTAAACTCAAGGTGAAGTTCTGGGAGTTTTCCATTCCTCACATCCTGGAGTTCTTGCAAGAAGGCCTCTCTCTGGGCATGTCTTTAGGGTCCCTAAATCTCAAATTTCTGCCCTTTCAGTTCTTTTCCAAAAACGTCTAGCTCTACTTCCAGGTGTCAAGACCTTCATGCAGGGAGTGGCTCATGTGGCTCCGCCTGTTAGAGCGGCCTTTCCTGTTTGGGATCTCACTCTATAGTTGCACGCTCTTCAACTGCCTCCATTTGAACCTCTCGCCTCAGTGCCTCTTCAGTGGCTCACCTGGAAGACGGTTTTTCTTCTTGCTATTGCCTCAGCGAGACGTGTCTCTGAGCTCAGTGCTCTTTCATGTAAAGCTCCCTATCTCGTCTTCCATCCGGACAGGGCCGTTCTTCACACCATCCCTTCGTTCCTCCCAAAGGTCGTCTCCGAGTTTCATCTTAACCAGGAAATTGTTGTACCATCCTTCTGTCCTGCTCCGGCAAATTCTAAGGAAAGAGCCTTGCACACCCTTGATCCTGTCAGAGCTCTGAAGTTCTACCTGCATAGAGTTCGAGAGATCCGTAAATGTGATGCTCTGTTGGTGCTCCCTTCAGGACCTCGCCAGGGCTGTCCGGCTACCAAGCAGGCCATCTCCCGATGGATCAAACAAGCTATCCAGAGAGCCTACACGGCAAAGGGGAAGGATCCCCCGACCAGAATCACGGCTCACTCCACCAGGGGTGTGAGTACTTCCTGGGCGTTCCGTAACCAAGTTTCGGCCGAGCAGCTGTGCAAGGCGGCTACGTGGACTTCCGTCCATTCCTTTTCCAAATTTTACCACTTTGATACTTTTGCGGCATCTGACACTCGCTTCGGCAGAAGGGTGCTGCAAGCTGCGGTGGTTTCTACTTAGGCCTCTTTTCCCACCTGGTTTCTGGGGACAGCTTTGGTATGTCCCAAGGTCCCTGTGTCCCCCAAGCTGACTTAGAGAAAAGGAGATTTTGTTTACTTACCCTTAAATCTTTTTCTCTTCAGTCACTTGGGGGACACAGGGCTTCCCTCCCTGGATTGAGGCCTTCACTCCTTCAGATATGTTTTGGTTAATTTGCGTTTGGATTGTTTTCCATATCTAGTTTTATTCCTGTTGACTTTGGTACAAACTGGCTTTAGGCTCCGCCTGCTGGGGGTATAGCCAGTGAGGGAGGAGTCAGTTTTGTTTTGTGGTTGTGTCCTGCCTCCTAGTGGTACTAGCTATACCCAAGGTCCCTGTGTCCCCCAAGTGACTGAAGAGAAAAAGATTTAACGGTAAGTAAATAAAATCTCCTTTTCTTCTAATCGGAATGGGTGACCTTGTGTCAGCTGGAAAGACCTACTGGTAACTAAAACATTAGAGAGATTATTATATGATCCCCTTACATATTTATACATAGTTATAATTTCTCTGTCGTCTTAGGGGAACACAGGGACGATGGGGTTAAAGGAGAAGGAGAGCTCCAAGACAGTTTATTGCCAAGAGATTAGCCACAATAGTGCAAGCTAGAATGCTATATTTATTCTGCAGAATGCTTTACCATACCTGAGCAAACAGCTCTAGACACTGTCTCTGTTTGTTTAGGATAGAAGCTGCCATCTAAGCTTGGTGTGACACAGGCCCAGACTGATAATGTATCAGGTCGGGCAAATGCCCGAGGGGCCGCTCTACCCTGCATTCTAGTGGGCCGCCCGCTGCCTAATTAGATGCGGTGCTCGCTGCACTTGCCAGCTAGTAATCACTCACACCAACGTACACGGCACGGTGGGACAGCTAATTAACTTATCTTTCAGCCCCGCACCACGGACGGTAGGAGCTTTTACTTTCTTCCTCCCGTTTGCAGTCCTACCAGTGCCTGTGAACGTTTCGGAATGTTCAGAACTGTCTTTGCTGACTCTGAGTTCTGTTATCCAGTGAAAGAGATAGACGCAAGCAGGCACACAGCAGAAGTCTGACCCCGTGACCTAGGAGGAAGTGATCAGCGGTGACGGAAGAATTTGAAGCCCCCCACTGACTGAACAGCCATGCTGCACTGAAGCTGAGTTATAAATTATTGTAAGAACTGGCTGTAAACGTTATGTTTATGATGAGGGGGAGTTTATGATTTTGGAATTATATTTACAGAAAAGTAGAGGCTAACAAAGAGCAAACAGTAGTAACCCCACACTTTCGGATTCTTTTATTCTAAAACAAATTTAAAATTATACAGTACCCTTGCATACCTCCCAACTGTCCCTTTTTCGGAGGGATAGTCCCTCTTTTGACAGCTCAACCCGCAGTCCCTCATTTGTACTGGAATGTCCCTCTTTTCTCTGCACTGAACAGCCAGAAAAAGAAACAACGTTTCTAACTTAATTGGCTTTTAGCAGAGAGTCCAGAACAGCTAACAGGTGCAAATAAGATACTTTGTAACAATTTTGAGACACAAAAACACAGTTTAGATAAGGAGAAATATTTTAAAACTTCCATAACCTGCCAAATTTTGTAAAACAAACATGGTAATGTGTGGCCACAGAAAGGGGTGTGGTCAAAAAATTGCTGCGCTACGTGTGTCCCTCTTTTCACTTCCAAAATGTTGGGAGGTATGCCCTTGAGGTGCATCAATCAGTGTTTTGTGTAATCGATTCAATACTAACTTAGTGACCAATTAATTGATCGATAAAAACCATCAATTAATTTATGAATTCATTAATCAATTTGTAGTTCATTAATTAAAGTGCCTGTGCTTCAATATACAATCAATTAACTATGAATTCATTTTAGATCATCTAACAATTAAGGTGCCAGTGCTAATAAATATCAATTTTAAAAATGATTTTTTTTAAAATAGCTTTTAACCATTTGCAAGCAAAATAATAGAAATAAAAGAGATTGAAAAGGAAAATAGGAGAGGCTGCCAAACAGAATGCAGTGTTTAGTTTAAAGACAGAGCAGGGAAATCATAAACATAATCAATGTGGGGCAGACAGGTGAGAAGGGACGAAAAAAATTGAGGTGAGTGGGAGGCAAATCAAGAATAATGACAAATGCAGAGATTAAACGAAGAATGGTATTTGACCTAGTGAGTATTTATATGTTTTCTTTCGTTAGTATTGCTGAACAGTAGCCTAACCTACCTAACTGTTAGTTGATCCAGAGGAAGGCAAAAAACCTTCCTTATTGACTGTGAGGTGCTGACATAGGAAACAATGATTTCAAGCTGGCAAACCACTGGTGCTGCCTTCTACTTGTCTTTTTACCTGCTGTATTGCTCTGTGGGCTTGGTAGGGTTGGGGTGGAGATTAAGAGCTTAGCAGAAGAAGCAACATGTAAAAGTGGGGAAATATAAAGCTTTTGGGCAAGGGTACAAAAATACACTTACAGTATGTATTATAAGGGATAATGAACCCCCTACTGTAAATAAGGATAGATAGATAGATAGATAGATAGATAGATAGATAGATAGATAGATAGATAGATAGATAGATAGATAGATAGATAGATAGATAGATAGATAGATAGATAGAAAGTGTTCATTTGCCTGGGTGCAAAATCAATAAATGATCTCCATATTTTATATATACATATATGAAATATATTTGTGTATGTGTAAAACACCAGCATGCATTTACGTGTGGGCTGCTTTAATTTTTTTGCCTGGGCTGCTTTTTACTCCCAGTCCGGCCCTGCCCCTACCCTACATAGACCCCCCTCCCCCCAGCCTAAGTGTTACCTGGGCAAATGGCCCATACGTTTTACTTACCCCTCGGCACAGAATTAGCACCGAGGGCTACTTTTCTGTTTCTCAACAACTGTGCATGCAGCAAAACTTGGCGAAGCGCTGGTCTCATTCTGAAGATTACTGAAGCGGCTGAAGATGACGCCCGTGAACTCCGATGCCTGAATCTGCACCGAGGGGTAAGTAAAACTTAGGCTGGGAAGGAGAGGTCTATGTAGGGTAGGGGGATGGTTGTTTTTTAACTTTAGGGTTGAATTCCCCTTTAAGCTCATGTCTGCTGCAATTTACCTGAAACTCATTTATGTAAACTTGTGAATAAGACCTTTTTTATAAAACTGCTTATCAGTCAGTACACCCCTGGGCTTCCTTATCCCCCCCCCCAGCAATTGCAGGTTGTTCTAGTTACGCCACTGTATGTGATAGTTTACATAAGCAACTGATCCTGCTGCCTGAAGTCTTTCTGGATTGCCATTTTAGTTTCTGTTAATAGCTATGGAAATGATACAGACTAGTTTATACTTGACACATCTGAGATGTAATTATCAAGTCACATCATGCTAATAATTTCTGAAAACACATTATAGTAAATACATACTGTATGTCCTCCAATAGTCTATTACCTTTAATTATTATTTTATTGCTTATTTCTATTTATAAAACAGCGGCATATTCTACAGCATTGTACACAAGGGATGAGTCAGGCATGGATTGTAAGAAAATAAATGTGGCGTTGATATGAGAGAACAAACAGCCCGACTCATGAAAAAGTGCATTAAGGGAATTGTATACAGTACAGGGTTTGGAAGAGGTAAGTGCATGAAACTTACAGACCCGGAGTAGCTGGTAGAAGTGTTGTACAAAACTACTCATAATGAACTACATTACATTCATACAAGGCTGATGAGTGGAATCCTTTAAAAACAGCAATAGCACTAGCAGATCCCAGGCAGAGTAGAGAGAGCAAAACTATGGTGGATCTTATTAACGTATGTTTTGCTTGGTGCCTAAAGCTGGCCATAGATGCAAAGAAATAGTTGTACGAAACAAAAATTCGTATGATTTTCAGACTGTGTTTGGAGTCAATTCCGTACCATGGGCGTCAGTCGTTTAGTGGATCAGACAGGTTAAAAGATTTACATCAGCTACCAATAATATCTCTGCATGTATTGCCTATCTGACGATATCAATGGGTAACTGTCACTACTATTTGTCAGACATAACTTTTGTACAATTGTCAATTCATGATTTGCTCTTTTTACTGCTTTATTTAATCAGAATGGTTAATGGTAGATCGTTAGACTGACACAAACGATGGTTCATCACACAAAGAATAAAATCTGCGCATCTATGGCAAGTTTGAAAGTGGATAGTTATGCTACTGCCTGTAAATTGTACAGATCAACACTTATAAGAGGAAGGGGGCTACATTTTTGTTTGGGGAGGCCACCAATAAGAGTCTTTCTACTAGAGAACTAGTTACAAATTTATTTTGGGGAGTCTTAGCCTCTCTAAATCCTTATTATTTACAAATTATTGTTATTATTATTATTACTATAGCTATATGTATAAAGCACCAACATATTCCACAGTGCTGTACATTAAATGCAACTATGCATGGTATTGCATACCAAAAAAACATCAACAACCAATACATGAAGTAAATAGCACCCTACCTAACAGAACTTACAATTCATACAATGGCAATAATGTTCATATTAACCATCTCCAGCACAACATCATCCCAAGTTTGTCCAGCCAATAAAGTACTTTTACTCCTTAGGTTATGGGCTGGGAAAATCCAGCAATATATTGGTGCAGCCAAGAGCCTTTCAGCGCTCTTACAGCATCTGTAAAATACAGAGGATGGAAAAAGGCAGATCCATTTCAAATAACAAGGGCCGAGTGCACAGTCTAATTACAAAGAGAGAGGGAAATATGAAGCATGATAAAAATAGACAGGAAATAGGCAATGGGTGAAAAAAGAGGATGAGGAAGGAGGAAAAAAGAATAGCATTAAACTGCACTTAATGAAGATGCGAAAAAAAACATTTGAGGAGAAGGAGGAGGGAAATGTAGTGCAGGGAAACATCTTGAAACATTTATTCATAAAGATCACATATAGCTCTATTAAAGAAACTGCTTCTAAAATATTTTGCTGAGCAGAGCCTTTTTTTTCTTCCCATGCCTTAAGCACTGCCACTGTAAGTCTGGGACCATAATGAGGACCATAATGAGGTGTAATGCTATTGTCTTTGAAGATATGTCTCACAACTGGGACGTGGCTTACATTCTCACACCTCTCGATCAAACATTGCTATTGCATACCCTATGTAAAGTTGTCCTCACTTGTCCAGTTCAGTGCATATTCTCTAAGCAACATGATACGTGCTATAAGGCACTTTAGGCGAAGCCATCAAGATTCTTCAGGATGATACTCTCCATGTGTCCATATTTGACTTTTATACCAGGCTCTGATCTTTCAACCCAGGCCTGGACTGGCAAACTGTGGATTCTGGCAAATGCCAGAGAGGCTGCTGTACGATGCCATAGACAGTCACTATTTAGTGGGCCTGTGGGGGGCTGTTTGAGCCTCAGTGTACTTGAAACACCAAGGCCTATTTTGAATCCCAGTCCTGCAACCACCAGACAGAGCATAGCTGCAAGTCACTCCTCTGATCTTATCCTAGGATATTTAAAACATTATTATACATGATCTAAAAAAGTAGGGCTACCTATGAGCTCCTTAATGGGAAAACAGGTATGTTCATTCTTCCCCCTGACTTACCAGGGCACAGCAGACACATACTCAGCAGAGATACACATTTACCTAATCTCTACAGAGCAATGCCAGAATGAAATGAATCACAATCTACAATATAATAGGTTTCCATTAAAGGAAAGAATTCTTGTAATTTTTTGATGTAGAAGCAGACCTAGTGGTTGGTGGAGGGTCCTGAGGCAACTGTGGGCGACTATTGGAAACGCATCGCCGCGTGTGCATTAGCGCAGGCGACTTTGCGTTGTAGTCTATGGGGAAAAACGCTGAGGCAGTTCGTTTAGTCGCCAGGCGACAAAATCTACCCGAATCTCCTCGTGTGGCCTTACCCTAAAGACGCATTATGACTATCCTTTGATATGAAAAATGTTATGGTCATGGCAGACACTGGCACTGTCCTATATGGATTCCCTTACAAGTTCAATTTACCTTTTACCTGTCAGGCGATCCCCACCTGACAGCCCCAGCAACTGCAAAAAACAGCATTTCCTTTTTAACAAATGTAAATGTTGTATAATAAATCTCTAAAAAAAATTTCCATGAAATACTCATGAGGTTTAATCAATTGGCTCCTACATGTTTTCTATTTGAGCCACAAAAATATTTTGTTTTTAGTCTCCTGTCAATTCACATACAGTACATAGCGGCTAGCAGGAGTCCGAGTCGGTGTTTTCTCTGCTGGTGGATAAAACTGCAATGTGTGTCATTAACCATGCGAGAACCGGTCAGGGAATTCCTCTGTACAAGAATAAAAAGTGTCAATAACTTTTTCAGAAATGAAGTAAAGCTTTCTGCTCCAAAACTAAACACAATATTACGCATGCTTTTCAGGTAAAAGTAGCATTTGGTGTTATGGCAACAATCTCCATTTAAAGATTATAAACAAATGAAATGTAACTATATAAACAAAGGGACTAATTATTAGAGAGCTGTATTTATATATTGAAGATGTCACGTCATGTAATTCTGTTTGTATATAAACTGCAGTCCTGGGACAGTGAAATCAGAAAGTGGCTAATGATGTAAGTATGAAACACTTTTATTTCTTGGATCTCTCCTTACTTACAGTCTATCACTGTCAAACATCTCCTGCTGTTTCTGACTCTCTACTCTCTTGGGTTCTACAGCATCCTTGTGGTTAGTATCTTGTCCTGTGGATCACTATTTCAAGGTACCGGTACTCTTCTCTAGAGATTTCTTCCATTCTGCTTACTTTAACTGTTTGAATGAAATAAGACTATGTATTGGCTCTCCTAGCACTGCCAGTCTATTCCTAATCCCTCTGCAAACTGATCCATACACTGTACAGAATTCAGGATATCATCTCTCTGGTAATGATACACAGAGCTGAATGTTTCGATCTTTCTTCTCTTGCCCTCTCTGCCAGCTCATGTCACCAGTTCTCAGCCTGTTGGGTTTTGTATCACCACTGAATTAAATAAAAGAGAATATAGAGTACCTTTTTATAAAAAAAAAAGAATGTATCTTTCATTATAGCATATATGTGTGTGTCACGTGACTTCCTGAACATCGGAAAATACAAAAAATAATGTGATAACCCACACCCTACTTTCACAGGTATCATGGTAAGTTCCATTCAGGCATACTAGTTGATCATCATTTTACAATACAGAAAATTATTTTGTGAACCTTCTTTTAATGGCAACTAAAAAGTCACCTATATTTGTCTCTTGTTATCGTTTCAAGCTCTCACAAGCAGGAGCCACTTTCCATGGTTATATGTAATTATTTTAAAAAATAATGTTATTTTACAGGGTGCAGAGGATACTGTTCTTCTGGATGCATTTCCCTGATTCGACAGAAAACCTTGCATATACACTGATGAGCCTCAATAAGGGCAAAGTTAAACTGACCAACAGCTCTCCAGATTATTCTTCAAAATCCAGTTGATGAGCTTCAACCTATTTTCTATGAAGGCGGAACTTTCCCAGGATTCTTATATTATAAATACACCCAAATGTGCAGTTGATATGTTACAGTTGATAAATATCTATAACTACAGAAAACAAAAATCCTAAACAGAATATAAAACATATAGCCGGACTGTCCAAGCACAAGCCTTTTAAAATTCTGCCCAAATAGGTTTGTTACTGTGTTTGGTCAGTGCCATTGCTGGTGTTAATCCATTACATATCTAGGCAGGCACAGACTGGGCTTCTTACAAATAGATGAAGGATAAAATAATGCACATATTGTATCTGGAATGGCAACTTCACAAAAAAAGCCTTACGTGTTTCATGCCTGTTGGGGATCTGAATCAAGCATGAGAGCCTTTTAAAAGAATTTTAACCCACTGGCAATTTGATATTTTGGATGGCTAGTACCATTGCTGGGCCTCTGTTCCACCAATCCACCACTTAAGGCTTTCCATTAGCACGCCTATATTCCATCCGTTTTCACTTAAATCTTTTACTGTGAGACTGGTCAGTAAGACTTTTCCCTAACAAAGTCCTTTCTTCCTTGCGCAGTTGCAGCCTGTGCGCCGTGTGTAATAGACGGTTTAATACGGAAGGCTGTTGTATTTTCCATATAAATAACTCCATATATTTCCCTTTTGAAGTGACTCTTTTTGCTTCCAAAATGAGGTCATAAAACAGGATAAGTAATGGGTTTTGAAACCAGATGTAGTAAAACATAAAATTTAAACCTACTCAGTTTGGGATTTATGACTTATGGCGAGGCTAATCACTATGGCACTATACACAGAGAGATCGCAAAAATGTCAGGCGTGAGCCAGAGAGTGTGCGCCATGATATTATGGATGCTGACGTGCTGGACACAACACAAAATGCTAATATTGTGCTAGGATTCTGGACACCACATTTATTTTACTCACATTGAAGTTATTAATAGAAAATATCATAGAACTTTCCAACATATGGGCAGACGAGTGCAACAGGGAACAATGCAATAAACATGTGGGATGCACAAAATGATAGACAAGGGCCAATCTTGTAATCTACTCCGTACTGCCAATGTTCTGGATGTAATTTAGAGACAGGCCATGGAAAGCTTAGCAATAGTTACCTGCTCGACATTTGCTTCATAGAAAAACTACTGCATGCAGCCCAGCAGTTCTGGAAATACATGTTCTGAGGTTTAACAGGCTCTCCAGATAGGAAATCAAGTCAGTACACATGGATATTTGTTTCCCTTACACTAAAGCATATCAGGGCTCATAAGAAATAGAAAATAAAATTCGTAATTTATACGTTTATTTGTATTCAGGACATAAAGTTTTTTTTTTTTTTTGTTAAGAACAGGGCATAACTACAGAGCAGAAGCAGACCCTGTGACTACCAGTATGCCCAGGAGATATAGGGAATTGAGAATATCTTCAAATAGTTTAGAAGGGCCCTAAAATTATTTTCTCTTGGACCCAGCAACTTTAAGGGTAAAGGTAGGGTACATTATGGCACACTCTAAGAAAATATTCTGATGTATAACTGTTATCATACTGTTACACTGGTAGATTACCTCCGCCACACATTGGGATGCAATTCATGCAATATATAATGTATAATATTGGCCCTTCACATTGTATTGAGCTTTTCAACCAGTAGCTCGTGAGCAACATGTTGCTCCCCAAGCCTTTCTATGTTGCTCCCAGTGGCCTCAAAGCAGGTGCTTATTTTTGAATTCCTGGCTTGGAAGCAAGTTTTGGTTGTATAAAAAACAGGTGCACTGCCAAATAGAGCCTCTTGTAGTCTGCCAGTCCACACAGGGACCACCAAATAGCCAATCACAGCCCTTATTTGGCACCCCAGGAATGTTTTGCATACCTGTGTTGCTCCCCAACTCTTTTTATATTTGAATGTGGCTCACGGGAAAAAAAAGGTAGGGGACCCCTGGTTTAGACCATGTGTGATGTAATGTATTTGAATTGGTTGATGCCCCTTTAAAAGGATTGTACCAAGGGGAGACCTACAGCCTATGAGTAAATGCCGACACAGGCATGAAATGCCTTAGGATTATGTATGTCCTAATAAAGTCTTTTTAACTTTAAGACTTGAGCTACTGCTTTCCAAATGGACCTCATCCCATTTGGAATCCAGCAACTAAGTTACTGCAATATTAAACCTAGCTGGCCAACTCTAAAATATAATTTATTATCTGTTATTTATAAAATGCTGATACATTTAGTGTTTCCCCAGAGGAGCTTACAATCTAAGGTCCCTATCACATACATACACACTGGGATCAATTTTATCAGGAACAAATGGACCTGCCTATATTTTTTTGCAGTGTGGGAGTAAACTGGAGCCCCCAAGAAGAACATGGGGAAAACATACAAACTCTTTCCAGATAGTTCCCTGGCTGGAACTGAACTTAGGACCCCAGTGCTGCAAGGCACTTGCCAGTTTAATTCTGGGCCCACAACTATGGCAACAAAATGAACTAGTAAATAAGCATGAATATAATAACTGTATATAAAATGTATATTGGAAAGTTGCTTTGAATTCATTGTTGCTATGTTCATTCATTTTGCAAATATGTTTGGTTCGAGACACTCTTTATTATCATCAGCTAGGTGCTAGGTTCTTTCAGTTGACTGTCAAGTTTTTTAGACATGTTGTACTATCATTAAAAAATAATTTTATCCAGGGAAAAGAAAGCACAGTGAAGCATCAGGAAGGTTACAAGAGTGGGAAGAAGAGCAAGAACTGTTACTCACTGTGCATATACACTCCATCAGCATGGGTCTTTCACAGTAGTACCAGAATAGTACCAAGTACCAGGAAGCTGGAAAGTGAAAGTGATTTCATTTTGTTTAGAGCAAGCCACAACAAAAAAACATCGATATTTCTTTATTAAAACAAGCGGTAAATGTATGTTCAGCATAAGCCTTATTCATTGCACTGATATTGAAAAAGGCAGCATACATAATTTATCATTTTAATCTGAAATCTGTTTGTATAATCTCAATAGACAGGTGCTTCAATACAAAGCCTCTCACACTTAAAGAAGAAGGGAAGGTTGAATAACTGGGGGGTGCCATATGTTAGGCCTCCCCCTGTGATTATAATCACTTACCTGATACCCCTGGCCAGGGGTATTAGTAATCCATACTAATAATTTAAGACTCTAATTATTAACCCATCTGTCAACAAGTTTAAATTTCTTGGGCCCCCCCTCTGCAATGAGCCCCTGACTGCAGCCCTGCATACATACATTTTTGGCATTATAACTTGATGCCTCACTTTTGAAAGTCTGTCTTTCCTTTTACCTTCGTAAAAGCCCAGTGTCAACAAATGCATCAAGTCATCTCTTTCATGCATTCCATATGATACTGGGGCATGTAATGCTTCAAATATCCCTGATTTCATCCTTAGCCATCCAGTGGGAATTAGGCAGTCTTTAGAGTTTCCTGTCTGGATCCAGGCCAAGCCAAAGCTGACATTTTCTTTAGCCTGCCGCTGGAAAAATATGTGGCTTGAAATGCTTACAATATTTATAAGCAACATTCATTAACTGCGCACCAAACATCTCATGGAATTACTGCATCAAAGAAACGTGCACATACATACACATAAAACTAATAGAAAGCATGGAGAGCATCACAGGGGAGCAGGGTGACTAGTCACAGACATAAGGCCACACATATTACATGAGGGAAAGTAGAAAGTTTAGCAACATCTGGCTGCCCCATTTTAACATCAAAGTGGTGGGAAAATGGAGGCCACTGTATATAATTAAGACCATTGTTGTGACCCACAGGCTGTTGTCTTGGTCAAGAAGGTCTAAGGTGCAAGGAAATATTTATCACCGTATTTGCATTTTTAGACTGACTATAAGCATGGCAAGATGTGGAACATCCAGCTTGTTTTCCCATGCCATGTTTGCCCTTTTATAAACACAAACTGGTGGCACGCATAGATATAATTCACTGATCTGACTGATTGGACAGATAGAGAGTGACAGAAGGGAAGACCACACAGGGCATCGCTTTACATGAGAAAAGTGCAAACATTATTTGGATTTTACCTGCCCTCAAGCTTGATCTCCC
The DNA here is from genome assembly GCA_038501925.1 of Xenopus petersii. Classification (NCBI taxonomy): domain Eukaryota; kingdom Metazoa; phylum Chordata; class Amphibia; order Anura; family Pipidae; genus Xenopus; species Xenopus petersii. Next base: position 162,405,408 of record CM076672.1, read on the forward strand.
CTTCCATACCTTTACTTCTGAATGTAGCTGCATTCTGGGCTTTTAATACCCCCTCTGGGAGAGTAGAAATGGAGTCACTGAAAGCTTGTTTACATGGGAAACAAAATGGCTAAGCATTGTAGATACAAATACATGAGTAGGACAAGCTGCAAATCTGAAATGTTCAAGCTACTAAAGTAGATTTTTGTGGCTGATGTTCCAGTGGTTGTTATTACGCAGGAAATGGGATGCATACGAGTTAGATCAACTGCATTGGACACATATGGGAATGTCAACTATCTAAGAGAAATAAATGACTTCCACATAACGCCCACGTGATTTGTAAAGGCAGCATGCAACACATGCCTGAAGACATCACATTGTGTTTTTGTTTATATCTTTTCTTTAAATAACCATTTGGAATGACAGACAGGGGAAGACATTCATGTGGGTGATGCAACTGCACCAGCAAGAGCCAATGTTACTAGCTTTGTTATGGTAACTGTAGTCTTTCTGCACAACCCAGTGTAGAAATGATATGATGGTAGAAATTATAGAAATTAGCAGTTCACGATACTTGTAGCCTTCCTGCACATCCCTGTAAGAGTAATCTACTCTCAGAATAAGCAGCAATAGAGTTAAAATGAGCGAAGCATAAAAAGTTGCTTACTTTAGTGTTCATATGAGAAACACCTTGGAGCGTGTCATGGGAATTGCAGTATTTGTAAATAGCCCAAAAGATATTAACATTGGAGCACAGAATTCGAGAGGTACTGAGCAGACAATCTCATTTTAGCTGTCAAAAAGAATTTATAACATTTAATTGTCTCCAAATTGAAATGGCAAAAGTGCTTGCAATGGCATTCTGAGAAGTGTACTTTCATGTCATATTTGACTTTAAATAGGCTGTTGCTGTCCCACTAAAAAGCAATAACAAAAAATAAAATGTACACTATGCGCTATTTTTGGCTAATTGTCCTGACCTATAAATAATTTTAGAAGCATTAACCATGAAGCAGTTTTCGTTGGGTGACAACTTTATGTAACAGTCTAAGGCCCCATCATAATCAGAATCTGATCTTACTTAAATGAACAGTAACACCAAAAAATAAAAACATTTTAAAGTAATTAAAATATAATGACCTGTAACTATGCATTGGTTAAGTTATGTGTATGCTTTAGAAAAGCAACTAGAGTTTATGTAAGTAGGTTATTGTGTAGCCATGGGGGGCAGCCATTTAAGATAAAATAGGCACAGGCTACTTAGCATATAACAGATAAGCTCTGTAATAGAATACAATATGATTCTACATAGTGCATCTGCTCTCTGCTACGTAATCTGCCCCATGGCTACACAGCAGCTTGTTTATATAAACTATATTAGTGTCTCTAAAGCAAACACATCAGTTGTACCAGTGCATTAAACAGTATATTATATTTAAATTACTTTAAAACATTTGAATTTTTGGTGTAACTGTTCCTTTAAGAAGTATAATATTAGGACATGTATTAGAATTTGCTGACGTAGCCCCTGCTGTGTTTTTTAACAAAAGTAAGAGGCAGGGCCTAGTCTCCATGCAAGGGGATAGCGGTTTTCGGGATAACGGATGCTATACCTGTACTGAGAAATGCCTCTGCTAAAACACACAAAGGGGCAGATTTATTAAGGTTTGAGTTGTGTTTTCCATGAAAATTTGAGTTTTCGAGTTGTATTTTTTGGCCAAACTCACATTTTTGCGTTATAAAAAAAATACATTTTTTGGATTTTTTTTTAAAAAAAAAACTTGAATTGTCCAGATTTATAATTTAATTCTGGTCAATGGCAGAGGTCCCCTGAACCATTTGAAGTCTTTTTGATGTTCGAGTTTTTTTCGGAGGGTTTTTCCCAAAAACTTGAACGATTCGATTGATTCAAAGTTTTTTTTTCGGCGAAAACATGATCAATTAGAGTTTTCAGGTTTCAGGACTTGAATTCACAGAGTTTTTTCCATTCCAGTTTTTTCTTAAATAAGATACCATTCGAATTGCATTTCAGTTCATTCGAGGTATAAAAACTCTAACCCCGTAGCATCTTAGTAAAGCCAATTACCACTATTGGCTATTTTGTAATCATGACAAGTAGCTAGCTCTGTGTGTATTCATCCTTATAATAAGTCATTTTTCATCAACAAGCTTTGCAACTGCTTACCAATCAGCGCCCCACTGGGCACCAAATATCTCATGGGCCGCCAAGTAGTCACAGTCTCCTCTATAAAGGTCTTGAATTGCAAATGTGCAAATGCCACAGAGGCCAGTGGCATAACTTGGCAGCGCTGGGCCCCCCAATAAAAAAAATATACTGAGAAGGCCCAGCGCAAACAGTCCACTTCCCCTGGCCCCCCTCCCAACCCGCTCATGCCGCACCTCCTGGATCAGCACTGCAATGTTATTATAAAGGAAAAAGATGGGTTGGGGAGTGGAACTATGATGCAGCCGACCTCGAGGTCCCCGGATGCAGGGTCTGCTGTATAGGTAGTTACGCCAGTGAGAGGGGCTGCTATAGGATGCCATACACAGTCACTAATTATTGGGCTGGTGGGAGGCTTTTGGCCTCTGTGTACTTGAAATGCCAGGGCCTCAGTCTTAGACTGAAATGTCAGTCTGAGACTGTCCCTAATTGAAGATTTGACTTCCTTCTTCATCCCTTGTATCAGTTAGCTTCTCTAAAAGCTGAATTGCATTTTTTAAACTGTTGCTGTTTTTTGGCAAGCATGGAGTTAACAGGAGGTCGGGGAGTGCAGGGACATTGCCTGGCTTGGTTATGTTCCTCCCCCCATTTCTTCCATAGGATCAGACATGAGATAATGAGGCCTCGGCAGGCTCCTTAGCAGCAGCCTTCGCTTTTTCCCATACACCAAACCTGTAGCCAGTGCAGAGAGACACAGTGCCGCCCCGCTCAAATCCAATTTACCCAGGACAAAAGCTGATCGACCAAATCCCCCACTAACAAACTGGTCACTACAGACAATTCATATAATGTTTAGTTTTTATTCATTTTGAGTCTAATTATCTTGAATCCCCCACTCTCCTCCATACAGTGCCCAATTAATTTGCAATGCATGTCAGAGGGCTTCAGCTTTCCGAGTCTCTGAAAGGCTTTGTTGGGAATTGTATTGATCTAACTACCGTTTCCTTCAGCAGATTTCCCTTTTTTTTTGTAGTCGGCACCAAGTAAGCTGGAGGTTTTCTTTTTTTGTGTGTGTGTTAACAGACCTGCCTCACAAAGCTTAGTAAGATTTTAAACGTAACCTCTCTCCCTCCTAAACTCTGTTTGTTTCTAGGGCCCTCCAAATACAAACTCTTAAGGATCTAAAAACCCCACTGAATGAGACATATTTATTTATATATGGGAAATCTTCGGAATGAGAGGTGTAAGTATTGTGAAATCCTAAGCTTGAATACACTGAAAAGAAACACAAATTATTGATGGATTTAATTCCTGAAGGGGTTAGATAAAGTCTCTTTTTTAACCCAATTAAAACCCTAACATCTGGACTGAAATAGGCTAATAAATATTATCTATGTAGGAAACATTGTTTCTTGGAAAAAAAAGTATATTCATCTAGATTTAAACAGTCAATAACAAGAAAAGAATTCAGCTAGGTGTCTGAACCTGTTCTATAAAACATGACATTTTTTTTAATTATTCTGTTACTTTCACTTTGTAGGTCTCTTGGGTCCATGTCATTAAGAGGACCTGAAACAAAAATCTCTTGGGTAAACAACAGGACAAGCATGCCTATAAGCAGAGTGGAGCCCAGTAAAGCACGGCAATAAAATTAGTAGTGAGAAAACGGATTAACCAAACTGGAATAACTAGCACATCAATGTAAATAAATCATTATGAGTTTTGGCATATTCTGCACCTTGATTATTCTTGACAGGAAGGACATTATGAGGGTGGGGCATTGAAAAGGGGAGGTAGTAACAAATTCAACCTAAATAAGCAGTCGGACTACAGCACGGAAGTCAAATTTATTAGCATGTAGCCAAAGGAGACATAAACATTGATTTAAATGACCAAACTAGAGCGCAGGTGACCTTTGAATTGATCTGCCAAATTACCCCATAAAGAAGAGTGAAGGGCAAGAATGTCTACCACCTTTAACCTCTCTTTGAATATATATATATATATATATATATATATATATATATATACTGTATATATATATACATATAAATAAGGCAAAGGAATAATGTATGACAGAATGTAGTGACCTGCAAAATAAATACACTGGTCTGCCAAATTGTGGCCTAATTTTAATTGCACTGCCACCAAAACAAGAAAGAATACAGCCTATTAATAAAATTCCTTCAGGGTGTGATGGCTTCAGTAAATAATTCTAATAATAAGCTCCACTTTCAATCTCTACGTATTTAGGTTTAAATTTGCCATGAGTCAACTTGCTGCTACATTCATATTCATGCAGTCCATGGCAACTAATTAATGACTTAGTGAGCCAAGCTTTACATAATAATATTTACTGATTTATCAGAGCTGGTAAAATTATAAGTGTTACTTTTAAAAACTCCACTTTGTAATGGACTGGTTCAGCTGCCCCATTAAAGCTTTCCATACACAGCAAGAGCCCCTTATTTTGCTTGGTAGCTAAATGAGAGTAGCTGTGCCTGATTTGTTGTCCCCTAAAACTGTGGGTCAAATTGGGCTAAATGGGTAATTTGGGGCTTAGGCCATCAAAGTTCATACAGGTGTCCAAGCTGAACCGCATTCCTCTGTTTGCCCAATGAATATCTGAGCACGACCCAATCAGATGTGGGCTGTAAACCGACCATTAGGTTAATGACTTGATCAAAAGATGGTCAAAAACAGAATACTCATGAGATGGGCATCAACCCTGTGCATATTTGCCACAGTTATCAGCAGTTACCAATCGGCAGTTAGCTGAGTTACAGCACTATGGCAAATTTAGCATTTAATAGTAAATGATCCCCATGGAGTTTTACTGAAAGGTCGAAATGATACAAACTCCATAGATGGAGTTATGTACAATTGTGAAAATTGTGAAATATCAGCCAACACAACATTTGTGCAGAAACAAATCATATTGTTTCAAGTAGTGGATTAGTAATGGCAACACAGGGTGAAGGTAGTCCCTGCACAAGATGGTCAACTCTCCTTCATCTACCACAGGCACTACATTCAGCCTGAACCATTGTTCTTCCAATCTTCTATTTGCCTATAACCATCTTCTACAATGGCAGATATGAGAACAATGCTGTATGGCACCTTTTCATTAGGGATGTAGCGAACTGTTCGCCGGCAAACTAGTTCGATTGTTCGCGACCGCCGAATGTTCGCAAACGTTGCGCGACGTTCGCCAATACGAGTTCGCGTTCGATTCGAACAAAAATCGTTCGACCATTCGACCATTCGATTCCTTCGACCGCTAAAATCGAAGGATTTTCGTTCGAATCGAACGATCGAAGCCATTCGATCGAATGAACAATTAAAATCCTTCGATCGTTCGAATCGAACGATTTTGCGGATGTTCGAAGTTCGCGAACTGTTCGCATTTTTTGCCGGTGTTCGCGAACACATTAACGGCAGTTCGCTACATCCCTACTTTTCATATACACTATATTCATATACACTATATTCAGTACAAGGTAATGTCAGGCCCCAATGATAGCTGCTGCATTGCAACCCTGGGCTTTATTTGTACTGAGTTTCTTTGTGTTGTCTGTTCCTTTTCCACCAAAAGAACCTTCAGACAACTTAACTGACTTGTGACAAAACTGACCATGCTGGCACTTTATAACCAACAAATAGTTATTATCAGAGTATTATAGTATATAAAAAGCACCATTAATATTCTGCAGCTCTATTCAATAAAAGGTTGAATACATCAAACATACATGACATTTAAATACAGATATATTTTATAAGGAAATGTGTATGCATTATACCTTCTTTGGGTCGACAAAAGTCTTTGGTCTGTTCTATAATAGTCCTTGAATGGCTCTCTTTTGTAGAGATGCTGGGAGTTCATTTTATGGAGCCTACCTTGCAGAGGTTTTTTGAGAATAAGACTCCTGCTCCATGCAGTGATGAATGGAGAGAAAATGTGTTTCGCTACTGGATGTACCTGAAAAATGTGGAACATCATTTTAACTAGGGAGGCATTTCTATATTCCTGCAAGCACACATTGCTGGTTGAGTCAAAGTAATGACATCAGCAAATAATATACTGAATAGGAACGAAATAAACCAACAATACCAGATTTGCTCAGTTGCTTAGAGGCTTAGCCTGTCAGATGGGACTTTTAATGCCTCAGGGCACTTTTTTTTCAAATTTTTTTGTTCTTTTGCCCGTGACATTATTCAGTATATCTCTCAAGATTTAGGAAGAGAAGGGTGAAGCCATCTAGTGGTGAGAGTATTCTGAATTCATAAGGAGATAGCTAAAGATGAGAATTTGGCTGCTTTCCCAGCTTTCGAATCATACCCTAAAGTAGTTCACATTGCGTTCAGTCCCTCCCTTCTCATTATGAAATGCTTTATGTATAACAGCTGGAATGGGAGGTTTGAAACATGACTATATTTTATCCACCACTTCCTACCTCCTTCCTCTCTCATGTGGCTTGTCTGGAGTCTACTGAGCATTTATAACATTTCAATCTCAGCAAAATGTTTGTCCGTGTTCTACTCTGCCCATGCAATGTCGGCCTGCAGTCTGTACTGTCACCAAAATGCACAGCCTTTACTTGTTTCAATACAAGGGCTGCCCCGAATCCACTATTTTGGGATTCGTCTGAATCCTTCATGAAATTTCAGCCAAATAACAAACTAAATCTGAACCAAAACGAAGGGTCAAAGAACCGTACGGTTAAAAATTGTTTAATTTCCTTGTTTGTGTGATAATTAGGATTCAGTTTGGCCAGGCACTTGGATTCAGCCAAATCAGAATCCTGCTGTAAAGGGCTGAATCCTCACTGAATCCCTAACTGAATCCTGGATTTGGTGCAATTGTACATATATGTTTGTATATGGCACATATGCAGACTGATAACACCAGAAACCTCATGCCTGGAAGAATCTGCACTCTCTGAATATTTGCACTGATGAAGTAACATTGTTTATATATATATATATATATATATATATATATATATATATATATATATATATCACAGTACATATGAGCATGGAGAACAGTAGGGAGAATATTCTGGAAATGAATGCAGTCTGGTAGAGTTTAATAAAATACACACTAATAAAATAGACTGATCGCTTGCTTGCTTTCTGCCAGGCTTTCTTCCCTTTACAATAATGCCTACCATGTGGCTGTTTCAAGCAAGGGATGTTGGAGGGGGTACAATCTGGGCTGTTACTCTACTCCTGTCTGCATGATCTCATTAAGGGGGTAAATTATGTAGGGATGCTGTCAGCTCCGAGAATTCTGAACATTCAAAAACATGCAAATCACTTAAAGCCTTTATATTAAGCCATATGCTTTATATGCTTTTATATAGATATGTTCCTGAAAAACAGATTAAAGCACCATAGTTATTGCAGTAACACTCACTCTAGATCGAGCTGCTGAACAATATTCTTCCTATAGGGCTGCAGCCAGGGGCAGCCTCAGGCCGACTTCACCTGGTGGATCACTGCACAGCTGGGATCTGGAGCATAACTACAGAGGAAGCAGACCCTGCAAAGGCAGAGGGACACAGGAGTATAGAGGGCCCAGTGAGATCCTAATAAGTGAGCAATTTAAATGTAAAATTGAACACAATGCAGCATCAGACGTCCTGTAAGTGGCGCAACACACTTCATGTATCCATAGCTATTTGTGTGTGCCATATCAGTATGGATAATGCCCATTGTTGTAAAAAGAAAGCAAATTACAGCATGTTTCCCCCCCCTGTATTTGTGCATACCTCCCAACTGTCCCGTTTTTCACAGGACAGTGCCGATTTTGACAGCTCAACCCGCAGTCCCGGATTGTTATTGAAATGTCCAGACTTTCTCTTTGATCTCCTGCACTGAACAGCCAGAAAAAGATACAATGTTTCTAACTTTTGGCAGAAAGCCCAGAATACATGTCACGAGCATTTTGATACTTTTGTGACAATTTAAAATAAGCAAAGAAACAATTGTCACAATTTAAGATAAGCTGGTATTTTGGGGAAACTGACTTGCAGCTTAAAGGGCAACTCACCTTCATTAGCAAAACTGTATTAACATATAGATACCCCAGAAATGTTTTTCAAACTTTCATAACCTGCCACATTTTGTAAAATGGACATGGTAATTAGGGGGTGTGGCCACAAACCAGGCATGGTCAAAACAATTTGCAGCATTCTGCATGGTAAATCTTTTTGTTTCTCTTTCTATTTCCAATATGTTGGGAGGTATGTTTGTGTTCGAACAATGTCACTTGCACTGGTAATAACCCCATGAGCTTCTGATTCAGTTGTCACTACTGATGCAACCAGCTAAGAGAAACCTAGAATCAGTTATATCAGGATTCCGTCTCACCAAAAAATAAAAGCATTTATGTGTAACTCATAAGAGGAGGCTAAAGGTGTGCATTGGTGATTGTTCCACGTGGCAAAAAGCATGTATGGCTTCATGAGCCCAATTTAGCTTCCATTTTAATGCTTTTCCCTTGCATTTAGAAATGAGCCTTATAATCTATACATTTATCACTAATGACCTAATTTAAACTGCAATGCGCCTCACAGGGAAGGGAGTCCAGAGACACTACAGCACCATGGGCCAACAAAACTATCTTCTGAATAACCATTAAGCTGGCCATAGATGCAAAGATCCGATCGTATGAATCATCGTACGATCGGACTTTCCCATCTCCCGACCCGCCACTAACCATTCAGATCAAAGTCTTACCAGTCAGATTAGTTAAAGAACAGATCAGCAATGTTCTGCCCCTGACAGCAATCGTACGATATCTATGTCCAACCAAAGCTAGTGACAGTCTCCCACTGAAAATTGTACGATCGGCAATACACGCAGAGATATTATCGGCAGCCGACAGAAATTTTCTAACCTGTCCGATCGACCAAACGACTGATCTCCGCCGGACGAAAAATGTCGGGACTCTCCACACACGTTCCGAAAATCGTATGAATCCTCGATTCGTACCATCAGATCTTTGCGTCTATGGCCAGCTTTAGACCTGCTATTGTACCCTGAGAAAGTAACCATGTATCTATTGCAAACTCACATCTGAATGGTCCGTGCAATTTCCATGCCACATTACAGAGATTATTTTAGAAGGGGATGTGTTTATCTGTGACAATGGTCAAAACTGGAAAACTTTTGCAATATGCAGTAAACTACTTTTGGAAGTAGAGCCAGGCAGCAAAAGATGGTAGAGGTTTATGTATGGCCCTTATAGTAATGATTCCCAACCTGTGGCTAGTAGCAACATGTTGGCTGCTCCCAAAGCTGATGCTTATTTTTGAATTACTGGCTTGGAGGCAAGTTTTGGTTTCATACAAACCATGTGCACTGCCAAACAAAGCCTCCTGTAGGCTGCCAAATAGCCAACCACAGCACATACAGCATTTGGCACTTCTATGAACTCTTTCCATGCTTATTTTAATTTTCTTTTACATTTGAATGTGGCTCACAGGTAAAAAAAAGTTGGGGACCACTGCCCTACAGCAATGCAATGCAACTGCAATTTTGTGACTAGTCGGACTGGCTGGTCACAGTCCCAAAGACATACCTCCCAACTGTTCTGTTTTTAGAGGGACAGTCTCTCTTTTGACAGCGCAACCTACAGTCCTAATTTGTACTGGAAAGTCCTGTTTTTTCTCTGCACTGAACAGCCAGAAAAAGAAACAATGTTTCTAACTTAATTGGCTTTTGACAGAGAGCCCAGAACAGCCACAGCAGCTGATAAGATACTTTTGTAACAATTTCAAGATAAGCAAATAAGTAATATAACATAACAGGTCCCTTGGGAAGTGTTAAGCTCCCCATAGACGCAAATATTTTTCCTGCCGAACGACAAAATTTAGCGAAGTCCGACCAATCCTTCGAAATTATCGTGCAGTTAGTGGGATTCGAACGATCGTACATTTTGCGATTTTTCGGCCGACATCTGTCAGGAAATTGATCGGCCAGGTCAAAAAATCTTTGTCGGTCCCAGTGCAATCTATCTACTGTATGTTTGCAGTGTCAATCAGGCAGCTGCCCTTTGTTTTCCTGGCAAATGGTCTTTTTAGTTGATGGACAATTTGATCGTTTTGAGATAATCGCGTTCTCACGATGACGATTGGATCTCTTAAATATCTTTACATCTTGGCCAGCTTTAGACTCACAGCTTCAAGGGCAATTTGCACCTTCATTAGCAAAACTGTAATAACTGGAAAAAAACACAGAAATATGTTCAAACTTTCATAACCTGCCAAATTTTGTAAAATAAACATGGTAATTAGGGGTTGTGGCCACAAAAATGGGCGTGGTCAAAACAATTGCCCCGCTACGCACGCCAACTTTTTTGTCCCTCTTTTTGTTTCCAAAATTTTGGGAGGTATGCTAAAGATGAGTGTCTGATGATATTCTGGCCTGCATCGTTCAACATGATGAATGAGGCATGAGATCTGTGGTCATACAGCTGGTTCTGTGTGGTTTATGGGAACTGTAGTCTGAAACAGTTATTCCTCCGGGGTTCCAGGACCATTTCTAAAGCACAAAGTGAATGTCATCGAACTGTAATGTACTTGTTGCAACTTGCACTGCACAGGAAGGTTATACACTAAACAGCTATTGCATATGATGGGTTTCCATGGAGAAATGCCTTGTTATCATAAAAGCTTTTAGCTCAGACGAGAACAAGAGACCTAGCAGGGTATTTTAATACACAAGGTTGCAATGGCCAGAGTTAGGCAAAGACAGTTAATAGTTCCTTCCAGCCATTCTGCACACTGTCTCTATTTTATATAAATATTTGAACGTTTAATTGTCAGATTTCTCCTAGATGCTATTTGTTTCTCTATGACTAAAATCATTCAGAGGAGACATCTGTGCAATCTATACTGGACTTTGTACCAGGATATTGTCAGGCAGTAATCCACTAAAAGGTCATGAAGCCTGTAGCATTACTGTACGTTAATCCTGAATGGGACGCACTGTAAAACCTTCAATGTGCTGCCTGCATTGTATAATGATCCTAGTAAGAAACACTGCAATGGCACAGTGGGATTGCCTTAGATTATTCTGGGCACCATAAATTAGCACAGATCTGTAGAAAAACAATAATGGTGGACACAGTGACAGTTTCATGGTAGCTTGCTCGTGGGCCTCCATAAGGGGGGTGGATGAACTGAGATTGATGCAAAATACATATACAGTATCAGGCCTCATTTGCAAATGCAGTCGCAAATGGGCATTTGCTGGCCACCCCCTTAAATATCATAGTTACTAGTCTAGATCCCTGGGCAGATGCTCCTTTTTTCTGCACAACTCCATGCACAATTTAGTGTGTTTGCCCTGGCATTATAATAGCAGCATTAAAAGTATATTGGCAGACCCATATTTATGGATACACATGGGGGCTCATTTATAAACATGGGCAGTAACTCAGCAACCAGTCACTGGATTTTTCAGCCAGCTGCAGGTTACATAGTGAAACCAAACATTTGATTGGATGCCATGGGTTACTGTCCAGGTGCAAATTTGCCCATATGAGCCCCCACATGTGAGTTCTAATATCCCAGCTGTCACTCCTAGTCTGCCCAGTACATCTGAAATTATTGGCAATACAGCATAAGGATTTTATAGACAACGTGGTTAGCAGAAATGATCTGAGAATCCCATAATTAGAGGGAAATAAAGTTGGTTAATTATTGGTATGTATTTAAATAGTAACACAAAGTCAGAGCTTGATTTACCTTTACTGTCGCCCCTTTATCTTTTGTGGCCACATGGACAGATGTAAATAGGGATGCACCGAATCCACTTTTTTGGATTCGGCCAAACCCCTGAATCCTTCACGAAGGATTCGGCCGAATACCGAACCGAATCCGAACCCTAATTTGCATATGCAAATTAGGGGTGGGAAGGGGAAAACATTTTTTACTTCCTTGTTTTCTGACAAAAAGTCACGCAATTTCCCTCCCTGCCCCTAATTTGCATATGCAAATTAGGATTCGGATTCGGTTCGGCCGGGCAGAAGGATTCGGCCGAATCCGAATCCTGCTGAAAAAGGCCGAATCCTGGCCGAATCCCGAACCGAATCCTGGATTCGGTGCATCCCTAGATGTAAATAACGGAAAATTGTGTTTAAAGAGCTCAGTAATATTTTAACAATGTCAGCATAGGTATGGGATCCAATATCTGAAAAATTGTAATCCGGAAAGCTCGGAACTATGGGAAGGCCATTTCCCATAGACATTTTAATCAAATAATTCAGATTTTAAAATTGGTTTGCTTTTTTCTCTGTATTAAAGAATCAGTACCTTGTACTTGATCGAAACAAAGGTATAACTGATCCTTATTTGAGACAAAAAAATCCTATTGTTATTTAATGTTGTGGTCCCGGGCATTCTAGATATCAGGACCCATACCTGTATATGGTTATATATGTTTCAGTGCTTTGAATGCCTAATGTGTGTTTCATTTACTTATCACACCAACAAAATGCCCGGTGTAAAGGGATAGAGGTATGGGAGCTGTTATCCAGAATGTTTAGGAACTGGGGTTTTCCGGGTAACGGATTTTTTTCTGTAATCTGTACAAGGTATTGTTTTATTATAATAGAGAAAAAGGAAATCATTTTTAAAAATGTTGATTATTTGATTAAAATGGAGTCTATGGGAGATGGCCTTCCAATAATTCAGAGCTTTTTGGATAATGGGTTTCCGGATAACAGATCCCATACCAGGTCTCGACTGAGCGTCAAAATAGGCCCTGGCATTTCAGGTACACAGAGGCCCAATCAGCCCCCACCAGCCCATTAAATATTGACTTTCTATGGCACCTTATAACAGCCCCTCAGAACCCACAGATTGCCAGTTTGGTCCTGTTCCATACATGTACTGAGCGCTGTGGGCAAATCAAGACCACAGCATCAATGATGGAACCTTTTCAGCTCCACCTGTCTATTGTTCATTGTCACTCCCGCAGCTGTGTCTATTCATTTGGCATAAAAAGGATGACAATGTAGAAAAGCAACTTATAGAGACAGTCTGTATGCTGCCTCAGCACATCTATGTGTTTTGTAGAGTGAGTATTACTTATACTGAAAACGTTTTACTGGTGAACAAAATAAAATCATTATCATCTAAAGACATTTTGCTTCCCATAAAATCGCTCTTCTAATCTGCTAGTTGGTTGCACTGCATATTACAGGTATGGGACCTGCTATCCAGAATGATCGGGACCTGGGGTTTTCCAGATAATGGATCTCTCCCCAATTTGGATCTTCTTACCTTAACTCTACTGGAAAATAAAATTAAAAATTAAAAATTAAAAAGTAATAATTAAATAAACACAACAGGCTGGTTTTGTCTCCAATAAGGATTCATTAAATCTTATTTGGGATCAAATACAAGGTAATGTTTTATTATTACAGAGAAAAGGGAAATCATTTTAAAAATTTGTTGTAATAATTATTTTATTGTAATGGAGTCTATGGCAGACAGCCTTTCTGTAATTCAGAGCATTCTGGATACCGGGTTTCCCTATAATATATAATCCTGGCAACACTGGAATCATTAGAGTGCTTTTATTTAGAAGAGAATGCAGGCTTTTGTTTTATCAGTTGTGCCCAAATGTTTAGCAATGGTGATGTGTTTCTGTGCAATGTGATTTAGGGCGTAACACAATTTATTAGCAGCACAGTAACTCAGAATGTAACAAAGAAAAAAATTATGGTACAAGTTTGTGTGGTCATGTATCCCTTTAATATAGCCAGAACTACTCTGCAGGTAAGGTTGGCATCTCACCAACAGGTTGCATGACTATGCACCAACATATTTGTTTGCATGTTGCAGAATACACGTGTTATGCTATCATATTAATATTAATTTATTCAATATTAATGTGTATATATATATTTATATTCATTCATTTTAAAGTAGCTAAGCCAAGCTACTGAAGTAGCCAATCAAATGATTATAAAGAAGAGCCTGCAATTTATCCATAGAAAGAGGCACAATAACAACATGAATAAGTGGTTTTAAAATATTAAGACAAGAAGACTTATGCTAGCTACAGTCAGGTTGTATTTTATTACATTATATAATACCACAAGTGTGGTTCATCTACAAGGTTAATTTGTTCCCAGCATGGTAAGACTTAGAATGGGAATCATTTACACAGGGCAAATTTGCAATGGTACAGTAAATCTGGACAACTGATCAGATATTTGCTTTCAATATTCTACCTGCAGCTAGCTAAATAAACCTAATAGACATTGGTTGCCACAAGTTACTGTCCAGGTGTAAATTTGACTGATGCAAGTAAAAATGTTATCAAGATGCTACAGATATCTGCTACACATAGAAACAATTTAATTTGTATCCAATGCCACCCCATCAAAAATACATTTAAAAGAAGTGGAAGGAATAAACTTTGTTATAGTCCAAAACTATTTGTTATCTAATGAATGAAAATGCCGTTCTAAGAAACTTTCCAATCTACATTAACTCAATAATTCCAATGGTTTTAGTTATGTGTAAATATTTATTATTTGTGGTATTTGCTTGCCCCTTGCTGTACTGTCGTTGTGACTCTCTGCAGCATTTCTGCTTTATATTTCCAACGAACATTTCCAGTGTATATGGGAAAGTTGCTTACAATTCCATTTTCTTTCATTATGCAAGAAAAATGTTTTGGGCAATGGCACATGTAGAGATTTGTCACCCGCTGGTAATTGCCTTTGTCACAGGTGAAAAAGCACCCGAAAATATATTTTAATCTCCAGGTGAATACTTTAGATTCCAGCTGAATACAGGAGTTATGTATACTGTAATATGAATACTTTTGACTCGAAGGTCTCTGACATTACTTTGCAGCACCACAGATAGGTGATGTTATTTTATCTTTGTTATCTTTTATCTTTTATATTTGTTATCTCTGCAACTAGTCATATTTACATCCAAAAAAAGCATGTGATCCTCATGTGAACATCCTTATAGACCCCATAGGTGCCAACAGGCCCGGACTGGCAATCTGTGGGTTCTGGCAAATGCCAGAGGGGCTGCTGTAAGATGTCATAGAAAGTGACTATTAAGTGGGCTGATGGGGTCTGTTTGGGCCTCTATGTACTAGGAATGGCAGGGCCTATTTTGAATCCCAGTCCAGTCCTGGGTGCCAACCAAGTCAATTCCATTCTCCAACCTCAGTTAGCCTCTGGAGTTATTACTTGTATTGCATAGTTTACTGAATGAATGTGATGTGAATAACACACTAAGTCCTCTCCTCCCCAAATGATTCTTAGTTACTGTATGTCTGTGCAAAAGTTGCACAAGAGTTTCCACTTAATATGTACATGCAATTTTTTAAATTATATTATGGCTAAGTACCAGAGACAATTTCCCTCTCTGTCCTAAAACTTACCCAGTGCCACACATGTACAAACAATTAGGCCTCTCATAACAACTGACCAGTTATGAATATATAGAATAGAAACAAGTTAAATTTAGGGGCACGTACGGCATTTGATAAATATGACTCTAAATATCCTACACAATTAAATAAAGGGTGAACAGTAGTGAACTCTATTTGCACTTTGCCTCATATATTTTGTGCATGTATATACTTTTGTCATAAATATCGAACATTCAATTTTTTGTAGTACAAAGGCACCCAAAAATTAAGACTTTTCATTATATAATAATAATTAGATGAATAAAATGACATGATAAAATCTTAGCTTTTACTAAAACCTAGTCTGCCATAACCCTGCACCCTAGTATATTGCAGTAGATATTGAGCTGATTTTTGGCACGATATTTGTGGAATAGACCATCAGTTTAGCCACATACATGGGCCAGTAACCCATTTAATTATGGTAAACTATACTGGTAAGATTAATCATAATCATAACACCCCATATGCCTTTATCCTAAGATTTTATATGGGCACTAGACATTAAGCCCGTTAAATTAACGGGCGCTAGAACATATTTAGTCAAACATTTATAAAAACAGAATTGTTCTAGTCTAAAAAAAATTCCCAGAGACGGTCCGTGGGGCACATGTGCAGTAGCGCAATCCCACGGACACAGGGACTGGACGCAGAGACACTTCTACTTTATTATATAGGATTAGAATGTGGCCATTCAAGTGCGTGGTTTTTTTTTTTGTTTTTGTTTTTTTAGCTTTCAGCTATTTCATTTTGTTTTTAAAGCACATTAAATGCATAAAACACAGAATGTCGTGATTCGAAAAACACAGCTGTGCTGAAACACAGAGATCTGAACTCTGTACAACCAGGCAGAATATGATGAAATCAATTAGCTCTTGGGATTAGGTGCCTTCAAAAATGCATCTCCAAAAATGAAGACAAATCTAGGTTTAAGAGCCTTGCACATTGGTGCTCGTATCAGTGATCCCATGCCATGACTCTTTTGGTGTGTTCTTCCACAATGCAACGCAGGATTAAACTATGTTTAGTCTTCTCTATGGGGAGCAGGGCACATGTAAACGTCAAACACGTTAAACTGCATGCGATCCAGGTACAAGTGTCCCTCCTAAGAGCTTCCTTCTGATGTGATCATTGATATTGAGGGGCTTACTTCCCATGATTGAACCCAGCACATGCACTGATGTAACTGAGCCCAGCTATGTGGCCTACAATGAAACAATATAGATATTTGCCTATTAGATTGCTAGCTATAGTGCTTGGGGTTTGAGCTTAATTCTTTTTATTTCAGTTACAATGCTAACCAGTCATTTTCCATGCAATATCTTGACATGTTCACAAACATGTTAGAGCAAGGACAGATGTGAATGATCAATTATTCCTTTGCAAAGTGGAGGATGTAGGTGCTATAAAAAATAAAGGATATTAAATTATGTTTGGATCCACCCATGGTGCAAGCAGCCATTTTATTGCCACTACTTGTGGTAGCACACAAACCACCACTACACACCCATGATAACTTCCCATTCAATCATGAAAATGTGCTGTGGGCGTATCTAAAGGCACCCTTTGCCAAGTGTAACTTGTGTTCATGGATCCACCTACTTTGCCTGTAATCCTCAAATGTTATTTAGAAAGAGAGATCTTCTCCCCAGGGAGCTTCTCTGTTTCTGTTTACATTGGATTACAAGGTATTAGTTTTGAGCCACAGGGGTTAAACCTGTAATTCAAAATCCCCAATCGTGTGTATTTTGGGAGCAGAGATCTGTCTGGGCTCCAAGGTGCTCAGACAGGTGATGGTGGATAATGATGCTCAGTATCTTATATACTGCTGCCAGTTCATCCCTTATATTATATATATTATCTATGAATGATGCAATTGCTCTTTCCACACAGAAAACCAAGTACAGGTATGGGACCTGTTACCCATAATTTGATTCTTCATACCTTAAGTCTACTAGAAACTCATGTATTATGTGCACATTAAATTAACTCAATAGGTTGGTTTTGCTTCCAATTAATTATATCTTAGTTTGGATCAAGTACAAGTTACTGTTTTATTATTACGGAGAAAAATGAAATCATTTTCAAAAT
This sequence comes from Xenopus petersii, assembly GCA_038501925.1. Classification (NCBI taxonomy): domain Eukaryota; kingdom Metazoa; phylum Chordata; class Amphibia; order Anura; family Pipidae; genus Xenopus; species Xenopus petersii. The sequence goes on from CM076672.1 coordinate 162,423,103, forward strand.
TTTCGATTATTAGAATAAAACGGACTCTATGGGAGAAGGCCTTTCCGTAATTCTGAGCTTTCTGGATAACAGGTTTCCAGATAAGAGATCCCCATACCTGTACTAATGTCCATTGCTTTACTCTTCTCAGTGATGGGCATCAAACCCATGACCAGTTGCAGCAGCAGGATACTTGCTAGTGCAACCAATGGATCTGAGCCTTCAAAAAACAACATTGATGTAATTCACCTCTCCTGCCCCCCATAGCTATTGTTTTAGCTCCTTATTGTAACTAATAGCATAAGATATGTGCATGCAGGGCAATCTGGCCTAGCTCTTACCCCAACAGTCTGGCACCACTTAAAGGGGAACTAAAGTCTAAAATAGAATAATGCTAGAAATGCTGTATTTTAAGGGCCTGTGCCTATGGCGGCACGGTTTGGGTACCTATTTTTTTAAACCCTCCCCACCTCCCCATAGGAAATCCGGTGACGGAGCTGAAGGGGTAAGGGGTAGGGGATCCGAAGAACACTGCGGAAGTGACATCAGAGCGCCAACACGTGACATCAGCAAATGTCAGCCCTGACCAAGACCATGCACATGCTCAATGTGGTCTGAGCTGCAGTTGGGAGGTTAAGCTTAGACATAAATTAACAAAACAGCAAAGTCAAATAACATCTGCCATAGAAGCCTATATAGCAAGATTAATAATCAGAATATGCAGACTGCACTGGGTCTGCGGATACAAATCTCTACAAAGTCGCCGGCTGTTTTAAGGAAACAAACAAAGCTGCTTCAAGTCAGGGAAGTAAGGTGGGGGGTCCCCCCTGCTGTTGGAAAGTATGATCAGTTTCCCTGCAGAGTAGTTAGGGACCGTCTGAAGTTTCCTATCTGCAGCAGTCAGAGCACATATATGAAGGGGAAATTTCAATGCATACAGTCAGGTTTATTATAAAAACGGTACACATTTTTTAATTAAAGTATATTTATTTTTCATTAGGCTAAGGCCACACTAGGCGATAGCGCCGCGATTTGACTCGTGGCGACTTTTAATCCGCAATCGCTGGGGAAACTTTTGCGCTGGCGTCTATGGGGAATCGCGAAAAATCGCCAGCGTAAAAACACACGCGGCGATCTTTTTTCTATTGCTCGCTAGGCGATTTCGAGCGACAATAGAAAAAAGATCGCCGCGTGTGTTATTGCGGATTAAAAGTCGCGGCGAAAAATCACCAGCGTAAAAACACACGCGGCGATCTTTTTTCTATTGTCGCTCGAAATCGCCTCGCTAGCCGATTTCGAGCGACAATAGAAAAAAGATCGCCGCGTGTGTTTTTACGCTGGCGATTTTTCGCGATTCCCCATAGACGCCAGCGCAAAAGTTTCCCCAGCGATTGCGGATTAAAAGTCGCGGCGAAAAGTCGCCGCGAGTCAAATCGCGGCGCTATCGCCTAGTGTGGCCTTAGCCTTAAGGAAAGTAAAAATGGGAGTTTATTTTTTGCCTTTACATCCCCTTTAAACACAACAACATGATAACCATCTGCAGTGATCCTCTACAGTAGCAGTTAGGCTGCAGTCAAATGGGTGACTTGGGTGATATAGTCTTCCCCTTTAAGTTAGTTCCCCTGTATAATAAATGAAATGATCCCTTCTTGCTAATGCCTGTTCTTCCCAAACAGCCCAGTAATTATTATTATAATTACCCACACATATGTGCACACGCACACCTTTAGATATATAGATACAAAGATGATCATTTACATGCTTCTTTATAGAGACTGTTCAGACAATTATATCACTTGCTATCAAGTAAAATTCCAGGATATACAAGTAACATTCCAGGGTCAATGTAATTCAGACATGTCAGTAGCAAATACAACACAGGTGCTGAATTTTCTCAGTGTAGGTTAGATACATTCCAATCAGTATAGCTGAAGAGACATAATATGTTTAGGATACATTGTAGGTTTGGAAACATTAACAGCCTTAAGCAGCTACAATATACTATGGGGCTCATTAACCTACACAGGTGTCCCTTTGCACAATTGTGGACTGATACATATTTTGTAAAATATATGTCTATACAGACACCAGGGAACTCTCCTTTATAATATATGACAAGTAGCATTTGCTTTCATTATTTGAACTTCAGCAGACTGACCAATTCGACTTTGCCGTTGGTTATTGCACTAGTGCAAATGTGCAGCTCTGCTACCAAACATGGAAACATAATTTGCCGGGTTACACATATTGCTTAATCAGAATAGTTTATATTCTCGGCACATATCCCCCAAATAAAATGAATAATGCGAATAAGCAGAGAAGACGGAAGACAGGAGTAATACCTATTTACTAAGTAGAGAGCTGTCAGATATGCAGAGGCAGAATAAACTGAGAGAATATCCAAAATGTGATTTACAAATGAAAAGCAACTGAAGATCGAATAAATAGACAAATCATGATATACAAACAGAGGAAAGATTATAGCGATCTCTTTTGTAACCTCGGATTAGCAGATGTAAGAAATGATGAGAATGCACGACACGTTTACTCAACGGCTGGACACTAGCTGCCGTTTATCTCAACCTGTCCCTCAGCTCTCAGTGACATAACTGGGATTATTTCCCCTGCCGCATCCCTTTCCAGGTTAAAATCTTATCAGAACAAGATTCTGTTTTTCCGAACCCAATTCCCCCTTCTGTATGTTATTAAAATAAAATTACAGTAATAGTGCCAAGGCTCTGCGGCTGTCACTGCACATACCTGCCAGCTGATATATTTATACACAAGCAGCTGAAAATGCATAAGGTATATAGGAACCATTTCCTCTAATGCTAAAGGTGTAGCTAATAATTTATCAAGCCAGATATACGTTTTGATTTAGAGAGCTTGGCTTTCCTGACTTACAATATGGAATAATTAAATCCAAAAGAGTAAAAACCTGTTTTTCCTCGTTCTCCCAAAAAAAAAAAATAAAGAAGTGTTGCAAAGTGCGCTGCGTCATAGATCGCGCTAGATTTACAGGCGCATTGGATCCATTACGGAATTAAATTAATTACCGACTGCCATTTAATCTTTTAAGGGGTGTAATTAAATAACAAGCAGGGTTATAAAAGAATATTGTTTTTACAAATAATCGTCTGATATACATTTTTTACTACCTGTTGTTAATATGCAAAATGATGGATACGAATGATCATGAATGATCGATACAGTAGGTAGACTGACTACAGATTAGATGAGAGAGAGAGAGAGAGAGAGAGAGAGAGAGATATGATAGATGATAAAGAGAGATGATAGATAGATAGATAGATAGATAGATAGATAGATAGATAGATAGATAGATAGATAGAAATGATAGACAGATAGAAAGATAAATAGATAGATAGGCAGACAGATGGTAGATAGATAGATAGATAGATAGATAGATAGATAGATAGATAGATAGATAGATAGATAGATAGATAGATAGATAGATAGATAGATAGATAGATTAGATAGATAGATTAGATAGATAGATGATAGATAGATAGATAGATAGATAGATAGATAGATAGATAGATAGATAGATAGATAGATAGATAGATAGATAGATAGATAGATAGATAGATAGATAGATGATAATAAATAGATAGATAGATAGATAGATAGATAGATAGATGATAGATAGATAGATAGATAGATAGATAGATAGATAGATAGATAGATAGATAGATAGATAGACAGATGGACAGAGAAATGATAGCTAGACAGATAGAAAGATAAATAGATAGATAGGCAGACAGATGATAGATAGATAGATAGATAGATAGATAGATAGATAGATAGATAGATAGAAAGATAGATAGATAGATAGATAGATAGATAGATGATGGATGGATAGTGATAGATAGATAGATAGATAGATAGATAGATAGATAGATAGATAGATGATAGATAGATAGATAGATAGATAGATAGATAGATAGATAGATAGATAGATAGATGATAGATAGATAAAGATAGATAGATAGATAGATAGATAGATAGATAGATAGATAGATAGATAGATAGATAGATAGATAGATAGATAGATAGATAGATAGATAGATAGATAGATAGATAGATAGATGATAGATAGATAAAGATAGATATATGATAGAGAGAGAGAGAGAGATGATAGATGATAAAGGGAGATGATAGATATATAGATAGATAACATATGTCGATAGAGGGCAGATACATTAGACAATATAGATAACGATGAACACTTTACCCACGAAAATAAAATCATTCTGCCTTTTCATCTATCTTAGATCCCCTAAGTAACATCCCACCAATTCCTGATTGTCCCAGGAGGAAGTCACCTTTCCGTTCCATAGAGCTCTTGGGTGTTGTATCAGCTGTTACCCTGTCAGGTCACTGTAGGTCAGGGTATTTAAACATATTAATATTGTAACTGTAATCGAACAGCCTTATGCGAGCCATGAGTAAGTAAATGAAAGCTTAAGTGTACTCCTGTGGTTAATGAATGCAAACACACATAGGAAAGAAAGATAAGAGGAGTGTGTGTAGCTCACCCAGGCCCAGAGAGGGGAGGAAGCCGGTCCATTAATATCGCTTGTCCCAAGTCTCCCATCAGCGATATTATTATAATAGGAAAATCGCTGCAGGTTGGGTGCTCTGCTTGCTGAGCGTCTTTTCGCTGTAGGTTTTAACCATTTGAAAGACAGGCGGAAACAGTCCACTTGGCCCGGTTTCCCCCCAATATTTATGTTGTTAAAAATGCAATTTAACTCTCTCTGAACATATCTCGCGGGGCGCTAATCATCCCAAGGACGCTAATAGCTCCCAACTTTCTTACTGTACCCAAAAGGGCTTTTTTCTTTTTCTATTTTTCTATTTTTAAGTAGGTATCTTCAAACACTTTTAGGGAAAATAAAAGGCACTTTTATAACCACTTTTAAAGCTGTTTCCATTTCCCCATAAAAGAAAAAAATAAATACTGTGAAAGGGAATCCGTGGATCAGATTTGGCCATGTTAAATTTCTAAGAAAAGAATGGCAATATCTCCCCCCCCCCCAACAGGCATGTGGGCCCCCCAGTAATGGAGCCTGGCTCACTAACACGTCACTTTATTTGCTTACTTTAAAGGGCCTGAAAGCTCATATATTGCTCGCATTTTATTGCCATATCTGTCATCGCGTGGTCTGGGGAAAAAAGCCTTCCAAATTATTGGGGAGGGGAATAACTGACGCTTACAGAAAATGAGTTGGAGCCTGCTAAAGTTACCGCTATAATTGCCCAAAAGTGTATGTAATTCTATATATATATATATATATATATATATATATATATATAGTCAGGAAGAATCCGAATATGTGCCATACTAGCTCCCCAATATTTGCGCTCAAATACTACATTATTCTGCATAGGCATCAGATAAAGAAAGAGGAGAGATAAACTCAGCAGCCAGACACTTCGACTAATAATCATGGCTCTTCCCTGACAACATCAGATCCATACCCTAATAATGAAGACAAGAGCCAAAATAATTTACTTATCGCATAATATAATATAAATAAATCACCAAATGTTAAATACATGATCTATAAAAAAGTATAATATATATTGCTATAAATATAATATATTGCTATAAATATAGTGATATTATTATAAATAATATCACTTGATATAAATGTATCTTTATGTGTATATAGACGTGTGTAGATTTATATTTTTTATAGTACACAGTACATAACTGCCGTTAAAAACGAATCAACTTTTTTTTAAGAGAAAATCTTTGATAAACTGTTGCCATTTTATTTAAATTGTGGAATGCTCCGGGACAACAAAAAAACCAATTTATACTCGTATAATTAACACATCTAACATGAAATCGATGCAGCTATTTAATTACAAACTACAATAAACAGTGTATAGATAGGTAAAATAAAATAAGAAATGCTCAGCCCCCGTTTGCGCAGCACAGAGATGTATGGAAATCAGATTTGCAGATTTAGGAGGGGGTACTAATCCCAAATGGCATTGCCTCTGTATTATCACAGTTAAATCTGGGCCCGGGGCTAATCCCAGTTGCTTTGTTTTTTTTATTCAGTTAGCGCCACCGATTAGCTACCGCGCAGCACCCAGATAGCAGAGGGCATTAATCAATGCAAGACATGGCTATTAGCCCCGTAAGTGCCAGGGAAGAGAATGCTGATTTCTTCGCTGTAGCTCTGGAAGCCCCAAACCAAATCGATACAGAGGAATGGTTTCTAATGGATAGGGCTCCTGCACGCAATGCCACAACTGGGCAGCCGGGGTTACACCACTAATAACTAATAATACTGAAATATTGTCTCACAGTGATATCCTGCTTTCTTGGGAGCTGCTAACAACAGTCTTTATTGGAATGCCTAAATAAATCGCTCATATCCATTCTGGTTCACCTGCACCTAGTGGCTATCCACTAACACTTTCCCCATTCACAAATACACTGCATACATTTATGTATGAGCAATTAGCAAGCTTGAGAAGGACCCATTTGGCAGCACCACATAAATACAATTCACTTTATACATTTTATTATATATCTTTATAATATAATTAAGGCCAGCATATAATTAATCTGCATAAAACTATCATCTATCTATCTGTCATCTATCTATCTATCTATTATCTATCTATCTATCTATCTATCTATCTATCTATCTATCTATCTATCTATCTATCTATCTATCTATCTATCTATCTATCTATCTATCTGTTTGGTATCTATCTATCTAATCTATCTATCTATCTATCTATCTATCTATCTATCTATCTATCTATCTATCTATCTATCTATCTATCTATCTATCTATCTATCTATCTATCTATCTATCTATCTATGTATCTATCTATGTCTCCATACATTAGTAGTAGTAGTAGACAAAGTGAGTGAACTGTCAGATAGACTCAATGCCCTGCTGGTGTTATTGCTATCGCTCCCCCAGCAGTCCTGCCCCCATACACATGTCTGTGTCTCTCCAGATGAAATTTAGCAGAGTGGAGGAACCTGATCTTGGCACCAAATTGAGAAAACGTGTCCCGGGCAGTATTATGAGTGTTAGTTCAGCAGTTTTAAGGGGCAATACTTCTTGCTCTTGTCATTTTGCTATTGACATCAGGCTGTATTACATTCTCCGTGCCCTTCTGCTAGTGATGGCCCTTTAACCTTTTCTTTTGTTGGAAAGTTCCTACATTCTCCTTATGTATCAATCGATCGCCTAAGTACAATATGGTATCTGAGACCTGCTTTAACCGTGTCATCTGCCGCTGGATCAAATGGCCACAAGACATGAGTGAATGGGCGATGCTGCTGGGAGGCTACTGATACTCTCTGCTTTGGGATGGGAGCACGTTTCTACTTTGATAGCCAAGTGTGACAACCCGCAGCCCTCCCGCTTTCACATACACTGATAAAAGCAAATTAGCAAACAAATGCGCCGATTAGATAGAAGGCTCGTACTTAGCGCTTACCTTGTATCCCTGCGGGGCGCAGCCAGTACACAGTGGTGCCCGGGACTCCCATCCATCCTATCTGGCTGTACTCTGCACACTTGGACGCTACCAGCAGATACAATCTCAGCTTTGATCAGTCTCTGACAAGGAGACACAGCCTTAATGATCGGGTTACTTAAACTCATAAATATTCCACATATCCTAATTTTTTTTTATTTCAGAGACACACCCTCTCGGTTTAAGAGAGACAAAAATGTTAATATATCATGTATTGGAAAGATCAGATGTAATGCATGGCATCATAAACACGTGGCATTTATTTCCCAGGCATAAGTAAATTGTACTGACTTGGACAGGCGTCTGTTCGATTCCCTCAAGTACTTAGGCGCATCCTGTTGCGACTTATCTATGTAACTGTGTGCAATATACACTGGGGCATCATATATCCACCTTCTCCTGAAACTGATCTCAACAAGGGCAGAGTGTAGGTAGGAGTGTACCTTAAACTGTTTAGTTAAGGGCAACCTACTGTAAACCTACTGGCGCCTGGAAAGAGTGCAGTGATGATCTGCTGAAAGTCCTATTGTGCTTGGGGCCGTCATTGCTGCTCATCAATAACTAACAGACCCTGTAGGGAGTTTCGTGCCTAGAACTCCCAGAACCTCAATGGGACTGGACATCAGGTTCTGCCCACAGGGCCACATAGTGGACTCTAATTAGTTATCTAAAGCTGGATATGACTGGACACTGACTATAGATAGAGACAGATGATGACAGATAGATAGATAGATAGATAGATAGATAGATAGATAGATAGATAGATAGATAGATAGATAGATAGATAGATAGATAGATGATAATAATAGATGATAGATAGATAGATAGATAGATAGATAGATAGATAGATAGATAGATAGATAGATAGATAATAGATAGATAGATAGATAGATAGATAGATAGATTAGATAGATAGATAGATAGATAGATAGATAGATAGATAGATAGATAGATAGATAGATAGATAGCTATAGAGAGATAGATAATAGATAGATAGATAAATAGATAGATAGATGATAGATAGAGAAATGATAGATAGATAGATAGATAGATAGATAGATAGATAGATAGATAGACAGACAGACAGACAGACAGACAGACAGACAGACAGACAGACAGACAGACAGACAGACAGATAGATAGATAGATAGATAGATAGATAGATAGATAGATAGATAGATAGATAGATGATAATAATAGATAGATAGATAGATAGATAGATAGATAGATAGATAGATAGATAGATAGATAGATAGATAGATAGATAGATAGATGATAGATAGATAGATAGATGATAGATAGATAATGATAGATAGATAGATAGATAGATAGATAGATAGATAGATAGATAGATAGATAGATAGATAGATAGATAGATGATAGATATGTAACTGTAATGAGGAATATAGAGAAATTATTGATAGATACAGACAGAAATATGGATAATGATGATATAGTTTTAATAATTGATATATAAATAGATCAATAGATAGATGATAGATAGAGATAGATAGATAGATGATAGATAGATAGATACAATAGAGAGAGAGAGAGAGAGAGAGAGAGAGAGAGAGAGAGAGAGAGAGAGAGAGAGAGAGTACACTGTGCTGCACTCTCCCCGGGAGGAGCAGCCTCATACTGCAGACCCCTGATTCACATAAAGAGATACATGGAAATGGGTGGGGTATTAGTACTGGGGTGCACATTAAGTTGGGGAAGAATTTGTCAAATTGTCCAGCAACTTTGGCTCCCACACCAACATGGGATGGGTACCAAGAAATCTCAGAGCTGGAAGTGAGTGTCAGTGGGTGGCTTTCCCTCACTAGCTGCCATCTTTTAGAAAATGGGCTGCAGAAGTGATATCCTATTTTAACTTTCTGATGACAAGGTCTAAGCACCGCAGATCAATGCAATCTTTTGTGTAGACCCTGGCCTTTAGTAAAGCAGAGCAATTGGCAGAAATCAATAAATAGGGCCATATGCACCATTCCTCAGGAACAGTGATAATTACCCTCCAGCCCAAGTCTATCCTGCTCCATACTCTACAGTACATTCCACCACGCCCCTCTCATTGTTTGGCTATCCAAGGGATGAAGGATAGTCTAGCCTCACAGTGAAAGGGTTAATTAGTGTCCCTCCTGCCCAGTCTCCTGGGGGAACTCAGTAAATTAGTACTGGGGTGCTGGAGAAGAGGTGTTGTGCTTGTGTCAATACTGGCTCCTATTTGTTGTCATCCTTTTCTGAATTGCAATGGGCTGCAAATGAGGGTGAGAGTTTAAGTAGGAATAAGCGTGTAATGGACCTAGTGCAGACCCCACATATACTGAGGAACATTTACAGCCAGTGTGGCAAAGCAAACCAACCATTCCCTAAGCCACTCATACCTCCCTTCTCCATAGAAAACCACAAGATAAGCATCAGGAAAGGCTGTGGGCATTAAGGGCCGCATAAAGTACACAATAAAGCAGACATTTTTAAACTTAAACACACACAACATTAGATATGCAAATGAAAAAAATGGCAGTAAATTGCCCTCATATAGTTCCAGAGCCAGGACATTAAATAAACATTAATCATAACTGCACCAAACAAGTGCTCCTTCACAAACAAACACCCACCCACAAATAAAGGCAGTGACAGAGTTTGGCAGCCAGTGCTAGAGAATGTACCAGACACAATCCTATTCACACAGGCCTATTCAACTTCTTCCTGTTGGCACAATTGTGCCCACTCTCCTTATAGCATTGATCAAAATGGCAATTTTTGGCGATGGGTAACCTTCATCTGACATCAGAGGTAAATAGCAGAGGTCAACCTGAAGCAGAGGCCTATGGCAGAGATCAAAATGCACAATGTGCCCTTTTTAAATGTTTCTATCTTACCTCCACAAAATAAGGTAATAGCCAGAATAGTTAGTGTGCACTTTTATTAAGCTCCAAGAAGAAATAACAGCATATATTGCTATGTATAGAAAGAGGAAATCCACTAAAGGCAGAATTCCACTCTGGAATTCTGGCCATGGCAGATATTGTTCTACATCACGTTTCAAGCAATATGGAATTCCTATTTTCATACAGGCACTTTAGGTTTGGACACTCTTAACACAAACACATAGGCACCCTCATTTACACCTAAAGCTGGCCATAGACGCAAAGATCTGATCGTACAAATCGAGGATTCGTACGATTTTCGGACCGTGTGTGGAGAGTCCCGACATTTTTCGTCCGGCGGAGATCGGTCGTTTGGTCGATCGGACAGGTTAGAAAATTTCTGTCGGCTGCCGATAATATCTCTGCGTGTATTGCCGATCGTACGATTTTCAGTGGGAGACTGTCACTAGCTTTGGTTGGACATAGATATAGTACGATTGCTGTCAGGGGCAGAACATTGCTGATCTGTTTTTTAACTAATCTGACTGGTAAGACTTTGATCTGAATGGTTAGTGGCGGGTCGGGGGATGGGAAAGTGCGATCATACGATGATTCGTACGATCGGATCTTTGCATCTATGGCCAGCTTAAGTATAACCATTACAAGTATATTCTTATGGATTCAGACACTAAAGTAAGTTATTTGGGGGCAAACATGGTACTTTGTTTAACTGACAGGGCTAGTAACAGCCCTGCCAGTTAAACAAAGCACCAATATTTGACCCAAAATCACTCAAATAATCATTCGGAATGAGAATGAGAGCTGAAAACTGACTAGATTGTACCAGATATCCGTGCATATTTGGCCAGTTTCAAGGCACAGCAATAAGCAAACAGTACAATTACAGGGCACAGAGAAACAATAGGAATGAGGAACCTGGTCATGAGGATTTACAATCTAAATGAGAAGGAGATAGAAATAAGAGGTGTGGGAAAGCTGTGAGTGAGCAGAAATTATCTCATTCTGATATTGCTGGTGCACAGGCATTGTCTCTACTACTTGCATGTCTATTGTAAAACAGTTTGTAGTGAGGGTGGGGAAGGTGTTAAGTGGTCTGATAAGGGGTTTTGTAGCTGTAGCAATTAGGCAATGTAACATTGTTTCTGGAAAATGTTTATATTGAAGTAGAGTATGCACTCTTCATGTGATTGTGGTGCATAAGGACAGGAATTCAGTGGTGGAACTAAACACCCATGGGCATGTCTGGACTGAGATTCAAAATAGGCCATGGCATTTCAAGTATAATAAGGCCCAGAAAGCCCCCTCAGGCCCAATAAATAGTGACTGTCTGTGGCATTTTGCAGCATTCCCTCTGAAATATGCCAGGATATACAGATGGGCAGTACAGGACTGCCTATGGGCCCTCATGCAAAATTTGCAACAGTGTTCCGTTCTGCAAAACATTCCTGCCAAACACACCACCCACCATTTCCTTATCTTATGCTGCCACCGGGCCCTGTGGGGGGTGGGCTGTGTCAGGGTTGGACTGTGCTGGATAGACACTGGATAAAAACCCGATGGGTCCTTGCCCTCATGGGCCCTGCGATCCAGACCCGCACCTGCCTATAACCCACTCTGTTCCCTGATCCCGACCCCCCAAGACCTCGATCGCTACCGCAACTGCTTCGCAGATACGCATTTGGGGTCCAGAGGGGAGTTGTGGCTGGGGGGCCTCTAGGGTGGTGGCCACAGACCCTAGACCTGTAACACACAGACCCAAATACAGTGATCTCCAACCAGTGGCTAACAAGCAACATGCTGCTCACCAACCCCTTGGAAGTTGCTCCTAGTTTTAAATATTAGGTTTGGAGGCACGTTTTGGTTGTACACAAAATAGTTGTACTGCCAAACAGAACCTCCTTCAGACTGGAAGTCCACATAGGGGCCAATAAGCCAATCATAGTCCATATTTGTCACCCCCAGGAACTTTTTACATGCTTGTGTTGCTCCCTAACTCTTTTTAAATTTGAATGTGGCTCACAGGTGAAAAAGGATGGGGATCCCCACCCTAACATGTAGTATCTCATTCACAAATGTGCTCCCATCTGAAATATATAACAGATGTTTATTAACATAGATGTGTATTCACATCTTACTGACAATGTATAGGAATGTGATATTATGAATAAATGTTGTAGTGACATAAAGAAATGCATCAGTCATGGGCTGAGAGCTTGCTAACAGCATGTTCCATTGCTGTAAAAAACAAAACAGATCAACTAAGTGCTTAACTACTACAGGCTCATAGGCCAGATATCCTGAAAGCCAAATTTGTTCATGTAGCGCCAGCGTGTTACACAAAGCTTTAAAGAGATTCTATATAATTAACATCAGTCCCTGGCCAGGCAGAGCTTTCAATCTTTGGGCCCATACCAAAATCACACACACAAAATGCCACCTGGAAAAAAATGATGTGCCTGTGTCCATTTCTGACAAGTGGGAAAATAAATGTTACATTCATACACTGGTGGGTGTTACAGGGGAGTTTCAGGAATGCAACAAATGTTACAGATAGTTGTCTGTAGTACAAGGTCTGTAGCAAAATGAATGTTGTTGTGTTCATGTTTTCTAACCTCGTCTCCCAGCTTTGTGTTCCATGAATCGGTTTAATTCATTATGTCCTTTATTTTACATACTACTGTCTCATGCAGAAAGAAATTTCACTATGGTTAAGGGGTACCCACAATAAATAGAACATGGACCCAGGTTAAGAATACCTGATATAGACCTTTGTGCACTTTTTCCCCTCCTATTGTGGTAGTATGTTATTCACCCACTTAGATTATTAGACCTATGTCACGCTCCACATGATAGTTTATTTCTGTATATTATGTATTTAACTTTTTTATTTACTATTATAATGCTTTTCTTCCCTGTATGTACTTAGCTACTTTATAAAATTGTACATCGCTGTGTATCCTAGTACTTCCATATAAATAAAGGTATTTATTCATACATGAGAAAATAATCCTGTAGTACAAGTAGTAGAATACTTTGTAAATCTGTCTAAAGCTGGCCATAGACGCAAAGATAAGATCGTATGAATCGAGGATGAATCGGACCGTGTGTGGAAAGTCCCGACATTTTTCGTCCGGCGGAGAACGGTTGTTTGGTCGACAGGTTAAAAGATTTCTGTTGGCTGCTGATAATATCTCTGCATGTATTGTCGATTGTATTGTATCTCCTTCAAGTCCCTATTTCTTCACAACCAATGTGAATGTGGCTGGGTGGCATGCCACCCCCAAAATCATGCTGCCCTTGGCCTGGGCCTTTGTGGTCGTTCCACAAATTCGGGCCTGATCTTCAGTAATGTCATCCTGCCCTAGATGTTTTGGCCCAGACGAGGCAGACATTAAACTCGAAATGCAAAGTCTGATGTTTCTTCACCGAAATCCGCCTAGTCTGTTTGCGCTGGAGTCAACACAAGGCTTCCGGAAGCGAGCAGACAAGAACATTCTGATAGCAGTCGGAGGCTGAAATCAGTCTGCAGATTTTGGCAAGCTGATTTCTGCCCTGTCTGGCCATAGAGGAGCAGCTCCTTCTTGTTTTAGTTTTGTTTGTTTAGCCCTGTCTAATTGTTTGTTTTGTTGCTTAGCATATGTGCAATGATATGTAGTCTTACAATTGGATTGTCCTACTGCTGTGTGGCAAGTGAAGGGCACTATTAGATCTCTTTGTTAAGTTCCTTGAACCGTAAAAGGGCTGATAGAGTGTTGGCTCCACTGCTCTCAGTGTGCATATTTTTTTCAAGCTGAGAGAAGTGCCATCTCCATTCATCTGAACTGCACTTGTATGTAGTCACATGCTGTAGAGCGGAGCACAGGTTGCCCTGGAAATGCATTCTTTTGCATATTTTGGCCGACCTCTTGCCCATTGCGTGTGACTGCATGCAAAAGGATCTTATTCAAATCGATGGAGATGGGGCACAGAGCAGATCAGCTTCTCTCTGAAGAAAATATGCAATCCGAGAGCAGCACAGCCAACACTCAGTATTCCTTTGTCCTTAGTAGTATAAATAATGAGATTTTTCCTCTCTGTCCTAACTTTGTTGTACTACAAATACCAAAAACCCTTGATTATCACAGGAAGTCAAATCATAAGTAGAAAAAAGCCTACTGTCACACATCAATGTTGCAACACTTCCTTTCTTAAACTATGAGGCCCATATATCAACATTCAAATTTTTTGTTGTTTTAGAGTTTTTTTTTTAAAAAACTACGACTAACACTATCCACCATAAAAGGCACTAAGTTTGCCCAGCAGCAGTAACCCATAGCAACCCATAAGATGTTTGCTTTTAAACAGGTGACCAGTAAATGCTACCTGCTGATTGGTTGCTATTAATTACTGCTCCTGGGTAAATTTAGTGCCTTGTATTACATATTACTTGTTTTATATTTCTCTACATCATGAATAGTATGAACTAAAAAAACGATGAATGATGCACTAAAGGAACTTTAAAAGGATCTTAATTTTTCAGACATCTACTAGCGAAAAAAATCATAAAACCTTTAAATAACTTAAAAAAGGTACAATAGAACCCGTGCAGCTCCCATTGGCTTTTCATGGTTTTTCAAAATATTGGGAGTTTTAGAGAAATGAAAAATCATGAATTTGTAGAGAAAAAATTGATCAGTGGGAAAAAACTAGAAATTTGTATGTTGGCCCCTGTGTATCTTTTCCAAAGAAACTTTATTTTTTATGATATTATCTCTTCATGTATGGCCACCTTTAGTTGCCATTGACTGCCACCATCTCCGTTATCCTTCCTATTGAGCTAAAATACCATAACAAGGTAACAAGGGTTATGTGATGTAGGTCCAGATATCATTGAGGTTGCAGTTAGTGAATGTTGTAATGAATAGCAGGCAGAAATGCCTAATAGCTTACACAGATAGATGTCATAAACATATGCCACATAGCTATACCACCGTATTATTCAAAATCCTGAATTCACCTGGGAAGGCCTATTTATCCAAATTTGAATTTGTTTAGTTTTAGAGGTTTTTTCAACCACGAATAAACTGTAAAACCTTGAAGTAACTAAACATTTAAAAATTCTCCCATTGACGTCTGCATGACCTTAGCAGCTTTTAGACGGTATATGTTTACATGTTTTTCATGGTTTTTACCACTTAATAAATAGCTAAAAGTTCACTACTACTACTACTACTACTACTTCTATATAGTTCTCTTCAGCATTTTCACTAAAATGTAAAGTGTTTTTTTTTTTTTATTAATTTCAGATATTTCCCTTCTCTTTTTGGGATATGTTAATTGGGCTAATGTTATACAATTATAGAACAAATAGTCTGTATTTGCCATTTCAGTAGTAGTGATGTTCCAAATGTGTCAGGCAAGGCTGATCATCATGATAAGCGAAGTGAAGCCTCATTGACAAAAAGGTTTGAAACATGATTGTAGTAGTACAAGATGATTAGTAGTTGCTACTTGTAATTGGCTGGAAACAGGATTTGTTGTTTTCTCAGGGGCAAGTGGTGTCTAATGCCCACACAGGAAACAATGAAGCTTATTAAGCTCCCTGAGCCTTAGGCCCAGGGGCATAACTATAGAGGAAGCAGACCCAGCAGCTGCAGAAAAGTATGGCCGACTGGGCTTTTTACCCTCCTTGGTTCTCTCAGGGTCAAAAAGCCCTTCATCTTTTATAAGTTCTGGATAGCCCTGGTATTAGTGACATTTTTTTTAAATGTTTCACTTTCCTTAAGGCTTTGCACAACTTACTTTGTGGCCAAGATGATGGTTTTTCTAACACAAAAAACAAGAAGTGTAACTGCAAAGAAAAGTATTTTCCCAGTCTGCTTGAGTATCAGAATCCTTTTAAATTGATGTATGGAATCACTGACCTGCATTTCAGTGAAGAGCCCAGCAAACACTTTCATTATGCCCTCCCATCTGTTCCTATGCTATTACTTTGCAACTATATTCTGTAGAGTACAAATCAATATTATTCAACAAATGGTCCTTGCAGACCTTCTGGATGACCCCCTTGGTCCCTAAATAAGGCAACACATCTGCTTTATATGACTTCTGTGCACACTGGCAGAATGTATTTTGAAATTACATTTAAAGGACCAGTAATATTTGTTTTTGTAAACTACGAAATAAAAACACTAACACATATTAAACTTTAAAATTCGCAAAGTCTTTATTTAGAATAACTTAACAAATATCCGCTTGTGCTCCTCTTCAGAAAAAGTCACAGGGCAACGATCCATCGTGCAGCGTTCAATTACTCCTCCCTGACTATCTCCTATAAGAGAAGCAGGGAGGAGCAATTGAGCGCCGCATGATGGATCACCCGATCTCCTTTTCTGAAGAGGAGCACAAGCAGAGATTTGGTAAGTTATTTCTAAATAAAGACTTGGCAATTTTAAAGTTTATGTGTTGGTGGGTTTTATTTCGTAGTATACAAACAAATGTTTTTTTACAAAGATATTTGATGTTAATGATCCTTTAAGGTAGTACAGTTAAACAAGAGGAGGTGAAGCCAAGTGTGGAGTAATGTGCCATTGGCAGAGGGAAATAATGTGAACTGAAGATTTTGTTGCACTACAAGAAGGAGATATGACTATAAAATACTAGTCTCTGAGGATCCTAGACCTAGGGTCACACAAGGGTTTCCCTGTGTATTACCACAAAAAGGTTGCTGTAAGCTCTTTGGGAAAAATACTAATTATCTTCCCAGTTTGTTAAAATGTTTGGTTTGCACAATTAAATAAGAAATGCTGTTCTTAGCTGCTGTGAAGTAGAATGCCCATAGTTCTTTTGAATGTGTTGGTAGATTTGAACAGCTATGGCCATCAGGTTTGACATCTTTATTACAATCTGTTATACTATTGTCCATGTATAATGGAAGTAAGGAAAACTACACATGGAGGTAGCACTTGGCATTCCAGGGTATCAGAGTTGCAGTGGGCCCTAACCCCAGTGGGCCCATGCCAAGGAAAATACCCAGCAAACTTTTTTTCTTAATTTACACCACAAGTCTCTATGAAATCATTCAGCACTGTCTATATCTTATTGTTGTAAGAGTGGGCACTCGATCATAGGTTCTCTGGTGGCCCAGTCTGACACTAAAAAACACATCACTGTGTATTTCCTCCTTCTACAGCTCTCTATCTAAATAAATAATATCTATTTGTGAGTACAATGTTTTATATCACAGATTATGTATGGCATTATAATATTTTCTATCCTTTGCATCAGCCTGGAAAAAATAAATATCAAAGCAGGAAGAGGGAGATGTTAATTGTAGAGGAAAGTCCCCATTCTGCCTTTTCTGAGAAAGAAAATCAGATAAACGCCATTAAAATAATGAGCAGAGCTGTTTTGTCTTCCTAAGCTTTGATATTATATACCCTTCCTGGTCTTAACCAGATTAGAGAAGGTATGGTTTTACAGAAACACAGAAAGGTGGGAAGTAAAGCAGTTAATGCAGCTGTATTAGGAAAAGACGTGTCTTCTGCTAGACTGTTATCCAGTCTGGGGCCGGGTGGGGTTGATGAGGTTCAATCTCGCCAAACATCTGCCTATTTACTGTATCTCAATAGACCTATGAAGCTGGCCTAGCTAGGTCATTGTGAACTTCATGAAGACACCACCTTATTTTGAAGGCAGCGGAGAAAGGCTTTTTGCATTTTGAAGCTAAAGGTCCTATTTATCAAACTGTAACAAAATTAGCTTTCCATCTTTTCAGTGACTTTACAGTATTTTACTACACTTTGCAATGATGAAATCTGGCTGTTTCTCAAACCGTGAGAGCCACACAAATATAATGAAAGCAAATGTTTTCCAGCATAACACTGTGTGTAATTGGAAATGGCAGCTAAAAGTAAATCAGAATTGAATTGCTCCAGTTAGCTGTGCTGATAAAGTTGCTGATTTAAGTATACAAGTGATCAAATGATCCAGCATAAGGTGGAGCTGCCTCTGGTGAGAAGTTACAGTAGTTACACTAACCACACTGACATAGACACCAGCAAGCAAGGGGGCATATCAGTAGGCAAGGCAAAGCTAATAATACTTTGATTTTTGATAGGCTACACCACCAACTATGCCAGTGTGCATTCATAACATGTTGGTTAGATGCAAAGAACAACCCATAATCCTGCAATGTACATCAGATTAGAACCTGTGGCTTTCTGAACCACAAGTGATTGTTGCTTGAGAAATGCCTCCTACAGTCTTTAGTTGCAAGCATCTCATTTGACTATTACATGCCTGGCTTTAGCATACACCTTTATCATGTTCAATTTCTACATGTGTCAAGTACCAACAAATATATGTTTATTTTAAAAAAATACTAGTTTGTCTACAGGGAAGCAGTGATGGTATGTTGTTTCATTGCCTCATTTCAACCAGCAGTTTGCAACTAAGACTGGGTGGCTGGATTTTTGTCACCAAAATGTGTAGGGTAAAAGCGCTGAAAATAACACTTAGCTGCTAATTGAATGGGTGAAATATATCAGTCAAATTATTGTGACACATTCTTCACTATCTGAGAAACCAGGAAGCAGTGAATACATGGGCTCTACTAGTTTATCAAATATGGCATATTAGATTTGGGCAGAAGGTATCATGTATTATACCAAAATTGTAGGGAGAAGAAAGAAACCAAACCTGGACACACCCTCCCTCACTGCAGGTGCCAAGGCTTCATGTAATTTGCTCTGAGTCCATTGCCCCAATACTTCTTATTATAATGGCTCCTACTTTTCATGAAACTTTCACTAAATATGGTAGTAGGCAAAATATCCAAGTGTTGTATCACTGGGACTAAAATCTTTGTAATCTTAGACTAAAATAAATAAATGATGTTTCCTACCAGCAGAAAGTTCAAAAACAGATCAATATTTTCTCCTTTTTTAGTTGATCATTGCCACTACTAAAAAAATGAGAAACCACTGATTTATTCACAAAGAAATACCAGTATGTTTAAAGCCAGTTTATTTTTTAGCAAAACCTATTGGTACCTTTAAAAATGATGAGTAGACACAAAGCATTGTGTGTACCCAGCCCTCAAGACTGAAAAACAGATTTTATAGACTCATGTAGAACTGTATGCATTAATGGCATGCCTATCCATGTATTATATCTAGTCATATAACAAGGCATGTTTACATATATGGGTGATGACAGACTGGGTGTTATGTCATCCATGTAAAATTGCTTCCACTCCAGGAATCAAAGCATCGGAAGATAACTTTGCCTCTGGATGAATGGAAATCACTGAATCTCAGGTAGAAAGAAGGGAGGATGTGGTGCAACAGGGCACTTATTCAATAGGCAACACAATCAGGCCAAATTGCAAAAAAAAAAATTATATACTGGTGCTCTGTGGTAGACTGGAGCCAACAAAAACCCTTGGAGTACTCTCTGCATTTGATTCTATTCCATTTTAATACCAACTGTAACAATCCTGTATATTTGTTAAAATATGTCTATGTTATCAGTCTCTCAGTAGCTACGGTGTAAGCACAAGATACAATAAAAATGCAGAGCTGCCACTAAAAGCATTCAGAGCTGTAACCAGACTAAATATATTCAGTAAAGTAGCATGAAAGGGATGATGTAAATTCATCATTTTCAAAGCACGTTACAGCAAGCAGGCAATCTAATTTAATGTTTTGAGGATGAATTACATGGCCATCCAGTATACCTTCCTCATGATTATTCAATTTATTTGACATTTTCTAATTTTCTAAGCAGGCGTCTATTCCGAAAAGCTTCTAAGTGTGATTAGATCCTCCTTCTCTAATTATTTGGCTTTTATAGTTTACAAGCTTGAGCTGCCATGTTTTTTAGTTTATGCATTCTCCATGCTCTGTTGGGGGTTTCAATGAAACATGACTCTGCCAAGAGAAGTAATATCATATGTCAGTTCAGATCTGATACAGGGAATAATACCCTCAGATTTTTCTGCCTTCTGATTTCCATTCCAGAAGGCAAGTTTAACTATTATTATCAAGGTGTATCTACAGTGTGCCTGGGACCCTCCCAAAAGCACGGTGAAGGGCCACGGTAAAAAAAGATGATCATTCTGCATCAAAGTTAGTTTTATCCTGCCATACTTCCATTTGCTCTATTATACTAACCCTAGATCAGATGCACCGAATTCAGGATTCAAACAATTGCACCACTTTTGACAGGATTAGGCTATGGTGAATCTCTAGTGTTCAGCCAACCATACTTGGAACCCTGAGTTGAAGGCAATGTCATATAGGGCTCTTTATGGTGCTTTAAATCATGCATTTTACCTAGCTCAAAAATGTGGCATTTAAGTGTCCCAAATAGCCTACATAGATTATCCTAAAAATTACCTTAGAAGCACTAGTGCCAGTTAGTGGTGTAACAATAGCACACCAGGCCACCAAAAAAATCTTTGTAGGGGCCCAGTTTGCATACCTGCTCTGGCCCGCAACCTCCCTCCCCCACCACATGCTTGCCCTGGATGAGCATGCAAGAATTTATAGAAGAAGAACAGAGGGGAGGGGGGATTTTAATGCCATAGAGCAGTGATCCCCAACCAGTGGCTAGTGAGCAACATGTTGCTCACCACTCCCATTGATGTTGCTCCCACTGGCCTCATTGTAAGTGCCCACTTTCAAATTCCTGACTTAAAGAGATACTGTCATGGGAAAAAAAAATTTTCAAAATGAATCAGTCAATAATTGGACAGGTATGATAATCCCATTGGACAAGAAACACATAGGCACAGGGTTGGATTAGGCCATTGGGACACCAGGAAAAAACCTCTCGTGGGCCCCACCGACCCAGATCCAATCCCTGCCTCAACCACCCTCTCTGGCCCAGTAGTGGCAAAAGAAGGTATACGATTGGGCGTGTGGGCTAAGTGGGTTGCGGCTGAAGCGGGGGTCTGGAGCAACCTTTGCGGCAGGGGAGGGGCCCTGAGACAGCAGCCTCAGTGGGGTCTGGGCCCCCAAGGGGACACTGGAGATACAGTATATAGACACAACATGTATTCTTAAAGTGATACTGACACTAAAAAACTTTTCAAAATATTAATGTACACAAAAAGTTACCTATAAGTCATGTTGCTTTTTTTCGCTGATAGTTCTGCTTTTGTGAGTAATTGTTACTTGAAGTTCCTAAACCTGACTGTTTTGCCAACCTGACTGTACCTTCTCAGCCTGTCACAGTGGCGTAGCTACCGGGGGAGCAGGGGGTGCGATTAGGCCAGGGCCCGCACCCCCTCGAGGCCCCCCGGCAGCTCGCACGCCACTGACTTCTTCAGTAATTCCACCCGTTTCCGGCCGTATGGAGGGGGGCGGGGGGGCCTGGCTGCACGTCCCGCACCAGGGCCCACCCCCCTCTAGTTATGTTACTGACCTGTCAGTTAGATTTTCTAATGCTAACGGACTCCTGCTGCACAAATATGGCAGCCCCCTCATTGACAAACATGGGGAATCAGAAAGGCAATGTAAAATCATCAGTAAATAATTTTATGGCAATATTATAAATATCATGCAAAGACAATGTTATGACAGATGTTAAAAAGGTTTAATATCAGTTGTCGCTATCTCTTTAAAAGGCAATGTTGCCTGTCTCCCCAGCCTGAGACAGTTCTAGTCAGTCTTTAGGTTTTATATAACAAAATGCTCTGACCAGTAATGCCCTGAGAGGGTTAAAATGTCAAATGTTTGTGCAGAGGCAGATAAAGGAGGGTAAAGGTGTTATGCCACCAATGTATACCTAGGATTTTCAGTGAATGTATCCGATGTTAATGAGCAGTGTGGGTTTATGTTGCTACATTTTTCTCTATCGGTGTTGCAAAACTACAAATCCCCACACCCTCAGCCTTCACGTGCCACAATGCATTGTCCAGTGCAACAGTCGCTGCAAAGTGGATTTGTTGCTAGAGGCATAATGATGACCTGTTATTTGCAGGGATGTCACCAACAGACAGAGATGTGTTCAAGTTTGTGACATTTGTGGACTTTGGCTAGTGGCTGGGAGGAGGGGGCTAACAAGTAGCTGGAAGGACAGGCCAATATTTAACTAGGATTGATGGCCATCAGATCTTTCTTTGTTTGCTTGCAAATTAATCAGCCAGTGCACAGTCGGCGCCAGTGTAGATTTATCGCACTCTAGAGGGTGCGTGGGGACGGGCACAGGACACAAAGCCGCTTCGCACCTTCCTGCTTTTGATCCCAGATTAGTGCAGACTCTACACAATACTGTCGCACAATACGAGTCTCCTGAGAGCTGTGCATGGGAGGTCACTTATTAGGGAACAACCGACACCCCCTTCCCACCCATTTTATGGGGGTCAGTGTTTGTGCAGCTCAGCCGGCACGCGCATGGAATGGCATTTAAAGGGAACAATTAGAATTCAAAGGGAAAGGGCTCTGTACAGTTCAAGACAAAATGGACCTATTTCTGCAGAACGTTGCTCCAGTAATATAGAATTAAGCAGCTAAATGGGTTGGGGTTACACTATGGGCTCCGGGTCTCAAATTATACAACAAATAACTGATAAATCAATCTGTATAGTGGAGGGAATGGCATTACTATAGAAGGCAGATCCTGTGACTGCTGGGGGTGGGGCAGGAGGTAACAGGGGGCCTAGTGGGATTGTGGCCGATAAGCAGTTTAATGAAAAATGCCTTATTCACAAAGATTAGGGACAAAGATAAATGCTGGAGGGATTTAAATACTATGTGACTTTTAGTGAACCTTTGTGTGTGTGTTTGTGGCCCATGAACGAGCGGCTACATGTCACGTTATTGTGAGTTGCCCTGTACAGTAAGCTTGAGTGCTGAGTACACTAACAGTAACACTAACACTAACATGCAGCCCAAGAGACAGCTGGCAGCTCAGTCCATTGGTTACTTTTACTTTATATGTCAGACTGCAGCGACCTGTCAGCCCCCCTGCCCTCAGCCCCCTCCTCTCCTTGTCCCCTAACACAAATGCAATCAGTTTGTGTGTTTATTCACGCTGTGCAAGTCCAGCCTGTACTAACATTAGGGATGCACAGCCCAGAGGCATCGATTGGGACACACTTCTTGGGGAGTCCTGCAGCCAGATACACAACTTGCAGGAAGCCAAGAGGAGTTTACAATGAAACAACATTCGCAGTTTAGCGCTACTTTACTCTGAATTAATGCAATTACACGTCTTTTCAACAACCTCTAGGTCTGATGGTGGATTTGGGAGTTGTAGTTTTAGGGGGAAACCAAAACAGGGATATGACAGGCCTTAAATCTGATTTAGTAAGTGCTGTGTGGGCAATAGCACATTAAATGGGACGTTTTGTGGGCATAATTATGTTTTTGGGGTTTTTTTCTTTGGAGACGTGTCTCACTGGTGCCTGAAAACCACCATTCTATCTCTTTATCTCTAGATATGTTTACTTATCACATATCTGTCTATCTCTATCAATCTCATCTTTCTCCATATTCCTCTTATATCTATCATCTATCTTTTTATCTATCTATCTATCTCAATGTCCGTATTTCTCTCTATATATCTTCCCCTCTCTCTCTCTCTCTCTCTCTCTCTCTCTCTCTCTCTCTCTCTCTCTCTATATATATATTTCTCTTCATATAGGTCTTCCTATCCATATCTATTTCTATATTGTGTCTATCAATCATCTTTCTCTCCACAGTTTTTATCTATCTATCCATCCATCTATCTATCTATCTATCTATCTATCTATCTATCTATCATCTATCTATCTATCTATCTATCTATCATCTCTCTCTGTCTGTCTCTCTCTCTCTATATATCATCTATCTATCTCAATGTCAGTATTTCTCTCTATATATTTTCCCTCTTACCCTCTCTTTATATTTTTCTATTCATATAGGTCTTCCTATCCATATCTATTTCTAAATTGTGTCTGTCTATCAATCATCTTTCTCTCCACAGTTTTATATCTCTCTTTCTCTCTATATATATATATCAATGTCTGTATTATTCTCAATATATTTTCCCTCTCCCTCTATATATATATATATATATATATATATATATATATATATATATATATATATATATATATATATATATATATATATATATATTTCTTCATATAGGTCTGCCTATCCATATTTATTTCTATACTTTGTCTATCAATCATCTGACTATCTATGATCTATATATCGATATTATGACTGTTCTTCTACAGGGAGAAATTGCCTCTTTATCTCCCCCCGCCTTGATCCCAGTTTGAGAGAGTGGCCCCCTCCCTTGCAATATATCCTGGTGAATGAGAGTGATCCGAGACTCTGGCCACTAAACAGACTTGACCAGTCTGGCGCCGAATGCTCTTAAGTATGTGAGTGAAAAATGCGCTGTTGGGAGGGCTAATCACTTCAGATGTTCCGCTCCTATCTCAGTGCATTTAGCTCACAATGCTGCGCCTTCCTCCAGCCACTAACAATCTGCTTCCCCATCTCCCCTCGCCTTAACCCCTTCCGCTCAGCTCAATGGCTTTGCGGGGCCAGGCACAAATAGTAAGGGGGAAACTAGTTCTGCTTTGTATTTCGTCCTATCTTTAATATATATATATATATATATATATATATAAAAAGGTTCAGATTACAGTGTAACAAATATTTGTTAACAGCTAAACCATCCACCTAGGCACACACACATTTATTAATATATATATATAGATCTATGTTTGTGTATAGATGTGTTATGTAGGGAATTGGGCAGCCAGGTGTGAGCAGATGTAGCCCCCCTATGAGTGGGGAATAGATGCATCAGCAGAGCCAGTGAGTGGCCATTTCACGGTTTGTCTTACAAATGATGTCTTGATTGCTGGACAGATAGGCTCGGGGCAGAGAAAGGCTACAGGGAAGCAGCAGGCAATCTGAGCATGTGATCCCAGGGTAAGATATCACACGGAATTAGTGCAAAGGAGAAACACTGATGTCTGGGAGATTAGAGGCTTTATCCCAGCAAATTACACTTTCTCCCCAGCCTGGCTGGGAGGGGGGTAGGGATATAGCTTTGCTCTGGGAAAAAATAAGCTATAAAGTAAACCATGGAAAGCAGCATAACGACAGGGAATGTACCACAAAATCTCACGATGGGCACCATACATGCCACACAACTTAACTGTTTATTATGAGGTGCAGTGTGAGCTGAGCGATGTGATGATACACAACCAGACAGTGACCCTCACTCACGAATGCAATGGGGGGAGGCAAATCGAATGACTGTACAACCCCAAATATTATAAATAGGATCTGTTGGATTTCCCAACTATTTTGGATCACACTTCTAGGGATCTCTTGTAGTTTTAGGTCAGTAACAGAGTGAAATGCATGGACACGAGATTCCCAGCTCGCTCCTCAAAACAACATAACATACAGTTGGCACAATCCTGATCTCTGTGCGACAATAAGTCCCTACATTTATTCAAGTATAGACGGGTATGTAGGGGAGCGAGAGTGAGCAGCACAGAGGCAGAGCCAATTACAGTAGCAAGCATTGGCGTGAGCGCACAATAAATTGGCAGTTGCGCTCCCCCGGGCAATCAGTGCGCCGCGCTTCCCGCAGGGATCGGTTGGAGGCAGCGCTCGCAAGTGATGGGAATGTTCTTGGGTCTCGGTCCAACCCACAAATGGCCCGAGTTGCTCGCACTTATCCTTCCTGCCATTGTGACGGGACAAGGCGATGAAATGGGAGTCCCACTGAGAGGCTGCTGATAAGTCAGTATTGAAGTTGGCCGCAGAGGCTGCTGTGGAGGAGGCAGCGCTAGAGTAGCTGCAGATGGAGTGTCAGGGAAAAGCCTCCCCTATGTGCACACTCACTCCCCTCCCCCTCCCCGTGCATGTGTTTTCTCTCCCTTTGCTAGCTAGCCACCTAGAGGTAAGTGCCTTTCCCTGGCAGCAGTGACTGAATAGCTCGCTGTGTTCTTCCAGCCCCCGCTACACCTTCCTGCCGTGTCCCCTCCCACCCGATCATGTTGACATATTCACACGGCATTATGTAGTAGTGATGCTTTGCTGCAACGCTACAGCTTCCGACACCTTCTTTTTATAAGTCAACCCTGTCCCCATCCAGCAGACCTGTCAAAACCCCGCCTATGGAGCCACACAATTGGTCCGAAAGCGTCAAAGGGCCAATCAAGTAGGTCTGGGCTCCTCGCATTGCCACAACACATCCCTGGGATATGGTGTAAGGAGAGGCTCCATTCACTCACACACACGATACTTGAAGCGGGACTGTCTCTTTCCTCTGTCTTTTCTCTCCCACCCTCTCCTCTTCCTCTGTAACCCCAGCTCCCTCTCTCCTCTCTCTCTCTCTCTTCTCACACTGGCACATTCTCCGGGAAGGGAGGCTGCTATTTATTACAAAGAAAGACAAAGGGAAGCAATCCATTTGGGGGAACAGCGGAAGCACGAGAGTGCAGTACAAAACAGACATCTGCATCTTCACTCTTAATCCTTACCTGGAGCTGTGACAGCCACTGGGGCTGCCGGAGAAGTTGCTGCTTGTCCAGACAACACGAACTGTCCCAATCTCTCCTATCTCCGCACAAGTGAAACTCTTGGAAGAGGATACTTGACCGGGGGATTTCTTCTCTGTATTCGAATTAAAGCGCAAGACACCCTGAGAAGTAGCCGGTAGTTTGTTGTGTCAGTGCTTGTTTTTGCCACTTTAATGTGCCCGTGAAGATCCTTCACTGGACTGAGCCCCGAACTGTGAGATAAAGTGAATGAATTTACCCATGAGAGATCCAGTAATTTCAGGGTCAGGCATGGCTTACCATCCATTCCTATCCCATAGGGCACCAGACTTTGCAATGAGTGCTGTTCTTGGACACCAACCTCCCTTTTTTCCAACTCTGGCTCTGCCACCCAATGGGGCTGCTCTTTCCCTTCCTGGTGCCCTGGCCAAGCCCATCATGGATCAATTAGTGGGTGCCGCAGAGACTGGCATCCCCTTTTCATCTTTGGGTCACCAGGCAGCTGCTCATTTGAGGCCTCTTAAAACCCTTGAACCAGAAGAAGAAGTTGAAGACGATCCAAAAGTCCACCTGGAAGCCAAGGATCTCTGGGAACAGTTCCACAAAAGGGGAACAGAGATGGTCATCACAAAATCTGGGAGGTGAGTCTCAGCCATTGTCTCCATTATACATTAGAACTGGTTATAAACATAAGCAGACAATTGGGCAGGGGCTGTTTAAGCCCCCACTGTACAGAGCTACACAATCCTTGCACTATCATTGCTCAGATCTGCAGATTCCTGTTCCATTTTCAATTCACCTGGCACTCCTTATTTCCTTACTCTTCACTAACTGCAGTGCTTTTATTTATTATCCTGCGTGTGTTTCTACTTGTTTGTAAGTCAATCTAGGTTGGGGAATCATTTATTTTCTGGTTGTCAGATCGACAAAAACACACACGCAGCTCTAGGACTGAAATACCATTTTGGGGTAAAAGGAAACAAAAGAAGGAAAGAAAGTAAAACTTTTCGGCGCACAAATAATAATTACACAACAACACAAATGCAATGTATTTAATAAGTAACACTTACACTACTCGCGTTTCTTCTGACAACGTTTAGTACACGAATACAATTCACATGATGATATTGCAACTCCAACTCGTGTTATCTCCTTTCCAGTGGTATAAAGCTTTATTGCTGCAATTGTATTTACTGTATTTAGGCCCTGAGTGCGGCGTCTCCCACTCCCTCCTGTCTGTCAGCTGCGGTCAAAGTTTTGCACCAAAGGTTGAAAGAATTCTGCCTCTTTATTACATACATTTCCTGAACAACTGAACAGATCTCGGCAGCTATAACAGATACGAAATAATTTTATGGCACTATATACTGGCTATTTAAAGAAGGAAGCTTGCTATCACTTGGTGTTAGATGCCTTGTGGAAATCTGTGTGTTACGATTGTGTGTGTGTGCGTGTAAACACGCACAATCACGTACACGTGAAAGTCATTTATTTTATAAGGATAATTACAGAAATTAGGACTAGCCTTAGAAAAATATGTTTTTGTTAGTATAAAAAGCCTCAAATTTACTACTGCGCGCAAAAACGCACACAGCTCTCCAGGGTGGTGAGCAGTTGCTATAAGCAGGAAAACCATGTGGCAAATCCAAGGAAAACCCCCATTTCCACTAATCATTAGTGACTAAAATACTTAATACTTGGCCCACTTGAATTCACAATACACAGCTACACACACAATAAACAAACCAAAACAAGAAAGTATGTCGGTAAATGAATCCAATACAAGATTTATATACATTGTGTTAGCCCTACAAAGTGATTTTGGAATTATTATATTAACGTGTCCCACAGAGGAAGACTGTCTATGACTTGACTAACGCGTTTGGCCTACACTTTACCCCCTGGTTTATATTTATAGAGGAGGTTATATTTTGGGTTGACTGTAAACTTGAAAAAGTATATAAATATACATGTATTTTTTTTGTGTAGGAGAATGTTCCCCCCATTTAAAGTGAGGTGCTCTGGTTTGGACAAGAAAGCCAAATACATTCTGCTGATGGACATTGTGGCTGCAGATGACTGCAGATATAAGTTCCATAATTCCCGATGGATGGTGGCTGGAAAAGCAGACCCCGAAATGCCCAAACGAATGTATATCCATCCAGACAGCCCGGCCACTGGGGAGCAATGGATGTCCAAAATTGTGACCTTCCATAAACTCAAACTGACCAACAATATCTCGGATAAACATGGATTTGTGAGTGTTCTTGTCAGTATTTCTTTTCTCTTTACGTTTTTTTTTGCAATGTGTTATAGTGCAATTTACCTTTTTTTAAAAAAAAAAAAAAATACAATCGAATAAAAGAAGACACAAAGTTGCTTGTGTTTCAGACTAAACAGTAACGCTAAATGTATAGTGTATGTGTGTAAACCACATATATATATAAATGTGACTGCTGTAACTGAAAGATGCACTTTCAAATATTTATGTAAGCCTTTAGTTTTCGGAAAGCTTTTAATGTATAAAACAAATATGGTTGAAACAAGGATCCAGCAATCACAAGGCTAAATGTGAATGTGTATTCGTTTGTTTGTGATTTTTTTTATACTTTTTAAAGTGTGTATTTTGGCTATATAAGATTTTCCTTCAGGTTGGATGAAAAATAATGCGGTGTCCACTCCACACAAATTGATGGCTCTCTTAATGCGGTTGATGAAAGGAGTTCATTAACTAGATAAAATAGGCATGCTGATTAGGGAGGATAGAACTAATAAGTGATACCAGATTCTTTGCTTCTCTAGTTGGGTCCTTTGTGTGTATCTTTGACTTGCCTATGTTTCTATTTCTTTATGAATTCTTATTGCACAGCTATAACTCTATATATCTTTCACACACATTAACCCTGTGTTGCCGAAGAGAATATTTCATGCACTGACTTGCCAGCCTCTGTCATGTAATATCTGGAATTATTATATTTCCTAATGACTGCTGTGAATCCTTAATAAAATCAAATATATGTATGTTTTCAGGATAATAATTATATTTGTGTGTACAGTAGAAAACAGCGTGTAGCAGCAGGTTGTTTTATATTTTGTCCTATTTTCCTTGCAGACTATTTTAAACTCCATGCACAAATACCAACCCAGGTTCCACATAGTGAGAGCTAATGACATTCTGAAATTACCCTACAGCACATTCAGAACTTATGTGTTCCCCGAGACAGACTTCATTGCAGTGACTGCATACCAGAATGATAAGGTAAGGAGCTTATAGGGATTTAACCAATGTGCCTGCCCCCTTTTTTTTCTCATTTTTTCATGTTTAAATTGCCATTCTTGGTTTAAATCAAAACCATCAGTTTGCAGGCCTGGTATGAAGGAATATCATCAATGTATCCTGATAATATGCTTCTGCTTTTACTAGGTGCTCTACTTCTGTCATTACAAGGTCTCCATGAAAATGAGTTGTAAAATAACATGCTGCATATTAATATTTAAGTATGTGTTAGCTAATGGATGTTTGGGATTGTTTAATATCTGATTGCTGTGCCTTGCTGAAGAGATTCCATTTAAATAAGCTATACAGGCTGTAAAGCAGTGTTGCTATTGTGGGAGAAATACTTAAATTAGTCTCTAAACACATACCACACAAACACCTACCTCTACCATTATAGAATATTTTAAGGAAATTAACAGCACCAAATCTGCACACATGATTCTAGAACCTCGAATTCTTTCTACTCCTCAGAATACAAATGTGATTTTTTTTTCTCCCAAAAATAATGATTATATCGTGTCATCATTCACGTGGACAGAAAATAAATTAAACATTAAGCCAACATTACTTAGGGGTGATGTAAAGTATAGTACACACAAACCTGATAGGTGTGGGAATTAAATATTTTGATGAACTTTGACTCATCTACAGTTAGGAGATGTGTTTTTTCTCCCTCTGAGATAGGCAAAGCGATTTAAAATGTGTAAATTGCATTTTTATAAATAATATGAATACTGCATAATTATTCCACAGTACGTTTAGCCCGCATTTCATTAGCTTTGGCAATTTAGGTTTATTTTAAAAAGCCTTTTTCATTTAATTAACCCACGATGTCAGGGGTTTTCAACAAAGGTAAACAACTGATTTGGGCCTGGCTCTCCTTAAATTTAGTGAGAAGGAGAGGGCAGAGAAAGTTAGATAAATGAAAACAAATGTCCTGTTCAGCATCCGCGTCCCCCTTGTTGTAATTCAAAAAGTATTTGCACAGATGAAAAAGCCTTCCCTAATGAAACAGGGGCTGTCTGCCCTCCTCCTAGTTCATTATGCTGGGAAAGATATATCCTGTCTTGTTGTGCGTAAAATTCGATTGGAGTGTGCAGATATTCGCAGGGTTTTTGTAGCAGCAGACTATGTAGTAATTCTGTATGCGGTGTTTAGTAGAAATGTAGGTCTGGTGCATTGAAAGAAAACGATTTAGTTACCGGTTAATGGAAAGTGATGTTTGCCCATTTACTTTCCACAGATCACTCAATTAAAAATTGATAACAATCCCTTTGCCAAAGGCTTCCGTGACACTGGGAATGGCAGGAGAGAAAAGAGGTGAGTGTGTGGCAGGATCACACTGCTCTACTGTTTGTTTTGTGTTGGCAGAAAGAAGAAATAAACTCCAGGCCCCAGCCATCTTTTACTCTAGGGTTAACCCCTTCGATTCCGACCAGAGCACCTAAATTGTTGTTCCAGGCGATATTAGTATATGCCAGACTGCTCTCTACCATGAAATTGTGTAATTCCGTAAGAATTGATGGTGTGGGTTTTTTTATGTATTTAAGTATTAAATATTTGTTGCTTTTAACCTTGTGCGTTTTACTTAAACTTCATGAAAGTGATTATTGGTAGGAAGCAAGTAAAAAGAAAAAAAACCTGTTCCTAAAAGCCAAAGTAATGAAATAAAATCGAGGGAAGCTTGTAATTGAGTTGGCTGCTCTTGTAATGCGAAGGCAAATGTTATTTTAGGTTTGACCATGTAAAATCTCTGTTTGAGCAGTTATAAACTGAAGTGAGGGAAAAAAAACTGAGGCTTCTGACTCGCAAACATTTTTTTTTTTTGCTTTCATATTTATATGTAGAAATGCTTGTAAAAAATAAGTGTGCGGGGTGAAGTTAATAAAAGCCTCCTGCAGTTGCAGCTGCAGTTAAAGTGAAACTTCCAATCGCTTTGGCTGCTGCAGCACTCGCTGTGGAGTTTCACTTTAACTTTACGCGGAGGAGAAGTAGAATCGCTAAGAATGTCCAGCACCTGCGATGGAAAAGTCTGAGACTTTTAGTGACACCTTCCCGTGACATACCTCAGCCCTCTCACACTGGCACCCAATATCATCCCTTTCGCCTGTTGGTTTTGGATCCCTTCTGCCAAATGTCTTTGCCTGTCATTTTACTTTCACATGCCTGCGACCCTAAATAGTATCCTTTATTCTGGCTCATTTCTCCTTGCACAAGTGTGTGTATATGAGTTTGTCTATAAAGCACGGAATATTCACACCTCTGCAGATCCCTGGGAAGCCCATAGAGTAAAATACAACTTTAAATAAATGATCTGCTCCTGATCAGATCTTCTTAAATATGCGGATCTCTGCGCGTCATAAATCAGATCTTTGCACAAAGAATTTTCATGATTGTTCGGCAGACGATTGCAGATGGTACAGCATTTGAGCAGATCATTCAATTCGATTTTTTGCCCTGCAGCAAATCTTTGCGAAGATCCAAACTTAAAATGCAGCAGTCACGCGCAAAGCATTTGTAACTTGTTTGTGCAAGGAAACACTAAAATTAACTTTTGTCTCTCTTTATATAAATAAGAAACATTTTTAAAGGTATAGCCATATTTGCTTAGACTAATTCTTTGTACCAGCCGGAGCCGAGAGTTACTAGTCAATAATAAGCCTGGTGCACAGAATTCAAGATGGTATTTTCTCTTTTTGCGCTTTAGGAAACAGCTGGCGATGCAGTCAATGAGATCATATGATGAGCACCAGAAGAAGGATAATGGGAGTTCGGATGAGTCCTCTAGTGAACAGACTGCGTATAAATGTTTTGCTCAAACTTCTTCCCCAACTGCGCCTGCAGTGGGCACCTCCACCCTCAAAGGTATAGTCCCTACCTGGCATGCACCCTACCCTAGATTTGGCACTAGTTACCCACCATATGGGGAGTAGTTGGGGGATGGGATAGTGCTAATGTTGGGTGCCATTAACCGTTGCCCAAACACTGAAGCAGCTAAGATCTGGGACAGAACCATGGTGTGGG
Source organism: Xenopus petersii (assembly GCA_038501925.1). Classification (NCBI taxonomy): domain Eukaryota; kingdom Metazoa; phylum Chordata; class Amphibia; order Anura; family Pipidae; genus Xenopus; species Xenopus petersii. The sequence continues at coordinate 162,456,320 of CM076672.1, forward strand.
GTGTGGGTGTGCGTGGATGTCGCTTTTAACCCGACTATCTTGTTGTAGGTGTGCCCCCCAGTGATGGGGAGAGTGACGAGGAGAGTAGGGATGAGGGAGGGCCGGACACAGGCGAATCTACCAAGATCTCCACTACAACCAGTGAGGATTGCAGGGAGTTGGCCAGCCCCCCCAGGGCCCCGCTCTTCCCATCAGATTTGGGCAGCAGCAGCAGAAGCAAGGAGCAGAGCGGCAGGACTGGAAAAAGTTCCCCGGACTCCCGGCACAGCCCAGGCCACATCACCTCCAGCAGCAGTAGCAGGATCCTGAGCATCGAGGAGCTGAAAAGCCCCACCAGAGACTCCCAAAACGCAGAAGAGTCCCAGCGCTCCAAGGAGAGTTACCCCCCTCTCACTGTGCAAACAGACAGTAGCGCCCACCATCTGAGCCAAGGGCATCTGCAGAACCTCGGCTTCCCTCCAGGACTAACTGGGCAGCAGTTCTTTAACCCACTGGGCGCCTCACACCCTCTGCTCTTGCACCCAAGTCACTTTGCAATGGGAGGGGCTTTTTCCAATATGGCTGCTGGCATGAACCCACTTCTGGCCTCAGTTTCAGCAGCATCAACTGGGGTGAGCAGCATAGACTCTGCCATCATGGCATCTTCCTCTCAAGGGCTGGTGGGCTCTTCTGCACTGCCTTTCCATCTGCAACAGCAGGTCTTGGCCTCACAGGTAATATGGGCAGCCTGCCCCTGATTTTCTATGTATCTTCTCTTCCTCTCCCATCTGAACTTCTGCCACCCCCGCTTTACACTAATAACACTGTAGGCTGAGATTGTATTCTTCCAAGATCCAATCATAATTTAGTAATGTTTTACTGTTAACTAAAGATGCAAAACATGCTGTTGGCTGAGAAGCAATAGTTCCAGCAGCTGCAGCAGCTCGGTCACTATACAGAGCCCAGGGAATGGCCACAGTGAACTGTTACTCTGTCACCCACAGTATAGTGACTTCCCTACAACATTGCGTAGCCTCACTTTCCATTACCTTGATAAATGCACTGGCAAATGCAGGGCCTTTAGAAATAAAAGTTTTTTTTCCCTGAAGGGACATAAAAATATGTATTATATAGGCAATTAAAGCAGCAGTAACAATATGGGGAACAATGTACTAGGAGATGTAGAGTTTAAGGACATTTTAGTGAAGTTCAATGTGGATATAAAGGCGCCAGACCAGAGGTGCAGTACTTTTACAAACCTCATTTTTCTATGACCAAGTTTTAGTTTGTCGTGTGACACGTGACGTCACTGGGCACCCATTATAAGGGATGAATGAGCACTGTTAAAGAAAATGTTTTTTTTTTTTTATAATATTGAATTGAAGTCAGTTAAAAGCCTGGAGGAATCAGAGATTATTAGGGGTAATGCATATACACAGTATAGTTATTGTGTAGTAATACTGATATTTTTGTGTTGCAGGGCCTGGCAATGTCTCCCTTCGGAGGGCTGTTCTCCTACCCTTATACATACATGGCCGCGGCTGCTGCAGCCTCCTCTGCTGTGCACAGACACCCTTTTCTTAACGCCGTGCGCCCCAGGCTCAGGTACAACCCGTACTCATTCCCTATGCCCTTTGCAGAAGGCAACAGCCTGCTCACCACTGCCCTGCACTCTCTGCCCAACGGCGCACTGGATGGCAAAGCCAGTCTCCTCTCCAGTCCGGTCGCTACTGCTCTGGACACTGAACTGACCAGCAGATCCACCACCCTGTCTACTGGCTCCGTCTCATTATCCCCAAAGCTGTGCCTAGAGAAGGAAGCAAGCAGTGAGCTCCAAAATATTCAGCGGCTAGTAAGTGGGCTGGATTCTAAGCAGGAGCGGTCAAGGAGCGGTTCCCCTGACTGAGCCCTGTGGGCAGAACTATCAACCTAGTCCCGATGGTCTCATTCCAGTTCCAGACTGGCAGTGCACTTTGTGTTGGGCACAGGAAAGCCCCTCCTATCCTTGACTTGCTACAAACGGGGATCTACAAAGGTTTTCATCCACTGCAACCTTGGGGGAGAAGTGTGGACCCTTGCAAGCTGCTATTAGGACCATATATACCACTAGACAGCCTATCAGGCACTAAGAACAGATTAGGGGCCTGCAAGTGTACAGCAGCATCTGTCTGTCAGTGCCAGTGGCACACACTATCAGCCTGCCCCCCACCCAACTGCTGCTGAACTAAACTCCATACCCTCCTTCCCAAAAACACACAATTCTCAAAGTTGTAGTTGAGCAGCAGCTGGAGATGGGAAGTCTAATGATTTTTGGTGGTATAATAACTCATCATTCTCTTGCAGAATTAAACTTGAAAGTTTGTTAGAAATAAAACATTCGATAAATAGCAAGAAAAAGGACAACGACGCATTGCTGGTGTACATTAGGGGGATAACTTTATCATAGGCCTGTGCTTTTAACGCAATGTACTGGCTTCTGCATGCAAACAAATCCTTCCCTGTTAGCTCTGCAAACGCCTGCTTAATATCATGGCACCAACATGGAGCTCTCCTCTAAAGAAAGCGGCTTCATACCAATCACATTATAGAAACATGAAAACACATTTAGCTGATGGGAAATCCCAACTGATTATTGGCTAAACATCCAGTCCTCAAATATGCAATAACAAATTAATAGAGAATAGGGCAAACAAGCGAAAAGGGAGGATATTATAAAAAAAAAAAAGTATTTATGTAATTATTTGATATCTTATGTAAATACAACTAAAATACTGAATATTAAAATTTAATTTATTTATAATGTATATATTCATGTAAATAAGGCTCTTATTTTTAGTGTGTGTTAAACCGATTTGGTGCCAAAAGGGACGGCAGTGTATTAGTAGTAAACCAGGTGGCACGCAATGGGTTAAGCTGTTTCTATTACCATTAGTGTTTGTTTGTTTTTTTCATTGAACTATAAAAAATATGTTTTTAATGGCCCGGCTGTGGTTTCACACACATACACACACATGTGAAAATATGTTTTATTTGCATTTATGAAACCATGGACAAATAAAATAAACATACAAAGCTCACGCAAACTCATAGTCTTGGCAGGTTAAACAGGGTGAAACACTTTTCCCATCCAATGCCCTGAAGCTGAATTTGCCCAAGAACTAACAGTCAGTTTACTCACTAAAGACTTGCTTGTTTGATCCCAGAGTCTCCATACAAATATCTAAGTTCTGCACTGCGGGTTTCACAAGGAAATCCTACTCTGTTTATAAATACCTCTGTCTTGGATAAATCTAGTTGTTGTTATCTGCACAGTTAAACTCCTATCTGTGCCAGTAAAAGAATATGAAGGCCTATATATGTGTATATATATATATATATATATATATACACATATATAATGTAATGAATGTTCGATAGAACGTTTCTCCTTGTATTTTTTGTTTGTTTCAAAAGTCTCCGAGTTTCAATAAATTTTTTATTGAAATACATTGTATTCTTCCCAACGCATTTTTACGCACGCACTTATACATTTATTTATTCGTTTTCTAGAAATATGTTATGAGTTCGCAATAGGGTTGTTTTATTAACATATATCTACAACTTTGGTCCAACAGAACAAACACAATCCAGAACACACTTTGTATGTAAATATAGGGGGAGAGAGAGAGATTAATGCGGGAGCAGAAGCATATTTTAAGGTAACTTTTAGTAAGTTATAGAACGGCCAATTCCAAGCAACTTTTCAATTGGTTTTCATTATTTTTTTTCTATAGTTATTTGCCTTTTTTCTTCTGACTCTTTGCAGCTTTCAAATGGGCGTCGCTGACTCCCTTCTAAAAAACAAATGCTCTGTAATGTATTGCTGTTACTTTTTATTACTGATCCTTCTATTGAGACCCTCTCCTATTCATAATCCAGTCTCTTATTCAAATCAATGCATGGTTGCTAGGAGAATTTGGACCACAGTTACCAGATTTTAAAATGCCAATTGAAGAGCTGCTGAATAAAAAGCTAAATAACCTTAACTAATAAAAATGATAAATTGCAAATTGTCTACATCATACTACAAGTTATCTCAAAGGTGAACAAAACCCCTTTAAATGATATTTCTAAACCAAAGTTCCCTAATTCTACCATAGGTTTCTAGTGTGTGGGGAAGGTGTGTTTCTGCTATGTCCCCTGATAACAAGTCAGAAACTATTCCCAGTTCAGGGTTTTCCTACTGATACCTGGGAATTCTCAGAGATATGATACTAGATGTGTTTCTCCAGTAACAGCCCCTTCGTGTGAATGGAGCACGAAATAAGTGGAGTGTAGGAAATATAGGGATATTGCTGTATTTTTTAGGAGACTTAATGTTTCCTGTTCATAAAGTCAGATTAAGTGAATGGTCTCGGCTCAGATGATGGGGAGCTCTGCCAGGCCCCAAATAACAAGCAGATGAATGAAAAGACTCAGTTTATTGAGCGTTTACTGATGTGGGTTTAGTAATCGATAACAATGTAACTGGATCATTTACTTTATCCTCCTATCACTGTATATACAATAATTTGCAAAAGCAACAAGACTAATTTCTCAATGGGGGGGGGGTATGAAAGGTACAAAATCATCTATTGGGCAGGAGAGTGAAAACTATGAATTCGGGTTCTCCAATAGATGAAATGAAAGCAAAATAAATAAATAAAATCAGATCACCTGTCTGCTAAATCAAACATTAATATATTTATGTTTTCTGAGGCCAAGTTAATTGAAGACTTTTGTGTTGACTTTGAGCACCAAAATGTGATTTATATTTGGTAAAAGTGAGATCAGCGGGAATCATGGGAATCATTAATCATATACATTTAATGGTGGCTCTCTTCAATTTTGACTTTTTTACTTAGCCGGTTTGGGCACATTAGAAAAGAAGAAAATAATGTTTCCATATATTTTATCGCATTCACTTATTAAACCAGAACCCCAGAAATAAAACTATGCGTAACGAAAGAGAATGTATTCTATGTATACTAATTACATTTTTCCCCAAGTTAGTTGTAAATGTATTTAGCTCTCCCTTTCTGTACATTGTTTCACAAATGAGAAATACCCGGGCAAAGTATATAGAAAGTCAGAGAGTGAAAGAGATGATAAAGCAGATATATTTATCATGTAATTAAAAATTATTTGCAATATATATATTTTAATTTTTTTTTATTTTAGAGTTACATTTTCTTTCATTAGGCAAAACTACATTTTTGGCGTTACACCCTCTTTTACCTCTGTGTTTGGGGATAATTTGGATGAGGTGTTGACAATATGTTCACATTGAGATGAAACAGAGGGGAATAAATAATTCGCTAGCCAAAATCTCTCATGTGGCTTTATAACACAGCAGGCAGATAGAGCAACCCCTAAGGAACTTTATAATTCCCATAATTTACTATAATTTATTTTAAAAATTCCTTCTGATTGATGAAGAATAGAGATTTAAGTACCATACAATGAGCACAAAGTAACTAAATGAAATGTATCATTTAAATTCTAAATTATCATTAGTGATATTAAATAAAAGCAGAAGTGGTTCAGTTGCCAGTTGATGTAAAATGTAAAGCAAACGAAATAGGCTGACGATTGTAATATACTCCTTTGTTTATAGATAGGATTTGGATAAGATTTGTAATAGTACAGGGCAGCTTTCCCAATGATTTTTTTTAGAAGAAGCACAAGATCATGAAGGTGTGCCACATAGCCAGTGGCTGATAGGACCTTATATTTGTATTAAATAAGCATCGCCTCATTCTTTACACAGACAAGGAATGCCAGGGGACTTTTACAAAGACAATCAAATTGTTATTACTACCAATAGAAGGAGAATAAAAGGCACAGGCAATTCTCAGAAGTTACAGGCGGTGCCATTGATTTGGATAAGTTGCTTGTTAAATCATGTGCGCATTCCTTATGCTACAAACTCATCCAATGATGAATAAAAAAATAAATAAAAAACAAACAAACATAAAAAAATCCCATCAGCAGCTACAGAGCCCTTCCTCTGCCCGGAGCCAGCACACATATGGTTAACCTAAGTCATTCTGCCCCGGTTAAAGGTTAAAATAATAACAATAAAAACAGATAATGAAAGACATGGCACTTAGACAGACTCAGACCTGACAGGGCTGCTGTTCCAGTCACTGTCAGTATTCCAGCCAAAACGGGGTTAATAACAAACAGAGATTTATTTGAGATTATGGCCTGGAGGTAGAGGCTGGCTCCAAACTCGTCTTCCCCGCATCTTATTTGTATACAGTAAGGTTAATGAGTAACTATGGTGGCGCTGTTGGGCAGAGGTGAGAGAGAGAGTCATATCACTGGATTAGCCCCAGCATTACTCACCTGGCGCCTCGCTTGATACCCACAATCATTTTATGGCTCTTCCTCTTGCTGAAAGCTGTAGGTAACTAGGTAAGGATTTACTTATATTGCGCTGTGCCCTGCTGCCACCTAGTGGCCATATGAAGCACTCAATTTAGGGAAGATCTTAAGGCTGGCTGGCTGCACACAGCATATTGTATATGAATATTGGGTATAACACATATACACCAGAGACAGAGTGGGGCTTAAGACCATCATTTAAATGTCTGCAGTGTATATATTTTATATATGGTTCTTGATCATAATAAAACAGAAAGTCAGGCAGTTTCTCCATTTTAATTTTATGAATAGGTAGTTACAAGAACATACATTTACAATAACAGCAGACAGTGCATGCAAAGCAATGCAATAATTAATAAGATAATTGATACAAGCATTCTAATACAATATACATTTTAAAACCAAATCAAATACAAGTACTATACTATAGTGAGATTGGATATTATAGGAAAATATAGTCCTAAAATGTAGATTGAGCTGCTACATGTTTAAAAGAAACTCCTCCCCAAACTAGCACAGGGTGTAGAGAAGATTCGGTGTTTATAGATACGGTTGGGTGTTATAGTTACACCTAAAATGCACCAGGGCAGTTGTGGTGACAACACACTAATAGTACAATTTTGGTTTCAGTTTTTAGGACTTCTGATGACAGATCTGAATAATAATGTTCTTCACTCCTCCTCTACTTATTGCTTGCGATTATCTCCCAAGGGCAGCCTGGCGGTGTTATAGCTGGATTATCGCTAGCGACGCTAATGTTACTGCAAACGCTGTGCACTTCACTCTCACTTCACTTTGGGCCTGTTTTATTTTTAATGGACTCTGTCTGGACCCCTACAACTGGATTCACGAATTAAGTAGTCTTTTAGAAATATTTTGGGGTTTATAATATTTTGATGTAGGTTGGTGTTTCCTTCTTCCAATCTGAATTGCAAGTATATCCCATATATATATATATATATATATATATATATATATATATATATATATATATATATATATATATATATATATATATATATATATATATATATATATATATATATATATATATATATATATATAGACTCTATGGCAGGGGTCCCCAAAGTTTTTTTTAACTGTGAGCCACATTCAAATGTAAAAAGATTTGGGGAGCATAAAAAGTCCCTTGGGGTGCCAAATAAGGGCTGTGATTGCCTATTTGGTTGCCCCTATATGGACAGGCAGCCTACAAAACGCTTTACTTGGAACTATAATTCGTTTTAATGCAATTAAAACTTTCTTCCAAGCCTGGAATTCAAAAATAAGCACCTGGTGTGAGGACATTGAGAGCAACATCCAAGGGGTTGGAGAGCAACATTTTGCTCAAGAGCTACTGGTTGGGGATCACTGCTCATATAGTAACCGATCCTGAGCCTATTTCTTGTTTGGGATTAGCAGTATTTGCAGTCATTTAGGGTTTCCATTCAAAATATATAGTATCATGAAAAAAATTAATTGACCAAAGTGCGCAAGATAAAATAAAAATACGGTAAAGTTAATATATAGTTGTATTTCAACTTCATATTAAATTTAAGTTATTCCTAGAAAATTCGTGAGCATTTCCTACAACAGAAAAAAAAAAGAAATCTTGTTTCACCGAAATAAAAACAATAATAGTTGCAGATAATAGCCAAGGGTCATTATTTCTAGATGTATATGGGGGAAATGCTATGTTTGGATATACTGACTGGATATACTCTGCCTGACCTTTCCAAGGTCAATATGAGGCTCCTTCTGTGTAAGGACTGCGATAGGACAGACTGACAGTTCTAATTGATATGGGTGATTATTTCAATGACGATAATTACATTCTTTAACCGCGATTTATGGGCGCTTTGGTTATGCCTCTTTCTGTAAATAAATAGATACTTTATTTCAACAAGCCAGTGAACTTTTTACGTTTCCCTGATAGTACGGTAATAGCCTGGATATTAATGAGGAACACTGACCTAAGGTTATAGGACAGAATTGATTGCTACTCTTTATTTACTAGATATTTTTTTTTATAATACTCATTCGTTTCTGTAGTTAGTTTTTCTTGACTCATGGGGATAGGGTTCTGACCAGATCTGCGGGTTTTTGTATAAAAGTGATGTAAAAGATAATGGCCAAAAGTTTTAGTTTATGTTTTGTTAATGTGTGGGGCACTGACATGTATTAGTGCAGCAGCTTCCTCTGGCTTTTACTTTAGGATCTTTCTAACAAACCAATACGAGGCTTTTGATCTGACAGGAAAGTTATTAAGTAGAACCTCCTCAGTTGAAGGAATAAAATATACAATTTGGTAAATTGTTTGGCTTAGTTCCCTTTATTCTTCGTTTAAATAAATGAATTCAGTCAGGCAGTTGCTAGGACAACAGAAAACCTCAAGTCTCCTGGCTGCACCATAGACTAAACAGTGTAATATATTGGTATATGATCTGTTGGGCTCTCTTGTCTGCAAATACAGCCCCCAGCATGACACAGGATCATACACCCTCCATGCTCCTCGCCAAACACAAGTTGTAAGTGTGTTCTTATAGAAGTGTGTTCTTATAGATACTAACTACAAATATTTTGTATGAATTGCACTATTCTGTATAAATCTGTTGGCCTAATGTAATTCGTATACTATCTACTAATATATCTGGCAATATGTCCACTCATCTACTCTATATCTATCTATCGTATTCTATCTATCTATCTATTATCTATCTATCTATTATCTATCTATCTATCTATCTGTCTGTCTGTCTGTCTGTCTGTCTGTCTGTCTGTCTGTCTATCTATTTATTTATTGTCTATCTATCTATCTATCTATCTATCTATCTATCTATCTATCGTCTATCTATTTATTGTCTATCTATCTATCTATCTATCTATCTATCTATCTATCTATCTATCTATCTATCTATCTATCTATTTATTGTCTATCTATCTATCTATTTATCTATCTATCCCTCTATCTATCCATCTTTCTATCTTTCTATCTATCATCTATATATTCTCTCTCTCTCTCGCTCTCTCTCTCTCTCTCTCTCCCTGTATATAGTACACATCATCTATGTATCATATAAATGATTTATCTTATACCAGTTGTCCTTTATATTTGATCTCTCTCATGTATTATTTTACCATTATTATTTCATTTCTCTATCTACTGTAAAGTATCAATAGTGTTAATCTATATAGTTTACAGTTTCCTGCCAGTCAGATATCAATTTAATAGAATGTGTTTTTATCAATCTATCCAAACATCTATTTTTTAGACGTAAATATGTACAAGACACTTTGTTTTAGTGTGGAGTGAGCTCTTTAAATTGCTTCTAAAACGTGTGATTTTATTCCTATGATGAAATGTGGAGGAGAGGCCATGGAGCTGGAAGGCCATAGTCTGCAAAGACCAATCAATCTCTATTTTGCGCTGCTGGGACAGGACGCTGCTTTAACTCGGGGGCAGATAGAGAGATAAGAGAGCAGGCCGGGTACAATCTCCCAGACTGGCTCCTCAGCAGCGATCTATCTGTGCGACAGGCCTGTGGCTCCGGCTCTCTGAGAGAATCCGGGAATGTCAAAAATGGATAGGGAGCTGATAGGGATCGAACACCAATAAAAACTTCCAAAGCGCTTTTAAGTCTGGAACTGCAATACCTATTTAGCCTGCCCTTCTAATGTGTTCCCCTCATTCACACAGGCTGGGAATCCTGCCCAGGAGCAGTATATGGATCTCTATAAATATCTTAACATAGACAAGTCCCAATGCCCCTAAACACTCACCCACCTATTACATATTTACTATATTTATATAAGATGCTTATTATCAACATACCCTATTGTGCCCTGTTTACAGTAAGGGAAGCAGATATTTTTGGGATTTAAAGCTGCCATTTTTTTTCATAGGAATTCCAATTAAATCAAATTGCAGCCATCAAACAAAACTGCTGTTATGGAGAAGAAAATACCATATGTATATATATATATATATATATATATATATATATATATATATATATATATATATATATACATATATATATATATATATATATATGTATATATATATATATATACATATATATATATCTGCAGAACACCTCGAATAAATGTTGTTATTGTGTATATTAGGCCGTTTAAAGCTCCTCTCTTCAAATTATAGTTTGATATATACATATATATATATGTATATATATATATATATATACATATATATATATATGTATATATATACATATATATATATGTATATATCAAACTATAATTTGAAGAGAGGAGCTTTAAACGGCCTAATATACACAATAACAACATTTATTCGAGGTGTTCTGCAGAAACGATGTCTCCTTGGTAGAATGGCAATGGATCTGGATTTTTCATACAAATTACTGTGGTCAGGTTTTTTTAAAATTTTTAATCCAATTTTTCAGGGAAACCAATTAATAGCAATTTTTCCCTTTACTAAGGAACTTTACAACATGTATCAGTTTTTCATTTTTGCTTTTATTGAGATTTTCGTGACGAATCGGCGATAAACTCACTAATAATCTCGAGTGCGCCATCGTCAGTAAATCGCATTGCGTTATTTTCTCACTATCTTTCACTCTTCGCGTTATTTTATGTCGAAACATATAACAATAATAGCATTCAGACAAACATTCACATAGGTAAAGTTCGCAAAACAAAGGTGGTGTCGGAGGAAAGTAAATTGTGGATTTAGCGCTAATAGAGAAAAAAACGGCGATAAAACTGAAATCGAAATGAAGCGCATATGATTTGGGATGGGAGGCACGGCAGATGCACAGGTTTGTATATTTCATAAGAGTATAGAGTTCTCGTAAACAAACAGACCTCTCTGCGGTAGAATTGCGCTGGGCGCTCGCAGTTCGGCGCAAACATTTATTTTCTCTAGTGAAAAGTGAAGCTCATGATTGAATGGTAGTTGTACATTTACTTCCGAGGAACTGCTACTCCCAACACGTTAGAGATATGATTTTTCTTCCAGGATTGCATGACTAATCCGTTTATATCACGGAGCTCCATATGCTGATAGCAGCTCAGCCAAAGCGCAGATTAACGCTCTGAGAGCAACATTCGAAGCCTCTGCTTACAAATTGTGTTCCCATGGCGCCATCTGCTGGGCATATGTATGAATGCGATTCTGGCTTTTTAAACACAGAACTTTATCACAGTGCTGGCAACTTGTTGGCCATTTTACGTAGTACTATTAGGTATGGGACCTGTTTTCCAGGATGCTCTGGACCTGGGGTTTTCCTGATAACGGATGTTTCCGTAATTTGGATCTTCATATGTCTACTCAGGATCGGACTGGGGGTGCCCGAGGCCCACCGGGACTAATGTCCAGGGCCAGGTCTGGACTGAGAATTAAAATAGGCCCTGCTATTTCAGGTACACAGAGGCCCAAACAGCCCTCACCAGCTCACTAAATAGTGACTTTCTATGGCATCTTATAGCAGCCCCTCTGGCATTTGCCAGAACCCACAGATTGCTAGTCAGGGCCTGTCCAGGGCCCCCTCCGGCCCCCGTCCCCCTACTATGATGTGCAGAGCGCATAGGCATCGCTGCACCTGCGTGATGGCGTGGCACCTAGAAATTTTTTTTCTTTTTTTCTATTCTGATCCGCAGGGTTTTTTCCCGGTGTCCCGCCAGGCCAGTCCGACAATGAGTCTACTAGAAAATCATGTAAACATTAAATAAACCCAATAGGCTGGTTTTGCTTCCAATAAGGATATATTTTATCTTAATTGGGATCAAGTACAAGGTACCCTTTTATTAATAGACAGAATTTTTTTTAAAAAAATCTGGATTATTTGGATAAAATGGAGTCTATGGGAGAAGCAGTGGCGGAACTACTGGGGGAACAAGGGGTGCAATTTTACCCCCTGCGAGCTCGCTGGCAGTCCACGCGAGCAAAAATAACTAGGGATGCACTGAATACAGGATTTGGTTCAGGATTTGGCCTTTTACAGCAGGATTCAGCTAAATCCTTCTGCATATGCAAATTAGGATTCAGTTCCGTATTCGGCCAAATCTTTAGCGAAGGATTCAGTGGTTCTGGCAAAATAGTGGATTTGGTACATCCCTTGAAAAAATGCTCAGAAAATCGCTTCTGAAGCTGGGTGGGTGCTCCCGGCAGTACGATCTGCACCTGGGCACAGTCTGAATTTTTGCGCAGTTTTGTGAAAAAATGAGCACATGGTGATATTTGGAATTTCACCGAGAATCCATGGCTGGCGAATAAATTTGCATATCACTAATCACCTCTAGCAATACAATTAATATGGCTGAATTGTCACATATGTAACAAGCATTTTAATGCAGTCTCTGTTACTCTTGAAATAGAATAATAAGATATTATTAGAGAGGAGATGACAGCTCTGTGCTGCTTTCCTTATTGGCTATGAGCACTCAACTGAAACATTACCCACATGATTCTGTTTATATTAAAATATCATTCAATTTGAGATGCTTGGGTGATATATTGTTCGCAGAGGAACCCCATCTTTTGGATAATACACATGGTAGCAGCACAAAGTTCTACGTCTGCAGCCACTTACCTGTTTCAATATGGAGAAATATAATGTTCCTACCACTATATAGTTCACTTGCCAAACACTTTTTTTTTCCAGTTCAGTTGTTTTCAGGTATTACTCCAGCAATAATGACTTCCACTGCTTTCTGTTATTGGGGTTTCTTTCACCTTTTAACTAAGATTTTTTGTTTCAGCATCAGCTTTGTGTCAGGCTAGCAGCTCAGCAAACCAGGGACTCTCTAAACTGTAGTCATTTGCTACATTGGTTGATTTGTTACTCAGCAGCATTGGAAGAATGTAAGTAACTTTTGTATGAATTGTAACAATGACTTTAGTACAGCTCAGGGAGCATGCTCAGTAGGGCAGATGCTAAGAAATGTATTAACCAATGCAACAAATTGTGATTCGTTTTGAGAGTCAGAGACCCTGATCGCTGAGCTGAGCTGCAACCATACATCAATATGAATAAGAGACTGGAATATGCATAGGAGAGGCCTGAATAGAAAGATGAGTATTAAAAAGAAGCAATAACAATTACATTTGTAGCCTTACAGAGCATTTGTTTTTTTAGATTTAAAAGCTGGAAAGAGTCAGAAGAAGAAGGCAAATATTTAAAAAAAACTATACAAATTAAATAATGAAGACCAATTGAAATGTTGCTTAGAATTAGCCACTCTATAACATACTAAAAGTTAACTTGAAGGCGAACCACCCCTATAATAAATCAAGGGGCTGAATGTAACACTAAATTGGGCTATATAGACCAAAAAGAGTTAATGTCCAGCTAGTGAGAGGAGCATGGGTTATACGTGACTCAAATACTTCAAGGAATAGTTCAGTGTGAAAATAAAAACTGTGTAAATAAATAGGCTGTGCAAAATAAAAAATGTTTCTAATATAGTTAGTTAGCCAAAAATGTAATATATAAAGGCTGGCGTGAACAGATGTCTAATAAAACAGCCAGAATCCAAGTTCCTGCTTTTCAGCTCTATAACTCTGAGTTAGTCAGCGACTTGAAGGGGGGCCACATGGTACATTTCTGTTCAGTGAGTTTGTAATTGATCCTCAGCATTCAGCTCAGATTCAAAAGCAACAGAAATGACCCATGTGGCCCCCCCTCAAGTCTCTGATTGGTTACTGTCTGGTAGCCAGGGCAACCAGTCAGTGTAAACAAAGAGAGTTGAAAAGCAGGAAGTAGTGATCTGACTGACTTGTTATACATGAAATCACTCCAGCCTTTATACATTACATTTTTGGCTAACTAACTATATTAGAAACATTTTTTATATTGCACAGCCTATCTATTTACCCAGTTTTTATTTTTACACTGAACAATTCCTTTCAGGCTTGGGCCTTCTCTATGTGGAAGATTTCAGGAATGGTGTTGTGCAATGACAACTTTCAGGTTACTGTGCAATGAAATAGGAAAAAATGGATGCCAGGAGATTATGGTGAAACAAAAGAGTAACAGTTTATTTGTACAAGACAAATGTCCTCAGGTTTTCTTACAGTCATATGAGATATATGCAGCAGTGCTGAAACAGGCAAAGGATGCTACAGCTGAGGACTGTGACTCCCTTAGGCATTGTAGTCAAGTAGTAATAGGAATTCAACGCAGATGTACCATGAGGTGGTCCCGATCCCACCCAGTGGAGTCGTCAGGGAGAAGAAGTCTAAGCCTGACACCCTATCCAGTGTGGGAGCTTCACTAAAGGCAATCTAGGAGCCTTGGGAAGCTACTCCCTGCTACATATCCTTGATGGTAAAGCTGCTCTTGCTATCTGTACTCTCTATCTTACTCTTCTAGAGAGTCTATGACGGATATAACCTGAATCTAGCTAACCTCATTCACGGGGTTCCCTGGTCCCTGACTCAGACACTAAAGGTGCTGGTCCCTTTAGGGCAATGGCTTTACTGGGCCTTGGTGATCCCAGGCTCAACGGGCACATCCAGATGGTAAGGACACCAGCAGCCAAAGAGGAAGACCCATTCCTTTCCAAACACTATATGGAAGTGTGGTAGGAAGTAGTCATTACACCTCTTGGCCAATAACTGGATAGGTGAAATGGAAACTAGATGCATGGGCTTTTGCCTAGCAACTAGGGAAAAGGTAGGGATTTAAAGCAAAAAGGGAATATTAAACCTATGGGTCTCAACATTAAAATAACCACTTACTATAATTTCTAGTAGAACTAATGATCCTTATTGTTTTGGCATTTGTGATTAAGGTTTATCTGTTTTATAACTAAGAAGGCACAAAGTAATGGGGTGGGAACTGGGCAGATCAGATATAGACTGGGAAGGGCAGGGGTAGATTTTAGCAGGGCCTGATTAAAGACTAGGGATGTAGCGAACGTCGGGAAAAAAGTTCGCAAACATATTCGCGAACTTGCGTCAAAAATGCGAACCCCATAGACTTCAATGGGAAGGCGAATTTTAAAAGCTAGAAAAGACATTTCTGGCCAGAAAAATGATTTTAAAGTTGTTTAAAGGGTGCAACGACCTGGACAGTGCCATGCCAGAGGGGGATCAAGGGCAAAAATGTTTCTAAAAAATCCATTGTTGACACAGCGCTGCGTTTTGTGCTGTAAAGGGCAGAAATCACACTACATTTCTAAACCTGTGTAATAAAATGCTTTAAAACGTCCGGCGTCTACATGCCAATCAAGTCGTGTAAAGGTTACAGCCTGTTCACACGCAAAGACGAAACGCGGTGCTTACTGCAACGCAAAAAGACGCAAAGAGCTTTAATGAATGATACCGTCAAGTGAGCAAATAATAGTTTTTAATTACTAGTTGCTTGTCACCTCCAGGATGTTCGTCCTGTTGGTGGCAATATTTCTGTAGTGGTGTGTTTAGCAGTCACCGTGCTTGTGCGCACGTGCACGGTCAGGCAGAGGTAATTCAATGTACAGTGAAGTGAACCAAAAAACACTGATTCTGCAGTGTGGGCCCAGTTTTGGTCTACTTTATTGATCACCTGCGGTGACCATAAAAGATGCGATTTTGCCACTGTTGCAGAACCCTGAAAAATTAGGCATGTGTACTTTCCTGAAAAATTATCTTTTTTTTGTCGCAGCCACTGAAGCACAGAGGCCAGAAAAAATATGCCATATAAATGCTGAAAATATTAATTTTTTTTTGTCGCAGCCACTGCAGCACAGAGGCCAGAAAAAATATGCTATATAAATGCAAACAATATTAATTTTTTTTTGTCGCAGCCACTGCAGCACAGAGGCCAGAAAAAATATGCCATATAAATGCAAACAATATTAATTTTTTTTGGTCGCAGCCACTGCAGCACAGAGGCCAGGAAAAATATGCCATATAAATGCTAACAATATTAATTTTTTTTGTCGCAGACACTGAAGCACAGAGGCCAGAAAAAATATGCCATATAAATGCTGAAAATATTAAATTTTTTTGGTCGCAGCCACTGAAGCACAGAGGCCAGAAAGAATATGCCATATAAATGCTGAAAATATTCATTTTTTTGTCACAGCCACTGAAGCACAGAGGCCATAAAAAATATGCCATATAAATGCTGAAAATATTCTGTTTTTTTTGGTCGCAGCCACTGAAGCACAGAGGCCAGAAAAAATATGCCATATAAATGCTGAAAATATTCATTTTTTTGTCACAGCCACTGAAGCACAGAGGCCAGAAAAAATATGCCATATAAATGCTGAAAATATTCTGTTTTTTTTGGTCGCAGCCACTGAAGCACAGAGGCCAGAAAAAATATGCCATATAAATTCTGAAAATATTCTGTTTTTTTTGGTCGCAGCCACTGAAGCACAGAGGCCAGAAAAAATATGCCATATAAATGCTGAAAATATTCATTTTTTTGTCACAGCCACTGAAGCACAGAGGCCAGAAAAACTCAGGATTTACCTGGATTCAAATTAAACCAGTAGGGTTTGCACCCTAGTTTGTAACGGTGGTGGAGGGAGGAGGACGCTAAAGGACAGCTGTATGTGGAGTCATGAGGCGTGCAGAGAAGGACAGCTGCATGGGGAGTCAGAATCAGAAACTCAGCACAAGTCTTCCGGCGTGCAGTAACCCTCCGAGATCCACCCCTCATTCATTTTAATAAAGGTCAGGTAATCCACACTTTTGTGACCTAGGCGAGTTCTCTTCTCAGTTACAATCCCTCCTGCTGCACTGAAGGTCCTTTCTGAGAGGACACTTGAGGCGGGCAAGACAAGAGGTTCATGGCAAATTGTGACAGCTCTGGCCACAGATCAAGCCTGCGCACCCAGTAGTCCAGGGGTTCATCGCTCCTCAGAGTGTCGATATCTGCAGTTAATGCCAGGTAGTCCGCTACCTGCCGGTCGAGGCGTTCTTTGAGGGTGGATCCCGAACGGTTCTGCCGCTGCCTTGGACTGAAAGACATTTGCATGTCTGACGTTACAGAGTGGCCAAAGTGCTTTGTCCTTGCAGGTGCGCTCGTGGCAGGATTACTGGCACCTCTGCCCCTGGAATGTTGATGAGTTCCTGAAGTGACATCACCCTTAAAAGCATTGTACAACATGTTTTGCAGGCTGGTTTCTAAATGCAGCATCCTTTCAGACTTGTGGTATGTTGGTAACATTTCTGCCACTTTATGCTTGTACCGAGGGTCTAGTAGAGTCGCGACCCAGTACAGGTCCTTCTCCTTAAGCCTCTTGATACGGGGGTCCTTCAACAGGCATGACAGCATGAAAGACCCCATTCTCACAAGGTTGGATGCAGAGGTATCCATCTCCGCTTCCTCGTTATCAAGGACTGCATCATCCACGGTCTCCTCCCCCCAGCCACGTACAAGACCAGGGGTCCCCAAAAGGTCACCACTAGCCCCCTGGGAAGCCTGCTCCTGTTGGTCCTCCTCCTCCACAAAGCCACCTTCCTCCTCTGACTCCACTTCTGACACCTCTCCCTGCGTTGCAGCAGGTGCCTGGGTTCGTTCTGGTGATTCCGACCAGAAATCGTGCGCTTCCTGCTCCTCGTCACGCTGGTCTACAGCCTCATCTGTCACTCGTCGCACGGCACGCTCCAGGAAGAAAGCAAAGGGTATTAGGTCGCTGATGGTGCCTTCGGTGCGACTGACCATATTTGTAACCTCTTCAAAAGGGCGCATGAGCCTGCAGGCATCGCGCATAAGCACCCAGTAACGGGGTAAAAAAATCCCCAGCTCTGCAGATCCAGTCCTACCACCCAGTTCAAACAGGTATTCGTTGACGGCTCTTTGTTGTTGCAGCAGACGTTCCAACATGAGGAGCGTTGAATTCCAGCGAGTCTGGCTGTCGCAAATCAAACGCCTGACTGGCATGTTGTACCGCTGCTGAATGTCAGCAAGGCGTGCCATGGCTGTGTAGGACCGTCTGAAATGGGCCGACACCTTCCTGGACTGCCTGAGAACGTCCTGGAATCCTGGGTACTTTGAGACAAAACGTTGTACTATTAAATTCAGAACATGTGCCATGCAGGGCACATGTGTTAAATTGCCCAGTCTCAGTGCTGCCAACAGATTGCTTCCATTGTCACACACCACTTTTCCGATCTTCAGTTGGTGTGGGGTCAGCCACCGATCGGCCTGTGACTGCAGAGATGACAGGAGTACAGATCCGGTATGGTTTTTGCTTTCCAGGCACGTCATCCCCAAGACAGCATGACAACGGCGTACCTGGCACGTCGAATAGCCTAGGGGGAACTGGGGGTGCACAGGTGTGGAGGAGGAGGACCCAGCAGCAGAGGACAAAGAAGAGGAAGAAGACGAGGTAGAGAGCGAAGGAGGAGTAGAGGTGGTGGCAGAACCACGTGCAATCCGTGGCGGTGACACCAACTCCACTGTCGTTGTTGAGCTACACATTCCCTGCTTCCCAGCCATTACCAAGTTCACCCAGTGGGCAGTGTAGGTGACATACCTGCCCTGACCATGCTTGGAGGACCATGCGTCAGTAGTCATATGGACCTTTGGCCCAACACTAAGTGACAGAGATGCGGTGACTTGGCTCTGCACATGGTGGTACAGGTGTGGTATTCCCTTTTTTGAAAAAAAATTGCGGCTGGGTACCTTCCACTGCGGTGTCCCAATTGCTACAAATTTGCGGAAGGCCTCAGAGTCCACCAGCTGGTATGGTAAAAGCTGGCGGGCTAAGAGTGCGGACAAGCCAGCTGTCAGACGCCGGGCAAGGGGGTGACTCGCAGACATTGGCTTCTTACGCTCAAACATGGCCCTCACAGAAACTTGGCTGGGGGCAGATGACTGGGAATGGGAACTGGTGGTCAAGGTGGAAGGCGGAGTGGAGGGTGGTTCAGACGGGTGAAGGACAGCAGAGGTAGAGCAGTAAGATGCTGGACCAAAAGGAGGGTGGCTTTTAGTTTGCCTGTTGCCTTTGAGGTGTTGCTCCCAAAGTGCTTTGTGCTTGCCGTTCATGTGCCTTCGCATAGAAGTTGTACCTATGTGGCTGTTGGGCTTCCCAAGACTCAGTTTCTGACTGCACTCATTGCAAATGACAACACTTTTGTCAGAGGCACACACATTAAAAAAATCCCACACTGCTGACCTTTTTGAGGCTGGCAATCTGGCGGTAACAGTAGAAGTCGGCGGCGTTGGCGGCAATGGCGGGTGCGTTGGCCGGCTGACCACAGGTGCCGATACATGTTGTTGCCCTACTGTTCCCTGCGAGCTGTCCTCCCTGCTTCTTCTAAGTCTTATTCTCCTCCTGCCTCTCTGACTCTCCGTCTCTCCATCTGAACTATCCTCCTCTTGCTCTCTTCTACTGGGCACCCATAAAACATCAATCTCCTCATCCTCATTCTCCTCAGATGCATCAATTTCTTCTAACAGCTCACAGAAGGAAGCAGCAGCGGGGACCTCCTCGTCATCACTCATTATGTCCATCTCTGTTGTGTTCTCTGCCAGAATTAAATCTGGTGTAACGTCCTCATCTCCTTCATCTTCTTCTGCCAATAATGGTTGCGCATCACTCAGTTCAAGAAACTCATGTGAAAATAACTCCTCTGACTCCAGTGAAGAAGGGGCGCCGGTGGTGGAGGAAGTGTTACGTGGGGTGCCCATAGCAGTGGAGGATGAGGATGTTGTGGTAAAGTTAGAAACGGTAGAGGATGGGGTGTGCTGTGTAAGCCAGTCAACTACCTCTTCAGCATTTTGGGAGTTCAGGGTCATTGCCTTTTTAAAACTGGGCAATTTCCTAGGGCCACAGGATAGCATAGCAGCACGGCCCCTAGTGCCTCTGCGTGGCGGCCTGCCTTTGCCTGGCATTATTTTTAAAACAACAACAACAACAACTCAGGTGGTGTTTCTAGAGACGGTATTATTATTGATATTTAGACAGAATGTGAACAAGCTCACACAGCTAGATGGGAGTTGTTTGAAAATGAAGAAGAAGAACACACTGGGCAAACAAGGCCTACAAGGTCAACGTATACACTACTACAGCAGTGGATACGGAATATATTATTGCTGCCTGAAAAACGTCACTCGGGTGGTGTTTCTAGAGACGGTACTATTATTGATATTTAGACAGAATGTGAACAAGCTCACACAGCTAGATGGTTGTTGTTTGAAAATGAAGAACACACTGAGCAAATAATGCCTACAAGGTCAACGTATACACTACTACAGCAGTGGATACGGAATATATTATTGCTGCCTGAAAAACGTCACTCGGGTGGTGTTTCTAGAGACGGTACTATTATTGATATTTAGACAGAATGTGAACAAGCTCACACAGCTAGATGGTTGTTGTTTGAAAATGAAGAACACACTGAGCAAATAATGCCTACAAGGTTAACGTATACACTACTACAGCAGTGGATACGGAATATATTATTGCTGCCTGAAAAACGTCACTCGGGTGGTGTTTCTAGAGACGGTACTATTATTGATATTTAGACAGAATGTGAACAAGCTCACACAGCTAGATGGTTGTTGTTTGAAAATGAAGAACACACTGAGCAAATAATGCCTACAAGGTCAACGTATACACTACTACAGCAGTGGATACGGAATATATTATTGCTGCCTGAAAAACGTCACTCGGGTGGTGTTTCTAGAGACGGTATTATTATTGATATTTAGACAGAATGTGAACAAGCTCACACAGCTAGATGGTTGTTGTTTGAAAATGAAGAACACACTGAGCAAATAATGCCTACAAGGTTAACGTATACACTACTACAGCAGTGGATACGGAATATATTATTGCTGCCTGAAAAACGTCACTCGGGTGGTGTTTCTAGAGACGGTATTATTATTGATATTTAGACAGAATGTGAACAAGCTCACACAGCTAAGTGGCAGTGGTTTGAAAATGAAGAACACACTGAGCAAATAATGCCTACAAGGTTAACGTATACACTACTACAGCAGTGGATACGGAATATATTATTGCTGCCTGAAAAACGTCACTCGGGTGGTGTTTCTAGAGACGGTATTATTATTGATATTTAGACAGAATGTGAACAAGCTCACACAGCTAGATGGTTGTTGTTTGAAAATGAAGAACACACTGAGCAAATAATGCCTACAAGGTTAACGTATACACTACTACAGCAGTGGATACGGAATATATTATTGCTGCCTGAAAAACGTCACTCGGGTGGTGTTTCTAGAGACGGTATTATTATTGATATTTAGACAGAATGTGAACAAGCTCACACAGCTAAGTGGCAGTGGTTTGAAAATGAAGAACACACTGAGCAAATAATGCCTACAAGGTTAACGTATACACTACTACAGCAGTGGATACGGAATATATTATTGCTGCCTGAAAAACGTCACTCGGGTGGTGTTTCTAGAGACGGTATTATTATTGATATTTAGACAGAATGTGAACAAGCTCACACAGCTAGATGGTTGTTGTTTGAAAATGAAGAACACACTGAGCAAATAATGCCTGCAAGTGCACTACTATTGGTGCACTACTATGAAGAACAGCAACAGCACTGTACACGTTAAAGAACAGTAAGATAAGTAAAAGAAAAAAAAAATATATGTATATTAAAAAAAATATTTTTCTCGGGTTGGTGCTGCTGAACTACTAGGAGCAGCACAGTAGCACACCAGTCCCACTCCCCAACACTGCTAGACTAATAGCACTGGGCTTATAGTAGCAACTAGCAAAGTAAAAAAACAAAAAAGAAAATAAAAGCAGTCCTTACAAGGACTATTGGGTTATTACAGCAGTCAGCAGATGAGATCAGAAGAGATCAGTGCCCACAGCAGGCAGCTACATACAGAGCACTGCAGTAGAAGGTAGATTACTAGCCAGCAAAGCTACCCTAAAATGTCCCTCAAATCCCTGCAGACTTCTGTCCCTCCAATACAGAGCAGTATCAAGTAGATTACTAGCCAGCAAACTTACTATCAACTGTCCCTCAAAGAAATCAGTGAAATCAGTAACAGCTCTCTCCCTACACTAGCTCTTGCAAGCACACACAGGCAGAATGAAAAAACGCTGCAGGGCTTCAGTTTATATATGGAAGGGGAGTGGTCCAGGGGGTGTGGGGGTGGTCCAGGAGGGAGAGCTTCCTGATTGGCTGCCATGTATCTGCTGGTCTGGGGTGAGAGGTCAAAAAAAAGCGCCAGGTAAGGCCAGGTAATGTTCGCGCGACGTTCGCGAACATTCGGCGAGCGCGAACAGCCGATGTTCCGGCGAACAGTCCGCGACATCCCTATTAAAGACCTATAGGACTAAAGTTTAAAATACTAATAGAAGCTTCTAAAGGATATAACTTGTGTTTGGACTGGCAGGATAGATTCATGCAGAAATAATCTGTGGAGAAATATAGCACATCTACATTTACACATTTTAGCACAGACATACTTCCCAGTATAGATAAGCATGACAGTGTTTAGGGCTGAACTGTTTGTCTGCCAATTTAAGCACATGGAGGATATAGATTTAAATTGCACCTTTTTAAGCTAAAGTAAAAAAAATGAACGGAATTACCTTGTAGATAAAAAGAAAATATCTCTTTTTATATTGCTCAGAATTAGAAACGGGCCTAGAGAGGTGTAATTTATGCTCATCCATACCCACCCCATCAATGTACCAACGAAAAATTATAAAATGATAAAATAAACATATAACTAAGCCTGAAACTCAACAAAAATATATTCTACGCCCAATCTATTTGTAACCTATGCCTACAAACATATTGGCCATGGAGTTGCTTGTCCCCCTAAATTTGAAAAAGCCATCTCCAACTCACTGATATTAACAGTACCATTTGTTGGATCGATGAAAGGGACTTTATTTTGGAGAAATACAACACAACAGAGGGACAGTGGTAGTCATACCTAGAACCACCCTTCTGAATTTTGCCTTTTATCTACATATACGGATTATATACACATACAGATTTGCCTTTATCGTTTTGTCACCCAGGGGTTATTTTCGAATGATATGGATGAATAAGGGACACCCTGGTAGATAACAATAATAGTTCATTATTTTGGGGGTATAAAATGCTTATTAATATGTTTATTGGAGAGTATATATTTTGGGAAAGTCTTTGTCTATGTTCAAATCTGCGCTATTTGCAATTATCCATACCCATGGTGTAAATATACTACAGCAGACCCAGCGACTGCAGGAGTCTTAGATGGGGGGACTTGTACCTGCACCCTCCCTCCTACCTGTGGCCACTACCTATCAACTCTGGCTGGGGGAGGCTCTCAAAATCAACTTTGGCCCTTGGAGCCATGAAAGACACGACATGCCTCTGAACTACAAATGAAAGGAAATTATAGCATTTGCAAATATTGTGTTTCAAATGTAACTTCTGAGCATTGGGCCAACATATGCTGATAAAAAGTCTAATTCCAGGCAGAGACTTTAAATGACGTCTGATCAGTAAGTCTCATTCTCGGGAGAGGGATGAACATAACTTTTTCTAAAGTCTTGTTTTCTGGCACCCAGTCTTGAGCTTTGTAATCTTTTCAATGTCTATTGATTTAACACATAATTTATGATTCCTAGAAATAAATTAGAAAGATCAGTGGATATTTGTACGAGGCGTTTGATTTCAGACTTGATGTACCACAGTCTAAATCACTTCCTGCTGACAAGCCCTGGTGCATATATCCTCTCTCTTTCTCTGTTCTCAGACTGGAGCAGCTGTGACAGGTCTGGACAAGAAGAATGAAATTCACATATTTAATACGGTGTTTTATAGGTCAAAAAACATGTCAAACAAGCAGAAAATGGTACAAAGGCCTGTGATAACTGCTGGAGAGGGAGGGAGAGTTCTTTGCCTGAAGGGTATTCATAGATAAACCCGTTACAAAAGGCTGACAATTGAATTCTCAGGGGAAAACTCAATTGTGTGTATTAATTATTATATATAGGTATATTAAAAAAAGAATCAAATATATATAGTATATACAGGCCTGGATTTGTGCACATAAATTAAGTCCCACGAGTGCTCCGTATTCTTCATGCTGATATTCCATTTGCAGCAGCACCAGGGCTTTCTTGCCTTTTTGTTGTGGTGAGTGCGATGTTCTTCAGACATATTTAGAGTTGCCCTGCACTGGTAAAACTGCTGTGTTTGCTTAAGAAACACTACTATTGTTTATATAAATAATCTGCTGTGTAGCAATGGGGGCAGCCATTCAAAGGAGAAAAGGCTCACGTTACACAGCAGATAGCAGATAAGCTCTGTCTGTCTAATGGTGTTATCTGTTATCCATTAGTTAACCTGTGCCATATAGCCGTTTTTCAATTTCTGCCATTGCTCCACAGCAGCTTGTTTATATGAGCTATAGTAGTGTTTCTGAAGCAAACACATCAGTTTTACCAGTGCAGGGCAACAGTATATGATATTTTCATTACTTTAAAACACTTACATTTTTTGGTGTTACTGTTCCTTTAATATATCTGTACATCTTAACTGGCAAGCCTACTAGCTCTTAAATTCTTACTATCCCCTTTGTTAAAGACAAGCAAACAGTATTGGA
The DNA here is from genome assembly GCA_038501925.1 of Xenopus petersii. NCBI lineage: Eukaryota > Metazoa > Chordata > Amphibia > Anura > Pipidae > Xenopus > Xenopus petersii. The sequence goes on from CM076672.1 coordinate 162,481,225, forward strand.
AATTAGCTATCTCCTTTCTTCCATCTAGGAAGTGGCATAACTAAATGCTAATGTGCCCCACAGCAAGTTTATTTTAGGACCCCTCTATATGTCTAGATGTTGACCAGTTTTAACAATAAATATTGAAATTGCTAATTAAATATACAGTACTGTCATACCCGTGGGTCCCCCTGCAGTAGCCGTGTCTGCTTTCTATGCAAAATTCATTTGGAGCACCCAACCCTCGTTAAATATACCTGTGTAAGTCTCAGGTGCTAATACTGGAAGACCCTCACCTGCTTTGAGTCAACTGGTACTTACAGAGGTAGAAACCCAGTAGCACACTGTGGTTGGTGAAGAAATCTTTTGTGATTTATTTAGCCTATAAACATACAAAACAGGGTCAATGTTACAGGCACTCCTGGACCCTTTAGCAAGCCTGGACCCTTTATCAGATAGTTTGTAGTTTCAGGATCATCCAGATTAGTAAATATGTACATATGGATTAAGACCATGCAGGATAACGGATTAACTACTAAATTTGACTACATTCTTTCAACAGAAGCAGCCATTTTAGAGGTGGAGATTAAAGGTCCTACTCTTACTATTAATACAATGTCAATTTGAGTTATTAATATATAACAACACATTTATGTCATGGCAGATATTTTCCATACTTTTTTAAGGGTTATTATCAACTCAAACAATTCAACAGGTCTAATTTCCACTTGCCTGAAATACATGTCAGATTAAGGATTACACTGGATCTCTCCCTGCAGTCTGAAAATGAGAGTGGCAAGAATCTAATTACTGGATTGTGCATGAAAACACTGAAACTCACTTGCATAGATGCGCTAATATGTACCTGTATGTAAAATGCTGTGATGTTCCAGCCCCAGAGAAGCTGTACTGAAGCCAGCTGGAAGCAGAGTTGCTGTTGCCATTCATTTCATCTCATCTGAGTCAGAATTTGGAAAAAGCCCAAGAACCCAGAGAGACACTTGTAGCAATAAACTGTTTATGGAAAAAATAGAGTGAACAGAAATGTGCAGATCATCCTTTCTCAATAGAGATGAGACATGACCTGACAACTCTGTTGTAGATTACCACTGCAAGAAATAGGTTAATGATTGTAAATGTTGCAGATCAAACCTATGGTATACTTCTGAGTCCTATCAGTGGGGCGTTTTGTCTCCTGGCACCTCCCTGCAATATTTTCACCCCAGTAAATATTGTTTGTAAGAATTTCTGTGACATCCCACTCAGAGAAAAGGATTTATTGGTGCATAATAATGATGAAAACACTTCAAATGGTGCAGTTTAGCAGTGACATTTTTTGCAAATCTGCATTAGAATTTTGCCATGGTGTCCCCAGAGGTCATTATATATGCCCCTTGCCTTTCACATTAACCAGTGTGTAGTTGAGTAACTAATCTAGCCTTGGAATAATCCTTCGATCGTTCGATCGCACTATTTGCACTAAAATCCTTCGACTTCGAAGGATTTTAATTCCCAGTCGAATATCGAGGGTTAATTAACCCTCAATATTTGACCCTTTGTGAATCGGCCCCTTCATGTACACTTCTTACACACCAGGGACTTCAACATAGATTCTGAACTTCCGCAAGTCACTGTATTAGGTCACATGTAGAGAGTATGATAGCCAGATGGGTTCAAATGTAATAATGGAAATGATTTTGCTCAGATGCACCAACTGACCAGCAGAGGGAGTTCACCACAAATGAGTGATAATGACAACATGGCAAAATACATGTCCTTTTAAGTATAGATGAGGCAGATGGCTTCCCTTATCCATATGCTTTGGTTGGTTGGCTGAATTTATATATAAATTGGGTTCTTATGGTGGATGTAGAGTAAGGCAAAGCTGGGTGTACCACGAGTGGTCCCATTGTGGATGTTTTTGTATAATAAATATGTTCATTGGTTAAGTTATAAGAACCATTGGCACACAATTATTGCACCCTGTATCAAGTTACAGTTACACTACACCCTGCCTACACACCGTTTGCGAGGGCTTACCTAAGAATTAAGGTCTCATCCGGAGCACAGTCTTGGGAGTGGAGCTAATAGTCAGAGGATGCTCTCAATTCACTATAGTACTACACAGGTATCAGAGAGAGGAGACAGGTGTTATGGCAATTGAAGGAAATATCTGATGTAAGGATGTTTTTTTTTACAGAGGAACTGAGAATTTGATACCCTCATTTTAAGGAGAATATTCCTTTTCCAGACCATGATGTAAGAATTTGGGCATGGTGGACACAGGAACTTAGGTATATTTTGTGTTTCTGCTGACACAACAGAAAATGAAAACTCTCCAGGTCCTGTAGTAAGAGGTGGCAGTTAACTTTGTTATGACTTTTTAGAAGTTTGGTCTCTGCCCTTGTCCCTAAACTGTCCTGTTTCTGAATACACCTCACAGGAGGGAAGGCTCAGGAGCGATCCTGGGCATTTTGTCACCTGAGGCTGCCTTCCTTATGGCAGTCAGCGGCGGTCCACGTCGCTAGTGCAGAGAGCACAATTGCGCGGGTTGAAAAATGGAAATTTGCCTCTTAGTTACCAGGAGCGATATTTTTTTAGGACATCATCAGGAGAACACAAGCTCCTGCATGCGCTCTTGTAAAGGAGAAGTATGCAGACTCGTCTCTTATTCTACTCACTCATCCAAAGAAACTGCACTCACACCTCCATGCTGCCCACATTTGTCCCACTCGTGGCTCATTCCTCAGGCCTCCCTCCTCCGCTCAGACCATTGCTCATAAGCCAGGCTGATAGCTGAGGAGGGAGGGCTTTTGTAAGGAGGACTGAGGAGGAATGGGTGAGGAAAGAGCCACGAGGGTGGGAGATTGCAACAAGAAATGTGGGCAGCACAGAGGTGTGACTACAGTTCCTTTGGATAAGTGAGATGAATAAGAAACGGGACAGCATGCAGGAGCACATGTTCTCCTGAGGATGTCCTAAAATGCGTTCTGTAGGAGCGCCCCTGGGAAGGCTGCTGCCTGTGGTGACTGGCTTATCAACAAAAGCTGCCCTGAGTACAGGCATAATTGCTCTGACCACCGCTTTAAAGAAACTTTGATTGATGAGATTGCTCTTTAAATCTCATTCACTGTTTCATGGACCAGAAAAATTCCATTTAGTTTCTTTGCTGATCCACAGAGCTTGTCGAGTGTTTTTTTGTCTCCTCTTGTAGCACTGCTTTGAGTAATAAAACAGCAAGTAGAGGCCCTTCTGGCTGGGTTTTCATAGGTGTCTCAGCAGCTGTGAAAAATTGCTCAGAGTCAGTGTCTGGGAAGTCTCTTCTTTGATTGGCTGAGCATTAGTCCCACTGGTGAGGGGGATTGGATACTGATGCAATTAGAACAAGGACTGCCAGGTAGGAATAAAGCAATATACACCTAGAGCACCATGTTTATGAGCAGAAAGGGATAGATGTGAGTGAGCAGAGATGTGCAGTAGTGAGACAAGATACGTTGAGGGAGAATAAGGCAAGTCCAAAAAATTAGTATTGACAGTGGCGATGATATCATACATCTGACCCCATGAGGAGGTACAAGGGTACAGTATTGTAGTCCCACCTCTACTGTTGCCTACAGCAAACAAGCCTGTGGGCAGCAGAGCAGGGGGGAGGGGGTCAAGGGCCTGCAAATGTGTGCTGAAACCCCTTTGAGGATTTATTTCATGGTCATGGGGGCTAGTGCATTGTTAGTGGTACGGAAGTGAGTGTGGCAAAAAGGACACCAGGAGACAGTGGCAGTGGGCCACCAACCTCAAACCACCTCCAGTAGGGGAATACATGTGAAAAGGAATAATGGCCTATAAATGACATTCTATAGAGGCACCTCTGCTGTTCCAACCAAGAGAAACTGTGGCTGTGCCCACAAACCATTGCCATAGTTGTGAAGAGGTTTTTTTTCTTGTCATCTTGTCTCCCATAATCTCAAAAATATTAAAATGAGCATCCACTGTATAAGGCTTCTTTTTGGAGAGGCCTACTGTATAAGTGAGTAAGCCCAGAATTATAGGCCCTATAGTAACCCATGGGTTGCTGCGGGAGCTGCAAGAAAACTGCATTTCAGCTCACTTTCATTATTACATACACTAGAACTGTGGGATTTAAACCTCTAATCATATCTATGGGTAGATGCCAATAAGAAGAAGTAGCAACAGCCAGTGGCGTAACTAGATGTTACTGGGCCCCACAGCAAATTTATATTAGGCCCCCAAAACACTCAGAGGTTTTCCTGTTTTACCAATATATATTGAAATTGCTCATTAAGTAGGGCCGCATGGGGCCCCGTATACCACCTGGGCCCCCCTGCAGCCGCAGGGTCTGCTTCCTCTGTAGTTACGCCCCTGGCAACAGCCTTCATAAACAGGATTCAAATGTGTTGCATTAAACGGAGAAGTAATAAGCAATGAATGGGCAGGGCCTTATTTATATATATAGGAGCCAGAGGGCCTATGCCTAGGGTGGCAGATTTACCTAGTGGTGAGCCTTGTGTACCTACAGTATATATATTGAATAACATTTTTTTTAAAATAAAAAACATTAATCTATCCATCCACCGCTAGAAATGTATTGTCCCTATCCAGTGGCAAAGCTTGGGGATGAGGAGGTATAGCTCGTAGATGCGCATCACTGGCAAACAATAAAAAAAAAACAAAGCAAAAATCTTTTACATAATTTTTATACATAAAAACAATATCTGATAGATTGCCACATCTTATAATAATATGATGCTATAATTGGTGGACCAGGGGGTGAATTCTAGACAGATCAGGGAGGAGAAGGAGTAAGGACAATGACACACTGAGCTACTTGTATCGGCTACAAAACAGACAATACTAATTACTGTCTCTTCTAAGACATGCTAAGACATGCTTTGTAAAACTTAATTCGCTGAAAAAAACTGTGTAAAACGCTGTGTAAAATAAATGGCGAATTTATCAAGCTGTGCTTTATTTTATGCCATTTGAATGCCAGATTTTCCACCGTAATTTAAACATTTGTGAGTAAATTCCGGTGGAAGTTGCTCAAAGAAAAAGCACGCAAAGAATTATACGCTTAATACGCTGTTTATTTACACGTTGATGCCTGGCGATGTGTGGCAAATGATTACGCCACTTTTTACATCACATAATAAATATGCAGGGTATTTTTTGATGTTTGTAGCCATGACAAGTAGCATCATGTGTCATTGCCCTAAGAGAGACGTAATATTAGGGCAGATCAGGCCAGGGCCATAACAAATGGGTATTACATAGCTACAATGCCTTTAGAGGGTGATAATTATGTCTACCCCATTACAATACTTAGGTTTATGTCCTAGGAGTTGTTAAACTATGACTCTTTAAGAAAGGCAGACCGTTATGCCAAAAAAAGATTCCAGATTACGTTTATCAGAAAAGAGAAAATTCCATTCACTAAATTAGTCAAGTCTGGTCTAGCACACATCTAAGCAAAAACTTCACAGATCATTACAAACACCAAAATATGAATGCATCAGGTGCAAGAAAAAATGTATGGTATTTAGTAAGATACTTAAAATTCCATCCAAACAAACCTGGATTATTAGCTAAATCTTCATTTTAGTTTTCAGCCTTAGTCCTCCAATGGTTTTAGTACTACAATGCACATCATTCCCAGCAGGCACTGTAGTTCTAAAACACAGAAAAGGTTCTACAGTAAAGTTTACAGACACTCTCAGGTCCAGACAAACCCGGGGTGTCGCTTACTTTAAGGAAGCACAGTGACTGCTAGGGGCAGGGAGTATATTGGTGGGGTCAGTGAATGTATGGGTGGGGACAGTGGAGAACAGACTGATACACAGTTCCAACATATCTTTATAGTATATGTTGGGTTTAATGCAATAAAAATTAGGGATGCACCAAATCCAGGATTTGGATCGGTATTCAGCCAGAATTTGACCTTTTTTCGTGCCTGGCCAAACCAAATCCAACTCCTTAAAATCGCATGACTTTTTATCATCATACAAGGAAGCTGGTGTGTGCTCCGACCCTGTTTTGCATACACAAATTAGGATTTAAATTCAGTTTGGTATTCGGCTGAAAGGATTCCGGAGTTCTGCTAAATCCCTAAATAGTGGATATCTACTTTGTCTCAAAAAAATGCTTTGTGATTGCAAAATTTTATTCCATACATGGGGGCCTTATTTATCAAAATCCAAATTTTATTTTTTTTATTGTTTTAATACAAAAAGTCAGACCAAACTAGAATCCACTATTGGACCTTATTTATTATTAAAAAAGCACAATTTAATTGGATCGGGGAAAAAATCTAAAAAATCTAGCACTTTCCTGAAAAGCCCAAATTTTTCAGATTTTTGCCTGTAATAGTCGGATTTTCAAGCTAATTCCATTGCAGACTACAGAAACTTCCAAATAGGATAGGCCTCTCCCATTGACTTATATACAACCTTGTGAGATGCCGGATTTTTGGATTCAGACTTTTTCCATCCTCGGGGGAGGGGGTATAATAAATCTAGAATCTAATTTTCCAGTTACAATTGGGATTTTATAGTAAAAAAAACTCAAATTCTTTGAGTTATTTTTGGCATTCGGACTTTTTAACTCACCCCCTGCATGTTCGTAAAGCCACTTGGTTGCAAACTTTGCAAGGGAGTTGTTGATGTCTGAAATCAGTCAAAAAAGACACAATGAAAATCTTGATTGCTAATGATTGCAATGGCCTTTGCAAACTTTTTTTTCTACCCCAACAAAACATATTACATTCCCCCATTAGGGCCATATTTATTAAAATTCAGATTTGTGTAGTTTTTTCAATCTCGACGAAACTCACATTAAAAAAAAACCACAAATGTGTACTTAGATATTCAATGATCCAAATATAAAAAGCACAAACACATCTGAAGCAGAATATAAAAATCTTAAAAGGTTTTACTTGGCGAAGTAGGGGGGTCAAAGTTTTTTTTTAAAGAGACAGTACTTCGACTATCGAATGGTCGAATAGTCGAACGATTTTTAGTTTGAAACGTTCGTTTCGAAGTCGAAGTCGTAGTCGAAGTAGCCAATTCGATGGTCGAAGTAGCCCAAAAAAACGTTCGAAATTCAAAGTATTTTTTCTTTAATTCCTTCACTCGAGCTAAGTAAATTGTGCCCCATAGTATTAGAGTTTTCCATGTTTTTTTTTTTACTTAACTAAAGAATTTTTCATGGTTTAACATAATTAATCTAATATGAGTGATTTTTAGCGCTAGCTATAGATTTCAAGCTCTTGGCTTCTTAACATAGCCTCTACACCTATACTAATGGACAAACAAGCGTGTGGCTACTGTATATGTTTGCAACACCTGTGTACCAAATTTAAATGGCAATTAAGAAAATGTGAGAAAATATAAAAAACTGACTGTGAGTGACGAGTGAACAGAAAGACGCTGAATGGCCACAAGAATGTACATAACATGAAACAACTTAATGGTGTAGTATTGTCCAAAACTTATGTCTATCTGCCTGTCCATCAGTCAAATCCTTTAGCCAGCAAGCTGCAGGTCCTTCTGTCTGTGAATGGGTTACACATGAAGCAAGTTGGCCAGAGTGTACTCTTAATTGTGATGGATGAGCTTGCTCTATCTTAGAAGACTTAAAAAAATTCCACTCATTTTCCTGGCACAACAGAGTGAGCCTTTTATTTATTTATTACTTTTTTTGTCCAACCTAAATGTCTCAGTTGGACAGATAAGGAACTGGTGGGGGAGAGCCCTCATGGGGATGTTTTAAGGCTGATGGATGGATATGGTGAAAGGTTTGAGATTATACATGAACCAGTCCTGCAGTGAATAATGATTTGAGTTTTTCCCTTCTGAGGAAAAAAAATAACCCTATATTTCCAAGAAAGGACTGAGTTATAAGTGGGCACGTGCATTTATTAATTCCATGTTACATGGGAACATATACTGTATATTATGCACCACTTGCACAAACCTTGCTATTACACTGCCCAGTAATCCACAATACACTGAATATTGTATAACTATATGTATGTGAATGTATACACATATACAGAGATATTATACAAGCAGCTCAATAAAGGTATACACTATTAGCTTAATACCAAGACATGGACGACAGAGCTACAAAGTTACATAAAAATGCACAGAGTTTGAAGGCAAAGTATGTGCCAATCCCATAAAGTGACTTTCATTTATATATGTATACATTTCTGCATTCAGATACAGATGAAGATGAAAGTTGCTGTAACAAGCAGGGGATTCGTTGCTCAAAAAGATTCCAGGAGCTGCAAGTTCTTGCATAGACAAAGTGAGTTGAACAGTGTATGGCTCCTGTGAGCGTTTGATGTATCTGATTTATGGACTTTGGCAGGTCTCTCTAAAGGTTGCTTCTGTTAATTGTAAAAAAAAAAAAAAAAAAAAATCTATGCTAGGAAAGTAGTAGTTATACTGTCTGAGCCAAAGAAATTACTGCCAGATATTAAACATCATCACATGTGTACATTATAAATTACACTCAGAATTAACACGTGAACTGCCAGAAATGCTTTCTGCCTCTGTACAAAGGAGCGGAATGGAGAACAGCTGAAATGCCCCTAAGTGCCCATGTGGAGATGCCTCTGTCTCAACTAATGATCTGCATTGACTTCTTTCCATGTACAGAAGAAGCATATTTTAAAGCTATCAAGCACTGTTTCAATCACGTTGGAAGGCCTGTTGGAATTAAGCAAGACTACCGCAAACAACTTGTCTTTTTGGCTTCAGCATTTGACAGTTTGTAGCAATGATCATTGGCGCTAACACCAAAAAGCCTTCTGCTAAACAATTAATAATCAGGAAACCTTTCTTCATCTACCCCTGTGTGTTTCAGTATAAGCTGCCTGAATGCTTCTGCTTGCCAAATGCTACAAACAACTGATTTTATGAACCCCCATTGCTCCCAACCCTCAGCTCACTGAATGTTGCCCCGGATGAGATTCTCGGCTCCCAAGCTTGAGCCCTTGCAAGTACTGGGGGCAGGGTGTTGTGCAACTACAATTATTGGATAGTACCTGTACACAGAAACAGGCACCAATGGTTCTTGTAACTTAATCATAACTTGTTTATTGAACAACAATCCACAAAGGAGATCACTGAAATAACAGGTTGCAAATATTAGACAATCAGTATATACTCGCAAACAGCACTGTGAGCAAAGCATTTACCCCTATAGAGCACTTAAATAGGGACCAACGAATTCACTTAGAATTGTCTTTTCTTCTCTTGATCTCCTCATTGAGTGGAACCCAGATCTATCTAGCCCCTGAGGCCTATACACTGATTCCCTCTCTGGGCAACAATGCTGCTGGGAACCTAGTCCATCTAATACTCCTTGGTGGAGCCTAAAACTGCTCAGTTAAATTGCCTAGAGCCTAACTATGGGGTATATTTATCAAAGAGTAGAGGACACTCTAGAGGACCACAGTCCTCTAGAGTGAAATTCCGCCACTCTTCATTCATTTCTATGCGATTTTGAAAGGCGTATTTATCAAAGGATAAACTTTCACTTTCACTCATTGATAAATACTCTTTTAAAAATCCTATAGAAATTAATGGAGAGTGGTGGAATTTCACTCTAGAGGACTGTGGTGACTGCTAACTTCACTCTTTATTAAATATACCCCTATGTCTCCTAGACAGACCTATAACAGGAGATTACTCACAACTCACTAGGTCCTGCTCTTGTCTGGGTCTCAAATCTTGGCTCCCATCCCCTTGTTAGGAAGTCTCAGGTACAAAGGCCCTGAACCCGTATGGTCTGCAACATACATCATCAAACATTGTCACCTTGTGGCTAAACTTGGGAACGCTTTAAACTCCTCTATAAACTATGGGGCCAATCTTTAGGGGACTGCAAAAGGGGGAACTATACTAGTCCCTTACAATGCATGAAATTCCTATCTGAGCATCCAAAGGGGCTGGTAGTTGCACTGTATGTCTGAATGTTTCTGGACTCACCTGAAGAGAACTCTGTAAAGCATCAGAAAAGCATTTGGAGTGAGTATCCTGTTTAAAGGGACAGTACCCTAAAGAAACGCTTGAAGATACAGAGACTGTTTATTGAAAGAACATTAAATGATTTTGCCTTTTTATAGTTAGGTAGACAGATTGCGCTAGCAAGTTAGTTAGTGAGGCCCTATAGCCACTGGTTAGGAGTGCTGCATGTTTTAGTTGCCCATTTATTTTAGATAAAGAGTTATTCAGTTTAACCAATACGGTGTCTGCCTTATTATTTTGTTCCTAGTGGGGCCACCTATAGGTGCATTCCTGGATCCCACTAGGTGAAGGCACTGAACTAGTAAGTATCAGGTATCCAGTCTCTCCCAATACCACTGCGGAGTGAATCAGGTTTATCCCGTGTCGTCAGGTAAGCGCCACACATGGAGTGTAACACCAACAAAGGGGTGTCGAAGGTTAAACATCCTTTTGTTATTCTCTAAATCCCATGTAGACAGATCCACATATAGATACTAGGTGCAAGTAAAAGGAATTCTGTTGATATACTGTACTATATTCATACTCTCATGGGTATTGGTACAGTATGTTCATGGTTCAAAAACTTAGCTTTATCACTTAATACCCCCATGGATTTAGCACATACTCTGTTCTTTATACGATAACCCTTTTTTTAACCTAGTTAAGCTTGCTCTGGATTTCTATTATTTACGGCCAAAAACATTTGTGTGCATAACCACTGTGGCTTAGGATTTCTTTTCTTAAATGCACACTGCACCACTGCAGGGTTCTTCCGTATAGAAAGCCAGGGCTTGAAAATATAGGCTTCTTTTGGCATGCAGCACACATATACCAGTGAAAAGACACTGAAGACACATCTGACCTTATGATTATGTTTTTGCATCTGCAAAGTCTAATTTAAGGTGTGTAATGAGGGGTTTGATGCAGAGCACCTAGACTGCTGAATCCCACTGAAGTACTTTGTATACTGTTCTTTATGACTCTGCCTGCCCATGATTAAAATTATATATAAGTGATCAACTCAACTGAGCTGAGAGACTGGTTTTGTCTAGCAATGTCATACCTCCCAACTGTCCCGTTTTTTAGAGGGACAGTGACAGCTCAACCCGCAGTCCCTCGTTCGTACTGAAAAGTCCTGTTTTTAACTGCACTGAACAGCCACGAGAAGAAACAAAGTTTCTAACGTAATTGGATTTTGGCAGAGAGCCCAGAACAGCCACAGCAGCAGATAAGATACTTTTGTAACAATTTAGAGATAAGCAAATAAGTAATTGTAACAATATAAGATACCAGGTCTCTTGGGAAAAGTTAGACTCACAGCTTAAAGGGCAATACACCTTCATTAGCAAAACTGTAATAACTGAAAAAACCACAGAAATATTTTCAAACTTTCATAATCTGCCAAATTTTGTAAAATGAACATGGTAATTAGGGAGTGTGGCCACAAAAATAGGGGCGTGACCAAAACATTTTCGGCGTGCCGTGTCCCTCTTTTTATTTCCGAAATCTTGGGAGGTACAGTATGTAGCATGTCTAACTGATGAACAGACAAGTAGGGACTTTTGCTGATGCCCTAAGATGATGATCTCTTTATCAGTCTTCCATGCTAAGATCATCTGATGCCCCAAGATAGTGATATGTTCATCAAACATCCATGCTAAGATCATCTGATGCCCCAAGATAGTGATATGTTCATCAAACATCCATGCTAAGATCAGCTGATGCCCCAAGCTTAGTTAGCAGACTGAAAATTTATAATCAATGTAGACATTGAAAAATTATCCCACTGGTGTCTCTTCCACTAGCCATAATAGCCAAATTATTGAACAACAGGATCCAGTTTTTACAATCTAAGAATGAATGAATAAACATTGTCTAATGAATGAAAGAACCACAGTATATTGAAATCATTTTTTTTACACACTTTGTACAGGTATGGGCTTTATTTTCCCTAATACTAGTAAGGGAACCTGGTTGTAATGTTCAGCACCATAAGCTTAAAGATACTTAAAACATTTTTACACATTAAAAAATATGATTAATATTCCACATATATTTCTGCTAGTTTAAATAGCATCAAGTAAAAGGTTCTGACTTATTATTAAAGGAGTAGTTCACCTTTAAATGAATCTTTAGTATGATAGGCAGCAATATTCTGAGACATTTTGCAGTTGTTCTTTTAAACTATATAGCTTTTTATTTAGCAACTCTTCAGTTTGGGATTTCAGCAGCAATCTGGTTGCTAGTGTCATATCTACCCTAGCAACCTGGCAGTGGTGTAAATGAGAGACTGGAGGATGAATAGGAGAGTGCCTGGATGAAATGACAAAATACAAAAATAATAATAATAACATAGTTGCATTGCAGACCAGTAGTTTTTTGGTTGCCAAGGTCAGGGTCATTTACAGTGTCGGACTGGCCCACCGGGATACCAGGAAAACTCCCGGTGGGCCCAAGTGGCAGTGGGCGCTTCTGCTTCTAACCATTGGCCTGTTTCATGTTCAATACCTACTTCTGTACGGGAACAGAGGGGCTAAATACAATAATAATAAATAATAGAATAGAAAGAAATAAGACTTGAAGAATAGAGGTTGAGTGAGATGAGAAAGAGGAGAAATAGTTTGGAGAATGGGCCCATGGACTAAGGTTTTCTGGTGGGCCCCTGGCATCCCAGTCCGACACTGGTCATTTATCCCTCATTTTAAAATGGAAAGAGGCAGACCAAGAAAGCAACCTATTCAAAGACTATAAGAAATAAAAAGTGAAGACCAATTGAAAAGTTGCTAAGAAAAGTTAATTGAAAGTTTAATGACCCCTTTAAAGAGAACACAAACCATGTAAAAATTAAGAATTATTTGTTTAAATAGGATTCTATTGGCATTGCCAATCCCATAATTCATGTCTGTCTGGATAACGTGATTTGGATAACAGATCATTTGTACAGTTTCCTGTTTTTATATAAGGAGCACTTTAATTGTATATGTTCCTGGCTCATGAATACATTTCCAGTCTAATTTGAGTAGTGGTGATAGCTTAAAATTATCTCAGTTAACCAATGTAACATGTTAAAAGCAGTTCATGTAAGTTCTGTTTGGGTGTTAAATGTTGTTGTAGTGCCAAGATACTGTATAAGAACTGTAAACTGTCTTAGTCTTCGTTCATACACCTCTATAACTGCTGTTTAATGGCAATATTGTTTTTATCACACATAAACATATTTAAATACACTACTTAGGACTGAGAAAAATTCCTGAAGGCAACAGATTTCAATACTTTTCAGAAGCAGGCACATAGAGCAACTTGAAAAATGCAGAGAATCAGCATTATTTAGCATCAGCACAGTATCAAATACTCCATTCATTTTCTCTAAACATGAGATTAGTTCTGCATATTTTGATACAGCTGTCAAGTATGGCGTGTGTTAGTTACTAAAAACACATAATTGTATCATCCTACCACCCATAAACGGTTGTCAAGACCAGAAAATAATTGGCAGTGATATGTAACATATACATAGTAAGTTAGGTTGAAAAAAGACACACATCTATCAAGTTCAACATTTTAACTAAATGCCAGTTGATCCAGAGGAAGGCAAAAACACCCACCTGAAGCTTCTCCGATTTGCCTCAGAGGGGGAAAAATCCTTTCTGACTCCAAAATGGCAATCGGACTAGTCCCTGGATCAACTTGTACTATGAGATATCTTCCATAACCCTGTATTCCCTCACTTGCTAAAAAGCCATCCAACCCCAGCTCAATACCCTATTTGCCCTTGATGCTGCAGACTGGCATTACTTGCTACAGCCAAGTTTATCATCTACAACGACTCCAAGGTCCTTTTCCATAATGGATTTGCCTAGTGCAGTCCCATTAAGAGTACAAGTGGCTTGGATATTTTTACATCCCAGGTGCGTGACTTTACATTTATCAACATTGAATCTCATTTGCCACTTAGCTGCCCACATTGCCAGTTTGTCAAGATCCTGTTGTAAGGATGCCACATCCTGGATGGAATTAATTGGGCTGGATAGTTTTGTGTCATCTGCAAACACTGATACATTACTTACAACACCCTCCCCTAAGTCATTAATGAACAAGTTTAATAAAAGTGAACCCAATAACGAGCCCTGAGGGACCCCATTAAGAACCTTACTCCAAGTAGAGAATGTACCATTAACAACCACCCTCTGTACCCGATCCTGTAGCCAGTTTCCTATCCATGTGCAAACGACTTTATTAAGCCCAACGGACCTTAGTTTAGAAAGCAGTCGTTTGTGGGGCACAGTATCAAGCACTTTGGCAAAATCCAAATAGATCACATCTACTGCCCCCCACTGTCCAACATTTTACTTACCTCATCATAAAAAGCAATCAAATCTGTCTGACATTACCTATCCTTCATAAAGCCATGCTGATTGCTGCTCATAATGCCATTCACTAGTACACAGTTTTGAATGTAATCCCTTAAAGGGATCCTGTCATCGGAAAACATGTTATTTTCAAAATGAATCAGTTAATAGTGCCACTCCAGCAGAATTCTGTACTGAAATTCATTTCTCAAAAGAGCAAACAGATTTTTTTATATTCAATTTTGAAATCTGACGATTTGGATTTATAAAGGGTCGAATAGTAAATTTGAATGTGAGATTTAATACACCTTGACCATGGGAACAGTTCTAATATTCGCCACCTAAAACCTGCCGAGTTCATTTACAAGTCAATGGCAGAGGTCTGTTGAACCATCTGAATATGTTAATTGCATTCATGACATTTGAGTTTTTTCAGAGGGAAAACTCAATTAAAATTCAAGTTTTCGGGTCGGGACTATTCTATTGAATATTAGATGTTCAAATGTTTTCTTATATAACCTCCCATTCGAATTGTGAGTATATTGAATTTAGAGTAAAATAAAAAATTACATAAATTTGAAATTTAAAAAAAAAACATGAAAACCACTAATACAAAATGTCGCAAGGTAAAAACTGTCAAGGTCCTACAGAAGTCAGTGGGAGCTGATCCTATTGAACTATTTTAAATCAATTCGGACTTTTAGAGGTTTTTGCATTTTTTTTGTTAGGAATTGTCCGAAAAACTCGAACTTTTAGAGGGATTCGTTTTTTGTTAGGATCGTTCAGCATTATTTTCCATTTGTGCCTTATTTATTAGGATATTTTAATAAATGTAATGACATTTGTAGTTTTAGAGAAAGTGAGTTCAAAAACTTCTAAAACCACTAAAATGAGACCTATAATAAATAGGCCTCCACAAGTTAACTCAAAGGTGAACAGCCCTTTTAACCGAATCTGAGCTCTAATTTATATATTGGAGATTTTTTTTAAAAAATTGCTAACTTGTCGTCTTTATTATCTAGAGTTTTAGTCATGTGATTCGGTTTGACTAATTCTGGATTAGGTGCATTCCTACCCAAAGTACCGACAAGACAATACAGACAAGAAACTGTAGCCAGCTTTTGATTTCTATTTTGTTTTTCTGAGATTTTCTATGCAAAGTGCACATTTATGATTTACTTGAGAAGTTTTCATCCAGTTCTGAATTTACAAATTTTTTATCATCTTTGTTGAAATCCCCCAAGCTGTGTTCTTTGGCAATGCAGTGAATTATAATATTTATTTTTACAGGAATCATTGCCAAAAATGATTACATACATTATAAACATTTTATATAGATTTAACACGGTACGTCACATTTTTTTGCACTGCCAAGGCACGTAGCCTTGGAAGCAAACAAAATAAATACATTAAAAAAAATAATAAAACCCACCCATGATTTATTTGATAAATGGTTAAACAAAACATCTTGCTTTTTTTTTGTCTGGTTCCCCCCAGTAGAGATGTCGCGAACTGTTCGCCGGCGAACTTGTTCGCGCGAACATCGGGTGTTCGCGCTCGCCGGAAGTTCGCGAACGTCGCGCGACGTTCGCCATTTTGGGTTCGCCATTGTTGGCGCTTTTTTTTGCCCTCTCACCCCAGACCAGCAGGTACATGGCAGCCAATCAGGAAGCTCTCCCTTGGACCACTCCCCTTCCCTATAAAAACCGAAGCCCTGCAGCTTTTTTTCACTCTGCCTGTGTGTGCTGAAGAGATAGTGTAGGGAGAGAGCTGCTGCCTGTTAGTGATTTCAGGGACAGTTGAAAGTTTGCTGGCTAGTAATCGTGTTGATACTGCTCTGTTATTGGAGGGACAGAAGTCTGCAGGGGTTTGAGGGACATTTAAGCTTAGGTAGCTTTGCTGGCTAGTAATCTACCTTCTACTGCAGTGCTCTGTATGTAGCTGCAGTGGGCAGCTGTCCTGCTTCTGATCTCATCTGCTGACTGCTGCAATAACAGTAGTCCTTGTAAGGACTGCTTTTATTTATTTTTTTGTTCCAATACAGAGCTGTATCAAGCAGATTACTAGCCAGCAAACTTACTATCATCTGTCCCTGAAATCACTAACAGCTCTCCCCCTACACTATCTCTTCCAAGCACACACAGGCAGATTTTTCAGATACATTTTTGCCCTTGATCCCCCTCTGGCATGCCACTGTCCAGGTCGTTGCACCCTTTAAACAACTTTAAAATCATTTTTCTGGCCAGAAATGTCTTTTGTAGATGTTAAAGTTCGCCTTCCCATTGAAGTCTATGGGGTTCGCGAACCGTTCGCGAACCGCTCGCAATTTTGCGCAAGTTCGCGAATATGTTCGCGAACTTTTTTTCCGACGTTCGCTACATCCCTACCCCCCAGCACAGGTATACTGAAAAATCATAGTGACAATTACTGCTCTTGTAAAATACGTTTGGGTTTTTAAGGTTACCAAATGGCTTGTGCAAATCTGGATTTAGATTATGGCTCTGTACTATATTACAGTAGCTTTGATATCCCATTATATATAAATGTAATGCCAATCTGGGCTATCCACTTTCCAGCTATTGTGCAGAGCATGTTACATTTGGACTCACACTTCAGGATCAGGGCCTTCGCTAAGTGGAAGCATTCCCTCTAAGGTGTAGTGCAACTACAACACTCAGGCTACTGTGCATACAAAACATACAAAATGATTGGGCGACCAGGAGGTTCTTATGATGCAAACAAAGAACAGTTTATTAGTCAAAGACAATGTCCCCAGGTTTACTCACGTATACAGATGAGGTATTAGCACATGAGACACCGTCACATCAGGTTGTAGGCAATTGCAGTATTCAGTACGTCATTCCCTTCCAGTGCACTGTTCAGGAAGCTGAAAGCTAACCTTACACCCTCTTCACTGAGGTCCCTGCACTGGAGACAATCACACAGAGCCTCTGGGAAGCTACACCCTGCTGCAAATCCTTGTTGGAGCTTCAGCTGCTATTTCTCTCTTACCTATCTACCTTTCTCACCTAGAGAGACTATTACAAGTCTGCCCTACTGTAGCTAAACCTCATTCACGGGGTTTCCTGGTCCCCAACTTCTCTCAAGAACACTTGCTTCTCTGGGCCTTGCTGCACCCAAAGATATGTTAGAGAAATGAGGCACCTGAACATAGGGGCAGATACATACAGTGGAACCTTGATTTTAAGTCCCCTGATTTTAAGTTTTCCCCCATTTTACATTTTTTATTTGTGGTCCCACCAATGCATTTCAATGGGTGCATTTCCCTGATTTTAAGTAATGTTTTCCCAGATTTCAAAATTTTGTCTGGATGTACCCAAAAAACTGCTTTTTTCTCTCTACGAATGTTCTTATTTCTTAAATAAAGAGGTTTAAAATACTAACCAGATGTATATTTTGCCATGGTTCTGCCTGTAAATTGTCAATTCCAATTAGTCTGCCCCTTTTACAGTCCTGCACCAATCACTTTTTGCTTTAGGTTGTGTATGTGACTGACAGAGAGACCTTGCACATAGTGTAACATTAACGCTGCAATGCTTAACCCTTGTTATTAACACAGTAAATATTGTATCTCAAAGCAAAACAGACTTCAGTGCTTGTATCCTTACAGTACTTGTAGAAAAAGTTACTTTAATACATTTCCCTGATTTTACATTTTCCCAGATTTTACATAATTTTTTACTGGTCCCCTGAAAAATGTTAAATGGGGGTTCTACTGTAAGTAACATAAGATTTACATGCAGAAATAGCACAAGAGTATCCTAGTTATGCCCTTCCTCTGGCCTTGTGCTTCTCTACTTGCTCGCCAACTCTTTCACCTTATTGGCAGAGACCCTTGACCCTTCCCCTTATCTCAGCTGCAGAATGGTGCTGTAAGTATCCAGAAGCAGAATGAATGGTTTAGAAAATTTTTGTAAAAAAAAATTCCATTTAGGTGCTTGATGCATTTGCCCTCAGTGCCCAAATAGACGGTCACCCCTTGATAGTGCCGAAGCCGTGCCGCACCTGCCGAAGTCCCGAAGAGCCAAAGTCCCGAAGAGCTGAAGTCCAGAAGCCGCAAAAAGACAAGAAGCCACAAGAAGACCAAAGCCACTAAAGGAGCCGAAGTTGAAGTCCCGAAGCCGCAAAAATACCCAAAGCTAGAGTTCTGCACTGAACCAATTTATAAGACCCAACTCGAAGCCGCAACCCGAACTAAACTTTTATGGAGGGCCCTGGTGCCAACATTTTTTTTAACTTATGGGGGGCCCTGACCACAAATGATTTTTTTAAAAACTTTTAGGGGGGCCCTGACCACAAATGATTTTTTAAAAAAACTTTTATGGTGGGCCCTGGCGCCAATGTTTGGGGGCTGGGTTAAGTGGGACCCTGCAGGTAAGTGATTTATTCACAAAAACAAATCAGTAAAACAAGAAACATAGAACAAAAAGTATAATTTCTGCCATTATACCATTATTTGAGCATGTGGACTGCACCCAGGTGCCTGAGTTGGTGTATTCCATTCTTGTGTTAGATATATAAATATATATTGTAATCGGCAGACAATTGAGGACAATACCAAGGTCACCTCTAGCATGCAGATGGCTGTATTAAGCAATCCGGAAACAGTAAAGCTGACCATACATATGGACAGCCGCTCGTTTGGAGATGTCACCAAACAAGCAGATCTCTCCCTGATATGCCCACCTTGAAGTTGACGATATGGGGCTGATCCCATCCCAACAATTCAATCCCAACGAGAAAAATAAAGGCGGGCGGATCCAGGACCTCATCAACGAACCAATTCGGTCCTCGATTCAATGGGATTTTTAAACCTGCCCAATCGACATCTGGCCAACTTTCAGCCAGATATCGATCGGGGAAAGCCTGTTTCCCCATACACTGCCCAATAAGCTGCCGACTTAATCTGTCAGCAGCTTATATCTGCCTGTGTATGAGATGCCATGTGACTGTAATGGATACTGGAAAGGTAAGGCAGGAAGGCAAGGAGAGACTAGTAGATGGTATGGAGATCCAAATTATGGAAAGACCTGTTACCTGGAAAACCCCAGGTCCCGAGCATTCTGGATGATAGATCCCATACCTGTAGCTCTTATCCAAAAAGCCCTGAAATATGGGAATATTATATCCTGTTAGGAATGGGATTGTTCTCTGTAATAATGATGAGACAGTACTTTGTACCTTGTAAAATTCCCCTAGTGCACCCACTGTAAGCCCCACCCACAAGTCCGCCCTCCCCACCCCACAGGCCCAGGGCCCCCTTAAACGTCCATGTAAAAAAAATTGCCCCCCAGAAGTTTTAAAAAAAATTGGTGCCCAGGCCCCCCCCACACAACAGGGGCCACAAAGGGTTACCTTTAGGGGGGCCCTGCCATGTTACACTTACTTCATTAGTGTGGCCCACCTGCTGTCAGTGAGCTGCCAACTTCAGAAGGGAGGAGGGGAGCACAGGTGGCTGCATCTTCTTCCAGTGACAGCATTTTCTTTCCTTATTGGTCACAGAATTACAAGTCACGGTATAGCTGCATGGTGATTGGATGAGCTGCAGGGGAAGTTCAAACCTCAGCTATACAATCCCTGAGCAGCTCCCCTTTAAGGGGAAAGGAATGGACAGAAGACCTCTCCCCCTGTGCTCCCACCCTGCCTTCCCAAAGTCGGCAGCTCTCAGAAAGCAGGGGCCCCGGATAATCAAGTAAGTGCATCATGGCCGAGCCCCCCTTACCCTCAGGACCCCCTACAACTTTCCTCCCTGTCCCCCCCCCCCTTATGGTGGCCCTGCTCATACCTGTGTTGTTTATTTAACAGGGTAACTGAGTCCTGGTACCATGCATGGCTTACATTTGGATCTACTTTATTGGTTAAAAGAACTCATGCAATAAAGCAGGTTTAGATATAAAACCTCCATTAAAGGGGTGGTTCACCTTTAAATTAACTTTAAGGGGATTATTTACTAAAACTTGAATAGATATAATTTTTTGCATTAAAAACAAAGTCGACCAAACTCCCATCCACAAATTGAACTCGTTTATCAATAATTCTTCTCAGAGCAAAAAAAAAACGTTTTGCCAAATTGGTGCGTCAATTCGAATTGTACGACTGACTCTACAAAAACTTGACTTTATCATGTTGTCGTTGTAAAAACACGACTTTATCGGACAAAAACCGAGACTTTATTGAATTATCCAGTGCAGATCACAATGTCAAGAAACAACTTCAGGGACATCTGCCATTGACTTTTACATGACCTTGACAGGTTTGAGATGGAGTATTTTCGGATTCGGATTTTTAGCAGCTTTGGTACATAATAAATGTCTTTTTAGGCATTGAATACCTAAAAAACAAACAATCAAAAAAGAAGAAAATAGGCGGCACATATTGCAGCCCTTAGGGTGCACCCACTACACTTGCACCTCTGGAACTTGCTGCACCCCATTGAACCCTGCTCTGTTCCTTACATTGGATTTAAACTCCAACTCCAGTCTTCTCTTTTTTAAGTGTAAATAATAGCTTTACATACTGTACCTCGGAACATTTTATGAATAAAAGATCATCAATTTCAACCTTTTAATTATTTTTTTAATCTGCCTAACTGCCAGTTGATCCAGAGGAAGGGAAACAACCCATCTGAAGCCTCAGGGAGAGAATTCCACATCTTCACAGCTCTCACTGTAAAAAACCCCTTCCGAATATTTAGGCAGAACCTCTTTTCTTCTAATCGGAATGGGTGACCTCGTGTCAGCTGGAAAGACCTACTGGTAAATAAAGCTTTAGAGAGATTATCATATGCTCCCCTTATATATTTATACATACAGTAGTTATTATATCACCCCTTAAGCGCCTCTTCTCCAGTCTTTCCTCATAGCTAAGATTTTCCATACCTTTCACCAGCTTAGTTGCCCTTCTCTGGACCCTCTCTAATACAATAATGTCCTGAAGAATGACCCCCTTCTCCTGTGATTCTATGGCCCTTTTAATGCAGCTCAATGTCAGGGAGCCGGGAGCTCCCTCCAGGGAGGTAGTCAGGATCGAGGAGGAAGCCCTCTTGAGGGAGCAAGGTCGCGGTGTCCAAAGGGTTAATCAAAGGAGTAGTCAGAATCCAGGCAAGAGTTCAAGGGCAGGCAGAATAATAAGCAAAGTCCAAAGTCCAGGCAAGAGGTCAGGCAACAATCAGGAACAAGAAATAGTCTCAAAATAGCACACAGGAAACCCAGGAAACACACAGTAATGATTCCTATACTTGGGCGCCATTCTGGCGTCTTGGTAGCGGTTTTATATTTGAATTTGGCGCCATAGTGACATCATCGGCATCCTTGCGCCGACGTCGACGCGCTGACGTCATCGCGCCAGCGCCGCTACCCACGTGGCGGCCATGGGCGCCGCCATTTTGGGAGCAATGCCGGCAGGGGAGGACACGCCGCCCGGAGCTCCTGGAACTGCTCCGGGTGGCGATCGTGACACTCAGGACCTTATTTGCCCTTGATGCTGCTGACTGGCATTGCTTGCTACAGCCAAGTTTATCATCTACAAGGACTCCAAGGTCCTTTTCCATAATGGATTTGCCTAGTGCAGTCCCATTAAGGGTATAAGTGGCTTGGATATTTTTACATCACAGGTGAATGATTTAACATTTATCAACATTGAATCTCATTTGCCACTTAGCTGCCCAGATTGCCAGTTTGTCAAGATCGTGTTGTAAGGATGTCAGATCCTGGATAGAATTAATTGGACCGGATGGTTTTGTGTCTGACTCTTTCCAGCTTTCAAATGGGGGTCACTGACCCCATCTTAAAAAAAAATGGTCTTTAAGGCTACACATTTATTGTTATTGCTCAATTTTCTATGCAGTCCTCTCCTATTCATATTCCAGTCTCTTAATCAAATCAGTGCATGATTGCTAGGGTAATTTGGAGCCTAGCAACCAGATTGATGAAACTGCAAACTGGAGAGTTTCTCAATAAAAAGCTGATTAACTCAAAAACCACAAATAAAAAAAAAATAAAACATACTGCAAATTGTCTCAGAATATCACTCTCTATAACTTAATAAGTGAACAACCCATCCATTCAAAGTTTTCTCCATTAACCAAAACTTTCAAGGAATATGTAAATGCTGGTATATATGGAGGTTTATGTGAATATTTTAGAGCATTCTGTGGTAATTTTCCCTAGCTGTGATTATAAATAAGCAAATTCTGGCATATTAGAAATGTTTCACTATAAGTTCTGGGAAACTAATGCCTGATGTCAACAGGAAATGATAGAAAAACTATCCAGCAGTGCTATATTGCCCCTGCATTACTGTTACACACACACAGATAACACAACATACACATATTGCTATAGAGCAGGAAAAATAAGTCAGTGTAATTGTACACAGAAAAAGATCTGTCCTGAGCTGAGCCGGCGCCGTCTCTCATGTTACAGAACAGTTTTTTCAGCTGGCCGGGTTATTAAGTCTTCCTGCTTAGAAACCTTCCATATGACATACATTTCTATACTTTACCTCACAAAATAAATAAATTAATTAAAATAACATTAGCTTTGAGAAATGGGGTTTATTCTGCCTGTAAGGGAATTGATTCTGTGACTTTCATTGCAACTTGCCTGTAACAATAAAATGGACGCCTCAGCTATGGGCAGATTGGGGAGGATTGGCCTCCCATATCCAACATCAAATGAATTTCCCTATAACAAACAGGATAAAGTGTATTATACGTCACACCGTCAATTTATCCTGCCAAGTGTTCTGCAGCTATTATGCATTAAACTGACACTGTATTTATAATACCATGCATTCTTGAGTCATTGGGGTATATTTATCAAAGAGTGAAGTTAGAGATCGTCACGGTCCACTAGTGAAATTTCCCCAAGCTCCAGTCATTTTTTTAAAGCCGTATTTATCAGCAGGTAAACTTTCACTTTCATCCATTAATAAATACTCTTTTAAAAATCCCATAGAAATCAATGGAGAGTAGCGGAATTTCACTCTAGGGAAATTCACTAAGCACTGAAAATGCACTAGTGTCGCCTTCACCGCACTTCGCCTGGGTGCCGCCAATTGACTAAAATCAGAAGTTGCTCTCAGGGAGGTGAAAGGTAGTGAAGTTGCACTAGCGTTAATTCATCAAGCAAAGCGACGTTACACTAGCGATGCCTAATTTGCATAAGGCGCCAAGTTCAAATACAATGGACGTATATGCTGCAAAAAGTGCATAACACTACACAAGCCTGAGAATCCTTTCTGAAATAAAATAAAGTTGTTCTATTGCCCTACACATGTGCCCGCTGGATAGTTTAGGTGCCATATGTTAGGAAATGTAAGGGGGAAAAAAATTTACAATCTTTTTCACCCTTTAAAAAGTAAAGGCGTTTTTTGGGACTTGGAAAAGAATTCAACTATTTTAGAGGAAACACCTATCTACTCTATTGCACTTCCCCTGGTCTGAGGTGGCGAAGGAAAGTCTGGTGCAAGAGGTAACGTTCAGCAAAATCCACAAGTTAGTGAATTAGCATAGTTACGTCCCTTCGTCATAGTGCAACTTCGACTGGCGTAAGGGTGTGAAGTATCGCTAGAGTAGGTCCACTTCGCTAGCAATTTACGCCAGCACCCGTTAGTAAATCGGTGAAGTGGCAAAATTATGTCACGCTGGCGAATTTTCGCTAGCGTTAGCCACTTTGCCCTTTAGTAAATTTGCCCTTACAGGACTGTGGCGATCTCTAACTTCACTCTTTGATAAATATACCCCAGAGAGTTTATATGTGGTACAGGCACTGTATTTATCAGTAGGATGTAGGAAATTAGTACCGTGTTTATCTTGTGTTTATTAGGTTGAAACTGGCATTACATTTCGCCTGCACTATGTTCTGGTTGATATTTTACATGAAATTGCCACTTAATTTATCCTTACAAGTGTCCTAGGGAACTACACATAGAAATGCTCCTGGGACACTATAAAGCAGGGCTCCCCAACCTTTTTCACCCGTGAGCAACAGTCAGATGTAAAAAGAGTTGGGGAGCAACATAAGCATGAAAAATGTTCCTGGGTGGTGCCAAATAAGGGATGTGATTGGTTATTGGTAGCCCCTATGTGGACTGGCAGCCTACAGGAGGTTCTGTTTGGCAGTAAATCTGGTTTTTATGCCAACAAATCTTGCCTCCGAGCCAGGAATTGAAAAATAAGCACCTGCTTTGAGGCCACTGAGAGAAACATCCAAGGGGTTGGGGAGCAACATGTGGCTCACGAGCTACTGGTTGGGGATCACTGCTATAAAGGAATCTGTGTAGAACATGTCTCTAATTAGCCCCCCTGTCTATGCACCATGCTCAGTTACATATCAGTTACATGATTAGGCCTCATTAATGTAAGTGCACATAACAAAGAGTTGTGAGTCTCTTTAAATGTAGCACTGAATCAAGAGCAATGGGAGGTGAGTAGGACATGGACAACCCCAGGAATGACTGCTGACTTTAAATGCACAGGCTAGGAAACCACAAGAAGCTACACTTACTTCCTAAGTACAGGCTACCCTTGCACACAACAGCAAATTTTAAATGTGGTGCAGAGTACCGTTTACCACATGAATCCCAAATGCATAGGTGTAAGTGACTTGTAAATGAGAAATTGGGCTCCTAAGGACTCCAGTGCTTATACCAGTTGGATTGATAAATGAGCCCCAGTGCCTTTTAAGGATTAGTCACTGCCTCTCAGTCTCCAGTACCAGGAATTCAGTCATTGCAGTAATCACTGAAAAACTGGTTCCTATTTACTGCAGTTCTCTGGCAAATGAATGACAGCAAGAAAGTAAAACTTGCCTCTAAACTTTTCTTCCAGCTAAAATCTCATGATAAAGTAATAAATCACTTGGCTCGAAATGCTTTTAAGCAGTGGTTTCCATCGAGAACTCTGTGCTGAAATGTATGCAACTGCATGCCACAAGGAATCGGTCCAACTATATTATATAATACAACAACAAAAGATGTATTACTACAAAAGCGCAATATAATATATATTACAGGTATGGGACCTGATAACTCCCGGATAACGAATCTTTCCACAGTTTGGATCTTCATACCGTAACTCTACTAGAAAATAATGTAAACATGAAATAAACCCAACAGGCTGATTTTGCTTCCAATAAGGTTAATTATATCTTAGTTTGGATCAAGTACAAGCTACTATTTTATTATTACAGAGAAAAGGGAAATCATTTTTAAAAATGCGATTATTATAATGGCGTCTATGGGAGATAGCCTTAATTCAGAGCATTCTGGATAATGGGTTTCCAGATAACGGATACCATACCTGTACAATATATAAATAATGATAGGAGAATCAAACCAAATTTTGTACCAAGGCCTAAAGACCTCTAGCTACATACCCCTTGCCATAGAAATAGGCAAAATATATTTTCGCTACGGTATATATTACCATAAAGCTCTTGCTAAACTCTACTTACACACTATAAACATTTCCCCATTAACTTTATCATATAATGGAATGTGAATCAGCGGTAGTTTGTATTTTGTAGAGGCCTCTTATTTGAAAAAACAAAAAAGAACAGCAGGGACATTGACTATTATTTAGTGCATAAGTGATGGAATTAAATCTAATAAAAACGGATTGACCAGGATTTGCTTTTTACTGTAAGCATATTGGCAAAAATACAGCTTTAACCATTATGGATCCTTTAAAGACTCCGTATACCTTCTCTCATCACTCCCTGTGCAGGATAAACACAGACCCATTAAGGTTTCTCATCTTGGGGTCAGCTCCTCCTCCTAATAATGTTCAAAAGCCCTTCATCCTATAAACACTGCCGCTCTAATATATACACAAAGCAAAGTGGGTATTTGATGATAAAGAGGCCCAGATGTCATTACAATTTCATTTGTATACGCTACAGCCATTTTGTCTGCCAGTATGTATGTGTGTGTGTGTGTGTGTGTGTGTGTGTGTGTATATATATATATATATAAAAAGAGAGATGGAGAGGGATAGGGCAAAAAAAGTGAGAGAGAGAATTACGAGAAAAAAGTTTCAGGGAATGTTTGGGCTAATGTGATGGAAGAAGAGGAGGAAATCACTATTTCTTGTCTTTTCTACAATGTTATTGAGCTGCTCTGTTTTCTTAGAAGCCAAGTCATATTCATTGGTTGACTATATTGTTATTTCAGACTAAATATTTTAATCTGGCATTTAGCAGTTTAAATTGTAATTTCATTCAGCAATGTGTAAATCTCACACTGTCTGAGAAGTGTAACAATGTAACTTTTTTTGTATCTTGTTTTATCCTCTATGTTCCTTTATTTATTATTACTTATTAAGTTTTACCGTGCACTGGGGTAGTTATTTTCGAAGTGTGGATTGAAGTGTCGTGCTGTCTGCTGCATAATTATATATATATATATATATATATATATATATATCTATATATATATATATATATATATATAGATATATATATATATATTCACTTGTATAGTGGCTTACTTTCACTATTTGTTACTCTGCAAATCCCTATAGAAGTGAACAAAGAGCTACTGAACTGTGGTGAACTCTATTTTCACTCTTCATAAAAACTTGCCGCCTAATTTCTCATCTCAAACTGCATTTCATTCTAAACATCTTTAATGTTTGCAGTTCAGTTCTCGGCCACCAGATGTCAATAAAACCATATGCATGCATGGCATTTTCCCAAAGTTTGGTGAAGAGTGCAAACTACCCTGTTTAACTTCGCCTGAAAAATTTGCAAAACCACAGAAAAACTGGCAGAATTTCTTACTTACTTTATTATTAAAAATGACACAGGCTATTGAACACAAGAAAAGTGGAATAATTCGAGGTCTTACTGTTGGCTAAGTCTCAAAACTGGCAGAAAAATAAATAAAGTTGCATCAAAATTGGATTCCTGACACAAAAACACAACTTGGTTGTGCCCAATATGGGGATGAAGACTGGGCCCTCTGTAAAACATTAAAAATATTGTACCAAATGCATTGTGCAACATTAGAGCAGTTGACAAAACCGTTTTTTCTGTGTTTACAATGGATTTAGCCTTTGTTTCCATTAGGAATGCACAAAATCGAGGATTCGGTGCAATATTCGGCCAGGATTCAGCCTTTTACAGAAGAATCATGATTCAGCCAAACCCTTGTGCCTGGTTGAAACAAATCCGAATCCTTAAAGACACGTGACTTTTAGTTACAAAACAAGGAAATACAGGTTTTTTTAACTGCAGTTTGTGCACATGGTTCTCTTTTTACCTTCCCATCCCTGATTTGCATATGCAAATTGGGATTAGTTATTTGGTCGTTTTTTTTCATGGATGATTCGGGGGTTCAGCCGAATCCAAAATATTGTATTTGGTACATCCCTATTTTCCATAATAGCAAACAAACACACCATAAAATTATAATGCACACATACTGCACCGTGCATGTAGCCTTAATATATTTAAGATCTAATTGTTTTCAGTGCAAAATGCTTTCTGCTCTAAAGTATAGAGAAAAGTAGCTGAACAACACAGGCTGGTGTAGCGGGGATCTCCTCTGCATGGGGAGATCCCCGCTACACCAGCCTGTGTTGTTCGGCTACTTTTCTCTATAGATACGATTGGGAGAGGCGCCGACCCCTCCAGCCAATACCAGGCATCGACTACCAGGAGAGACTCTGGGGAAATTAGGTAATATATTCGCTTCTGCTCTAAAGTGCCATGGGTTGGACCAGTGTTGCACAATATGTCACTGTGCTCATCTATGTCTGGCACGTGTCTCCTTCTTTCTATCCACACTCACAGGCTGTGCAATGGAGGAAGCCCCACAGCCCTGGCACACTATACAGCCTAAAGTACACTCTGCATGGAGAAGTTTAGATCTTTGGCAAGCCAAAAAAAGGGAAAAACAAGTACTTTAGAACTTTTTATGCAGCACAATATGTAATAAATTCTCTACTAAGCCCAGCTGCAGATTTTCGAACTAGCCAGGAGACATTTCAGGCCTGAAAATCATATGTCTGTATCCTTTTTTCACAGTTAGTTAGGATATGAGTACTGATATATTTCCGTGGTGCTCAACAATTTCCTAAATTAAGACTGATTTTGTTTTTGTGTGAAGGTGGAAATGCTAGATTTATGTCTTTACCTCCTGTATCTTTCAGTGTATGTATATAACCCAAATGCTTTATGTGCATGCCCTTCTCTCATAAAGAACTGTGGAATATGGTACAACAACAGAAAAAAGTTTGTTCGTACAGCACCAATAGTATAAAATGCCTTTATTGGAAATTCACATGGCAAACAACCTGGTCCGCCAGGTTGACCAGGTTGTTTGCCATGTGAATTTCAAATAAAGCCATTTTATACTATTGGTGCTGTACAAACAAACTTTTTTCTGGATTTATGGTGGATGATGGACCACTGATGGTACGTGCACCTATTAATTCATTTATGTTGGGGGACTTCAGCTGACTCAAGCACACAATATGTTACAACAACAACATTTCAAGGTAGAATAAATAAAGTCCCATGTAAGCAATTCTACATCAGTTTTCTACATATTTGTAGAATTAAATAAAAACACCCACAAGGTGTCAGTGTTTTCACAGCCTTCCACAAATTCTTGCCTGAAATATGTTTAAACTCTATTTTATAACATAAGCCTTTGCTTGCCTGTTACTGTCCATCTATCTATCTATCTATCTATCTATCTATCTATCTATCTATCTATCTATCTATCATCTATCTATCTATCTATCTATCTATCTATCTATCTATCTATCTATCTATCTATCATCTATCTATCTATCTATCTATCTATCTATCTATCTATCTATCTATCTATCTATCTATCTAAAAGAATATGCATGTTGGTTGAGAACTCTGATTTAATAAGAATGCTGTTGTTTGTGGTTCAAAGAGTCTGGTACACTGGATGTTTTGCTACGGCTTTACATACAATCTAATTGCTCATGACTTAGCCACATACATATGCATGTCACTACTCACCTTAGAACTGACATTTAGCAATTTGCTGCAAAGACAGACCAGTAAAACTATTGTGATTTTCTTTCCTTTATTTATTAATGTAATGTCAGTTGCTAACAACAGTGTGTTTCACAGGGTATACATATCTGTCTCTGTCTATATTATACTTCTTTACACAATCTGCATCATTACAAGGGCCAAGGGGATATTCAAAGCAGCCTCTTACCCTGTGGCTCTTGTCTTAGCAGCAAATATAACTTGTGTTTTGTGAAATGTGGGCATGGACTGTGGATTATTCAGGAGTGATTATTGGGATAGGGCAATAACAGTTAAACTAACCCTAGGGGGCAGATTTATCAAGGGTCGAAGTGAAAATTTGAATAAAATAATTAAAATTTTGAGCTATTTTTGTGTACTTGACTAGTGAATATCAAAATTTATCATGTACTGTATCTTTAAAAATTCGACTTCGACAATTCACCATCTAAAACCTGCCGAATTGCTGTTTTAGCCAATGGGGGACCTCCTAGAACCTACTTGGAGTCAATTGGTGGACTTTGGAAAATCAACGTTTTCTTTTAGAAAAAACTTTGACTCTCATTCGATAGAATACGATGTTACTTCGATTCATGCGATTCAAATTCGAATGAAAACGGCATATGCACCCGAAAAAAAACCTTTCGATTTTTTTCATAAATTTCGGTTGGTCTTTTTTTTATTCAAATTTCAAAGTTTTTTTTATTCGAAAATCAACCCTTGATAAATCTGCCCCTAGGAGAATGTGGTCTGTACCAAAGAGATATTGTTGGGTTAAACTTCTGGGATTTTTAGAACTAAATGCTAAAAAGACCCATACACAAGTATGGGACCTGTTATCCAAAATGCTTGGGATCTGGAGTTTTCCAGAAAACAGATCTTTCAGTAATTAAGATCTTCAAACCTTAAACCTTATCAAACATGATAAAGGGGGTCACCCCGAAACGTTGCACGTCTGCACAAGAAATAAAAAGCATGGGGAAACCCTGCATTTCACTGGCCTTGAGTGCCAGCGTTTTTCTCATTCTAACATTAAATAAACCCTATTGGCTGGTTTTGCTTCCAATAAGGATTAATTATATCTTCGTTGGAATCAAGTACAAAGTACTTTTTTATTATAAAAGAGAAATCATTTTTAAAAATATGGATTATTTCGATAAAATGGAGTCTATGGGAGATGGCCCTTCCTTAATTCGAAGCTTTTTGAATAATGGGTTTCCGGATAACAGATCACATACCTGTATTTGCAAAGGGAAATGATGCAATAGCTGTAAATCCATCTGTTTCGTTGTTACTAGGACCCTGCCCACATGAGGCAGAAATGCCAGACTCATGGCCAGTTACTTGGTATGAACTGTAATACCCTATGATTTTTTTTCGTAACCCTTTCTGTACCATGGGAAACACAGACTCTATGACGTTTCCACACTGGTACTTCAGGAACTAAATTCGAAAAAAAATTTAGAAAAAAGAAATATATATCAGATAATAATATATAAGATATTTTATTTTGACCGAAAGAGAAGCTTAGGTAGGTTAAGTTTTTTTTTTTTTCAAACTAAGGGTAACTTGTGTTATGATTATTGTTTTTCATGAATGTGTAAATATGATAACATGGGCACTCTGTGTTACTCATAGAGAGACAATGGAATGAACAAAGAAAATAAGTTTAGGAAAATATCTAGGAATCAGATAGTGATTTGAAAGGCAAATGGATTATGTCTGATTTCAGCTCTGTTAACTACTTTTCTGCCAGTCACATTGGTTAACCACATGCAGACAAAATCATGGAAGAAACCAAGAAAACACTGTCATCAATAGGAAGAAATTTATAGTCATCTGGGAAGAGAAGGCTTTGTGAAGATTAAACCCTAGTGTGTAATTAGAGCAGGTTCAGATACATTGTGGTTGCAGTTCAGTGCAATTCCATTTAGAACCAGCCCACAGAACAGCGGGGTGAAGCCAGACAGTGTTTTGCTAAAAAGGAAACAGAGTTTTGATTTGATTGTATCTATAGATTAGTCATTTTAATTGCTTTCATTCAAACATACTGAAATCTCTTTTTCAAGTAGGATCTGCCAGACTCTTTGCTTTCCAGTCTGCCTCCAGAATCTGCTTTATATAAGATTCTTGGATGTTTACCGTTATCATACTCTTGCCATGCAGAGGCATGCGCATATCATTGCATTTAAACGCTAAGGAGGGCCCTAAATGTTGTACCACAAAAATGACATCAATGGTATTGGAATAAAGAAACATGAATATGATTGGCTGTTTTGTGTTCCTGAATGGGGCAGACTTTAACCCTTGTCACAAACAAATTTGGGATTGCTGTTACTTATGCCAGCTCTGATTCATAGCGTGTGCCATAGCCTAACCTCCATTTGTCTTTTCATACTAACCTACTCTACCACTCAATGTTTCTCTATTCCTCTTTTATTTCTGACTTCAACAATACCCTTTATTGCTGTGCCATTTTTATTGCTCTGTATCTAGCCTCTTTTTCTGCTTATCTAAGCAGATCTTGCTTTTTTCATTCTCCATCCTACTCCAAACTTTGTTCCTCTAGCTTTACCACCCACTCTGTCTTTTCCCGTGCAACATAATATACAGAGTTTTCCAGGCAACTGCAGTATTAATATACAGGTGTTTACAAGTACAATGCTTATCTTATTCTATGACACCAACAGTATAGAAATGGGAGTCAGCAGGTCTTCTCTACGCTCAGGGTTGCCACCTGGCCCGTATTTGATCCCAATGTTATTAATAGGGAAAAATAATGAATTAAAAATAAATAATAGGGATAATTTATATATATACGGTACTTTTTATTAGTGGTATTGCAGGATATGGGTTGTACCATTGAATTCAAATACTGTATTTATTGATAAGGATATCATTTATAAAAAAAAGTAAATATGTAATACGTTATAAACATGTTCAAGAAATCTTTGTTTTTTCCTGCTTCTGTTTACCCTGGATTCCCCTCTCCTGGTCCTCCCTATCAATAATTCTGTGTGTTTCTCTACTAAGCAGAAGTGCATTTCCAAACACATTTATCAGGCATTCTTAGGATTTTTAGCTGTGTTGTGTGCATGGTCTATAACAGAGCAAGTATGCTATGGGATCCTGATATCCTCTAATTCTATTAGTCTTTACATCTGGACAGCAGCAAACCCACCCCGTGGGTCTCTGCATATCCCCAAAAGGACGGCTGGGTTGTGGCTGGCAATTCTCATGGCATAGCCACCATTTCATTACTGGACAGAAACAATGCAGCAACATACACCATGAAAGAAAACAACAGAATGCTCAAATTATGTTACTTAACAACTGCATTAATAAAATGACCCAGAGGCCTTTAATATTCAGCTTCACTGCTTTAACAAGATAATTTTTCACAAGCGGAAAAATGTATTCAAAGTTTATCATAACCTATTTGTTAGTTTAGGTGGATAAGAAGTCTAATTCCACCCTCTTCAAGCCCAAAATGAAAGGCTTCTATTTAAACATTATGCATACATAGCACACAAATATTTTTTCCCTTTAAAAGGGTTTTCATATGTTTTATAGAAACACATTTTAATATGTTTGTTGCAGTGGAGGCTGCCATACAGAATCCCGTAAATTTTATGGCTCACAGTCCATAACATATAATTAGTAAATCATTTAGAATACTGTAAAATTAGTTGACACGACAAGGACCGTAGTTCCAGGATTTAATAAATAAACATATTATGAGAAAATATAATTATAATATTGTTTTGCTATTTCGGTGTTACTTTCCCTTTTAGAGTTTATTAATTTCATTGTTTTTTTTCATGTGTGGATATTTTTGACTTGCTTTCATTCCCTCCTCTTATTAACTTTAATATGTATTATGGGCATTGCTTTGTATTCTGGCATCTAAATCTGTTGGGAATTTTTTCTCAGCTTTTCCATTATGTATTTTTTGCTGCTTTCTGGAATCCTTTTTCTGCTTACTGGGTGTTATATTTAACACTGGGCTAAGGCAACTTCATTTATGTTTTATCACTGCCAAGGGACAAAACTAAATTCAAATATCCAAAATTTGGCTTTTCAGCAACATTTGAAAAATGTGTACTTGCAGAAAAAATCCTCTGATCAAAAAATGCACCAGATTTTGACAATTGTAAGGCATTCCTATATTGACGCATTTTAGTACTTTTTCTTCTACAAATGCCTATTTTTGCAACTGAATGTATATTGTATATCAAAACCTTTCTTTATTTTGATTGTCTAAAAAAAAGGCACGAATCTACCGAAACCTATCTGAAATTACTGGATTCATTTGTGAATTTGCACTGATGCCTACAGTGACCAAGGGGTTAAAATACATCCAGTTGACAACATGCAAATAGCTACAGCATAAAGTAGCATGTTTTCATTTAGGCCAAATTCAGCTTGAGCTTATAAAGAATCTCCTCTATAATGACCTTAGAGATAATATCTTTCCCTGCTGTAATTCTTCTTTTTTTTTTTTTCTACGAAAGATGTTTCATGTTTTGTAGTTAAGTACAAGAGCTTCAATGATCATCTATCACCTGGTTGTTTGGGCTGCAGATAATAAGAGCCATGTAACTAGGCTTCTGTGTATCTTTCCAATGTCCTGGTTTAATTTACCTTTGAATCACTCTTGATATTCATCCCCTAGGACATCCCCTAGGACATCCCCTATATTGAAAAAAAAAACAAAACAAAAAAACTTTCTACCAGATCTATTGTGGACAAGACGGAAGCAGCAGTGCAGTTAATTACTCTGATTGGCTTTAAACGTCAAAACAAATCCTTACCCATTGCTTCCCGAAACTTAAATCATTTACACAAGGGAGACTGCAGTTTCCTGGAAAGGGAAGAAGCCCTACACTACAGACTGTTGTTTTTCTTATAACAGATCAGGGAATATTCACAGACAATAGTTTAGATTTTCTATTGATCTTGTCAAACTTGGAGCAGCCACATTGATTTATAAACTGATAGGAGATTAATTCTAACATGTCTTAAAACAGATTCACTTCTTTGTCTGGTGAGAATGCATAGAGCGAGTTAGTTAGTGCTATGGTTGGCTGTCTATGGACTCCAGAACATTAACTGGCAATTTATGTATCAGAAACCAGTTGTAATTAGCCTGCTAAAATCCTCCAGAGAAGCTTATGTTCTGGCTAAACCCTCACCAACCTCAAACATGAGTCCTAGCATCACTGACGCTATAGAATTTGTTGCTCAGAAGAGCAGGTAAACACTATAACGTTTGATAATTCTGCGACTACATTAATCTCTAGGACTCGGTTTCTAATATCATGTATACCTGTCAACATTTTCAAGTGCAAATTGGGGAAATGTTTGACCATACCCACAATTTGCTCTAAAACCACCCTGGTCATCCCATAATCATCCCCAAATGTAGCCTCGGACCCTTGGGCCAACCAGAGGACCTGAGCTCTAGGGTCCCCACCATAGACCAGCCAGACCACTGATGACACTGGCCACCCTGTCCACCCCACCTGCACTGTCCCAAAACACAAATCTATGCCAACTTCTACTACAGGAGCCAGGGTGGTGGGTCCACCAGGATTTCTCCCGGCACCCTGGTGGGCCAGTCTGGCCCTGTTTAAATGCATATAGTTATATTCATTTTCATGTGAAAACTGCTTCCGTTTTTATTACAATATACAGTAGAACCCCCATTTTACATTATTCAGGGGACCAGAAAAAAATGGTGTAAAATCAGGGAAATTATTATGCATTATGTAGATAAAGAGTTTTTATTTCGTTCTGATGTTACATTTTAAGTTTTTAATGTTTGTTAATATACTATTCCTATAGATCACATAGGACATTGGTGATGAATTGAATTTTACTTGATCATGAACTACATTTAGCGTTGCCACCTGGCCGGTACTTAACCGGCCTGGCCGATAAAAAA
Organism: Xenopus petersii; assembly: GCA_038501925.1. Lineage (NCBI taxonomy): Eukaryota > Metazoa > Chordata > Amphibia > Anura > Pipidae > Xenopus > Xenopus petersii. Next base: position 162,516,566 of record CM076672.1, read on the forward strand.
AATACTTGATGCCAATGTTATTTTTAGGAAAAAACGTCAATAATATAGGAAGGCCAGAAAAGGTGGCAACCTTAACTACAAAGGCATTATCACTTTGAATGGATTCACTAAAATGATTTGGTGTGTAGACGGACTTTGATATCAACCCACTTTTTAATGTATAATATTCATGAATTTTTATGGCACTGTCACTTTAATATATAATATTCGTTGAACACAGTCACACTCACTGCTAATCAAATAACATGTTTGCACCTTATAAGAGTATGATAAGAGATTCAAAATTCTTATGCACTCTTTTTTATGCATTAATTGATCATGTAGGACTTTTGTACTGTATTAATATATTTAATGCATTAGCACTTTTAGACACTGGACATATGTTTTGTAACACTACATAGATTTGATTTGCCTGTGGATAAAACTGTCCTTTATTTGATCGTGTGAATACGCTATGGTGTGGCGCTGTTGTTGTCAGGATACTCTCTGACTCTGTGTATGTACTTCCACCTTTTTTTTCATTTGGGTTGGTTGCTAAGAGACGGTCTCTGCATGTGACTTGACTTCCATGTCTGCACAAAGTATAGTTACAAGTGTATAGGGATCTGGGTCACAACACTGGATTGATTATCCAGGGAAGTGACCTAAGCGGATGTGATGTCACAAACCAGGAAATAGAATGAGCATGAAAACGGAGACTTGGCATTCAATTGAATAGGGTATTTATACCTTAGGTCAGTGATCCCCAACCAGTAGCTCGTGAGCAACATGTTGCTCTCCAACCCCTTGGATGTTGCTCTCAGTGGCCTTAAAGAAGGTGCTTAATTTTTAATTTCAGGCTTGGAGGCAAGTTTTGGTTGCTTAAAAACCAGATGTACTGCCAAACAGACCCACCTGTAGGCTGCCAGTCCACATAGGGGCTACCAATAGCCAATCACAACCCTTATTTGGCACCACCCAGGAACACTTTTTTGTTCTTGTCAATATATTAGGGTAGCAAATCAAGGAAAACAGCAAAAAGCAGAATAACTGCTATTCAATCTTTATTGTGCCTTTCACACAACATGTTTCGGGCAGCAAGTACCCTTTATCAAGTGTGTACAAACCAAAGTGAAAAAGTGCTTTATAGTGCCATACAGGAAGTCCCACCCCTCCATCAAAAAACTTTTTGGTCACAGTTAACCCTTACCACTGCGAGGTACAATGACCAATTGCATAAGAACACAATTCGTGTATAATATTATATAATATGATATAAGGATAAAATAAGATAGGAAATTTAAAACACTTTAAAAGTCCAGGATATCATAAAAATATTGTGTAACTGTGCAGGTTCACGATTCAATCCGTTGTATCATAACTCCATAACCATTAAAATGAGGTCGTCTGTAGCGATTTCCTCGTGTAATAGTAGAGACAAACCTTTGCCGAAACTTGCAACAAAGTATTCTAATCACAAGCTGTACTCAATATCTCCTGTCCTTCCGTTTCCTCTGCGGGTAATCCTCTCGAGGTATTGGGGCTCTCGGATTCTTGTACTGGCGTTGCGAGGATCGCACTGTCTCCTCTGAGTCCCGTTCCAAAAAATGTTGCTGCGAGGTGGAGGAAGAACTGGCTTCATCACTACTGGTCGTCCCCTCCCTCCGTCCTCCATAGTGTTGGTAAGGGCGCTGGCGTGGCATCCATTGTTGTGCAGGCTGTTGATATCTGTAGCCTCCTCTGTAACGAGGACGAGCATCGCTGCCATCCGCGATATACTCCTCTCTCCTGTCCTGCATGCCGTCGCGTCTCCCACGTGGTTCCCATCGTGCACCGCGTTCCTCCCGACGTACTCCGCGTTCGTCTTGCCATGTGTAAACCCGATCTAGCAGGTAATCATTAGTATCTCTTTCAAACTTAGCGGCTTTTTTAGTGGAGATTTTCGCACAACCGCTGCAGCTGTTCAGTATGTTACGCCAATGACTTAGCAACAAACTCCTCTCCCTCCTTTGTTCTTGTGTTGCTCCCCAACTCTTTTTAAATCTCAATGTTGCTCACTGGAGAAAAAGGTTGGGGACCCCTGCCTTAGGTAATCCTGCAACACATCAGAATTCCCCTTGACAAAGGCTATTGCACCGAAATGTTGGGGTTAATTCTAGTAATTCCAGCGTTTCGCCACTGGCGAATAAATTCGCGAAACTGCCATGAAAATTCGCCTGCATCTGGTTTTTTTTTTGGACGCTGGCGCATTTTCCCTGCCGAAAAGTTTTGCAACTTTTTTGCAAATTTCGCTGAAAATCTGTGAATTAGTAGTTTCTATCTGCCCTGATTTCACAAATTCTGTGATATGTATCTTTATTTGATGACGCTGTAAATATATTTTTTCTGATAGAGAATGATTGACTCATTTATGCAATGCATTGATTGAAAATAGATATAAAGATTTTCTTATATTTCATAATGCAGTCTTTTTTGGAGTGTGCAAACCCAATATTATATGGGTAATATATAGGTGGGACCACAAAACAACAATGTAAAATGAGGGAAATGTAAAATGAGGGGATGTAAAATGGGAGTTCTACTGTAAATCCAGTTTCACAAATCTAAATAAATCTTTTGTGCTCCTTTTCATTGCTATACTTATCTTAGTCACGCTGCTAATTAAAATCCTTTGGGGCCTTAGCATCCCACATTGATATAAACCATGCATTTCAAATCAAAGGAGCTGATAAGTAATGTAGTGCAGTTATCCATAGCAACTGAAACAGGCTCATGGTACTTCACCTTCTACACCAGCATGCCATAAGCCTTAGTATTAGAGCTTTGCTTTCATTTTCTAACAGATCAAAAATAACTGCTGATTGGCTGCTGTTGGCAACTGCGCTGATGCTAGCTCCTATGTTTGAGTTTTATGGGGTTATGTAGTAAAATGAACAGCGTTTACTAGGGGCAGTAACCCATAACAACTAATCAGCAGTTAGCATTTACTCATCACCTGTTTAAAAGCAAACATCTTATTGGTTGCTTTGGATTACTGCTCCTGGGCAAACTTAGTGCATTTTATTGCATATATGTGGGTTTGTTTCTGACCATTGACATCTTAATGCTCAGTTGTGCCAGAGTCCCATACTTTATTAAACATTACAGATTATTTCCATATTTTTTTGATGATATTGTCCACTTGCTAACCCCCAAATAGCAGCCACACAAATCTGTAGTGCTGTCAACAGGATGTGTTTTTTTTTTTTTAACAAACAAATGAATGAATGAATCAATAACATTTTGCTGAAAAGATCAAGAAAATATTTGTAAATCAGGTAAATAAAGCATTTGTCTGCTTTCTTTCAAGTATATTTCATTATATTAGATCCATCTCCCTGTGTTGTATAATTACCTTCAAAATCTTTGAAAAAAAAATAAGACAAATGTTTTTTTACATAAAAAACATAAAAAATAATCCCTATTACATTAGGTGGAATTCAAGCTTCCAGCAAATAGTGAGTTTTACGAGGTAGACAACTGTAACCAAAACTGCAGCCTCACCACCTGGTTGTGAAAGTTCTACAATATGGTGATTGTTTTTTTGTTTTTTTGGGGGGGGGGTGGCATGGGCTTTGTATGGTATCATGTACCTTGTGTCCTTGTCTGCAGTGATGCAGACAAGGTTTCTACAATAGGAACTGTCTTATTTGTACCATTTGATTTATTCCCAGAGTGCTTCATAATCTGTCATCCTTTTTTAGTATAAACAGATATGAGGTAATGGTGTTTGGCTCTTTTGAAGTGCCTGCCTTTGTTGGAACAATCTGAGATTCATTGGGTGAAAACTGGTGTTTGGATCTAATGATGTTGGCCTTTCTCTGAACAGGAAAGAGGGGCCAGGGATGTACTGCACCAGGGCACAATCCTAAAAACAAGTTTCTGTGTCAATAAATTTAAAATAAACCTTCTGTTAATTGTGTTATTGTTAAAACCAGACACACTGCAATATAATTACTTATCGCCTATGTAATGACGTGTTATAAAGGCATATTAGTATCATAATTATATATGGGCCAATAATACTGTTTAGAAAAGTATATGGGGGTTCCTATCAAACCATACACTCCAGTCCATGAAATCACATGTACTACAGTAGAACCCCCATTTTACGTTTTTTAAAGGGGCCAGATAAAAATGTGTAAAAACTTAAAATCAGGGAAATGCATTATGCATTACACATATATATATATTGGTGGGACCTCAAAAAACAGTATAAAATGAAAATCAGGGTATGTAAGATTGAGGTTTCACTGTATGGGTATAGAGTCTGTTATTCGGAATGCTCAGGATTACGGAAAGGCCGTCTCTCATAGACTACATTTTATCAAAATAATCCAAATTTTTAATAATGATTTCCTTTTTGTCTTTGGTAATAAAACAATAACTTATACTTGATCCAAACTAAGATATAATTAATCCTTATTGGAAGTAAAACAGTTCTATTGGATATAATTAATTGTTTAATCATTTTTTTAGCAGACTTAAGGTATGGAGATCCACATTACAGAAACACCACTTATCCAGAAAACCCTAGGTCCCGAGCATTCTGGATAACAGGTCCCGTACCTGTATTACTTTTCAAAGTTCTTGATACATAATCCTATTGGTGACATGAAGGCTCATTTACAACTGCAGCGAAGGAATCCAAGTGCCCTTTTTCCATAGACAATTCAGCAATTTTATTCTCAGAACTCTAGCATCATTACAGCAGTGCTCCAAGCTGCACCTGGCGCCGTTGTGTGCAAATGGCTGCTAATTACATTGCACATATCTGTGAATTGGGTGCAAGTTGTGGCTGGTGCTTTTAGATTGAGGATGCTATTACTTCCAGTGTGGCAAGGTGGGCAGTGTTACACAGCAGTAACATGAGATTTGCTTGGTGCAAGACAGTAGCAGCCATTGACAGCATCAATTTTAAGCTACCCTCTAGTGGAACCCTGGAGCTACTGCTACCTCCAGGCAGATAGTACAGGCATGGGATCTGGTATCCAGAATGCTCAGGACTTGGGGTTTTTCTGGATCTATCTGTAATTTGGATCTTTATACCTTAATATACCCTAATAAAATTCATTTAAACATTAAAAGGATAGTTCACCTTTAAGTTTACCTTTTGTATATTATAGAATGGTCAGTTACAAGCAACTTTTCAATTGGTCTTCATTATTTTTTTTTTATATATATAGTTCCTTCTTCTTCTGACTGTTTTCAGTTTTCAAATAGGAGTCACTGACCCCATCTGTAAGGCTACACAATTATTGTTATTGCAACTTTTTAAAAACTCATTTTCTATTACTGTTCTCTTCTGTTCACATCAATGCATGGTTACTAGGCTACTTTTGACCCTAGCAACCCGATTGCTGACATTGCAACCTGGAGAGCTGTTAAATAAAAAGCTAAATAACTCAAAAACCACAAATAATAAAATTGACACAATATCACTCTCTACAGTCTACATCATACTAAAAGATAACTCAAAGGCGAACAACCCCTTGAAATAAACCAAGCAGGCCGGTTTTTCCAAGAAGGATTAACTATATCTCAGTTTGGATCACATACAAACTGTTGTTTTATTATTACACAGAATTGATGCTCAATTTTGTCACAACATTTTTTCACACACGAATTTTCGAGAAGAACTATTTGTCAATTAATGGGATTTGGGCCTGGGAGTTTGGTCAAATTTTTTTTTTTAGAATGAGAAAAAGTAGAGTTTTAGTAAACACCGCCCATAGGGTTTCATTGCATCAACACATGTTCTTGTTCAGTATTCAGCAGAGGAGGCAGCAGGGAGCATGTATGGGTGCACACAATCCTTGCAAGAAAGCCACTAAAATGCACACAACTTTTCAAGTTGTAAATGAGCCCTATCATTTTTAACAAGCCATTTTCATGTGTCTCAGTGTCAGTGTCGACTTGAACACAGTCCTCAGAATCTGCCCTCACTGTGAACAAGGATAAGTAAAACATCAGATCAAGCCTGTCTGAAATGCCTTGGTGTGTGATGGGCACTTTTAAAGCCTGTTTTCTTTGACGCAGCTGCCCAGAAGCAAAAAACCTACTGGAAATTATTTTCAGATACTAATATCCACTGCAAGAGGGACACAAAATTCGAGTTTTTATCCTCAAAAAAAAAAAAAAAAAAATCAAGGCTTCATAAATGGGTCCCTAAAATGGGAAAAACCAAAAACATAAAATGTTGATTTTTCAAATGTAATGATTACATTGTCTGGTAAAGTTATCCAATGGCATATTGAGAAAGATATCTAATACTTGGAATTAGTTATTTTCTTTGTGTTTATTTTCCCATTATGACAATACAGTCATATGAAAACATTTTGGAACCCCTCTGAATTCTTTGGAGTTTTGTTTATCATGGGCTGAGCTTTCAAAATAGCAACTTCCTTTTAATATACAACATGCCTTATGGACAGTAGTATTTCAGCAGTGACATAAAATTTATTGGATTAACAGAAAATATGCAATATGCATCATAACCATTGACATAAAATGTATTGGATTAACAGAAAATATGCAATATGCATCATAACAAAATTAGACAGGTGCATAAATTTGGGCACCCCAACAGAGATATTACATCAATACTTACTTGAGCCTCCTTTTGCAAATTTAACCACCTCTAGTGTCTGGATTCTGGATGGTGATATTTTTGACCTTTCTTCCATACAAAATCTCTCCAGTTCAGTTAAATTTGATGGCTGCCGAGCATGGAGAGCCTGCTTCAAATCATCCCATAGATTTTCAATGATATTCAAATCAGGGGACTGTGACGGCCATTCCAGAATTTTGTACTTCTCCCTCTGCGTAAATGCTTTTGTAGATATCGAAGTGTGTTTAGGGTCATTGTCTTGTTGGAATATCCAACCCCTGCGTTACTTCAACTTTGTGACTGATGCTTGAATATTATCCTGAAGAATTTGTTGATATTGGGTTGAATTCATTCGACCCTCGACTTTAAGGGGCGACAACTCAAACAAATTGTACGATTCAGGTGTCAAATTAGTCAAAGTTTTACAATTTGATTTGTCTCCCAATTTTGTTGAGAATTTTCCTGCACCGACTTTTTCGAGCTGATTTTTTGATACATGAATTAAATTCATGGATCGGAGTTAAGTCAATTTTGTTTTAATAGAAAAATAGGATCAATTCAAAGTTTAGTAAATACCCTTTATGTGTGTGTGTGTGTATATATTTAATGCATATCCATGAGAAATGCATATCCTTGAGATATTGGATATGCATTAAATAAAGACACATTTATTTCACAATGAAATGGAGTGCTGGTCCTTCTATTAAGCTATATATACAGTATATATATATATATATATATATATATATGTATATATATGTATATATATATATATATATATATATATATATATATATATATATATATATATATATATATAAGCCATATCAAAGCTAACAGCCATATCAAAGCTTAACTAACAGTTGCAAATCATATTTAATACATGCATGGGTACATTTGTTCTATCTGTAGCCTAAGGCACCCCATTGCACTTCTAATTTCTAATTACTGAGACATGGGTGGGGGGAAGCTTTGTTGCTAGTACTAAATGAGCCAGGTTTTTGGAAAATAACCAGAGGTATTTCCCATTTTAAATTTATGTCTGAACTTGTGTGTTAGTTGGGCATCCTCTGCTACAAAATATAAGCATATTAGATATCATCATCATAGCATCCTGTGACCAAGATAAAGTTCTCTGTTTATCACTGTGCTTTTGTATGATTATGGAACTCTTCTAATATCCTTATATTTCACTACAGGGGAAATATGATAACTTATATATTGCCTGTCACAACTAATACATTCTAGTACTTTTTTAATGATCTACAACTTCTGCCCAAGAGATACTGTTGTTGAATTATATGGCTTTTGTGTCATTCAACACAAACAATAGAGTAGTTCCAAAACATATGGATGCATAAAATATGCACCTGAAATATGCCCTGTGCTGCCTTTAAGCAATAGGTGGCAAACAATCCCTGCTACCAAACAGGGGGATATTTTATTTGTTTTATTTTATTTTTTACTTGAATTTTTATTCAAGTAACAGGGGGATATTTTATATGTACAGTCATTGTGATGGGCATAACTGAACAAAGTTTAAAATACAATAATATAAAACACAGCTGAAAAACACTGATATGGGTAATGTACCCAAAATGTATCCAAAAGTTCTTTATATCTGCCATCACAGACATGATTCCAATTAACAGTAATTCGTTGGGATTTCCTGCAATTTTGTCACTGTTTTTCCCCAAGAACAAATGCAGAGATAGCCTTGGTTCCTATTATCTGGTTAATGGAACTAGCAATCAGTCTGAGATATAAAGCTGAACTCGCTACATGCTCAGACCTGCACTTGTGGCTGCTCTACGGTGCATTGGATTTGTAAACTGAATTCTTGCATGAGTTAATGGTAGAACTGTTATTTTAGCCTCTGTGAAACATTGGCTTTAATTTCTTGCTGCAACAAGCATATTTCTATCCTCTTAGCTACCAGAAGGGTTTAATACATGACTTGATACTCAGACAAAGACAGATAACGAGATGTGGTTCCTTGTCAAAATGGGCAGAGATGTGTAGCTAAAGATGCTTGAGGTGGTCTGTTATCTTTAAATGTCTTCAAGAGGGTTTTTATCTCTGAGAACGCAGGGATATTAAAACATAATGGATGTCTTGTCACTACATGGATTACCATAGTCTTCTGTGCTTCAGTTGTCTCACCTGTCTTAAAGAGTTCACTGGCGTGCGGATTTGGACAACAAAGGGTAGAAGGGAAAGATGTCCACATATAAACATAGGCTGTCATAAACCTTTAAAATAAGATAGTAGAACCTAAAAAAAGAAAGAACAAATAAATATACAAAAAACTAACAATGAGATAATTATGGTAGATTTGGCCCAATTAGCACCAGTCTTCCCATATCATTTGTGTCACAGCTCCATAGCACTAATGGGGAACTATTGGACCTTGATGAATACATTTTACTTTTGATTACAGTTGATTTGCTACAGAGATCCTGATAAACAACAGAAAGCAGATGTGGTCCAGAAATGCACAGTCTGCACTTGAAAGAGAATCCAGGGTTTTATTCTGAAAATGAAGTGAGTAAAAAACCTGCAAAATGCGACGGCAAAGGCAGGGACACCGAGATGAGGAACAGATGTGCTGGTGAGATCTCTCTTTGTGTCTGCATAGTCCTAGCTCAGCTTCATGATACCTAAATGCATATGGTCCTTTTCAGTACCTACGCACTCCAGGTGGATACATCTCTCTCTGCTTTCATGGGTTTCTGTTTTGCCATAATACTTGCCCCCCCCTTTTACCTTTATTGCTGACCTAACTCTTTCAAAATTTCTATTCAATATCCTCTCCTCATTTTTATTTTGTTCCTTTGTTCTTCCAATCACCCTTGTTATTATTTATTTTCCACCTTCTGTCGTCTCCTCGTTGTACTATATGTATAAAGAAAGTATCTGCCTTTCAATGCCTTGTTTCTTACCAACAAGGGAACAGAACACCAGAGTCTGGGGCTGCAAAAAGGGCCAGGGGAGATCAAGTGACACCCATGTTTCTTCTATACTTTTAGATATATACTTCTATACTTTTCATTTTGCAAATTTTCTTTTTAGTGCATTCTAACAGAATACGACTATCCTTTGAACTTTCCCATTTGTATATTTTGTGTCTGTAATTTTCCGGCATGATGTATTTATTTATATATATTTATAATGTATCATCTACTTTTAAGTGATTTAAGCTCATAAAGTTAAAAAAAAACCTTTCTTTTTTCAGTATAGCAAATAATTTCCTTTCAGAACTTTTGCAGGGAATGGGGGGGGGGTAAGTCTCCTCACTGCATGCATGTATGCTTGCATTAGTTGAGACTTGAGAGTGTAAAACAAACTACAGGCCACTGGCAAAGGATTGTGTTAAAGAAACCGAGCCATAACCTGAATTGTCATCCAATGATTGTCATCCAGTTACCAATTGTGATTGTTATCCAATTCAGTCCAATCAAGTTCGTTAGGCTGGGTTTTTGGATTGCTGTTGCACCCTCGAGATTTATGAAGGAAGTACAGCTGCATTGCATTGTGAAATCAGATATGATGACTGAAAGGAGATGCAAACTTTGCCATTTGTCTATCATGTGACATACCAGGACAGACCAATTTTTTCCCATGCAATGTAGAATGTCTCCTGTCAAAAATATTTATTTAGAAAGAACCTAGAAACACAGCACATTTTGGGTTTTGCAAATTAAGAGTTATATTTTTGTACCTTCTGGCAGAAAATACAGCATCCAGCCAGAACCCTTTCTCTTATGTCCCGATTAAATGCTTTAGGCACAAAACACATACGGACTATGGTACAAGTGGAGATTAGTGACACACGATAAATCTCCTCTACCATGGGTGACTAATTTCCTGAAAATGCTTTTTCACCAGCAATAATATAAATCTTTGGTGGGAAAACATGCATGTGCTTCGCCTTTCCAAAGTAGCTCAAAGTTGCTTCAAAAGCTACGTGTGCCATCACCCTAAAGCTTTTTGTAGACATAAAACACTATGAGAGCTCTTCTTGATTGGCCCGTCCGCAAGCTGGACTGAATTATACTGCAGACCAAAGAATACCCATTGGATGGAGACTGCATCAATGCGCAAGTTTTTATTTTTCCAACCCAATCATTGGCTCAGGGTCAACAATTGTATCATACTATGGGCCAACAGAGACACACAAGACAAGGATCAAATCAGCAAGCCAATAAAGGCCAAGCCCAAACTGTCACATAAACAAATGCCAACATTAATCTAATATTCATAAAAATTCCAGGGTAAGGACAATGGTCTGCATTATGGTATACCAAGCTTCTTGACAAGCTACCTGTAAGATCACTTGATGCCAAAGTGAGAATTGTATAAGTATTCCCAGGATAGGAAGATGTAGTCTTTCTGTAAATCTAGCAATAACATTCCAGGGCGGGTAGTTTTCTGTATGATGTGAATAAATTAAAAGACTCCTAATATTGTCTCTAGCCAGTGTCCTTGGCACTAAGCTGACCTGATCCACATTAGATAATATATATATATATATATATATATATATATATATATATATATATATATATATAAATACATATCTGAGATGGCTGAAAAGTAAATACCAGTGGAGCTTGCAAAAAGATAACAATAATTATAAGTTTAAGCATTTAAGTCCCCAGCATTTCAAATAACAGATCCCATACCTGTACTATTGCTCTGTGATCTCCCATATTTTACATAATTTACTTCAGCTGTTGTACATTTCAAATTAGTTCTAGGCAGTTTTCACTTTCCTGAGTGATACCTGCCTATCAGCAAAAGGAACTACCACAGACAATGAATTTCAGATATTGGGGCCGATTTTTCATCATAAGTGTTCAATTACACCTCTGCAGTTGCCCAGAGCACCAAGGGAGCGTTTTATTTTTATATCCAAGTTGTGGTATACAAGCACCATCTATACTCCAAAATAACCCAGCATTGCATGGGGAATTGATAGAAATATAACTATTTATTTGGTACTTGTGTACCAAAATAACATATTTTTCCCCTTATGTTAAAACTTCTTATTGTTATTTAGTTGTGGTAAGTAGTGATGAGAAAAACTTTTCACCCAGGTTTCATCACCAAAGACCATAGACTTCAATGCATTGTGCTCTGAAAAATTCACTTGTAAAAAAAAGTTTCAAAGTCACAGCAAAAAAACTCCCATTGACTTTAATGCAAAGAGGGGCAGAGTCGCTCATCACTAGTCTAAAAGTGAATGGACTTACTGACTAATCTTGGAAACATTTTACCACTCACCTGAACAGCTTAGTTTTAACCCATGGACATTGGAATTCCCCTAAATATCAAATCCTTAGGTAATGGCACACAAGAAATCAGAAACAATGTATGTGTGCATGTACAACTTTATATTAATCGCTAACAGGATGCTCTATACACGACAATGTACAATCTTACAATGTATAAAAGTAAACATAGGGAGAACAAGTATTATAATAAATACAACAATTATAAATACACCATGAATAAGTGCCATGCGTGTGTTGGAGACACAGTAGGAAGGAGGTCCCCATCTGGAAAGCCTTGTGAGCAGGGTTAAGTGTGAATGTATTCATGGTTATGTTAACCAGGAGTGGGAAAATGTATAGAGTATAGATAGGCACCTCCTTTTTGGCTGATGAAGAAAGATATAGCACACATAGACCTCAATAGGAAAATGGATTGGAGTAGTTTGGTGACAAAGTGTTGGGATAAGCATATTGGAGCTCACTGTAGTCAGTGAGAGCTAGTGGCAAGGTAGTGAGATAAGCAGCTGAAGCTCCAATGAGGAGAAAGTGAGGGATCAGTGTCCTGGTGGTACTCGTCCAGTTAGGGAACCATGGGAAGAGGCTAGGGTATATAGGGCCTAGTTTGCCTTGATCACAAGGCTTACCTCTCTGCTGAAATTCTGCAACAAGGAGCAGCATCCCTGGAGGTTAACAGAAGGCTGGGGCCCAGTGGTCTGGAAAACCCTGTCAAGAGTGTGTGATGAGGAGAATATTGTGTTAATTATATGTGCTGAATAACTTCATTCTTAAATTCATTGCAAGTGTGGACCTCCTGTTTATTCAGAGCGACAGTGTGGCAAAGGTATTCCCAAAGAAGGGGACCATGACGTGTGTTACTCTGATAAGTATCCCAAAGGAATATGGGACACCACGTACCATTTGGCGTAGTCTGCAGGATTGAGTCAGTATGGTGCAGGTATGTGAGGCTGCCCGGAAAGTGAAGTAAATAGGAGCATGAGATGTGACACTGTGGGCATAAGGATGGTTTCAGGAAAACTTGCATTTGGATTTAAACACAGTTATCACATTGCATATTATATGGGCGCCCACGTGTGGAAATTCATAATTTTTTGATCCCTAACTTGAATTTATATTAAATTATATTGTTATCATTATTTTTACATTGCAGTAAGTAAAAAGACATCTATGAACATTAATAATATTGTGAACATATTATTTACCCTTACGCACTAAGCAACAGTATTGGACTTCTCATTTCTCAATTTGCCTAGCCACAACAACAGTGTTCTCTCATGATACTCAGCTCCTTTTGTAAATGGGTCCAAGTGTACTGGAGTATTTAGGTGTCTTGAACCTGGACAAGAAGTCTAGTTTTAAATTGATATTTTTTTGAGAATTGAGAACCCTAATAAGAAAGTCTACCCCTTTTTCTATGTTGATGCCTAGCAATATGAAGACCAGAAAACCAAACTATCTCTTATAACAGAAAATTGCCCAGCACAACAAAGCTGTGCATAACAGTAAAGTAAATTTTATGAAATTAAAGGGAAAAAATAGTATGGTAGATAATATAATCAATGTTCATGACTGATGAAATGATGATAGATTAAAGCATTTCACAGGCAATAAGGCAGTTTACACATGAACTTTTTTTTACTAGTTTTAAAATAAAATGTCACTTTATAAATCCTTTCTGATTCAATAGAACTAGAAGAGAGAGCAAGTCTGTCCTGTTTTTTGCATTGTCACCTGCATTTTTCATTCCTCTGCTCCTTTTCTTTGCTACAAAATGGGCCACTCTGTTGTTCTTTTCAATTCAAGAATAAAGTTCCCACTAATTGTGATAGCCAAAGCACAGAATCAACTCCCCGCCTACCTAAACACTATTCATCCTTTCTTTTCTCCCCACCCCTCATCCCTGCACCCCTCAGAAAAAAATATCCTAATGATTTATTGAATCAGGGAGAGGAAACATTTCTAAAGCTAGGGAGGACTCTGTGCTGGAAATTAATTTTCCAATATGAGCCTATTATTTTTGGCATGAGACACATTCTATGACTATATACTAACATTTACGTGTGTATACACTTACTCAGCAGCCTCCACTGTAATGAGTACATAAAACACAATGTTAACTCTGCCTGTCCTCTCTTACAGATTTCTTTTAATAGGTTTCCAAACCTCCACAGAACCTGAGATAGCAGTTACTGGTTCTGGTGATCTGTGAATTAAAGCGGACCTGTCACCCAGACAGGTATAATAAAAGTCATTTTCAAATTAAACATGAAATCCAAATTCTATTTCTTATGAAAGCATTCATAGCTGTTCTAAATGTCAATCAAATATTATCTGCCCCTCCTCTATGCCTTAGGCATAGAGGCGGGGCAGACAATTACTTTCACTTTCCATTCAGCACTTCCTAGATGTCACTGCTCTCCCCACATTCCCCCCCCCGTTCTCTTAACCATTCAATTGTGTAGCCAGGGCATGGGGATGGACATCAGGTCCCCCCCATTCTGGTGCAAAAACAAGATTATGAGGATGCAAGTGTCCACAAAATGGCTCCTGCCTGTTTGCTATAATTATGAATTCCCAGACTGAAGGAAACATGACATGATTAAAATAATTTTTATAGTGTAATTAAAGTTTATTTTGCTTGACTAATGTGATAAAATAGGATTTTGGATTTGTTTTTTGGGTGACGGGTCCCCTTTAATTTTTAATTGTTAGCCTACGGCTACTACTATATCTTAAGTACCTACTCAGCTGTGAATGGCACAGTGAATGACAAAAGTAAAAGAGGCATAGAAATACCTTTTAGCTCCTGCTTAAATGGTGCACAGTCTTATATGTTCTGTACCAGTCAGTAAAGAATAAAATGTTATCAATCTATCTGCACACATTTATAAATATATACATAGGGGGGAATGTAATATGTTACGTTAGTGCAAAAAACCTGTGCAAAGATGCTTGTGAACGTTAGCGACCATGTTTTTGACTTATTAACAACTTAATTCTAAAGTTTGCGAACGTTCACAGTGGATGTAATGAAATTTCACAATTGCAGAACCTTTTTTTGTGACAAAATGTTGAACAAAACCCCAAAGCACATGCTAAACCTTTGCTTAGTGATAATGCACAATGTAATATTCGCCAGCAATTGATTTTCCATTGCAAGCAGTGTAAACATTCGCAAAGGCTCCTTTTTAAGGTTTGCGACTATAGGCTGAAAAGCGATTTCAGCCCTTTGTCACAAGCAGTACCATCTTCTTCTCTTGTGTCCAGAACCCTTGTGTCAGCACACTTGGCGGATTGCAGGGGCCCCTCTGAAACTGCTGCTTCATTGTGTTTTTATGGGATAGGGATATTTTTAACTAATTACTACGATGCTTAAGCATAAAATTTATTTAGATTTTGTAACTATATTATTTTGGAGGGCACGTTTCAACCATGTGGTTTATATTTGTCTGGTTCTATGTCCTATTTGTTTTTACTTATTCTACGTTCACTTGCAAACAGGGCCGGATTTCAGCGGCAGGCTCCCCTAGGCCGCGTGGTCCTAGCGTCCGCTGCCCACACCACTTTAGTGAGAGCAGGGGCACCAGAGCACTGGGGAGGCCAGGGGAGCTGTTATGGTCAGACATAAGTCAAGAAAGAGCCTGTTTGCTCACCTCCACCACATGATGTTGCTGCACCCACATGCATTGCTTTACCCTGAGCGCAAGTACACAAACTAGATGTGTAAAACTCTATTTCCTCATGTTTCTGCATTGAAATCTGATCCATGTGTCTGCTCCCAGGTTGGTGCTGTCTGTAGGTGCAGTAACATCACAGAGCAGAGGTGAGTGGACAGACTGGCTTTAGCCTAAAGCTGGCCATAGACGCACAGACTTCCCCATCTCCCGACCTGCCACTAACCATTCCGATCAAAGTACAAAAGAACAGATCAGCCAATGTTCTGCCCCTGACAGCAATCGTACGAAAGTTATGTCCAACAAAAGCTAGTGACAGTCTCCCTCTGAAAATCGTACGATCGGCAATACATGCAGAGATATTATCGGCAGCCGACAGAAATCTATTAACCGGTCCGATTGACCAAACGACCGATCTCTGACGGACCAAAAATGACGGGACTCTCCACACATGGTCCGCAAATCGTATGAATCCTCGATTCGTACAATCAGATCTTTGCGTCTATGGCCAGCTTTAGGCTTGTGGTACAAGGGACATATTTTCCACTTGCACTAATTAGTTGTAGAAGAGGTGCCTAAAGCAGGAGGATTTGGGCCAGAATGTGCATATGATTGTTTTGGGCTGAAAACAACTAAAACTGAGGCCGTGAGCACACAGAATGTTGGCTCCACTGCTCTTAGTCTGGGTTTTTCCTGCAGGCTGAGAGAAGCGAATCTGCTTCCTTCCCCAGCTCCATTTATCTGCACTGTAAAGAACAGCTTCCACTTCAGTGCAGGTGCATGAAGCAAACCAGAGCATAGATCGGACTGAAAATCAGACATTTTTGGGTTGATCTCTGCTTTTCAGTGAAGATAAATGGAGCTGGGGAAGGGAGCAGAAGAAACATAGACTGAGAGCAGCGGTGCCAACACTCTGTGTGCCCTGGGCCATATAAGAGCATATATACCATGAACCTTGGGCTATGCTGGTTTTCAAAATGCCCAAAACTGACCCTCAAGTCTGCAGTTTTAAAAAAGGTCAAAAAGGAGCAGACTAGGTGGGCTACAATAAATAGCCCTAATCAGCGGTCTTTTGGCGTTCCCTGGGAATGTCATGCTTTTGCAAAGCACTTCAACTGGTACAGGCATGAGGAAAGAAGATTTTCCAGATAATCACCTATTAACACTTTCACATAGATAAGAAGATGCCCAGGCTTGTCTGTCTCCAGACAAAGTTTATCAGCTGAAAGCTCTATATTGATGCCTTGTGATCTATGCTTGTCTATTCTTACTCCATGCTTAATGTTTCTCCCAAAATGCTTTGGCTAAGGAGGGGGACACTACACTACAATCGGAGTCTTTTTAGTACACACAAAGTGACCTGTCTCCAACCTTTGCAAGCCACACACACACACAAACACACACAGAAGAGATCGAACACAAGGAGCAAATCACTGCATAGTATGAGATGATTCATCTTGTAACAACTACTTCAATCTTTTTTTATTGCATCTTTTGAAGAAGTGCAATATGACATCAATTTGGTGGTATAAATACACTGTTATATTTATTTATAAATTTGCATTGTGTGTCTATACTGTATAATATGCATGGATAGTCAGAGAAAGACCCCCCTCCCCCAAAGAGTGAAGGAGAATAAATTACCAAAATATTTATAACGAAACAAACTATTTTTGTCAGTACTGTGAATGTTTAGCCTACCAGTTAGTCTAAGAAGAAAACAAAGTATTGTATTTTGGCAACCAACATAGTGTGTAGTGTAGAATGAAGACTATAATAGGCCCTGGGAAAATACTCCTCTGCCCCTCTACAGTCAGTCCATCATCCTTGGTCATCCTGCTTGTCTCGACCAATTTCATTATGTTCTTAGAGTAGACCATGTCAGGATCAGGCATAGAAAATAATAACTTTTTTTTTTTTTTTTTTTGAAACACTACACAATCCCTTCTTGCCCAATCAGAACAACATTTGCGCTAATGTTAATATATGTCTGTATAACTTTATTTGTAAAGCACTGATAAGGAGCCACAGCACTGTACAAACGTATTGCATAAAAGTGCAATATAAAAAAAGTACAATATATATAAAAGTACACACAGGGAGGACAAATAAGACAACAAATACAATAAATATACACAGTACACAGAGCTCATATAAGGACACAGAGCTTATTTGCTATGTGGTAAGAGACGCAGTAGGAAGGAGGTCCCTGCCGGTAGAGCTTACAGTCTAAATGGGTGGGTGGCACAAATTGGAGGGGAAAAAGTGCACATGGTAAAGGAATTGTCCAATAGGTACCAGGACTAGACTTATGTTCTAGTGCTGAAAAAGGTAGACTCTTAATTTTTTCTTGAGTGAGCACTCCTTACAGAGAAATTCAGGGATGGAATTCCAGAGGTAAAGCTGGTCATAGACATTCAGCTATATCCTTATGTCTGATGAATGCTGGTTCATTAACCTACCACTAACCATTAAGATTAAATAAACTAGTAAAAAGAACAAATCAGGCGATGTTCTGGGCATTATTCAAAAACAGCAATCGTACAAAAGTTATGTCCAACAAATAGTAGTCACAGCCACATAGGCAATATATGCAGATATATTATTGTTAGCTAACAGAAATGTTATAACCTGTCCTATCAACTAAATGACTGATTGCCATGGCATGAAAAATATCATAATGATCCACACACAGTACGAAGATCATACAAGACAAAGATTCGCAGGACTTTATCTTTGCGTCTGTGGTCAGCTTAAGGAGCAGCAAGATAGAAAGGTTTGAGACAAGTGGTGGCAATGGATGTGGATGGTGTGAAAAGATGGTGGAGCAGACAGCCAGGAACCTACAGTGAGACAAGTGAAGAAATGAAACTCCTCTTGAGGAGCAGAGGAGTGAAGGGCTTTGAATGTTAGCAGAAGTATAGTATGCTATCCTTTGCTTAACAGGCAGCCATGCTAAGGATTTTAGTCATGGTTGGACAGGTTCCCTCTTAGGAAGAGCAGGAGAATTCTAGTAGCAGAATTTAAGATTGATTGGAGGGGAGAGAGGTGGGAGTCAGGAAGATTGGCTGGTAGGAGATAGCAATAGTCTTAACGGGATAGGATATGGGCATGGATTAGTGTTTTGGCTGTTTGTGAAAGAGAGGGACGTATCTTGGCTATATCACCATGGAATAAACGGCACATTTTGGCAGTAGTATTAATATGATTAGAGAAGGAGAGAGACTGGTTGAAGATGACCCAAAGCAGTGTGCTGAGTTGTTCTTTTTACCATCACCCCACCCGCACCCCCCAATGACATCAGAAAAGGGATGGGGCGAGTGTACACCTATAAAAACAGAAGCAGGAAGTGTAAAGTCACAAGCAGAAGAGCTCAACCCAAACCTCCCTGCGACCCGCAAATGGAGTGCTGTGGTCAGCAGAACCCACCTGACCCACAGATCCTGTGGGCAGGCCCGGTCTGGTAATCTGTGAGTTCTGGCAAATGCCAGAGGGGCTACTGTAGGATGCCATAGACAATCACTGCGGAGTGGGCTAGTGGGAGAGGTTGGGCCTCTGTGTATTTGAAATGCGAGGGCCTATTTTGAGTCCCAGTACAGACCTGCCTGTGGGTGTCGGGCCCTCACATCACTAATTAGGAGTAATGTGGATTATGCAGTTCTAGATAAGCAGTAATTTTATATAATGGAATTTGGTTGATCTGGCTCATTAGGTAGAGCAATATTTTATTTTGGTAGATCAGTGCCAATGTAATAGTACCAAAGCATTATTTGTCACATTGCTTGTAATTACCTCCCAACACATTCAGAGAGATTATACATTTTAATAAGATATATTTTGATGTATGTGGCCTGCTTTGGCAGACCTAGTGGGGATTAGTCTGTGAGGTAGGATAATACTAGTATTCTGCATGTTAATCTATCTGGATTTAAATGACTTGCCAGGGCACCAGAGGATCTCCTAGTCAAACTCCTAGACTAAGACAATTTCAAAGTCCAACATGGAGTGTTTTTCCTAATTAAAAAGCAATTGTGGGTACTGTATAACAGACAGGTAACCTTGCTATGTCCTCCAGCCACACTTTGAAATCCACACTTTGTTATACAAATGAATCTGTGAAGAGCTTGAACACACTGGGGTCATAAAATCTCATGAATGGACACATGTGTTCTGTATCTGGACAGCTTTAGTGAAAACTAGTGTAGTTTGTAGGTTGCAATAGGTACACATTGTATATTTTAAAACCAGCCCCATTGTGTAAGCTGTGATGAATAAAATATGGTCCTTGATTTTTATCTGTGCTTGAAATTGCTGTTACCTTTAAGGGCCATGGCAGATGAAATGTTTTGTGGAGATGATTTAGCATGAATGGACTCAACTACAAGTTTCATCACTAGTGAATTTGTCCCGTTTCGCAAAAAATTCAGGAATTCGCAACAATTTTTATGCACGCAACTATTCTGATGCGCGTCCACATTTTTTTGATGTGCCAGATTTTTCACTTGCGACTTGGCTAGAAGCTTGCACTTAGAAGGAAGAAGCAACCACATGACTTTGTGCCCAGGTTTAGGACAGTTTTTTTTTCTCAGTGTCTGCTGTGCTTGAGATTATATCTTTAAAATATTTGCAAGATGTCAAGGTGTCTTCTAAAGTCTATACTATACCTATTACAGGTATTTTAGTTTGGTGGCATGAAACAGGATATTAAGTGGTGAATAATATGCTGAAGAGGCAGGGGAAATTGTTTGCTGAACTGCAGATGGATAAGGGAATAATCCAGACCCAGACTGGCAATAGGTGAGTTCTGGCAAATGCCGGGGGAAGGGCTTCTGTGTACTTGAAATGCCAGGAACTATTCTGAATCCAAGTCCAGACCTGGAATAATCTCACACCCTGTGTTTTTTAGAATCAACAACTAAAAATATTGATTTGAGAGCCAAAATCAAATCTCTCCATATGCTGTTAAAGCTATTGAACCACTGCAACTGTGAGTAACCACAGAGGTGATGTGCCTCTGATTTGGCCCTTCATCACTATAATGTATTTGATTATTTTATTCAACCAGTCCTGAAGTTACTTCTCATCCACACAGGCCCAGATTTTTGGAAAGGTCACCAAGGCCTGGGCCTAGGGCAACAAAATTTTAGCAGGGCGGCATAAAGCCGAACCACACCAGCATTGGTTCAGAAGCTCTGGGGCTGATCATGAGATACAACAGTTTTTTCAATTTCCCATTTGGCAAACCCCAGTGCTCCCAACCTGATGATGAAAATTTGAGCATGTGCACAAATGAAGGGGATTGGCCAGTGGTGACAAACGGCAGGGGGCCTAGGTGTGCCAGCTATGTTAATCTGGCCCTGCATGTACATAACCCCTAGCTGTTCTATATAGAAAACCAAAACCATAGCCATTTCTCTCTCTGTATCCCTCGTTATTGCATTATGTCTCAGAATTCAGTTTTTAACTACAGCCCCGGAAACACTGTTATATGAACAAAAATAAAAAAGTAATATAATGATTAAACAACAAGTGATAAAATAGTTTTTAGCTTAGGATAACAGAGTTTTTGGGAGAATACTAGAATTTTGTCATCACCTTTCCAATCAGCCATAAATACTGCTAACCACCAGCTCACCCCCAGCAGCCAGGGAAACCAGATATTAATGGACATATAATTGAGGTCTTACAGACATGGCAGGGGACCTTTAGTGTTCCAGAGGGGGAGATCAGAGTTCAGTCTTGGGCCTCCATCGTTTCCTTCAGCTCAAGTTTTTGAAGGTTGATTAAATTCAAGAATGCATCAGCCAAATTATTTTCCCTCAAGCATTCACCCTGATCCCAGCATTGTAACGATTAAACTGTTACAGGCATTTCATCTGGCAATCCTATATTTTCTTCAGAGATTTAAGTACTTTCATTGAACAGTAGAATTTCGTCATGTATTTACTGGAGGTATTGAACCACTGAGAAATTATAAGGAGCAATATTTACATACAAAATACATGGTATAAGGTGTAATCATTGTTCTGCTCTTGCTACTTCTGTACCATCTTGAATCCAAAATTCCATTAAATATATTAATTAGTATTAAATATAGCATACAAAGGATAAAATGTTTATTTGTATATTGTATGCAGATTTCCTTTATTGGACTCATTGTAATGATTGCAAGGCTTAACAATTTCTAGTTGTGCCTAATATCTGGGACTATTCAGTCCATTTATGAATGGACCAGCAACTGGTGCTGCTACTGAGACTCATAAGATTAGCACCATTGCACATGTTTTCTGGGTCTTGCAGTTGCCTTTACGAGAAAACTCCCTAGCATCATGGCATATCCCATACCTCCCAACATTTAAAAAATGAAAAGAGGGACAAAAAGATAACCATGCCCATTTTATGGCCACACCCACTAAATACCATGTCCATTTTTCAAACTTTAGCAGGTTATGGAACATTTGAACACATTTCTAGGGGTTTTAGGGTCATGTTTTATGCCAATGAAGGTGAATTGCTCGTTCTCCCAAGAAACCCTCTTATCCCAAATAGCAATGTATCAAAATGCAGGTGCTAAGTGTTCTGGGCTCTATGCCAAAATACTCTAATTTAGAATGTTTTTCTGGCATCAGTGAGAGAAACTCAGGACATTTGAGTAAGAAACCAGGACTGCTGGCAGAGCTGTCAAAATCAGGACTGTCCTGAAAAAAATGTGACCGTTGGGAGGTATGACATGCTGGTAACTGGATTTTATTTATCACAAAACAACAGAGAAATGCAATATATTGTAGCTCTGTTATATTTGAAGGGTAGCAAAATTAAGCCAGATTCTAGCATGGTGCTTAACTAGAACACTTTGTATAGGCAAGGGCTGCATTTACTGTAATAAATATCGACATAAATAGACATTGGTTGAATCAGAAAAGGTACAATATATATATATATATATATATATATATATATATATATATATATATATATATATATATATATACATATATAGTGATGGGTGAATTTATTCGGCAGGAGCAAATTCGCAGTAAATTTGCCCGTTTCGCTGCCGGTGAATAAATTGGCGTCACAATTTTGATGCCGGCCTCAAAGTGTTTTCAACGCTGGTGACGGTTTCCGATGCCGGCACCAATTTAGACGCCAGCGCCCATTTTGACACAGCAAAATTTGCGGCGAAACGGGACAAATTCACCCCTCAGTATTCAAATTTTACCATCTTTGTTTAATATATTTGTCATTACTGAACTCAGGGGTTGCATAAAGTGTGTAAACTATACCGTTGTATTTACCTGCTTGTTGGCCACTGATGCTGTAAAGATACATATATTAATACACAAATAACAAGTAAAATATAACTTTATAAACATTGTTTATGGATGTCATTATTAGATGTATCACATGAAGGTGCATTACATAAAATAATGTACCTTCTGAGATATTAGGACTCACCTTGGCCTGCTGACCTCATTCTTTATATGATTGTGACTCTATGACACAGTGCTACGCAATATGTTGGCGCTATATAAATACATATTAATAATAATATGATTAAGCGGTATTCCCGAAATGCATTAGATGGCCATTCCACAGCAGCCACGTGTTTTTTAATGTTATAATAAACAGTGGTTTTTACTTTACGAGACAGTGTGCCCTCAATTTCTTCTTTTTTTGCTTGCACATTCAACCTATCAACTCAAAACCCTTACCTTTACTCACACACAACCAATCACAACAGACTACTACCTAACAGTCACACTTCCAAACTCCCTTCTGCTATTGCTTAGGACACACTTTTATGCTTTCAATGGGTTGCCTAATTTCCAAAAATCTGTACTGTCTGCCCAAAAGTCACAATCTCATCGATGAAATAGGTTATACTCTTCTCCTAATTTCAGTTATTAAATGTGCAATTTCTGCTTCCTGCTAGCTTCTATTACTGCCTTGTTGCTTTTTGAACATAAACCCCCTCACACTCAGCACTTGCTCACCAACCCCTTGGATGTTGCTACCAGTGGCCTCAAATCAGGTGTTTATTTTTTAATTTAAGGCTTGGAGGCAAGTTTCAGTTTCATAAAAACCATATGTACTGCCAAATAGAGCCTTCTATAGGCTGCCAGTCTGCATAGGGGCTACCAAAACTTTTTTCATGCTTGAGCTGCTCCCCAGCTCTTCTTACTAGGGATACACTGAATCCACTATTTGGGATTCAGCCGAATCCCCGATGAAATATTCAGCCGAATACTGAACCGAATCTGAATCCTTATTTGCATATGTAAATTAGGGACAGGAAAGGAAAAAGTGGAAAAATTTCTTCTTTTGCGATAAAAAGTCACGTGATTTCTCTAACCACCCCTAATTTACATATGCAAATTAGGATTCGGATTTGGTTCGGCCAGGCACAAGTATACAGTTGAATCCGAATCCTGCTAAAAAAGGCCGAATCCTGGATTCAGTGCATCCCTACTTCTTACATTTGAATGTGGCTCAAGGATATAAAAGCTCTGGGACCCTCGATGTAGAGCATTGCACAATTTTTAAATTCCTTAAATTCTTTTAAATAAATTGTATGTATGGATAACTTTATGGGGCAGATTTATTAAGGT
Organism: Xenopus petersii; assembly: GCA_038501925.1. Taxonomy (NCBI): domain Eukaryota; kingdom Metazoa; phylum Chordata; class Amphibia; order Anura; family Pipidae; genus Xenopus; species Xenopus petersii. The sequence continues at coordinate 162,540,774 of CM076672.1, forward strand.
TAGAGGTTCGAAAATTCAAATATTCGAGTTATTTTTGGGTTCAAAACTGATATTTTTGGGTTAAAAACATTGAAATGATTCGAGTTTTTTTTTAAATACTTGACCATTCGAGATGTATTATACCCCAACCCTGGAAATAGCTTGAATCCAAAAATACAAAAAATACGTAACTTAAAACCTGTCGAGATACTGTAGATTGCAGCAGGCCCGGATTTGTGGAAAGGCCACCAAGGCCCGGGCCTAGGGCAGCAGGATTTTGGGGGGCGGCATGCTGCCCAACCACAACAACATTGGTTCAAAAGCACTGGGGATGTGCAGGAGATACCATCATTTTTTAAATGTCCCATTTTTCCGGTCCCAATGATGAAAATGTGCATGAATATAAGGGAGGGGACAGGGGCGACAAACGCCAGTGGGCCTAGGGGCACCCGCTATGTAAATCCGGCATTGGATGGCAGAGGTCCCCATGAATAGTTATGGGCGAATTTATTTGCCGGACGCTAATTCGCTGCGAATTCCCGCGATTCACCACCAGCAAATAAACGCAAAACTCACCGCGAAAATTCGCCAGCAAAAATTTACCGGCGTCAAAAACAAAGCGCTGTTTCGCGAATTCTTCACCATTTTGAGAATTTCACGAACGGCCCAAATTCGCCCATCACTACCCATGAACTATTTGAAGAGGTAAACAGCCTGCTTGATATTTGAGGGGTTTTTTTTCTTTTTTGGAGGGGTTTGACGATAAATCGAATCAGGAACTCAATTTGATCAATTTGATCAATTCTAATTTTTTTCCGGGTCAATTTGAGTTTTTAGTTGCGGGACTCGAACTCGCAGAATCTGGTTTTTGGCATTCTAGTTTTAAGGTCATTCAAGTTCATTTGAGGTAAAAAATACTCTTAACACTCGACCTTTGATAAACAACCTGATAACATATATATATATATATATATATATATATATATATATATATATATATATATATATATATAGATAGATATATATAGATATATATATAGATATATATATATATATATATATATATATATATAGCTATATATGTTATATATAGAGATATGTTCAGAAGGTGCACTCTGTCATTCCTGTCAGGTGAGACAAAATATTCAGTCCCTGCCCAGTTGAGATTACAATCTAAAAACAATCTAATCTAAATTAAAGTGAATGGATTCATTTTTGAAACAACAGTTTAGTGGCTCAGTGTTACTGCTAGCTAAATGTGAAATGTTGGCAACAGTGTAAACCTATTAACCATGATGACTATGTAAACTTTTGAGCACTGAGAGAATGACTAACTATGATTCAATTATATATAAGTTCCAAAAATATTTAATTAAATGTAAAAATATATATTACTTAAAATATGTCTATCTAATTCCACAGAGTTACATTTATAGATCCAACTTATTTAGTTTGCTGTTTCAGTAATGGTTTAAAGCATGCAATCTATACTTGCAGTATTTTGTTGACGCATTTCCAGTTTAAAGTTTGTGCCTATTGAACAACTTTAGCATTTTCCTATGATCTTTTGTGTTTCAGAATCTGTGTTATTAATATCTGTACAGCTCTCAATATAGTGTAATTCACAGGTTCCTGGCTTTATCATTAACTTAAAAAGAATAACAGCTTGTGAAAGTGTTATTTAATTCTTTTTTAAATACATCACTACTTTTTCTTACATATGTGTATAAAAAATTATATTTTTGTTTTATTGGCTATTTGGCTTCAGCAATTAAATGTATTTTTTTCCTGACTCCTCCTCCTAGTATTTTATTATTTCTGTAAATTATGATTGCTTTTTCAGTAGCCTCATACCAAATTTGAATTTGCTTCTTGTTTTATAGGTATGATAATTCTAAATGCACTTTTCAAAATTGTACATTGACTTAATTATATTTCTGTATAACTGATATTCATAGTCAATCTTTTAGTCACTTTTAAGCAAATAAGGTGCATTAAGATTTTTCAGAGCTATAAAACAAAGAAAGAAATTCCAAAGCGCTGTACAGGTATGGGATCCAGTCATAGGGATGAGCAAATTTTTCAGAGATGTTCGCCACGCAAATGATGCCCATAGACTCCAAAGAGAGAAAAAATTGTCGCTCATCAAAAAAAAATTGCTGCACGTTAAAAAAATTGTCGCCCATACACTTTAATGCATTTCAGCGAATTTTCGCTGGTGGCGAAGTTTTGGCAAATCAAAACGAGTCAAATTCACCCATCCCTAGATCCGGAAATCAGTTATCTAGAAAGCTCCAAATTATATATATATATTTCAAAAAAGACCAGCACCACCAGGATATTTGTGCATCAAAATAAAAATGTGCATGAATAGCTGACGTAACGTTTCTGTCCACGCAGGGACCTTCCTCATGGCAACCATACTCATATTACACATCCCCCTAAATACCCAACAAAAGGAAGTGACATCAAGACCAGTTAGTGACTTTTTGTGTTTACAAAGTGACTAGTGCTGATGTTGATGTTGACACACACTATCAGCACTAGTCACTTTGTAAACACAAAAAATTATTGTAACATCAGCACCTGGGCGTTTTTATTGAGTCATCACCAAATACTGTATTTGTAGCAGATCTTTCATATCAAGGTAAAAGCAGGGCCACCATCAGTGGGGTAAAGAGAAGACTGACCCCCAATGAATTTAAAAAAAAAAAAAGATAGTAAAATTCAGTGACCACCACTACTTTTAATGAAACTCTCTACATACAAACTACTAATAACAGTAACAGCTAATGTTTATATTCTGATCTATTTAATTTGTTATATAAGCTTTCGCCTAAATGAACTTTTAGGCAGTGGAATGACTAGTTATTGGGCCCTGAACTCCTAAGCTCTGGGAACAAGACACTTTCCATAAACATATATATTGCGGCTGTTTATCAGTCCCACTGGACCCTTATAGTTCCTAGGCCCCCCAGCAGTAACAGGGTCTCTTTCCTCTATAAGTTACGATTTGTGACTTTGTGTCATAGCAGATGTGGTTCAAATAAATAAAGTCACACACCAGCAATTTAGAAAAACACGCACACCCTCAAAGAAATCAGCCCGGTGCACAATATTAGAGGATCAGCAACCTCACAATTAGTCATAGAAGAAGGATATTGGCACACGAGGCAATTAGCGTTGCAGGGAACACCCTGCTCATTTATTGTGCGGTGATGCAATGTTTCGGGGACACTCCCCTTTGTCAATGCCCAGACAAATAATTGTATGGGACCCCAAGATTTCTGATGGCAGCCCTGTGTAAAAGCATGCTACAACTTGATCTTGTTGTGCTAAGAAACTTGATTATACACACAGAACAGTACAGATTCACCCTTTGTTAGGTAAAAGGTGGCAATCAGTATGATGATTTAATGAATCTGATGTTCTCCTCTGTTCTCTTTTTATCGCACTTTATTCTCCTCAACCTTTATCCACTCTACTTTCCCTTTCTTTCTTCCTCACATTTTCTTGCTGTTTCTTGTGTTTTGCTCTTGTCTTTTTTTCCTTCTGCTCAAGTGCTATCTAAGGAGGATTGCCAAATTTTCTTCAGGTTTCTCAGGGCAGCTCTAACCCTAATTTAAATTATTAAATAATGAATATTTTTATTTTGCATTTTAGACCTGTGTTTCCTAAGGCAATATACTGTCAAGTAATATACATATTAAAGGGGGTTTTCACCTTTAAATGAACGTTGTAGAGAGTAATATTTGCATTTGGTTTTCATTGTGTATTATTTGTGGTTTTTGAGTTATTTAGCTTTTTATTCAGCAGCTTTCATGTTTATAATTTCAGCAATCTGGTTGCTAGGGTCCCAATTTGCCTAGCAACCATGCCTTGATTTGAAGAGACTGGAATATAAATAGGAGAGGGCCTGAATAGAAAATGAGTAATACAAACTAGCCATACAAATAAATGTGTAGCCTTCCAAAGAATTCATTTTTAGGTGGGATCAGTGACCCATATTTGAAAGCTGGAAACAGAAGAATGCAAATAATTAAAAAAACTAACAAAAAAATAAATAATGAAGACCAATTGAAAAGTTGCTTAGAATTGGCCATACTATAAGATACTAAAAGGTGAACCACCCCTTCAATCAAATATAAACAGGATCAATCCTAAAGGGTTTCTAGTAGATATATATATATACACTATTTTCCTCATTCATTTTTCTTATTTTTTTAAGTAAGTATTATGATCTATTTATTTTCAGGAATTGTGCAAACTATACAAATTGGTGGATGGTATTCTTATATTATATTTTTAATACATGAAATTTGTATTTGAATTTCTTGTTATGTTGAGGTTGAACATAATGGCCACTGAAAAAATAGTAATGAACCTTTAAAGGATCGGTAACATAAATTTTTTTTATTAAAAAATTTGTTAGTGTCGAACGAAAAAAAAAAACACAAAGACATATTAAACTTTTATGGGTAAGGCCACACTGGGGGTTTTGGGGGAGATTTGGTCGCCTGGCGACTAATCGCCTCATCTTTGTGGCGACCAATCTCACCAAATGTCTTCCCTCACTCTGCACTGGCTAAAATGAAGAAACGCCAGCGCTAATCACACGCAGCGCCCAGTGTGGCCTTACCCTAAATCACTAAGTCTTTATTAAGAAATAACTTACAGAAGCTTGCGTTCTTCTTCAGAAAAGGCGACACGGCGACGATCCATCATGTGGCGCTCGATTTCTCCTCGCTGGCTGGATGGATAGCCGGATCGCCTTTTCTGAAGAGGAGTGCAAGCGGCGTTTCGGTAAGTTATTTCTTAATAAAGACTAAGGGGCCGATTCACTAAATTCGAGTGAATTCGAGTGAATGATTCTAATTAAAGAAACTTCGAATTTCAAAGTGTTTTTTGGGCTACTTCGACCATCGAATGGGCTACTTCGACCTTCGACTACGACTATCGAAGGATTCGAACTAAAAATCGTTCGACTATTCGACCATTCGATAGTCGAAGTACTGTCTCTTTAAAGGGATACTGTCATTGGAAAACATGTTTTTTCCAAAACGCATCAGTTAATAGTGCTACTCCAGCAGAATTCTGCACTGAAATCCATTTCTCAAAAGAGCAAACAGATTTTTTTATATTCAATTTTGAAATCTGACATGGGGCTAGACATTTTGTCAATTTCCCAGCTGCCCCAGTCATGTGACTTGTGCCTGCACTTTAGGATGGAATTACTTTCTGGCAGGCTGTCGTTTTTCCTTTTCAATATAACTGAATAGAACGCAGTGGGACACCAGGCAGCTGTTATCTTGTGTTAGGGAGCCGTTATCTGGTTACCTTCCCATTGTTCTTTTGTTTGGCTGCTGGGGGGAAAAAGGGAGGGGAGTGATATCACTCCAACTTGCAGTACAGCAGTAAAGAGTGATTGAAGTTTATCAGAGCACAAGTCACATGACTTGGGGCAGCTGGGAAATCGACAAAATGTCTAGCCCCATGTCAGATTTCAAAATTGAATATAAAAAAATCTGTTTGCTCTTTTGAGAAATGGATTTCAGTGCAGAATTCTGCTGGAGCAGCACTATTAACTGATTCATTTTGAAAAAAAAATTTTTTCCATGAAGTATCCCTTTAAAAAAAATTCGACCCCCTAGTTCGGCAGATAAAAGCTACCGAAGTCAATGTTAGCCTATGGGGAAGGTCCCCATAGGCTTGCCAAAGTTTTTTTGATCGAAGGATATTCCTTCGATCGTTGGATTAAAATCCTTCGATCGATCGATCGAATTTCCTGCGCTAAATCCTTCGAATTCGATATTCAAATTCGAAGGATTTCAATTCCTAGTCGAATATATATAATTAACCCTCGATATTCGACCATTGGTGAATCGGCCCCTTAGCAATCTAAAAGTTTAATATGTCTTTGTGTTCTTTTTTCCTTCTACACTAATGAATTTTTTAATTAAAAAAATTGATGTTACTGGTCCTTTAAGAATCTGTTAGAAGACTCCTTAAACCTCTGTACCTGTGTTGTGTCTTTTAAAGCAATTCCAATCTGATTTTCAGAAGTCTGAATACAGGTATTGTGTGTGATTTATCCACTGTGAATAGTTAAACTACAATTATTTAGACCTCACAAAGAGTCAAGAGAGGGGTTAAGTATTTTAGAAGCAATAACACTATTCCCATTAGTATTATAAGCACTGGGCTTCTGCAAAGGTTTTCTCGCGATTATGGGTTTAAGGAAAAAGTGGAAATATAACACACCACACTATCTGGACCTAATCTATTATTATTAACTCATAGCAATCAACAACTAGATAGCAATTATTTGTCACCTGTAAGACGGCAAACATGCAGTTGGCTGCTGTGGGTTAGTGGAACTTGTGCAACATGCAACTCTTATAACATTACAGGTTAGGGATCGGTTATCTGGAAACCCGGTTTCCAGAAAGCTCTGAAGTACAGAAAGGCCTTATCCCATGGACTCTATTTATCCAAATAATTAAAATTTTTAGAAATTATTTCCGTTTTCTCTGTTCTAATAAAACAGTAGATTGATCCAGACAATCATAGTTAATCCACATTGGTTCAAAAACACTGGGGATGCGCTGGAGATACAATAATTTTTTAAATTTCCCGTGCACCAATCCCCATTGCTCTTGTCTCCCTGGAAGGGACATGGGCGATGAAAGGCAGTGGGCCTAGTGGTGCCCACTATGTAAATCCGGCCCTGGAGATCCAAATTACAGAAAGACCCTGAGCATTCTGGACAGGACCGCCATCAGAAATCACAGGGCCCCGTACAACAAAAATTTCCTGGGCCCCCTGGGCTGCGCCCACAGCAAGCCCCACCTACAGGTCCACCCTCCCCACCACACAGTAAAAAAAAACAACATGGCTAGGGTTCCCACATGTTAATAAAAAATAAAAAGATATTGGTGGTCAGGGCCCCCCATAAAAAAAACATTTGTGGCCAGGCCCCCCCCATTAAAAAATATAGGACCCCACATGAGAAAAAAAAAATTGGTGGCCAGGGCCCCCCTCCCCCACATTATAAGAAAATTGGTGGCCAGGGCCCCTTAAACGTCCATGCCTTCTCGAAGGCAGCAGATGGGGGGCCCGGCTAATCAAGTAAGTGTGGCGTGGCTGGGGCCCCCCTTACCCTCAGGGCCCCATACAACTCTCCCCCCTGTCCCCCCCTGATGGCTGCCCTGATTCTGGATAACATGTCCCATACCTGTATTAACATAAGTATATAATGGAAAAATAAGGCCCATGTAGGACAAAATAACTGAAATAAAAGGAAAATCACTCAGAAACCCCCATGGTTTCAGCTAGAAGGAAGAATGAACCGTATGTTAGCTTTGTGCAGACCATGTGTAATGGCAATGTGAAATTTCTTGCATCATATCTTAAAGAAGAACTAACCCCTCCCAATAAGAAAACCCCCATCTACCACCCTAGATAGTCCCCTCCCTGCTTCCTACCCACATAGTGCATTATTGCAGAAAGTGTACCTGGAAAGCATGCTCACTTATTTATTAGTGCAGTGGAGCTTATGGATACCATCTTCCGGATCCAAAACATCTGTTATCCCAAGCATTCCGGATAATAGATCCTATACCTGTAGCTTAAAACTACATTTAAAAAGAACTTCCAACCAAACAATCCAAATAGCCTACATCAGCTACATCCATTTGGCAGAGTAGCTGAACACTTTTCAGAATATAAATGGGCCATTCTTAAGTCCTCCTTAGCAGAAGGCTGAAATAGCAAAAGATTTTGAAATTAATGTACTGTTTTTTTTTAATTCATAAGTTACATTGATCTGTTTTTATGAAATCTAGATTTTAAAAGCATTATTGAAAGCAAGGAGAAGTATGGAGTTTCTCCACTCGACACAAGTGAACTTGTTCTACACTTTCCATGAAAACAGAACATTGCTTTGTGGGTAAGTTTTACATAAAAATAAAACCAATGAAAGAGAGTGGAGAAAAAGAAGCCGCGTGCATTTTAATGATACCCAATATGATTTAAAACTGTCAGACTTGCACAGGGTGGTCATAACAACGGGATTTTATTGGGCATTATTAGAAATCTCATTCTGTTTTGTCCAGTTTTTGTTTTGGTTTGACTTCAGTGCTCTGTGCTCCAACATTTGCTGTCGGCAGATTCAATATAAACGCCCAAAGTTTTAATAACCTCTGGGCCTACTTAACTCAACTTGTAACCTCATATTTCACACACATGCAACATTCCAAGCCTCTAAAGTAGCAGATATATTAAGGAACAAACCTACATAATAAACCCTTACTTAATGTGAGGTCAGACTGGCATTGTGCTTTTACATTTTATTTAGATTTAGGCATCCCTAAATTCCTTTATCTTAAACTAGCAATTATACCAGTTCCCCCTTTTATGTTCTGAGAATTCTACACACAGCTGTTCAATATTTTTATGCAGAATTCTTCTTATTTAGTACGGTCTACAATGTTTTAAATTAGCCATTTATGTTATTTTTGGCAAATCTCTCTTGCATGTGTAATACTCACATAATTCTTTCAAAAAATATAAATTCTAGATCGCTCTTATGACACAGATATATTTCATAATGGAAAAAAAAAGAATTTTCCCATCTAGATATAGATAGCTATAGCAGTCAGGGGATGTATTTTTTCTTATTAGCGAAAGCAGAGTAGAGAGAATTTTATTGCCTATTTTACTCTGGAGAATTTGAAATAGAGCAGTCAAGAATTTGCAAAAATGCTAGTAAATATATTCTGCCTCGAGGTAAGGGAAAATTAGATTTCTTTTTTTTTTCAGGAAAACATACATGTGGTTACCATATAACACAGAATAATGCAGCTATTCTGGTTTTAAGAACTGTTAATGCCATTAAAATGTATTTTTCCCCCTAAATCAGTGTTTTAAAATACTGAACTTAATACTGAACTTTTACTTTGCCTTAAACAGTTTTTTTTAATAAGAGATTTCCTGACATTTAGAGAAAGACAATAAACCCTTTTTTCCCCCCCCCTTGTATGTGACCAGTACAATTTGACTTGCTGTGACCTTTTTCCCAAGATGCAACTGGCACAACAATAAATAGAGTTAATAGACTGTGCCCAGTTTAAAGAAACTTCACACTCATATCCCTTGCTAATTGTCTATTAGGACAACTAGGCAGCTGAAATAACTTCAACAGATAACTTTATAAGTCATTCTTCCTGATTTTGACTTGACACGAAGAATAGATTGATGCAAATGTATCCAGACATGTCTATACAGTGTCTACAACAAACTTTAGCTCTGTATATTTTGAGGGTCAGTTACTTAAGATAAGTTCAAAGATTCAGTCCCTTTAATCCTATTTATATAATTCCTTCAAGCTTTGGCTGGATGTCCTCTGTACTCACACATTGTCTCCTCTGAATTACATTTTGGGGCTGTCTGATTGAAAAAAAACCCTCATTTGTCACATTTATGAAACCATTTTCTTCCTCAACTGGCATTTTCGGTTGATGTCTCATTTGCAATATATTAATGTCAATTAGGGCAGTAAGGAAATAGAAACAAGATGGGGTTTCTAATGCAAATCACTCTTAATTCATTATTTTTTTTTTCACTTAGAAATCCTTTCCTCCAAGTTTGTTTTCTGGGCTCTTGACGTTTTTTTCCTGGAGAAAAGAACCATCAAATAAATGTATGTATTTTCCTTTTACAATTTGCTTTCAAGAAAGTTATCTCCAAGGCAGCAGTTTGCTTTCTTAATTAAAACCTTGTCCAGAGAATGCAGAGATGAATCGCAGGTATGCATGTTTAATTTTTTTTTTCCTTCATATTTCTTACTGAATCATTATCTGCTCTCCTTTGTGGAAGGTTAACTCTTTCAGTTCCTCTAGAAATATGTTTTATTTTAGTATAGTACATTCACCATAATGGTACCGTATGCCCATGTGCAGGTCACATACACAACAGTATATATATATATATATATATATATATATATATATATATATATATATATATATATAAAATGAGCCTAAAGAAGAACTAAGACAGGCATCTGAAACCTGCAGCTCTCCAACTTTAAATTTATTCCACTCCCCAAATTGAATGCTGAGAATTTTTGTTAGAGTACTTCAGTTTGGATATGCCATCCCTTACATACTTGCAGTATGTAAGTTAGTAATACACTACTGCTCTGCAGTTGACCTCTGTATAGCTTGTGGTTTTTAACATGACTTAAAAGTAGATTTTTTTGGAGTATTTTAACTTCAGCTTTTATTTCACATGTGAATAATATAAATAAATATTTTGTGTAATAGTACAAAGACATAATTTAAAGAAATTCAATGTAAGTTTATTTCTTGTATGGATGAAGTACTTTAAAGTGTTATAGAGAATAGGCCACTAACAAGTCCATGTACACAAATTCATACTCTTGCGCCTCCTTATGCAAAACGTACATTTTTACAGTATGTATAAAATAACAAATCAGCCACACAAAGGCATATACAATATCAGCACACATACAGGCATCAGAGTATGTGTTTGGCTGTTTGTGTATGGATTACTCATACTGTTAGACTGCTATCTCACAGCAGAGATGGGTGTATCCTAGACATGCTGCAAACATACAGCTTACTGAATAGTAATTTATCACTTTAAAACTCCAATATGGCTTACTGTATTTTTCCACTTACGAATCATTTAATGAAGGGGTGTAGGTTATATGGCATAGTTCCACCAATGATTATGTTCTTGAGTTAAAAGCTCTAATGAGGCATAGAAATGTTTAGTTTCATGTTTTTACATTACCTGGTCTGCTGAAGCAGCTGTTTTTCAACATACACTGTATGCTTTCTTGTTGGGGAGGTGTAAATATATATATATATATTTATATGTATATATATAATTTGTTGCATAGAGCCGCACTCCAAGTCGTTTGTGAATCAAATCACTTTTATTAGCATATGTGTCCAACGTTTCGGCGGCTGCCTGATAACAGAGATATATATATATAGGTATGGTATATATTATCTAGAATGCTTGGGACTTGGAGTTTTCCAGATAAGGAGTCATTCTGTAATTTGGATCTCCATACATTAAGGGGCCTATATACTGATCTTTGAATTTAATTTTTTTTTTCACAAATTTAGTTCTTTCTATAAAAATTTTTTCTGGATAAATGGTTTCCAGATAATGCATCCTATACCTTTGTGTGTGTGTGTGTGTGTGTGTGTGCGTGCGTGTGATTCCAACGAATGCACCCAATGTAAGAACCCAGGGCAGCAAACAATTCTTTCCATTGCTAGTCTTTCTGCACATATTTCACCTCAATGAGATACATCTACAAGCAGTCGAGGGAATTAGTTTATATATAAAATTGACAATGTGAATTGGTCTTGGAACAGGCCTTCCGGCCTACCACCAATTTTAATTCCATGGTTAATGGTGCTTAAATGTTTAATACTTTATTTCTGCCATGAATGTGGGTAGAAGAAAGGGCTTAGTTTATTCAAGTGATGCCAGGTGACCTCATCTCTGTTAAGAAATTTAGAAAAAACAACAACAACATACACACACACACAGAAACCCCACTGAAGTGTCAGAATATCTGACGTAGACTCATGCAGTGTTTAACTCTTAAATAATAAGTATATTGCTTATAAGTAAGGCTGCTGGGTTTCCCTAGTTTATCAAAATGTGCTTTTTGAACATGGCAGCCCTCTGGACACAGAGCTGTTTTCTCCCGTGAGATAATATGAGAGTCTGATAAACCTAGACTTTTAAAATTCAGTAGGGGATTGTAACTTTTCAACTGCTACCTGGTAGTGTTTTTTAATTAATTAAATTAGATTTTTGTTATTGTTGTTGTATCGTTTCCACGCCAGGCCCAATCTGCTGTGGTTTCCAGATGTACAGTATATCCGATAGCATTGGCTTATTAACTAGCCTTACGCTCTGTATTTTTCACAGGAGATGCCACCTTCTATGAGCTGGCTGTATTCAGCAAAACATTGGAAAGCAGAGCTGACCGGCACTCAAACAGATCCACAGGACCAGAGATGTTCAGTTAAAAAATGATTTTATTGATAGTAAAGTTAAAAATATAGCTGTATCTCCATCCGCCCTATGCGTTATGCACCCCTCAGGGCGCTTAGTCATGGGCTTGATATTCAGCACATATTCTGCCCAGCATGGAAAACTCTAGCAACATGAAAATGCAAATAACATGTAAAAACTACTCTGCCAAAAACAGACATATGACGGGTTATTTGATCAGCCATAAAGGTCATTATTAGGCTACAATATTGTATTTAGTGTATAAACAATTCTTTCAATATTCTCTTTAATAAAGGCACTGCTTTATTTTATAATGGAACTTACCTAATGTTTAATATATGTGTTAATGCACATCTTAATCAAAAGAAAATGTTCATCAAGAACAAAACTTGGGTTGTGTTATATTCTTGACTACAGTATAATACCACATTATATATTATGATGGCTTTTGTAGGGTCAACATTAATGAGAAATAACAAAAAAATTGTGATCTAATGCTGATTTAAAAAAAATGGTACAAGTGTTGATTCTGTAAATTGAAGTGGCATCAGAGATCCTTTCAGATTAACACCATGCATTCTACTCCCCCTGACAAGTACATTCCACCCTCTTCTTAAAATGTGTATGGAGCTGTGACTTTAGACATGGTGGATTGGTGGGAGAAAGGAAATCGGAATGTAGGCACTCGTGTGATGTGATGGATGCCAGAGCGAGTTGGACATGTCCCTGTTGTCTTGTACAACTACTGCCAGCTGATGCTGTTGAGGTGCCCCCTCTCTGGTGCTCTATTCTATCCCATGAAGCAAGTGCAGATACCTTATCAGCTGAAAGCATTGGGTCTCACTATAGCAGAAGAACCGGAAACATGGTCAAAAGCCAGGTGATATGAAGAGTCATGCAACTCAGCGCTTATATAAAACACAGTCTATTGAATTGGTCACTACTAAAAGGAATTTGAATGCCAGACCATGATATTGACAACCTTCTGTATCATTCCATACATGCTGCTTATAGGTGACCATTACAGTTAATAGAATAATCATGCTTCAATGGACACTTCCCAATAGAATAATATTTTACAAAATTCTCTATTTATAGAATATACTGCAGAAAACATTATCATGGGCTGGACCAAATCACCAAACATCATGCTCTAGAAACTGACCCCCTGTGTATTCCTTCTACTCACTGGCGTATGAAGTGATCCCAAGACACGGGGCTTATGGTTCACTCACCTGTGCACATGGTGTAACACAAACACCTGGACCTCATGCACGTGCAACTCTACTAGTTCATTTAGTGGGGGTAATGCAATAAATGGTCTTAGGTTTGCTACTTGTTAAAAAAACATAGTAACCAGTCAGCTAGTAGCAGGCCCAGACTGACAATCTGTGGGTTCTGGCAAATGCCAGAGGGGCTGCTATAAGGCCAGGTAAAAGCAATTAATTATACAGTACCAACCCCATTTCTTGTACTGGTGCAACCACCAGCATAACTTTTCTTAATGTAACCATTTTTTGTATATTTGTATAATAATGCTATTGTTAACCAGTGTTTTATAGTCAATACTTCAGCTGAGTATTTTAAAGTACCTATACTAAATAACAAATAACATACTGTGAACATGAATGATGAAAACAAAAATGAAAGAAATGAAGATAAAGGTAGGATAGATTTACATCATTGCTTGGAATTAAATTCATAAAAATGTGAAATTCATGTGTATGTATGTGTATATATATATATATATATATATATATACACACACACAGGTATGGGACCTAGTATCCAGAATGCTCGGGACCTTGGGCTTTCCGGATAACGAGTCTTTCCATAATTTAGAACTTCATACCTTAAAGGAAAACTATACCCCCAAAATGAATATTTAAGCAACAGATAGTTTATATCAAATTGAATGACATATTAATGAATCTTACCAAACTGGAATATATATTTACATAAATATTGCCCTTTTACATCTCTTGCCTTGAGCCACCATTTTGTGACTCTATCTGTGCTGCCTCAGAGATCACCTGACCAGAAATACTACTACACTAACTGTAACAGGAAGAAGTGAAGAAGTAAAAGGCAGAACTCTGTCTGTTAATTGGCTCATGTGACCTTACATGTGGTTTGTATGTGAGCACAGTGAATCTTACGATCTCAGGGGGCGGCCCTTATTTTCTAAAATGGCAATTTTCTATTTATGATTACCCAATGGCACATACTACTAAAAAAGTATATTATTATGATAATGGTTCATTTACATGAAGCAGGGTTTTACACATGAGCTGTTTTACTCAGTATCTTTTAATAGAGACCTACATTGTTTGGGGGGTATAGTTTTCCTTTAAGTATACTTGATAATCATGTAAACATTAAATAAACCCAATATGCTGGTTTTGCTTCTAATAAGGATTAATTATATCTTAGCTGGGATCAAGTATAAAGTACTGTTTTATTATTACAGAGAAAAAGAAAATCGTTTTTAAAAATTTGTATTATTTGATTATAATGGAGTCTATGGGAGACGGCCTTTCCGTAATTCGGAACTTTCTGGATAATGTGTTTCCAGATAAGGGATCCTATACCTGTGTGTGTGTGTGTATATATATATATATATATATTATATATATATATATAAAACTATCTCAGATCTCTGTTTCTGGCAAAGCTAACTGTAGCTTGTAGTTGGTGATATTCGTTAATGGAATAGTATTTTAGTTCTTTATAGATGAAGTGCAGAGCTTTCAAACCCCCATACGGTTCTTCTTCAAATATGACAGAGTTCCACTCTACGGGAAGAAAAAGAATCGACTTTACGTTTATGAAAGAAAAAATCCAGTCAAAAGCAGAAATGTGTTTTGTGTTAAAGTATTTTTTTCCTTAGGAGCTGAGCCAGAAATGTCCATATTGTTATAAAATGTATATGCATAAAATCTTATTGTAAATATCTATTTGAGTGAACTAAATAAAGTGCCTGAAACTTGATAGTGAGTATTTACTTAATTTGCGGTTTAGGTGGAGAGCCAAGATGTAACCCTATAGAACCTAGAACCAACTCTGTGGCACAAAAGCCCAACTCTGTTGCTAAAAATCCCTTGATACAGTTTTTACCTTTAATATTGTAGCCCTAGTTTTATACAGGTATGGAATTCGTTATCCGGAAACCCATTATCTAGAAAGATCCAAATTACAGACATTCTCCTATAGACTCCATTTTATCCAGATAATCAGATTTTTTTTTAATGATTTCCTTTTTCTCTGTAATAATAAAACAGTACCTTGTACTTGATCCAAACTAAGATATAATTAATCATTATTGGAAGCAACACAAGCCTATTGGTTTATTTAGGGGTTTATTTATCAAAACCTGAATTTTTTGGAAAAGTCTGACCAAACTAGAATCCACAATTTGACCTTATTTACAGGTATTATTAAAAAAGCACAAATTAATTGGATTGGGGGAAAAACTCAATAAAAGTGAGTGAAAGTCTGAATCTTATTTTTTCCCCGAATCGCTCAATTTTTTTTACTTATTCCTGAAAAGTCAGAATTTTTAGAATTTTTGCCTGAAATAGTCTAATTTTTTGGCTAATTCTAGCACAGACTACAACTTCCAAATAGGATAGGGACCTCTCCAATTGACATATCTACAACCTCAGCACGTCTAAGATGCCCGATTTTCGGATTCTGACTTTTTGCAATCTCGGGGTATAATAAATCTAGAAAAACTCACGTTTTTCCCCCACTATAAATCCGGATTTCATGAGTTTTTGACATTGAGACTTTATTAAATAACTCCCTTAATGTTTACATGATTTTCTAGTAGACTTACGGTATGAAGATCCAAATTACAGAAAGATCCATAATTTGGAAAACCCCAGGTCCCAAGCGTTCTGGATAACAGATCCCATACCTGTACTATTACACATGCAAAGAGGCAGGAAAATATCTTAAGGAATATCAGCAGTTTGTTTTATTCTCATCTTTTATATTCAGTTACAAAAGCTATGGCTCATTAAACTCCCATATGTAATAAAAGGCAGCAAGTTTACCCAGGAGCAGTAATCCATAGAAACCAATAAGAAGTTTGCTTTTAAACAGGTGACCAGAAGGGCCAGAACTAGGGGTAGGCAGAGTAGGCACGTGCCTAGGGAGCAAAGCTGGAGGGGGTACCAAGCACACACCTTCTCTGCCTCCTACCCCTAGTCCGGTCCCCTCTCTGCATTGTTCAGCGCATATATTCGAGTTCCATTGTGTAGTAGGTGGCATAATTGGTCAGGTTGGCACCTGGCCCGGAGCTGCTGACCAGTTAATACTACCTGCTGATTGGTTGCTGTAGGTGACAAGAAATTTCGTGCCTTATATTACATAAGGGGGTAAGACTTCAACTTCCATTACTGACCTCACACAAACTTGGACTGAAATCCTAGAAATAGCCACACCATGTCCTCATTATAAGGTTACAATAAACAAGTAGAACGGGGAAACGTAATAAAAGTCACTAAATTAATGAATTTGCAAAAGCTATAGTAGGCACTAACTAAATGTTTGAATTGTGTATATATTTACATTTATAACATTTCTCCATAATTTTGCATGAGTCTGACAAAATCACACATCCTCTCATCCAGCATTAAAAAGTAAGTAAATTCCTATATATTGTCAGTCAGTAAGTCAATGAATACAATACATTATGCATGTGCTGGGGGGGTCCTTTATTTGACATATATTCAAGCATTGGAGATTAATGCCACTGGCATAGGCACTCACCATGAGAAAGATAAGGGATGGCCTTTAGAAGAGGAAGAGGACATTTATTTCACAAGTTTCTCTATGGACTGGTGGCTCTATAAAGTTGTAACAAATCAACTATTTTGCAAAGATTCGGCCGAACACCAAACCGAATTCTAATTTGCATATGCAAATTAGGGGTGGGAAGGGGAAAACATTTTTACTTCCTTGTTTTGTGACAAAAAGTGACTTGATTTCCCTCCCTGCCCGAAATTTGCATATGCAAATTAGGATTCGGATGCGGTTCGGCCGGGCAGAAGGATTCGGCTGAATCCGAATCCTGCTGAAAAAGGCAGAATCCTGGCCACCAAATCCCGAACCGAATCCAGAATTCGGTGTATCTCTACAATGAAATATTACTCCCCAAAATGTTGCCACTATATATTTTCAGATCATATGGTTTCCCTCACCCCTTACTTGCCCATACTTGAGAGGAGGAAATGGCACACTTTTAAGATTTGGAGCAGCCTCACAGTTACTACATTGAGGAGCAGCACCCAATATGAATATACTAAACAACACTGGTTATTAGCTGAATACACAGACAAAGGAGACTAAGGTACAGAGATCTGGAACATTCTTTACCAGTGAGTTGACACTTGGCTTTATAATTCAAGGCAGTGTTTTCACTATTAAGGTGTTTACAGACACTATAAATTTAATGTAGGGATTAGGGGCGTAAGAGCAGACGGCCACCAACTACGGTGGAATGCCTTTGCTCTAATATGTGTAAATATATAGTGTTGCTAATTTATATATTGATATGTGCAGTATTGGGCACAGATTACATTTTCTATACCAAAGGCCAATCAAAGCAAAACAGACACCAGACTTCCCTGAAAGTGAGTTTTTAATCAAGTTAATTTTGTAGATCTGTGTAGTCATGGACAGATCCAATACACCCCAGATAGCACATTATATTGTTATGGCCTCTTTCATTCTATGTAGTAATGAGCAAAACTGCCCAATTTTGCTTGAGAAGCAATTTCTGAAACTGCGTAAAATTTGCAATGGGTGTTTTTTGGAGTATTTTTTCCCTCCTTTTGCATGAAGAAATTGTAATAATGCTTCATTGGTTTCACGGTGAACTGAAGTGCATGGCAAAACTAATAATAATACTATTATTGGCAATTTTCCCAGCATCTTTTTTTTTAGCGTTTCCACAGAGGTTTTTTTTTTTCCAGTGAACCAAATGAATGGCGAAATTCTAGAGCAAATTTGCAAACGTTCACAGCTGGGGAAAATGTGAAATTTGCTACAAAAATGTGCTCATCTCTAACCCTTTGTAGTGTAAACTCTTTTTAGGGCTTTTTTAGCATCATTTTTGTCCTAGTGAATGGCATTATGAGCTGCAATCAGCATGGCTTTATGAAGGATAGGTCATGTCAGACAAATGTGATTGCTTTTCATGATGAGGTAAGTAAGATGCTGGACAGTGGGGGGGGCAATAAATGTGATCTATTTGGATTTCGCCAAAGCGTTTGATACTGTGCCCCACAAACGACTGCTTTCTAAACTAAGGTCTGTTGGGCTTAATGAAGTTGTTTGCACATGGATAGGAACTGGCTACAGGATCGGGTACAGAGGATGGTTGTTAATGGTACATTCTCTACTTGGAGTATTAGTGGGGTCCCTCAGGGCTCCGTATTGGGTCCACTTTTATTTAACAGTAATGACTTAGGGGAGGGTATTGTAGGTAATGTATCAGTGTTTGCAGGTGACACAAAACTATCCAGCCCAATTAATTCTATCCAGGATGTGGCATCCTTACAACATGATCTTGACAAACTGGCAATGTGGGCAGCTAAGTGGCAAATGAGATTCAATGTTGATAAATGTAAAGTCATGCACCTGGGATGTAAAAATATCCAAGCCACTTATACCCTTAATGGGACTGCACTAGGCAAATCCATTATGGAAAAGGACCTTGGAAGGGGTCATTCTTCCTCTTTATAGAGCACTGTTAAGGCCCCATCTAGAATATGCCGTACAGTTTTGGTCTCCATCACTCAAACAGGACATTATTGTATTAGAGAGGGTACAGAGAAGGGCAACTAAGCTGGTAAAAGGTATTGAAAATCTTAGCTATGAGGAAAGACTGGCCAAATTGGGAATGTTCACGCTGGAGAAGAGGCGCTTAAGGGGTGATATGATAACTATGTATAAATATATAAGGGGATCATATAATAATCTCTCTAAAGATTTATTTACCAGTAGTACTTTCCAGCTGAGACAAGGTCACCCATTCCGATTAGAAGAAAAGAGGTTCCGCCTAAATATTTGGAAGGGGTTTTTTACAGTGAGAGCTGTGAAGATGTGGAATTCTCTCCCTGAATCAGTTGTACAGGCTGATACATTAGATAGCTTTAAGAAGGGGTTGGCTTTTTAGCAAGTGAGGGAATACAGGTTTATGGAAGATAGTACAAGTTGATCCAGGGACTAGCCATTTTGGAGTCAGGAAGGAATTTTTCTCCCTCTCAGGGAATATGAATTCAGATGGGTTTTTTTTGCCTTTCTCTGGATCAACTAGCAGTTAGGCAGGTTAAAATATATTGAAAAGGCTGAACATGATGGACGTGTGTCTTTTTTCAACCTAACTTACTATGTTACTATGTAACATTACCGGTTTTCTAATTTGTATTCAGAGCAAAGATGCACGAAAGCTTGTGCTGCAAACATGCCGTATATAAAGCACTTGCATGTAAGAGTTTTTGTGACCAATGCAGCTAGGAGGCCAACAATGCAGTTGTTTACATCCCTGCCTTGGCTGCATGACACCCATGTTTCTGCAGGTATAAATTGCATGGACTGATGAAGTTTGCAGTGACTTTAAGCATATACAATTACCTGGAATTCTAGGGGGGGGCTGCACATTGTGGGGTGGAAAAGGGTGATACTGATTTTTTGTACTTTGATGCATTAGTAAATGATTTGCACAGTGTTTTAGGAGCAAGTTACTGGACGTCTACACAACATAGCAAATCTTGCGCTCTTGGTTTAAAAGAGTTTATACTCTGTCAGTTTCCTCCGTGCAATTTGCGCGTTTTGCCACCGGCGAATAAATTCACGAATCTGCAGAGAAAATGTTTTTTCAACACCGGCGACTGAATTGACACCGGCGACAATTTAGATGCTGGCGACGATTAACAGACACCCATTGACTGTACTGGTGTCAAATCGGCGTTTCGTGAATTTTTCATGGGACAAATTCGCCCATCACTACTACTGAGCTGCATGAATTAAAACTCACTACAATTCTTTAGAAGACACTCTAACGTATAACACTACTATGTCATGGATAGCTAATCACACTGTGAAAAAGCATCTGAAATTCAACACATCTTTTTTGTCAACCTGTGAAATTTACAACATTGTGTAATAGGACCTTATTTTAGCTTTATTGTTCTTTAAAGCAAGTCAAGTTTATGATATTCAGTCAGTCTTATTTATGAAACACATTGGTGTATCAAGATAAAGCCTTCAATAAGATTCAGTTTTACAGAACTCACAATACTAGTGAAGTACAGAGCTTAGTCCCTACTGTCTGTTACAAGTGAAATAAATGGCATAGAGCCTTGAATTTATCAAAGAAACGTTAGTTAAAAGTTTAAAGTAGGTTTATGTTATAGGTCCATTACATTTTATGTGCATTATAATTGAATGATAAACGTTTATATTGTTGCTCAGCTCATACGTCTAAAATGTTGCTGTAAAACTTGAACAATGTAGAAGAAAAAAGAGTAGCATTTTTGGTGAAGGATAAAGTATGTATGTATTAAATCTGTTGTGGATATAAAGTCTAAGATTTACTGTATACTATTTGGATCATTAGTCTAACCACACTGCAGACATATAAATAAAAAGTAGAAATAATACTCTAGAAAAGAGAACAGGCCAGCCTTTTTAGGAGGCAATTACTCCATGCAACTATTCCTTGCTCATGTCTCATTTAATGGCTTTGGCATGCAAGCAGAACAAATAAATGGCCACTATCATCTCTTATTTAAAGACATAGTTGTGAAGGGCTAGCAACCTCAGCAAAAGAAAATGCCCTAAAAGCATTGGCAAATCATTTTCTTATAGATTGAACTTTTGGAAAATTCTCCACACTGATAATGAGTTTTCATATAAATTCCTGATGAACTAAACGCTTATGCATGCATAATAAAGCAATCTGTTTGTCTCATCAGCCTCTACAGCATTCACACTAAAGTTGATTGGACAGAAAAAAAAAGTAGACCAACCATAGACCCAGTCTGGTGCACATATTGCATTATAACTGACACTGAAATGCATAGGTGGAACTTCCAATGATTTGTCCAACCAATAGGCCAATGATGCAATTTGGCCATCCAGGTGTTTACATTGCAATAATATCCAAGCACACTGCAATGAAAAACAGGGGGATCATTATAATGATTTATAACATTGATCCCCATATGGTGGCTTGTAAGCAACATGTTGCTCACCAACCCCTTTGGATGTTGCTCCTAGTGGCCACAAACAGGTGCTTATTATTGAATTCCTGGCTTGGAGGTAAGTTTTGGTTGCATAAAAACCATGTGCGCTGCCAAACAGAGTCTCCTGTAGGCTGCCAGTCCACATAGAGGATATCAAAAAGTCAATCATAATCCTCATTTGGCATTCACCAGGACCTTTTTCATGCTGATGTTGCTCCCCAAATTTTTTTACATTTAAATTGGGCTCGCGGGGAAAAAAAGGGTTGGGGACCCCTGATCTATAACAATTAGTGATGGAAAAAAGGTACATTTTGCAGAAACTTTTGCCACATTTTGCCTAAATGGCAAAGTTAATGGGAAGATGAAAGGTTCTTTTAGCTCTGCAAAAGAATATCCATTGCCCTACCTTGTTAGAGAATCTCCTTTCAGCTTTATGCTACAACTGTCTTCTTAGGGGAAAAGGCTCCCATGTTGTCAATTCCTTTTAAGCCTGAGCCTGGACAACTCATTGATAGACAGGGGTTGGGCTGGGAAGGACTCTGATCCCATTGACTGAGGTGAAAGACAGATAATGCTGAAGTCTGCACAGAATACTGCATTTTTGAAAAAAAAACAGTAAAACTGCAAGTTTCTCCACTAAACTATATCAGTCAAAAAAATGTGCTCATCCCTAAAACAATCCTTGGGATTCATGACAGATTATATCAACTCTTAATGATCAAACAGTAAAGCATTTGTGCTCTTCCAGGAAAGCTGATTCAATCAACTCTACTTGAAAAACATCTTTTACAATTATCCACAGGGATTCAGCATTAAAATTTAGAGGGCAATGGTGTAACTACTGAAAAACAAGATCCAGCTATTGCTGGAGGTCTAAGAGTTATAGTGGGGCCAAATGGTGTACTGACTGTTCTAGGTTTATGAAAAATGTTTTATTCCCAAAGTTTAGAGGGGCTCTAAAATGATTTTGCTGTAGGGCCCAGTAACTTCTATTTGTGTTATAGTTTTTTGCATGTGCTATTCTACTTTATACTGATACAGTATCTCTTATAGCATACTTTTGTCTGAGACTAATGCCAGAGTTACAAGGGATTAAGAGATGCAAGAATTCTCCAAAAAAATGCTGAGTTGGATTGTACTTTCCGGTCATCAATCAGATGTCAAATTATTTAATATTTAATAGTAGAACCACCACTATTTTAATCAAACTGCAGTCAATATTAAGTTGTCTGTGCATGTGTGTAAATTTATGGCATGTGTACATTTTAGATATTTTCTCGGCACACATTCCAGTTGGTCTCTGTTCCCATCAGATCAAAGTGCCTAAAATAATGTACAGGTAAGTGCATCCATTTTGCAGTGTGCTCAACACATAGGGGGCAAGTGCTAGACTACCATCACCAGTAGCGTAACTACTCACCGGCAGGCCCTGGTATAAGATGAGCAGCTGGGCCCTCCCCCCTATGAATCACGTGCGCTGTAAAATCTCCCCCTGCCCAACCACCCACGATATCCATTATCGTGGCTCCGGTGGGCCCCAAGAGGGTGCGGACCCAGGTGCCATCGCACCCTTTGCACCCCTGGTAGTTACGCCACTGACCATCACCATTATTCAAATAAATATTTTATATTGCTAATATTTTGATATTGAGTGATTGTACTTCAATTGTCTTTTCTCTGTGTATTAACCTAACCTGACACATTTCTTTTAAATATAAATACCTTATTCATTTTCCAAATAAAACATTTTCTTGCATAATAAACTGCTGAAAATAAAGTTGCAAAGAATCCCATCTAATTTTCTCCAAATGGAAAAACATGCTTTGAAAAATTCTCTCACCTGAAGGCTCACTTTTTTTTTCCTTTGGTTTTTGGCTTGGTGTAGTGGATGCACCTGTAATTATTAAAAAGAAATTAATAATAAGCTGTAAAAACATTACACCAACCAAGATATTATTTTAACAGCACCTCGAGTGATTTCCACATGCTGAAACCGGGCACCTGTTTAAGTTGTTCTTAAATTTTATGGGGGTGAATAAAACACCCCCATATTCACGAAGGATAAAAAAAAATCTCTGCCAAACCTCATCTCGATGGATCCAGTGGAAAATAAGCAAAACCTTTTCACAAATGGTTTCGTTTTGCATCTGAAGAGTAAAAATGACCTAAGAAGCTGAAAAAATAGTTTTACATTGAGTAACTTCTTCTGTTTGACTTCCCCCCAGTGAAATGCATAGAATATTTAATATCTAAGGTATATTTCACTATTAGCCTTCCAGTTATTATAAAACTACAACTCTCAACAGAGGTTGCTAGTTTTGTCTCCTAAGCCTGATTTTTAGAGAGAAAAAATACGGATCAAAGCGTGGCCCATTGTTTTTTCTGGGTCTCGCTCATTGTCACTCCTACTCATACAGTCACCTAGTTACAGTCAGTTTCTGCATTCTGCCTGCTCTGTCCACCTTTATTCTTCACCGACTGCAGGTGGGAATGAGTTTTAGCCCATTCACACAACATGTTCCTCTTTTGTGTTGAAAGATTTAATTATTAAAGTCTGTGGGGTTCTGCATGAAAATTAAATTTTCCTTCTTTGCAATAATATTTTCTAAATGAATTGCAGTGACAACTCATGATTAGTTGGGATTTCATGACATAACGTCAGTCATCCATTAACCAAAATCAAAGCAAAAAATGGTTGAAGTGCCTTCTGTATAGATACATGACTGTGTTCAGCCCAGTTTTTCAATGGTAATACCTGGGAAATTTTTTTAATTTGAGTTGCGGTTTTTGTCTGTCAGACAAATGGAGCACAACAAACTTGGGAAACATTTCCCCCATGATAATTATCTTTTAGTCTCATTGTTCTCCAATGCAGCCCTCATACTATACAGGCTTATGAATGCATGCATTTATCCTTGGTGCTGTTTTGCATGTCATTTTTGCTTTGATAACATGCACATTTCTATCAAATCTTAATTACAGTTCATAGTTATAAAAATTACTTGTAATTTACTTATTCCTTTTTGTGACATTCTGATTTTTCCAAGTATTTTTGAGCTAGTGTAGAACAAAGATGTGCACAGAAGATTCACTTAGAATTAATGGAGTACAGTAAGATGTTCCATGGATTCATGCAAACAAGGCAGAAAAAAGGATAGACTAAAAGCAAATAAAAAATATTTATTTAACTTACATCTTTCAATGTCAACATAATGGACAAAACATGACGATAGAGTTTTGGTTTTAATTCTACAGCAGACTTTTCTATAATTCCAGAGCCATCACTAACGTTAATTCCAGGTCCTGGTCTTTTGAGACAGATAATTTTTCAGCATTTTATTGGATTAGTTGTCATCTGGAGACAATTGCTTGCAATGTTCTTGCAATGCCAAGAGGGGGCTTTTAAATGATTCTCTTTAAACTAGGTATTTATCAGACATTTTTTCAGTAGTTATGAGACAATAGCCCAGCCCTGAACTCCTTTTTTTCTTATTGCCTTACATATTATTAACTCACTAATACTAAAAAAAGTGCAGCTGAATTCCTAAACTGTATTCTTAGATGCATACATGTATAGGTAAACATTTCTTTTGTGCATTAGAGCTTTATCATCTGTTGAGGAACCATGATAGTGTATAAGGGTAGCTTTCTACTTGAACATTGTACAAACATTATTGATCTAAACGATGATAAGGGGACTCCTCAATTGACCATATGACGTCAGCCTTTCCATTGAACCCCATTGTTACATACCATAATGAAACACCAGGAGCCAGAAATGGTGAAAATGGCCACAGCATTTATTAACATTTTATCAAATAAATAGGACCTTGACAGCCTCACCCCAAGGCAATATTCAAAGCGAGAATTCCATAAGGAACAGCTACTATGCTCTGCCGCTCCTCATTTGAGATCAGCACTATGTCATTATATGCACCACTGAGTATTTGGCTGCATCTACCTACAGAGAGGATGGCCCCAGACCAGGCCCAGACTGGCAATCTGTGGGTTCTGGCAAATGCCAGAGTGGCTTCTATACGGCTCCATAGAAAGTTACCATATAGTGGGCTGGTAAGAGGCTGTTTGGGCCTCTGTGTACTTAGAAGAACAGGGCCTATTTTGACTCCCAGTCCAGGCCTGCCCCAGACTCTGTTACAAGCAGGAGCTGCATCTCCCACCATGAGAGAAGTTTAGCAGCCCTGTTGTCGGTCTGGAATCTGCAGTGTGTCGATGATAGGAAATCCAAGCAGGCTGTCACCTAGTACAAGCAGTAGTAGTATCTGTATCACATTCAGGAGAGAACCTCCTTTCTCCCTCTTCTAAATTTACATGTGCACCAAGGTCCTACCGCTGCTGTGACAAATAAAACTTAAAATACATTATCATATATCCACTGTTTTGATCTAAGGAGGGCAAGTGGGTGGGATGTTTCTACCTGCTCAGAAGATAAGAAAGTGACCTTCTTCCCCTGACATCACATACCTGTCTTTCTCTGCCCCCAGCCCAGCTTTTCCCTGCCTTAACTCATTCCTTCTCACCCACTCACAGCTACATCTGATTCTGCCAATTTTTAAATATAAACCAGTGTAATTTGGCTGCTGGTCATCCGGATCCCTTTGAAAGGGTAAACCTGGTCCTAATCCTCGGACCTGTAGCTACGAGTGCACTCGATTTGATGTCATGCAGCCCCTGCATTTATAGCTCCAGGGCTTTTTTTTATAAATTGTGGCACGGCCTTTGTTTCTTGGCCCTCCGTCCAAACAGCAGAGCAACGGCCCAGCAAATGTATTTCAACCTATAGATTTGGGGCTCAGTTTGCCAATAGAAGTCAGAATATAAAATATTTAAAACTACACTGAGAACCTGTTTTCTGTACAGCAATCATGGCGTCTTTGTCATGTGTTTCTAACACTGATTTTACTGAGCTGGTTGACTTTTTGTTGTTTTTTTTTTTTTTTGTTCTTTGTCTGTAGACTGTGTTCTGAGGGTTACACTGAGAAGTCAATATAAGCCATGCTCTACTGTACCGAGATTGAGTTCTGAGATTCAAAGAAGAGTTAGGCACAAAAAGTTGGAAAAATTGGATGGATGTTTAGCAGTAGCTGAAGAGCCATAG
Organism: Xenopus petersii; assembly: GCA_038501925.1. NCBI lineage: Eukaryota > Metazoa > Chordata > Amphibia > Anura > Pipidae > Xenopus > Xenopus petersii. Next base: position 162,567,192 of record CM076672.1, read on the forward strand.
CACCAAGGTCCCTGATAATTAGCTTACATGCACATTTAAAATAATTGCTTTTAATAAGTTTGTTTTCTAAAGCAACTAAGTGTGTGTGTGTGTGTGGGTGGATAGAGGGATGTATATAGTAAAATTACCAATGAACAATAGGTCAGTTTTGTCAGCTTCTGTTATAACATTTTCTGAGGGGAATATAGTAGTGTGCATTTTAACCATCCAAACTAATAGGATTGTTTAGGTGTCTGCATAGCATTTATAATATCCTCAGGCACAGGCATAACAGGTAGCTTTCGTGTAGCAGTTGCTTTATTTTTCATTTTGCACAACACAGACCTGTGTTCTTAGACAAAGGCTTTAGGATTGATTAACACTTTAAATGCCAGCTTAAAACAGACTAAAAGCTGGACTTTGTTATGGTGTTCGGCGTGTCTGACACAAAACACCTCCAATAGCCCCTTTTCTCCTCAAATAAGATCTTTTAAAAACCATCACTGTGTCTGGTTTTATGGCTTGCCTCACTTCATATATCATAAGAAAGATAAACAGGGGTTTTCTTTTTTTGTTATTTGAAATGATTTCATTACATGAAGGAAGGGGGCTCTCATAATTTGGAACAGGTGTTTTCATCTAGTAAGGCATAGGCATATGGGGAACAAAGTCTTCGAAAATGTGTTTTTGGGGTCAGATTCACTTGTTAGTATCAAGCCACAGAGTGGAACTTAAAGTAACATCTTCTTAATGATAAAAGTAGATTTGGTTAACAGTAGCCTTACCAAAGTTACCATGAAAATGAATCCCTTTGACATATTTATAAAGTAAAGGTGCACTTCATTCTGTGTATATGCAACGCTACAGCGGCCAATTAAAACAAATGTACTATACTTTACAGTAGACATGGAAGAGCACTGAGAACAAAGTCAAGATATAAAATAAGAGTGGATCTCCCACAATCCATTGTAAAACAAGGAGTAGAAAAAAAGCCCAGTGTCCTTAGCTAAAAGACAGCAACATAGGTAAATATTGTATAATACAGGTATGGGACCTGTTATCCAGAATGCTCAGGGTTTTCTGGATAGGGAGTCTTTCCATAACTTGGATCCCCATATCTTAAAGGACAAGTAAAGCCTACATTTTTCTACCATGTATATAAGTTGGGCATATCTTCCCCACCCAGATCACATCATTTGTACTGCATATACCCCTCCATTTGCCAGAAACATCACATTTTCCTAAAACAAATAGCGGCTTTCATCCAGCAGCTATTTTCCCTGTTTAATTAACCCTCGATATTCGACCATCTAAGTTAAATTCTTCGACTTCCAATATCGAAGACAAAGGATTTACCGCAATTCGGTCGATCAAATGATTAAATTCTTCAAATCGAATGATTCGAAGGATTTTAATCCGTCGATTGAACGATTTTCCTTCGATCAGAAATTGCTAGGAAAGCCTATGGGGACCATCCCCATTGACTAACATTGGTGCTCGGTAGGTTTTAGGTGGCGAAGTAGGTGGTCGAAGTTTTTTTTAAAGAGACAGTACTTCGACTATCGAATGGTTGAATAGTTAAACGATTTTTATTTCTAATTCGAAGTATTTTTTATTCTAATCCTTCACTCGAGCTTAGTAAATGTGCCCCTTATAGTTGTAGTATTTCTTGTCAGGTGATCTCTGAGGCAGCACACAGACCATCACAAAATGGTGGCTCAAGGCAAGAGATGTAAAAGGGCAATATTTACTTAAAAATATAGTCCAGTTGGGTAAGATTCTTTAATATGCCACCTAATTTGATATAAAGTATCTGTTGCTCAAGTATTCATTTTGGGGGTATAGTTTTCCTTTAAGAGTGGCAGTTATCTAAAGATTTGAAAGAGGTAGTTCACTGATTAAATTTTTGTGGGGGTCCTTTAATCATTTAATCATAAAATAAACCCAATAGGATTGTTTTGCCCTCGATAAGGATGAACTATAACTTAGTTAGGATCAAGTACAAGGTCCTGTTTTATTACTAGAAAGAAAAGGGGAATCAGTTTAAAAAGTTTAAATTATTTGATTAAAATGGAGTCTATGGGAGATGGCCTGAGGTTTCTGGATAACGGATCACATTCTTGTATTTTTATATTGGTTACACATCGTATGTGTATAGGACATCATTCCCACGACTTAAAGTGGTAAAGAAGGAAAAGTTCCATACCAAGCAGATAGCAGAAAAAAGTTTCGATAAATAGTTTAGATGGGCAGTTACATATCCCCCACTTGGGTATTAGCATGTAAAAATCTTCTTTCAACCTGGAGGTGTCCTTCTAAAAATAGCCCACTGCAATATATAAAGATGGGGGAGTGCCCACTAGTGTAAATAAACAAATAAAGACTTTTTTACACTATTGGGTGCTCTCCCATCTTGCAACTAAGAGCTCTAGGATTTGTTTTTTAAGCACAAAACTTCACCAATGGAATAACTCACCAAAGAAGATCGGTGGCCCAGGTGATCCTGCCCCAGGTCCTCAGCTCAAGGGAGCAGACAATCTGTATGCAAACAACAAATGTTGGTAAATGGCACTCTGGTAGGTCAAGCATAAATCAGACTCATAGTAATTAGATAAAAATTGAAAACTTTTATTTATATAAAGAGCTCTCGCCTTACGCGTTTAGTGTCACAGTCACTGGGACACTTAGTCATAGGCTTGAATTTACACACATGGGTCAATAGTTTACGGCTCAAACACCAATCACAAAAAAGGGGGAGGGGAAACACACAAAATCTGTTTGCAATTTAAAGGGATCAAGGACACGCAAAAGTACATAAATACTAAATTGTATTTGTGTATTTATGTACTTTTGTGTGTCCTTGATGTGTGCATTATTCTGTAATAGGGTACATGATCCATTTGAATTGCAAACAGATTTTGTGTGTTTCCCCTCCCCCTTTGTGCGTTTACCCTCTCCCTCCCCAAAGGGGAGAAACTCCCAAAATGGTCCAGGAGCTATATAATGTGACTAGCTTTATTTGAGTCTTTTGTTCTGTCTATATTGGTTATTTTTTCCTCCAGATACTGAAGAAATACTGTAGCAATACAATGATATGTCTAATCAAAATAATTATTTTTGGGGTTTGTTTTTTTTTTGCGCTACTGGTCAGCTAGAAAGCCAGCAATGAAAACTGTTTAGTTCATTTGTTTGGGGGTTTCAGTTTGAGGCAGGGATCTCAAGTCTGAGGACCACCTGTTTTTGTTAAATGTGAATTATTCAGCTAATCATTATATAAAGGGAGGTATAAACCTGTGTCTTAGTCTGACCAAAAAACACTTTTTTCCACAATGTAAGAAAATATCATTCTAAGCATCTTCCAATACACATTGCTTAAATTTTTTTAGGAGTTTAAGTGATCTGTAAATGTAATTTGTTTAAAAAAATGTACTTATCTGTCTTGTTGGTTATATTGTCTACTATCCTGATTGTGACCTCTTAACCTATGAAGCAAAAGTCACATCTGGAGGAGAACTGGCTTCTGCAACACATCCAGTTAACATTTTAAGATCTGAAAATCCAAGATGCATGGGACAACTAGACCCTGGTAGGGATGTAGCGAACGTCGGAAAAAAAGTTCGCGAACATATTCGCGAACTTGCGCAAAAATGCGAGCGGTTCGCGAACGGTTCGCGAACCCCATAGACTTCAATGGGAAGGCGAACTTACATCTAAAAAAGACATTTCTGGCCAGAAAAATGATTTTAAAGTTGTTTAAAGGGTGCAACGACCTGGACAGTGGCATGCCAGAGGGGGATCAAGGGCAAAAATGTATCTGAAAAATCTGCCTGTGTGTGCTTGGAAGAGATAGTGTAGGGGGAGAGCTGTTAGTGATTTCAGGGACAGATGATAGTAAGTTTGCTGGCTAGTAATCTGCTTGATACTGCTCTGTATTGGAACAAAAAAATAAATAAAAGCAGTCCTTACAAGGACTACTGTTATTGCAGCAGTCAGCAGATGAGATCAGAAGCAGGACAGCTGCCCACTGCAGCTACATACAGAGCACTGCAGTAGAAGGTAGATTACTAGCCAGCAAAGCTACCTAAGCTTAAATGTCCCTCAAACCCCTGCAGACTTCTGTCCCTCCAATAACAGAGCAGTATCAAAACGATTACTAGCCAGCAAACTTTCAACTGTCCCTGAAATCACTAACAGGCAGCAGCTCTCTCCCTACACTATCTCTTCAGCACACACAGGCAGAGTGAAAAAACGCTGCAGGGCTTCGGTTTTTATAGGGAAGGGGAGTGGTCCAGGGGAGAGCTTCCTGATTGGCTGCCATGTACCTGCTGGTCTGGGTTGAGAGGGCAAAAAAAAGCGCCAACTATGGCGAACCCAAAATGGCGAACGTCGCGCGACGTTCGCGAACTTCCGGCGAGCGCGAACACCCGATGTTCGCGCAAACAAGTTCGCCGGCGAACAGTTCGCGCCATCTCTAGACCCTGGTCTCTTGATTCTCAGGAAAATAATAGCTACTAACATGCTCCTATTTAATATTTGCTAGCTGAAATTGCATTTTACAAAAATGTCCAGTTCAAACAGAAATACAGGTATGGGAAGTGTTGGCCAGATTGCTCAGGACCTGGGGTTTTCCGTAATTCAGATCTTCATACCTTAAGTCTACTAGAAACAGAGCTGGAACTAGGGGTAGGCAAAAGAGGCACGTGCCTAGGGAGCAAAGCTTAGGGGACGCCATATACCTCATATGCAGCCTACCACTAGTCCGCCAAGTGTGGTTTTTATGCAACTAAAACTTGCCTCCAAAAAATAGGCACCTGCTTTGAGTCGACTGGGAGCAACATCCATAAGCTTGGTAAGGAACATGTTGCTCATGAGCCACTAGTTGGGTAGCACTGATGTAAACCCAAAATAAACCCAATAGGCTGTTTTTTTTCTTCAATGAGGATTAATTATATACGTATTAGTTTGGATTAAATATAGGGTACTGTTTTATTATTACAGAGAAAAAGGAAATCATTTTTAAAAATTTGGATTATTAGATAGATAGATAGATAGATAGATAGATAGATAGATAGATAGATAGATAGATAGATGATAGATAGAAGATGATGATGATAGATAGATAGATAGATAGATAGATAGATAGATAGATAGATAGATAGATAGATAGATAGATAGACAGATGATAGATAGATAGATAGATAGATAGATAGATAGATAGATAGATAGAAGATGATGATGAAAGATAGATAGACAGACAGACAGATGATAGACAGACAGACAGACAGATAGATAGATAGATAGATAGATAGATAGATAGATAGATAGATAGATAGATAGATAGATAGATAGATAGATAGATAGATAGATAGATAGATAGATAGATAGATGATAGATAGATAGATGTGCAACCCACGTTGGTTAATGTACAGGATGGAGTTTTTGAGGATTAATTATATACGTATTAGTTTGGATTAAATATAGGGTACTGTTTTATTATTACAGAGAAAAAGGAAATCATTTTTAAAAATTTGGATTATTAGATAGATAGATAGATAGATAGATAGATAGATAGATAGATAGATAGATAGATAGATAGATAGATAGATAGATAGATAGATAGATAGATAGATAGAAGATGATGATGAAAGATAGATAGATAGATAGATAGATAGATAGATAGATAGATAGATAGATAGATAGATAGATAGATAGATAGATAGATAGATAGATAGATAGATAGATAGATAGATAGATAGATAGATAGATAGATAGAAGATGATGATGAAAGATAGATAGACAGACAGACAGATGATAGACAGACAGACAGACAGATAGATAGATAGATAGATAGATAGATAGATAGATAGATAGATAGATAGATGATAGATAGATGTGCAACCCACGTTGGTTAATGTACAGGATGGAGTTTTTCATTACAGCTTTCTTGTTTGGGAAAGCATCAAAGCATCAGGCCTTTGTATTTGTACAGGATGAGAGTGCCTGGCCTGGTGAGCTTACACTTAACAGCCCTGTGTGTGCGGCTTAAGAAGAATCTTTCAGAAACACTGAATACATGATCTATAATTTAATTTGACTTCGTGCTGCTAGCTCTACTTGCAGAAATACATCCGTCTTTATCACCGGCATTATTTATGTAGATGCAGAATTGCTGTTGTGACACTTGACACAACAGAGTGTAAGGAGTGAGCAGCGCTGAGTTAGGAAGCAGTGAGTGACTGGGGCAGCGGTGTGTGAGGATGGGGTTAATGGAGCCCTATTGACTCGCACTAACCGCAGTACAAGGGCAGCGCGAGCCGAACTCTGGCTTCTCAGTGTCTCTCTCGGCCTCTGACTGGGGGAATGGGCGCTGAAATGTGCGGCCGCAGGATGCTCCGGGATATTACGCGGGATTAACAGGTACATTTCTCTGCGGTTTTCTCCTGCCCCACTCGCTCCATCGGCTGTTATACGGGATTCCGAGCACCCTTTATTTTATGTGTATATTCTATTTATTTACTATTTTAATTAGTTGTACAAGCAAGTGGCACTTCCACACACGCACAGCTGTAATATTTCCTTTACAATCCATAGATTATACACACAGGACATAGGAGTCTGAATTCAGGATCGTCTCATTCGAATTAATCCAATTGATCCTAATATTTTCTTTCGTATTCCCCGCTGGAAATTAAATTACCCGGCTGAGAATTATCTGTGAAAATCATATATATGATCGCAGTGAATATAGCAAAGGCTGAGATAGAAAGAAAAAGAAAGAAAGACAGAAAGAGAGAGAGAAGAAAGAGAAGAAAGAGGAAAGAAAGAAAGAAAGAAAGAAAGAAAGAAAGAAAGTAAGTAAGTTCAGGATCGTCAGAGAAGTAGTAGATGGAGACAGATTTATAAATAAATGTGCATTGGTTAACGACAAGGGCCAGGGAAGCAAAATGTATATTTCTAGCTCACAAACAAAGCAATCTTCCAAACAAACAAATGATTCCAAAATGTTCGAAATTCTTCTATACTTTGTTAAAAAAAAAAATTTTAAAAAGAAGAGATAAAAGAAAAGGGCCAGTCATCTGTTTCTCCCCCAAACAATAACAACAATAAAAATAAACATGTCTAGGAAACTGTCGACAAATGCACTTTTGCCAAAATGTTTTTTTCCCCTTCTATAAACCAAATAATTCATGTTTCATACAAACAGCTTAAGGGATTCCCAAATGTGACAGGTGGAAAGGAAGGGGGGCAGAGTTATGAGCTGAAACCATGATCCAAATTGCTTTATGTTTCCATCCTGAGCAGCAGAAATATTGATAAAATGAATATTACATAACCTACCCCCTTATCCCCAGCAATTCTTCCCTGCTCAGCCCACTGACTGCATCATGTACCCAAACCCCCTCAATATTTAACGTCTGATGGGAAACTCAAACCAGGTTGAGCTCGACTTCAACAATATTTTAATAAGCATATGGGAGGAATAAAAACGACACTCCATAAAGCCCCCACCCCAGAAAAAGAGCCCATTTAAAGGAGTCATACGTGCAATTTGTCTAAGTAGGTTCACAATTTATTGGGAGCAACACAGCACGGGCATATACATAGCAGACACGCTTATTTTTTAGAAGTGTGCACTTATATTAACTAACAACAGTGTGGGTTGCACACAAAGGATGAATTCGATCAATAATAAAGGGACGAAAATATATGAATTGATCGATAAAATACAAGGCACTTGTAATGCACCATCCTCCTATTAAAAAAATGTAAATAATTTATTTTAATTGTATTCCTGATTTTTTTTTTTAGCTTTATTTGAATGCTTCCTATAGTGTAGGATTAGCCACTAAATTTTACGACAGTCCTGTGGTGTCCATGCAAATGTAGTGCCTGTATGACTCTGCTAATAAAGCACTGTTATACTCTACTCATCCTCTGCTACCCAAACATAACAAGTCCCAAGCAATAAAAGGAGACAGAGCCTGAAACCCATGCAGCCTCTATACTTCTCCCCATGCACTTGCAACCCCACTGGCATTCGCTTGTGCCCAAAACAAATATATATGTGTGTGTGTATACATATATATTATATATATTATATTGCAATATATGACAAACAATCCCTGTTTTGTTTAAAGGGTAAGGCATTTTTAGTAGCTAAAGGCACAAAATGTTTTAATGTCCTTAATATATTGATAATAGGTTAAGTGCAGAGGACTCTTGTATTTGGCTATATGTATTTTGTGGTCACAATCTCATTGCACCCCAGCTTAATGTTTTTAAATTAGTGGTGAGCACATCTTTCCCTTGTTTGTTATAATTTATACAGAAGCAGTGACCAGCTCCATGCTGTAGCTACAACCCTTTCAGCTATAGTCAGGTGATCCCACTGGTGGCCAATTAAAGGGCAACCTAGTTTGGGAGTTCTGCTTTGAAAGCAACAAGTAAGTTGCAGGTAAAACGTAGTCCCTTTATAAAATGTATAACGAAGCAATAGAATTCTTAATGAATCAGATGAAAATTGAGCGTAGGACTGGTCAGATATGGGATGACTTTGACGTAGTTGGCCAGCTTAAATATATTGCAATATATGGACAAACAATCACTGCATAGTTAATCCAGACTTATTTATAACATTTAAAGCCCACATCTGCACCCTAAGTAGTACATAAGATGGCCATAGATGTTGAGATTTTTAAAAGATCCGATCGTCATTGTGAGACCACGATTATCTCGGAACGATCGTACAAAATGTCCATCAACTAAAAAGACCAATTTGCCAGGAAAACAAAGCTGCCTGCTTGTCCCTGCAAACATAGATAGAATCCCACTAACTTCACGATAATTTCAAAGGATTGGTCGGACTTCGGTAAAATCGGTCATTCGGCAAGAAAAATCTTTGCGTCTATGGGGAGCTTTACTTTATAATAAATCTAACAGATTTTCTTCTTATAATGCCGAGTCTGAGCTTTTTTTTTTTTGAGGGGAATGGTGCTGAGATCGCTTCAGAATTATAGTATAAAGTCTGATAAAAGGAAAATTATATTACTTTTTTGTGGTTATAGTGCTAATTATGTTGCTTTTACCACGTAAAACAATTGTAACACCTAGAGTGATTTATTTTATTTGTGTGAGTTATTACATTACTCTTAATACGCACAGTTCTGAGCACTTGTTGCTCTTTAGTGAAATGGGTCTTATGAGAGGTGCAGGACCAGTTTGGCTAGAACAAGTCCCAGAAACAGGCAGAATGGATATAGGCATAGTCAGGTTTACAGAAAGACCTTTCAAGAGGTAGCAGTTTAAAAGCTAATATATTTTTATAAGTTCCAATGAGAAAAGGTCACCGAAATGGCCCAAATGCATTCAGTGTTGGACAACTCACTTTGTTTTTTTCACTTTCAAATAAAGTTCATGTTTTAACCAGTGCTGCCTTTATAAATCTATTATAAATTATATGGTCCACAGGGGCTCAGACAAAGCAAGCACATGGGTAGAACAAGAACTGGGTCAAAGCTAGCTTGAACTCTAACCCTGTCATGTTGCAGTATGGCTGCTGGCTATAGCAGTTGTGACTATGCTCCATCCCTCTCTAAATCCTTAAAGGAAACCTATACTCCCAAAATGAATACTTAAGCAACAAATAGTTTATATCATATTAAGTGGCATATTAAAAAATCTTTTTGCAGCGTCTGCATCCGACAGTCGTGTCACGTCACATCAACACTGCAACACGAACGACAATAGAATTACTTACCTTATTTCAGTCGCATCTGACGCGACGCCTGCGTTTTTGCGCAACGTGTCGGATCGCGCCGGAATCGTCTGTGGAGTCCTGCCCTAACAGGAAGAAAAGTGTTGAAGAAAAATACAGAACTCTGTCTGTTAATTGGCTCATGCGACCTAACAAGTATAGTTTGTTTGTCATTTTTGTGTGAATCGTATGATCCTAGGGGGCTGCCCTTATTTTTTAAAATTTTCTATTTATGATTACCCAATGGCACATACTACTAGACAAGTATATTATTATGAAAATGGTTTATTTACATGAAGCAAGGTTTTCCATATGAGCTGTTTTATGCAATATATTTTTATAGAGACCTACATTGTTTGGGGGTATAGTTTTCCTTTAAAGAGATACTGACACCAGAAATTAAACCTTTTTTTAAATCTACCATAAAACTGACTTTGCATGCTAATTATAATTTTGCCATAAAGTATTTGCTATTATATTACCTATCTTACTCCCTGTGTTTGTCTATGAGGGGGCTGCCATATTTGTGCTGCAGGAGTCCGTTAGCGTTAGAAACTTTAACTGATAGGCTGAGATGGGATAGTCAGGTTGGCAAAACAGTCAGGTTTAGGAACTTCCACTAACAATTGTATATTTTGTATGTATATTTTTATTTGTATAGCGCTCCTTGAGGGCAAATGCCCCTAACTCTTTACTTACTCCTTTGTGCAGATTCTGTCCAGCGTAGTTCACGGCAGCCATCTTCTTCTCTTTGGTAAACTTCGGAATGAGACCAGCGAATCGGCGCATGCACAGTTGGAGAAGTTTTCGCGACAACTGTGCATGTGCCAAAACTCAGAAAATTGCAGAAGCACCGGTCTCATTCCAAAGATTACCAAAGCAGCTGAAGATGGTGCCCGTGAACGCTGCTTCACAGAATCTGCACGGAGGGGTAAGTAAAGAGTTAGGGGCATTTGCAAGGGGGGCAGCTAGGCTGGGGGGTCTATGTAGGTTAGGGGGGGTAGGGTTTTTTTTTTTATTAAGGGTTTGTTTCTCCTTTAAGGCTTCCTCTAGATATGCAGCAAAGGTAAACAGATTATGTGATAACCCAGTGCAGGGATTTGCAGAATTAGTATAATCCACACAGAGATGACAGACTGAAGGGTAGAACTCAGCTTTATTAATGACTCTCAACACTGCCTGCTCCTCCCCATTCACTTCCTCTTCCTGTGCCCACAACCTTTCTCATTATTCCACCCAGTGCTAAGCTCCTAGTGCATATAAAAATGAACATTTAACATTCTTACAGTAATGGATGGAACAACATTACATCTTGCACTTCTCGGCGCCCCTAGGCCGCGCGGTCCAACCAGGCGGCCGCGCGTTCCTAGCGCCCGGCTTCCCAGCGCGCTGGCGAAAAAACGCCGGCGCAGCTGGTGCAGTTGAATGGCGGCTGGGCGGCATGCCGCCCCTATTTCTTTGCCGCCCTAGGCCCGGGCCTATGCGGCCTTGCCGCAAATCCGGGCCTGGTAATTTACCATTACATTGCTGAGTGTAAGAACACCAGCTCAGGCAATTGTCATACAATTTTCACCTGAAAATTTGCACAGTTGTGTTTTCAGAAGAGATTTGTGTGATGGTAACCTGGGATGCCATTTTCACTGGGGAGTACCAGATATCACCCCATGTGCCGTTCCCCTTAGTAAACTAAACTTAGGTTGCTTTAGGCAGTAGCCCTATCTACCAAAGAGGCAACTTAGAGAACTGAGGTATTAAAAAATACCAACATTTAAAAGACTTATTTTTAAATGTTAAAATTATGAGTTCTGTAAAACGGTAAACTTTCCCTTCACTTTTACACATTTTAAATTATATTTGAATTGAATAGTAATTCAATTAAATGCATTAAGTTGAAGTCGAGGTTAAGCTATACATGAGAAATATGATGCATGTACACAAAATGTTTAATAACTTTAACCTCTACTCTACTGTGCCATTCAGTGGTGTAACTAGAAGTTACTATATCGCAGAGCAAAATTTTTTCATGGCTTCCCAACAGTCCATGAAGGTGACATAATTTGAAGGTGCACTACCACTATCAGCTCATAGGACGTTTCATGTAAACAAAAAAATTGATTTGTTTCCCAGAATGCTTTCTGTTTTGCATAGAAAGGTAAAAGAATAATAACCATTTCTCAGGCTGTCTTCAACATCAGTATGCTTTTGCATACTACCATTGCCAGTCTCTTTGGAACATCTTGACATTGCTTCTGAATGCAATTTATCCTGAAATCTTTAGCAGTGTCCTGTGACTATTTGGTGTGGCAGCAGCAGCAGCATCCTTGTGGTTAGCTCCTCGGTTAGATTCCTTCATCTGGTGCAGAAGTAACAACCCTCAGGGGATAAAGGGAAAACCTCAGACTTTTGTAACTGCTCTTGGTTACATGACAATAACAGCCCTGCCAGGGCAATGTGCGGTATATAACAGTAGCTTGTCATTTGTAGACCAGCAGAAGAACTTACTAAGCATAACAGGTAACTAGTAATTGTTAAAAAGGGAAGCCTTTGCCAGTTTTCATTATTAGTAGTAGATGCAAAAAAGCAACATATACTGATATAATAGGATCTGTCACATGGAATAAGTGGGACCCGTGCATTTATGTTCAGGAAATGTTTCTGTAATTGATATCACCATACCCTTAACATTGTTTGACAACTAATATGGATTCAGGCACAAGGCACTGTTTTATTATTTCAGAGAAAAAGGAAATGTGTGTTTGTGTATGTGGCCTGATCTACAGCTTCAGTGCAAGAGCAGTTCCATCCACTAACTTCTGAGAGTGTGTTTCCACCTGCATTATCACACCACAATGAATATCAGTTTCAGATAGTATTAAAATACCACCATGTACATCATACTTAAGCTTATTTTTCAGGTTAAATTCTCCTATTATGCCAAGACCCTTCCAATAAAAAACCTTCAGGAAAACTCTAAAACCAACCCTAAAGCCATTCAGGAAAACCATTATTATGAATTCTAAAGCAGTTTGGGAAAAGTTAGGAAATGGTAACAGATGTTAAGAGTGTTGGATTTTAGTAGTCGCTGTCCCTCTGCTGCACCCAGTATAATTCACCAGTACCCACAGTTTTAACAACTTATTATGAACAAGCGACATTTCATCTACAAACAAACTGAATAATTTGTAGGAGCAATGAGGCTGCTTTACTGCTGTCATCAACGTCTCATGCTCTGAAATAGCGGCAAAGCAATGGCAGAGCTGGACACCCAGCAAACAGTACAAACACCTTGTATCTTCTTACTCTTCTGGTCTGTTATAAGCACCCCTCACGAATATAGTGCTGCTAAACACAGGTGGCACTGTATTCATGGGATAAGTACAGGTCTCTGGGCTCAGTTTTGGAGGGAAGATACCTGTTGAAGTTCATCTACATAAAAGGCAGGGTGCAAAGTGCAAAAAAAAAATGATAGATTGCACCTGTTTTTTATGTACATTGTACCATGCCTTTTGTGTAGTAAATTACCCTTAATGTGTATATAGTACAGTGCATTGCCCATACATGAACAATTTTGTAGCTCAAAATAGTGGTGAAGGAGAAGCAGGTTGCTCCTGTGCCGTATTGTGGTTAATTGTGATTTTTTTTGTGTGTGTTAATCTATTTTTTTTATTAAAAGTGTATTAACACTTACTTTTTTTTCCCCCTGAATATTTTCCCCTAAACTATATATATATATATATATATATATATATATATATTTATTTATTATGTGCCCACTGACCGAGTAAAAGGATACCGTACCCCAGCATGTATTTTGCATTTTTTTGTTGATATCGGTCAACAGCAGTATGATTGGAGCAACAGTCGGTGAACCAACCAATGGAAAATTTCTGTCAGGACCAATCATCCTTAATCTACCAGGATGACAGGCTTATGCTCAAATGGTCAGTCATTGTGGTCAAAATTGGCCAAACTGCCCAACCAAATCTGGGCATGAATGGTCAGTTTAAGCAAGTGAGAAAACAAAACAGCTTTGCAGAATATACAGTAAGTATACAGCATAGAGTATAGATAAAGTATATTTTTTGCCACCTCCAATATTTGCTTTTATCTATTATGTTGTATTTTTGTCTGTGATGAAGCCTGACTTTTAACCAGCCCCTTCAAGTTGTAGGGAGCTCTGCATACTAGATTGATAAACATAACATAGACATGTTAGAAAGTACACAAAGGTAACTCAATACAATATGGTTGCTTGGTGGCATGGCTTTATAGGCTTGGGTAAGTTCAATTGAAATGAAACCTTACAAATATACATAGAGCTCAGTGATGAAAATAGCCGCTTCATCCTTAGTAATACACAACCTCTTAAACCTGCTATAAACCCTAAGCCCCCTTTAAATTCCTATTAATTTAGAAGAGTTTTGTCACCACCCTTACTTATTTTGACTTTGTTTATTGTTGCCGCCATTGAAACCTTTGCTGAGTGCAGCTGTTGTTGGAATCTACCGATCTCTCTCTATAAAGTTTTACTCTGTCATGTTCCCCCCAGAGTGCAGGCATGTTTCTCTCTTGTAACATACTAAATTGTTACAGGCTTTCCACTCGAGCTCAGGACTACTTGCCTTTGTTTGATGGGCTGCAGGAAGAAAGAGTTAAAGGCAACATATATGAGTAAGGTCTGAGAATGTTACAATTCCCATTTGGGTTCTAACTTTAGGCTGGACATTTAGCATGTGCCAATACTCTAATTCAAGCAAAAAGCTGTTCCTTGCCTCACTTCAAAGGAATAATACATTTTCTGACATTGGTGACTCTCTCCTCAAAGTACTCTGGGTTTTAGACTGTCACACATCACTACTGGAATCAAACCAGACGATTATAATTTAAGTGATGCCCTTCTTTTGACTTTCCAACAAGGGAGTGTATTAGGACTGACTTTTTATTTTATTTTTCTTGGAAAAACTTAGTCATTGGATTTGAATTTCAAGTCGAGGTAGCAGCAGAAACTCTGGGTATGAAGTTAAAAGAAACTCATATTCATTTGTGTAATGAATATTTACAAACAAGAGTTCTGATATCAGTTTATTGCTCTTAAGACCGTACTAATATATCAGAAGGGTTTCATACCATTTTACAGGTTATAAAGCAAAAAGAAACAACTGGGAACCCTGGTTCATACAATCTAGGGGGGCAGAAGACAGATTCATTTCTGCAGCATTTTACAGAAAAAAAACTCAATTATTTCTAGCAATAGAAACTGTACTTCTTCAGTAGTTAAATGCTGGCATTCTTTAGCCATTACATTTGCTCTGGCACTTTGCATACATAAGCAGAGATGAACAAAACTGTTTGTTCCTGGACTGGGACAAATTTAGATTAATTTTCCAAATCCTAATTGTTTGCTCACTGCCATTTATATTAACACATCAGTGCTGCTTTCAGTTCTTTGCTTTCTACCATAGCACATGCATGGGAAGATTCTGACTATATGACATTTGCAGGTCTCTTTTAAATTCAACTGAATAAATGCTAAACTGGGCACTAAAGGGTATATATAAAGCTTAAGCAAACTGTTCACAATCAGTGGCGTAACTACCGGGGGATAAGGGGGTGCGATTGGGCCAGGGCCTGCACCCCCTCAGGGCCCCCCTGGCAGCTCACGCGCCACGGCCCGCCCCCCTCTAGTTATGTCACTGTCTACAATCTCAACTATAATTAAGGGGTGGCTCACCTTTATGTTAATTTTTTGTATGTTATAGAATGGCCATTTCTAAACAACTTTTCAACTGGCCTTCTTTTTTATCATTTTTGAATTATTTGCCTTCTTCTTTTGACTCTTTCCAGCTGTCAAATGGGAGTCACTGACCCGATCTAAAAACAAATACTCTGTAAAACAACAAATGTATCAGTATTGCTACTTTTTATTACTCATCTTTCTATTCAGGCGTCTCCTATTTATATTCCAGTCTCTTATTCAAATCAATGCATGGGTGCTATGGTAATCCTAGCAACCAGATTGCTGAAATTGCAAACTGGAAAGCTCCTGAATAAAAAGCTAAATAACTCAAAAAACACAAATAACAAAAAATGTAGACCAATTGCAAATTGTCTCATATTACTCTCTACATTATACAAAACGTTACTTTAAAGGTGAACCACCCCTTTTATATTTAAGTTAGTCAAACCCATAGGTTAAATCAGTCTGCTTAAGATATAAATTAGTTGATGTAGTATTATAGATTTATCATCATAACAGTTTCCCATTAAAGAGATTAAAAGTTGTAAATTAAAGTGGCAAATTTACAAGTGACACCCGCAGTCAAGTGTTGTGCCATACATACCTACAAAAAGAGATTTACACTGTGCATGAGCTCCACCTGCGTTATGCAGAAAGAAAAGTAAAACTGCTGGCCTTAATAAATCCCCTTAACTTCCCTTTACATGGCCAAGAGCATGTATTTATATAAAGGCTATATACTGAATTGGTTCATTACTTCTGAACAAGAACCCACTGATCCACAATCACTAAAAGTACAGTATAAACATGTTTAAATGAATACGATCATCCTATGAGGGACAACAGGCTCTGTTTGCTGGAATCTAGTTCAGCATACATTCAGTGTATTTTTGACGCAAAATCGTAAAATAGTATGTTCTACTACACTGCTTAATTATGAATGTTACAGGACACGCTCCCTGAAACTACACACAGGGGGATAAGACCCCTACAATCCCCCCTTCAATCCTTAATAGCTCTTTATGCACAACACACTTTGGTTCTCTCACCACCAGTTTTCCGGAGTTTGCCCGGCAGGTTTAAAGATATTTATATATAAATAAAGGCTGGTTCTATGTTAATCGCTATACTGTTACATGCGCAAGAAGTGCCCATTCCACTAGTGAAGCAAAGAAATGATAATGAGATATCTGTCTGTCTGTCTGTTCTATTTTCCTTCTTATTTGATGGATTTCACTTTCTAAATAACAGCCCACTTAGCAGGAACTAGAAAGGGAATTTGCTTCCCCCCCCCTTTAAATTAGATACCCACTGTAAAAGGTTCTATATCCAGGAAACTTGCAAAATAAAACACTTATATAAAGCTTCAAATGTGACATAGACCTTGGTGACAATGTGCAATGAAACAGTGCATGGTACGGTTTATTTCCCCAAAACAAGATGTTGTTATAGCTCAGGTTCCACTGGCTTCAAATTGCTTGCTGAACTGTTGCAAGAGTGGTACAGGTTTGAGAGACTGTTTATATTAAGTACTTCAGTTTGTCACTGTATTGCACCACCACTGCCCAACCTGCAGGGAATGTCAACAGAATCCTCAGTAAACAAACAGATCTGATGCTGCCAAAATGTCCCAGCAAACTGAAAGCTGACCTATTGCTACCTAGAAAGTAAAAAGAAAATACCTTACCATTTTCTGGCAGTTACACCAATGCTACGGTACATTCAGGTAATTTGTTGTCAGTGAGCGGGAAATAAAGCCTCCAAACTCGCCTAATACCAATATAATGTAGGTAATTTCCACTGGAAAATGAGAAGAAAAATTATTTGCATAAACAATTATTTATAATATTATGCAAAAATATTTGCATTCATTCTCTGAGTGGGCCTACAGTTTAAGATAAAGGAGAATATTTTGTTGTATTCATCTTCGCTTAATTGTTTTGCTCCAATCTTATTCAGCACATGTTTCTCTGTGTATTTTTGTACGTGTGCAGTGTTTCTAATTTCTCTCCTCCCTTTCGCTCTCACTAACAGTCTCTCTGTCTCCTCTTTGTCTTTCCTTATCTCTTATCTCAGTGTTTATGTCCTAACTCCAAAGCACTTTCTCGATTCTCCATCCCCCACATGCAACCTCGCATCTCCCGCCTGCTTCTTCTCCATCTAACTAATATTCAGATAGATTTTTGTTCTTCTAACATTTGTTGTTTCTTTTGGTGAGACTGAGCAAAGAATGATAGCACAGATTAGCCTTACTTTCAGCATCTATGCACTTTCATACCATTGTTATAGTTTATTTTATAAGTGCAAACATATTCCAATATACTTTTAATTACTAATGTTTCTGATGCACCTTTTAAGTTGCAATTTATGATGGTGCTCTGCACCTTGAAAATGTTGGGAAAACGCCAGCACCTTTGAGGATTCCCCAAATATTCAGCTGTCATGTGTTGACAACTAGAA
Organism: Xenopus petersii; assembly: GCA_038501925.1. Lineage (NCBI taxonomy): Eukaryota > Metazoa > Chordata > Amphibia > Anura > Pipidae > Xenopus > Xenopus petersii. The sequence continues at coordinate 162,585,122 of CM076672.1, forward strand.
CTTAAGAAGAATTTCACCAACCACCCAGTGCTGCACTAGTGGCATAATTTGCTCATTCATATTATCTATATGTGCACCTTATTACTTCCAATGACACCCATGGGAGAAAAGGAATGAGGAAAAATATAACCATAGTACCAATGTAGGATTTACTTTTACTTGTTTCACAAACGTTCAAAACATGGACATAAAGGATTCACAGGGATCCTTATTTAGGATCCTGGTTGTTTCCTTGAAATTTAAAAAAAAAAAAAAAAAAAGCCTGCCCTAGTCTTCTATTAAATGAACTGCTATTCATCTCAGTTGGCTTTTTTAAACAAAACATTTTGGATGTAGCAGCCTCTATATACATAGTCAACTTACTTATCATTACTCAGAAAGGCTATATTAAGCTGCAACATTTTTATTGGCCTACAATTATAAAACAGCTACATGTGATGGTAGCCTTTTAACTGATGGGACTCAAGGAACTTTATAAAGCATCATCTATTGGTTTGTCCATTCTGGGCAGGTCTGAGCCAAGCATTGATCTCATTAAGCACTAGATTAATTGTCTATATATTTTGCTCAAGTGCTTAACTGAAAATAGCATGACCAAGTTATTTGCAGAAGAAATTTACATTCAATACAATGTGGGTGCATGTTGATATACGTCAGTTTCCCTTTTTAAAGAGACCTTGCAAAAAATATAAGAAGCAGAGCAGTTAAATCAACCTTATCTGAGATAGATGGCGCTGGTAATTAGCTAAGGTGTAAAGCAGAAATGCAGCAAGAGATTTTGGTTTCCTATCACTCCCTTTTTATCACATTTAGTTTTTTTTTTTACTATCATTAACTGAGAAAGTAATTGAAAAGTCCCAAGATTTATTTGACAGATACAGTGGGCTGATAATGACTGTAGTGATTTATAAACATGGCTGGAAGCAAGCTGGCAGTTTAACCTGTGCTGGTGCTGCAGCCTGACGGAAGTTATTTCATACACTCTTGTTGTCACTCACATTATTGAGCTCCAGAGTTGTAGCTCTGCAGCATTGGCTTTCAAAGAAAACAGCTCTGTCAATGCAACATAAAGTTTTTCCATGCATGAGAAAAGCCAACGTTATAAGATGTCACAGTAGAAGATAAATATGGGTGGTGGGTGGCATAGATGTTGCTTTAAAAGTACATAATAATGATCTTATAAGTATGACAGTAAAATATAGACATCATCAAAACAATTTAGTCATGTCTATACACCAGCTTCCCCTAATTAATTTAACATGTTTAATGAAATAACTTGTAAAAATGAATACACACCAATTAACACACACAATTTATATGTTTATATACACAAGAGCCATGAATATCATGTAAATTATATCCTTATAATACGCAAAAGCCATGAATATCTTGTAAATGATATGATGTCATCAGTTATAAACGGTGAGTAGTGATGTCATTTCTGTCACACGACTCACTGAAATTTGTGTATTATAATAAATAAAGTTCCCCCAGTTGCAAAATATGAGGATATTAGAAGTCACCTCGGAGTTCTATGACCTGTATAAAAACACTTCGTCCTCGGGTACTTTATTCACTTTATAAACGGTGCTTAGTGATGTCATTGGTTATAATCGGAGCTTATTGATGTCATTTCTGTCACATGACTCACTGAAACTTGTGTATTATAATAAATAAAGTACCCCTGTTGCAAAATATGAGGTTATTAGAAGTTACCTCAGAGTTCCATGACCTAACTCCTCGGTAACTTATAATATCCTTAATTTTACTAGAGGGGGTAGTTCATTTACTGCATAATACATAAAAGCCTTCAATTTCCTGTAAATGATATCCTTAAAATTGATGCTTCATAAAAATTAACAGGTTAGCTAAATCTTGCTCTCTTGGCAAATTTACACATCCAAATGGAAGGTGTTTGAAATTTTACCCCTTCTTAACTTTACCCATCCCCATCCCTGCCTTGATACCCAAACCCATATCCTTGCACACTAAGGGCACATTTATCAAGGGTCGAATTTCGAAGATAAAAATACTTCGAAATTCAACCATCTAATTAAAATACTTTGAATATCGAATTCTGTAGTCGAAGTAGAATTGAACGATCGAATGATTAAATCCTTTGAATTGAACTATTTTTACTTCGACTTCAAAAACTTAGAAAAATGCAGTAGAAGGTCCCCATAGGCTAACATAGCACTTCGGCAGGTTTAATTTGGTGAAGTATTGAAGTTGAAATTTTTTTAAAGAGACAGTACTTCGATTATCGAATGGTCGAATAGTCGAACGATTTTCGAATTGTTTTACTTCGAAAATTCCCTCGAATTCACTTCGACCCTTGATAAATCTGATAAAAAAAGCCGCTCTTGGTAACTTTAGGAGCCGAATTTCCAGTTTCTAAACCGGAAATTCAGCTTTTCTAGTGCAGAGAGAGCAATTTCGCTCTCTGTGCTAGTGATGTGCCCCCCACGGACCCCCGTCGGCGAAATTTTCAACGCTGCCTCAGGCGGTGTTACAGGCTGGAGCGCACCTGGTTGGAACATAAGGTATCGCAGGTAAAATCCCCCGTGGAGTTCTACCCTAAAAGATAGTCTTTTGGGGAAGATTAATTAAAGGGCGATGTGGCCGACGCTAGGGAAAATTCACCAGAAATACCAAGCACAGGTACATCTCCAATTTACAGGTGTAGAGGACAATTCACTAGTAAAAGAGTACATCGTTAGCGAAGTTTCGTTCCCTTTCGCCAGACGAATTTTTGCTCAGGCAAACAATTCAAATTTTCCAAATACGTTACCCCTTTCGTCAGAGTTTCCTTCGCCAGCTTGGATGTGGCGAACTGATAAGATGAAGCTACATCCTCCTCAATCTTTTGTCAGTGACATAAGTTAAAGTGGGATTGTCTTTAAAAAAATTTTGTTTGAACTTTTTTTTTTTTTTTTAACATTTGAGGGGCATGCCACATTTGTTTTAGGGTTGGCTCATGTCTAGGACAATAGAGGATCTCTTTTGTCTTTATTTTGCTTCCTTGGACATTTTTGAAGGAACAGTAATACCAAAAAATTAAAGTGTTTTAAAGTAATGAAAATACTGTATCATGTAATGTTGCCCTGAACTGGTAAAATGGATCTGTTTGCTCCAGAAACACTACACTATAGTTTATATAAATAAGCTGCTTGTGTAGCAATGGCAGAAATTGTAAAAAGACTATATGGCACAGGTTAAATAGTGGATAACAGATTACAGAAACACTACTATAGTTCATATAAACAAGCTGCTGTGGAGCAATGGTGGATATTGAAAAAAAGGCTATATGACACAGGTTAAATAGTGGTTAACAGATAACACCATAATGTTGTACAGATCTTAAATGCTATCTGCTGTGTAACCTGATCCTTTTCTCCTTTGAATGGCTGCCCCCATTGCAACACAGCAGCTTATTTGTATAAACAATAGTAGTGTTTCTGAAGCAAACACACCAGTTTTACCAGTGCAGGGCAACACTGCATTATATTTTTATTACTTTAAAACTCTTTAATTGTTTGATGTTACTGTTCCTTTAATAATAGTGGCCACTTCCAGCATTTGCACCAACATCTCTAATAAAGTCATATATATAAGACCTATATGTACCTGCTCTTTTCAAATTGACATAAGTGTAAGCATAAGTGTACGACCGAAGTTTTGCTAGGCAGAAATGAACGTTAGTAAAAGTTCGCTATGAAATGCTCTCGCTGAGGAATTTACGATAGCAAAACTTCGCCAGCGTTCGGCTGTCGAGACACATTTTAGTGAATTAGCGTAGTGGTAACATAGTTGCGCCTAATGAAGTTATGTGAAGTGTGGCAAAGCCTTTGCAAGCAAAAAGTCGCCCTTAGTGATTTTGCCCCTATTTCTCCTGATACTACTATAATGATCACAAAGAAAGATTATTATTTAAAAAAAACATTGCTTAGTGATGTCATTCATTATAATTAGTGCTTAGTGATGTAATGAGATGACTCACAGAAACTTGCGTAAAATTAAAAAAATAATGAACCAAATGCAAAATATTAGGATATTAAAAGTTGCTTTTCATGAGTCTGTATAAAAGGACTGAGACCTTGTTGTAAAACTCCTTGGTGACTCAATAGCCTTATAATTTAAAATAGGGGGTACTTTATTTCATATATATATATATATATATATATATATATATATATATATATATATATATATATATATATATATATATATGCAAACATAGGTGCTACATACCCTGTCTATAATAGTGTTGATTGTACTTGCTTGTTAAATGGTCACTACTGCATGCAAACTCAAGTATATATTAATACATTTTCATTACAGTATCTGTAGTGCCTCAGGTTGCCAGTCTCTGTTTTAGAAAGTATTTTAAATTCTAGAACAGGGATCCTAATAACATCACTAAAAAATATATTCACATGGCATGTGCTCTTTCTAGTTTTAATACATATATCTTGATCTCCCTTCTCCTCTTATCTCGCGTCTCTTAACATTTCTCTTTAATGTGAACGTCAAACACGCTCTTTGAATTGTTCTGATTCATGGATATTTAGCAGTAACAGGTCAGATGTGCCATTCATTTCCCCTCCCACATATATTAAGGAGGGTGGATTTCCTGGCTCTTTTACTAGAATGGGCCAGAAAATGAGACCAAAAAATGAATTTAAAATATCTGATGATTTTGTACTGGGGGAATTACAGTCAACAATGTTAGATCTATTCTTGGTCAGTGAGTTAATCATTTTATTCAAGAAAACACACATTTCTTTTGACAGTAAAATTGCTGAGAGGTCATTCTACTGCAAAGCTCCACTGTAATAATGGGCAGCATATGAAAAAGCAATGCCATAGTTGAAAGGTCATTTCCATCCAAAGCAAACAGAACTTGTGGGAGTGCCAAGTTACTATTCTAATTGTTTTATAACAGAAAAGTATTCATTGCACTAAATGATTAACGTATGGGCTTAAGAGACTCTGCGCAACTACAAAAGACTAACTGATTTCACATTGGTAAATGAACATAACCATCTTAAGGTGGCCATACACGGGCCGATAAAAGCTGCTGACAGACCAAGTCGGCAGCTTATTTGCCCGTGTATGGGGCCCTCTAATGGGCTTCCCCGATCGAGATCTGGCCAGATCTCAATCAGATGGGACTAAAAATCCTGTCTTATCGCGACCGCATCTCTTCAACAAACAGCCCCCACCAGCCCACTAAATACTGACTTTCTATGGGACCTTATAGCAGACCCTCTGGCATTTGCCAGAACCCACAGATTGCCAATCCGGGCCTTGACGGAGGGATATTACCAAATTTTTTGAAACCTGTTGGATCACAGAAATCACACACAGACGCATATATTGTAAGATATGTGTGTTAAAAGGTCACAATATTGTGGTTATTTCACAAGCATTAGGCTGGTGAAATGAAAACTCCAGGGAAAAGTGTGTTGCTGCTGTTATTAAAGCTGTGTAACTCTGTACTGGCCTAGGAAAAGATGGATAGTGGGTTCCTGGACTGAATGGAAGAGAACAGGGTGGGCTTCCATCCCTTGCTCCATTAGGTGTTTTGCAGCCGCCTAAGTTGAAGTTAAATTAAGTTGTAGTTAAAAGGAGGTGTGAGACTTCACCTCTGAGCTTCCCCCTAGAGACCTCCTTGCGTGGAGGAGGGTGAGGGGCCATGTGAGAACCTCCTTGAGTGGAGGGAAGGAGTCTTGTGTGCAGCTGGGAAAAGAGAGTGATTCCCCCTGTGTTGGAGAGAGCTCCAAAAGAACTGGAGAGGAAGAGAGAAACTCCTCCTAGAGATTGAATGCATACATTCCTATTTTTGCCTGACAAAGAGGCTCAGAAAGCTTAAAAATTGTTACTTATTCAGTTAGCCAATAAAAGGTATCACTAAACTTTACATTTTCTGCAATTTTTCAATGGCTAACACGGTACAACATCTTTAAACCTAGAGATTGAATGAGCCCCAGAGAAGATTCTGGGACTTGTGTCAAGTGAAAGCCGGTGAGGGCTAAAAACGTGAGTTTGTGAACACCAGTGAGGGTGTGAATTGGGACGGTGATTTCTTATGTGAAGCCAGTGGGCTGAAGATTGTGTTTGTGCCAAATAAAAGCCAGCAAAGCTGCATTCAAAAGTAAAGGAGGTGTTCGTGTCCTTTTCTGTGCTAAAAAACTTTGCCATGGCTATGGGTTTCGCTATCGAAATAAATATATATGTATATAAATATATATGCGCATTGAAAGGCTTAGGCACACACTTATAGAGTAACACACCTGGGTGCAGTTCAGTAACTGAATATGCACTCCAGGATATATCTTAAAAAAGACAACTTAATTATTTGATAAACATTTCGGTCCTCACCAGGGACCTTTATCATATATATATATATAAACAAATATAAAAGTCCTCTGCACTCAACCCATTATCAATATATTTAAGACAGAGACATTTTGTGCATACTGCTACTGAAAAATGCCTTACCCTTTAAACAAAACAGGGATTGTTTGTCCATATATTGCAATATATTTAAGCTGGCCAACTACGTCACAGTCATCCCATATCTGGCCAGTCGTATAGTCAATTTTCATTTGATTCATTAAGAATTCTATTGCTTCATTATCAATAAAAAAGGGACTTAGTTTTACCTGCAACTTACTTGCTGCTTTCAAAGTAAACCTCCATACTTGGCTGCCCTTTTATTAGACACCAGTGGGATCACCTGACTATAGCTGGGAAGGGTGGGAGCTACAACATGGAGCTGGTCACTGCTCCTGTATAACTATAACAAACAAGGGAAAGTTGTGCTCACCACTAATTTTTTAAAAACCATTAGGCGGGGGTGCAATGAGGGTGTGACCACAAAATACATATAGTCAACTACAAGAGTCCTCTGCACTCAACCCATTATCAATATATTTAAGACAGAGACATTTTGTGCATACTGCTACTGAAAAAATACCTTACCCTTTAAACAAAACACACACCTGGGTGCAGTTCAGTAACTGAATATGCACACCAGGATATATCTTAAAAAAGACAACTTAATTATTTGATAAACATTTCGGTCCTTACCAGGGACCTTTATCAAGATATATATAGATATATATATATATATATATATATATATATATATATATATATATATATATATATATATATATATTCATACCACAATAATATTTGCCCAAACTTTATATCTCATGACAATATCTGTTCATGTATCAGCGTTTTAAATAATTAGACTGAGATGCAATTGCACCAAAGCTGATCGCTCCAATTTGAAATCTTGGTTTGTCAGTGACCTCCAGTATGTATATGCATTCGTCAAACAGACTTGCAGTCTATAGACATCCTGTTGATGAGGTTGATGTAACAAAGCACTGCAATCCAGAAGTCCTTGTGTTGACCTAATAGCACAAAATCCAATGAATCTGCCCATGGGTCCATTAATCAGATGTGCTGCAAATCAGTCCATGTGTGGCCAGAGGGCTGGTGTTATCTCCACTCTGCTAAATTGCCCAAATAAATGTCTTATCTCTTATCTTCCAGCTCTAAAATAAACAACAGAATGCATGTTTCTTCAGTATAGCAGCAAACCAATCATCAAGGTTAGGGTAAGATGGACCAAAAGGAGCCGAAAAGTCCTTTTCCATGCAGAATATGTATGCATTCACATGTTTAATGCTACACCCACATCACTGCCTCAGAAGTCATGTTCCAATATTTTGCACTGCTGATATCTTACAAGGTTAAAACAGATGTCTGCAAGTCTGGATATGTGCTTTCAAACCAGCAGTTCTGGATACAAAGTTGGCCACAGGTACAAAAAGGAATTATTTGCATGTCTCTATTTAGAACTCCATAAGTGAGGGTCCACTCCTCTCTGGTTTTTAGGCAGTGTTATGTGCATAGCATGAGGCATGTTAATAACTTCTCATTTCAGAAAGCTGACTTTTGCATGTCTTCAGTATAGAAATCCAATTACTATCTAATGTAGAGACCAACTGAGTGAATGCACTATATGACGCAAACAAAGCCCTACAAAAAACAAAGCCCATTTAGACCTGTAACAGGTGTGGACTGGGAATCAAAATAGGCCCTGGCGTTTCAGGGATACAGAGGCCCAAACAGCCCACACAGAGGCCCAAAGAACCCCACCAGCCCACTAAATAGTGACTGTCTATGGCAACTTACAGCAGCCCCTCTGGCATTTGCCAGAACCCACAGATCTGGGCCTGGTCTGTAAAGAAATCTGTGGTCTTCCTTGCACGCTGCTAATAAACTGAGTGGCTTTATTTGCCACACCAAAGAATCTGTTTCTGTAGCCTTTGTACTACTGTGGACTTTAGCTTGGAAGGTTGTGGACATGGGGAGCCTAAAAAAATAGTTTCCCATTTAAAAACTTGACCACAAAAAAATCAAGGTTTAAAAAATAGGTCCCAAATGTCAGCTTTAATGAGTTTGCTTGTTTCAGAATCAGAGCCAGGATTGCAATAATTTAAATATTAGTAGGGTTAGGAGTGCTCAAGCCTTCTAATACAACTCTGTTGAGGGTATCAGGTGCTTAGTGTTTTCTTGCCAAACAGGTCCAGCATTCAATGTAGAGACAAGCCAGTAGCACACTGCAGTGAAACAAGTGAAATTGTTATTTATTCAGCCCATGTACATACAAGGTAAGGACAACGTTTCGGACCCAACTGGGCCCTTTATCAAGCCAGGGCCCAGTGGGGTCCAAAACGTTGCCCTTACATTGTATGTACATGGGCTAAATAAATAACAATTTCACTTGTTTCATTACAATCAGTGTGCTACTGGTTTGTCCCTGCAATAATGTAAATAATCACACTGCTTTCAACAGCAATTATATACAGAGAATTGGATGGAAAAGATGTAATTAATATTACATTTTCTATTATTTCTATGATAAAAGCAGTTTTTGGGTAGAGGACCCCTTTAATCTCTTGCAAACAGTGTTAACACTAAGGTTTAAATTGCAAAGGGTACTTTCAGAGTCAGATTTAGAGAAATGATGGTGGGCCAGGCACTACAGCAAAGCTGGGGTTCCCATGTTAAGGAAGGTGTTACTGTTGATCCGTGATCCCCAAGTAGTGGCTCATAAGAAGCATGATGCCCACAACCAACATTAATGTTGCTTCAAGTGGCCTCAAAGTAGGTGCCCATTTTTAAACTCCAAATTTTGGGTGCATAAAAAAACAGGTTTACTCCAAAAAGAGCCTCCTACAGCCTAGCAGTTCACATGAAACTACTAAAACCCACATAAAACCATAAAAAGCCAACTCCTGGTGCTGGCAGTCTGTAGTATTAGGCCATATGGATCTGGCTAACTTGATAAGCAATAGCTCAGGCATTTCCCTTTCGTATCAATGGGAGGTGCCTGAGGTCATTTAGGGTGGTATTCAGTTTGATGCATGTGCCGCCATCCATAATTTATATTGATAAGACACTGGGCCCAGAGTTCCGCACACATTTCTTTTGGAGTTCCAAGAGGAAGAAAGAAGCAACAGATGTTGGCTCAGAGGTTGTACCATGGGAGATATAATGCTCTCCTTGGCATGAGACACTTCTCACACCTCACCTAGCGGATATCCCACAAGGCATTCTGAGGGAAGTGGATTCAATGAAAAGTGGTTTATTTAGGGAAGGAGAGATTAAAGAGCCATTATCATAAAGATAAAAAGGCTTTATGGTCTCCTGAAAAAAAGAACTTGGGAAGTCAGTGTTCAAAGAAGTGCAGGGTTGAATACAGTCTAAAAAATGATGAGGTTGGCCTGGATGATCACATTAATCACACGACTTGCTCCTGATCAAACCAGTCTGGTATTCTTTATGGCAGAACTCCCCCCATCCAATGCTAACATTTAGAATAAGCAATACGGGTTTAGGAATGATTGCATTAATATGGCACATTTATCTAAAGTGTTTGAAGTACACTGTGCATTAGTATTTCTAGTTTGGGGTAAAGGGTCTTAAATAACACAAAAACGTTTGTGCTTCTGAGAGTTTATGTAAATAGGAAATGTTTCCTGTTTAGTCCCATTGATATTTAATAATGGCCATAAACATATATGTACTGAGAATTAGGACGCTGGGGCTCATTTATAAACAGTGGACAAATTTGCACCTTGGAAGTAAACCATAGCAACCAGTCATTAGCTGCAGGTTGAGCACTGAAAGCAATCATCTGATTGGTTGCTGTGGGTTGCTGGTCAAATTTGCGCACTGTTTATAAATGAGCCCCAATGTCTTTAGGGAGCAAATATCTCAATACTGCAATACTCAATTATCTAAATACTGCACTTAGTATATTCATACTATACCTTGTTGCATATAATACATGTAGGGCACAGGGCAACGACCATAACTGCCATAATGAAAGGTTCATTTTAATTCATTTTATTGTATAGGATTGATACATTATGCATGGCTATATAATGTAAGGTTAATCTTGTGAAAAAACACAGATCAAAAAATCAGCCCCTTCCTTGCCTGCACCTGGAACCACTGTGTCAGTCCAGGTGCAGGCACATGTGGTGGGTTTCAGTGCCAACAATTCCCATGCACTGCAATAAAAGTATTTGTGGGTGCATTGTCACTCATGCTTGCCCCAGTGTTTTTTTGCCTTTTGCAGTTCAAGCCCCATAGAGGGACAATAAGTAGTCCTGCCAGGGGCCCTGACATCTGTAAAAGCAGGGCTTCTGCTAAATGCAAGGAGTTTTGGATGGTGGAGGGGGGTCAGGATGTAGTAGAAAGGCTGGGAATAGATTGTGTGGAACCAGTGTTAGAAGTTTCTTCAAATTGCCTTAACTGGAGGCAACTATTCTCACTTCTGTGTCATTGGAAGAGGGATTCCCGTATAGCAGAAATTCCCCATTTTCTGGTCTGACCCACCTTGCTGGTGGAAGAGCTCAAGTGATGGAGTAAGTATGGAGGCCACTTAAAGCAATATTTATAGTTTATTCACATTATACAGTACATATAACCGGGAGTCCCTATTAAATGTTAGAGTGAAGTTTAACGTAATTTATTTCATGTTGTACTAATCTGGCAAAGTTATCCCTGGCAAAGTAACACAAGAGCAGACCCCAAAAAGGATAAAACCTACTTCTGTACAGTATAATGGGGAATGCCTGCTAAAGTTTACATATATTTGATCAGTTCTTTTTTCCCTGGGAAACCTGCAGACATTCAAACTCCTGATGTACCATTTTTGGATACAGTAATTATAACTAGGCTAAAAAATACAAACCCCAAAGCAGCAACACCATTTTGTGCATTGCTGCCACCAACCAAAAGATGGCCTAATCAAGGGGTCATTTGCAATGACTATTCATTGGGGGGGGGGTACACACATGCAGATTATACTGCTAAGGATACTTTATCTAAATATATCTTAAACTTGGACAATGTATTAAATTAATTTGTGTGCTTCTCTCTGGTTATTGTAACTGGTTTTAGCACACCTAATGAGCTGAGAGCCAGCACCTTCAAGTTCAAACTCAAAACTATAAAAATGTGTCAATAAACTGTTTGATACAGTCTACTGTAAAACAAAAACAATTGGATGTCTGTACTTGTGCAAGTTGGAATCCCAGTTTGTGCCTCCTTGAATCGTTGTATTCTGGTGATTCCCAAATCTCATGGCCCTTACAGTGCGTGGGAGCCTTTTGAATACTTAATAAATATGCTGGCATACATACCAAACAAAACTGGATGTTAGCTACAGGCACGAGTCACCCAGGAGTCTGCGCCAGCTGTTATTTTTATTCTATTGGGAGTAAAGCAATCAATGAACCAGCAGGGGTGTCCGGCACCCTTTAACAGCTTACATGTGTTGGGGGTAAGGCAATGGGTCGGGACCCTGCTCTACAGCGGGATTCACGTATTCTAAAACACTCTGAGAGAGATGGAGCTATTTTATGTTTTGCATTTAGCGAATTTCTGCCACTGAATTAATGCATATCCCCTTGTACTGTAAATCCTCCCTAGTGCCCTGCATAAGGAAAGTGGAAACCAGAGATTACACAAAAGGAATAAGTCCCCGATGAGGTCTCACATGGTAAAACATCCCAGGCTACAGACGATCAGCCTAAAATAAACTCCTAAATACTGAAATAAAACAAGATCAGCGGATTTGGCCTGGGGTGCCCATGCTGGATCTAACACTTCGGGGCAGATTTACTAAGGGTCGAAGTGAATTTTTTAAGTTAAAAACTTCGAATTTTGAACAATTTTTTGGGTACTTCGACCATTGAATATGCCTAACTTCAACTTCGATTCGAATTGAGAATACTTCGAATATTCGACCATTCGATATTCAAAGTACTGCCTCTTTAAAAACTTTGAATTCGACACTTCGCCAACTTAAACCTGCCGAATTGCTATGTTAGCCTATGGGGACCTCCTACAACCTACAGCCAACATTTGGCTACGTTTTTAGAAGTCGAAGTAAAATTTTTCGATCAATCGATGAAATTGTTTGATCCAAAGGATTTCATTGTACGATCAAATGATTTGACTTCGACTGAAATCGGCCAAATTCGATTAAGAAAAATTCGACTTCGACATTCAAAGTAATGCAATTTGATGGTCGAATTTCAAAGAATTTTCCACTTCGAAATTCGAGCCTTGATAAATCTGCCCCAAAGAGCTACACCACCCCGTTATGGTTTAACCCAGTGGTCCCCAGCCAGTAGCTCATAAGCAACATGTTGCTCTCCAAACCCTTGGATGTTGCTCCCAGTGGCACCAGAGTAGGTGCTTATTTTTGAATTCCTGGCTTGGAGGCAAGTTTTGGGTGCATAAAAACCAGGTGTACTGCCAAACAAAGCCTTCTGTAGGTTACCAAGTCCACAGAGGCAGGGGTGATCCGTGAGCTGCTGCCGCCTGAGGCTTTTTGCCGCCCCTTGTAACTGGCCATTCACTGCCGCCTGAGGCAAGGTGCTCACCTTGCCTCATGGCAGGAACGGCCCTGCACATAGGGGCTACCAAAACGCCAATAACAGCCCTTATTTGACAACCCCATGGACTTTTCCATGCTTATGTTGCTCTCCAACTCTTTTTTACATTTAAATGTGGCTCACAAGTTAAAAAGGTTGGTGACCCCTGGTTTAACCAATCTTAAACCCCTTGTTACCAGCACAACATGGTTTGGTCTTCACACAAAAGCACCTGGCTCATCTCCTGTTACTGGTGCTTGTACTGAGGCACAGTTATTCCCGAATATGGTTCATAGATAGCACTAATGAGGGCCCTGGGGTCAGGAGTTAACCAGACTGGGAATATATCACATGCAAAAAATCCTAAATGGGCCCCTCTGAACTAGTCACATAAGGAATGGAATGATGGGGGTGGGCAGAAGGGAGGCAAAAGATGGAGGTACAGGTATATTGGGAGAAAGGAAAGAGATGGAAATACAGTAAAAGCAATGTGAGTCTATGTCATACAGGAGTGGAAAGAAACTATGTGAGTGTAAAATAGTCTATATGTGTGAATGTATGAGTGTGTGTGTGTGTATGAGTTTGTGTGTGTGTGTGTGTGTGTGTATGAGTTTGTGTGTGTGTGTGTGTATGAGTTTGTGTGTGTGTGTGTGTGTGTGTATGTATGGGTGAGGGTCCACAGGTATGAAAAAGAGAAAGAGAGGAGATTATGCCATTTAAAAAGCTGACAACATGGCGAATAAAAACAATCTGTTGTTGTATTTGCTGAACTAAAGCCACGGCAACTTTTAGGAAAATAAAAGTCTGTAAGTGCTTATTCTCTATTCGTGTTCAGATCCCGCCGGCCCCATTTCTAGAGTGTTAATGGGTATGTTATAATATTGTCCTCTCTTGCTTCCAAATTGTAGTCGTAAAATGAATTTTAAAAGACTGAGTGCAAATATAATTTAAGGCGGTTGGCATCATTAAATTGTGAAGAGAAATGCATGATTCAAAAAGAAAAAAAAGTTACTTAAATTTCAGGAGGAATAACCGAGATATTATTTTTTAAATTAAGGATTCAACGGGCAAAATAAAGGCCGACAGACAACCGCAGAGACAGAGGATCCAATTGGAAATCCAGACCTGCCCATTCGCTATGTATTCTATTTATTACGCCATATTCACAGTTTATACCAAAAAAGGATAATAAACAATAGAAAATCAGTATGTCTGTTAGTTTCTACTGATTTTTTTAGAATACATCATACTCTGCTTATTTTAAAAAATATACAATTGTTTTTTTTATGCACAATGCTCGTTATTAATTCAGTGTATCTATAGTAATAGAGAAGCAAGTCCAGTTTCTTTGAAGTTTCTCGTGTAATTATCCAGCTATGTCATTTTCCTATCATGTATTTTATCTTGTATTTTTATATAAAACACACACATGCTTGTTAGTTTTTATTCAGATCCTATGACGGCTGTTAAAATGCGACTTGTTTTGTTACTTTGGAAAACGTATTTGACAATAGTAATCGTGTACTTTATTGTGATAATTTAAAAATGTTTCAATTCATTTTGGGTCATAAGGAAAAAAAAAAAAAATGAAAATGTTATTTTTTTATTCATCCATATTCTCCATCTGGAATAGTTCATTTTTCTGTGGATAAATAAGGCAAATCTTGGAGTAAATGCAGTCTGTTTCTTCTGCATCCCCTGAGCGCAAAGTAAAAAATATAACGAATAAACAGTATCAAGAAAATGTACTGTAAAATGAAATAGAAGAAGAAGAAAAAATGGATAAGGAAAGTGAGAAGACAGGACAGATAAGGCGAAACAGAAAATCATAATACATAAATAAAAAGTGTAATAAAAAAATAGAACACCAAAATAGTGCATGGTTGTTACAATAAGAAGTGCTAAACACACTTCCCACTTTTTATGAAGTGAATAAGAGGAAAATATTTATAAGGAGAACAATGAAATAACCTTTAACGAGCTGGCTGGGAGAAATTCTGTTTTGGAAGCCACTGCAAGAAAGAGAATGTTTCCTTCCATGTGATTGCTGCGCGGATGTAGCAAGACTTTGTCAGCTCTGTTTGTCTGGAAGGAATCAATTGATTGGCAGTTGTCTGATAATCCTGAGCTGCATCCCTTTATATCACATGGTTAAAACAAATATATCTGATCATCTGCATAAAAAAAAAACAATGGACTAAAAAAATAATAAATAGACTAAAAAAAAAACACCACATATGTGTGAGAAAGAGAAATTGGTAAGTCTAAATTCGATTAACAGATTCGATCAATAATGCTTTCAATGGGTGTGTGTGAGTTGAGGGGCTCTAATTAACAAGACACGTGACAACGAGCTGCTGCACTTGGCGATTAGGGGCACCAGAGAGTTTGTCAATAGTCTCTACTAAGCAGTCTGGTGGTGGCTGTTTTGTTAGGAACCTATGTTTGTGCTTCACATACAGACCAATTACAACTCATTTCACAAATGATTTTTAATTTTTAAACATGAAGTATCATGTTTTTACACATTTAAGCACCTATCTATGAGCTGGCTTGAAAGGTGGCTAAAATGTGTTATTTTCTCATTCAGCTAAGCCTATATAAATACAAATAATACTGATGCCACAGAGACCCAGCTTCTGTGAACAATTACATTGCCATTTTCCATTCTATTTTTTTTTTAACTCTGAATGGTAAGATAACTGGCAGAACAGACTGGGAGGCCGTCTCAATGGTTGGGCAGTATCCATCCAAATGAATACAGGGGCTCTGCGAGCCAAACGTTTTTATTAGAGGGATACTGTCATGGGGAAAAAAAAATTTTCAAAATGAATCAGTTAATAGTGCTGCTCCAGAAGAATTCTGCACTGAAATCCATTTCTCAATAGAGCAAACAGATTTTTTTATATTCAATTTTGAAATATGACATGCGGCTAGACATATTGTCAATTTCCCAGCTGCCCCAAGTCATGTGACTTGTGCTCTGATAAACTTCAATCACTCTTTACTGCTGTACTGCAAGTTGGAGTGATATCATCACCCCCTCCCTTTCCCCCCCAGCAGCCAAACAAAAGAACAATGGGAAGGTAACCAGATAGCTCCCTAACACAAGATAACAGCTGCCTGGTAGATCTAAGAACAACACTCAATAGTCAAAACCCATGTCCCACTGAGACTCCTACAGTTACATTGAGAAGGAAAAACAGCAGCCTGCCAGAAAGCATTTCTCTCCTAAAGTGCAGGCACAAGTCACATGACCAGGGGCAGCTGGGAAATTGACAATATGTCTAGCCCCATGTCAGATTTCAAAATTAAATATAAAAAAAATCTGTTTGCTCTTTTGAGAAATGGATTTCAGCACTGCTGGAGTAGCACTATTAACTGATGTGTTTTGAAAAAAACATGTTTTCCGATCAGGATCCCTTTAAAGAATCACCGAATCAATGTGACTGATACTGATACTTTATTATCACCCACTACACCTGCTCTGACTTGGACTCAAGCTCTCACTTCAAAGCAAATATTGAAGTCAGGGTCCTAAATATGGTCTCCTCTATCCGGCTTGTGCCAGGTGGAAGCTGTAAAAGTCATATTCACTTCGAGGCTGGGCATGAAAATGCACTGTATATTTAATGTACAGTGTAATAATGCTGTAGCATATAAAAATCAGTGCACAGTAAAATGTTGATCAGAAAAATATAGGCGGAATGGCAAGAATTATACCCGCATCATTGGCACCAAAACCAAAATGAAATCCACTGCTCATCTGCTCCAGCCTGAATAGTTCCATAATCACCTACACTAAAATAAATAGCAGATAGATAAATAAATTAATAGATGGATGATTAGAAAGATGATAGATGGATGATAGATAGATATAGATATAAAAACACAAATATCTAAACATTATATGCATTAGGTTTGGGTGTATCTTATATATCATTTGGAAGATTTGTTGAAAAATGTGCCCCTTCAAACTGCAAGCTCTTTGGCTGAAACAACAATGCCAATAGCAGTGCCAGAAGCACAACAGCCGCAGATAGTAGCACAGGGAGGGGAGCAGAGTCAGTGTGTATAATGTATGCAGCTAATAGGGCCACTTATAGTAGTCATAACAAACACATCCCTGATGGCAGGCACATAGGCCGGGAATGGGTTAAGGCAGCAGAGTGAATAAGAAACAGAAATAACCCCCAGTGATATATCTGATTGTGCCTCCATTTCCTGCCCCACTCATAAACTCCTTTTTCTCATTTGATTTACTGCGCATCTAGGAACCTGCTCGCAGGAACATGTGTTCAGTCTTGTAGAAATGAACCATAAAAATCAAATTGCTGCAGCCTGCAAGTCCCCAAGCCTGCCCTCTGTTTATTGGTACTTAATGGGAGAATCTGCTCTGGCTGGGCACTGCACCCTCATTGTGGAAAGCATCAAAGGGGCCCTTCTGTAGGCTGGCCAGGAAACCTCACAGGAGGAAATAACAGTGGTATGGCTGGGGCACAGGCACATCCAGCTAAAGGCACATACCAGCCCCCCATCCCTGCTGTGACATTCATAGCCTTCTCCCTCAAGTCTATCGACAATCAGTTCTTCCTCCATCTCTGGTTTTGGGTATGCTGTGTCCCAGCATGTGAATTGTACTTACAATTACCAAGGGCACCACATTAAAAATCTCCCTCTAAGTCTTTTACCTACCAATTTATTATCAGCTGTCCATTAATCTACCTTCATCTATATCCACCTATAATTTATCTATACTGTCGATATAATAAAATGTCATTATCAGTTCTATCTATCATCTATCTATCTATCATCTATATATCTATCTATCAATCAATTATCTATCATCTATCTATCAATCATCTATCTATCTATCTATCAATCATCTATCTATCAATCATCTATATATCTATTTATCATCTATCTATCTATCTATCAATCTATCTATCTATCTATCTATCTATTTATCATCTATCAATCATCTATTTATCATCTATCTATTAATCATCTAACGATTTATCTATGTATCAATCATCTATCATCTATCTATCTATCTATCTATCTATCTATCTATCTATCTATCTATCTATCTATCTATCATCTATCTATTAATCATCTATCTATCTATCTATCTATCTATCTATCTATCTATCTATCATCTATCTATCTATCGATCTATTTATCTATCAATTATCTATCTATCTATCTATCTATCTATCTATCTATCTATCTATCTATCTATCATCTATCATCGTATTTCATCAGCCATTGGCTATTTTTCTCCCCGTACTAGAGGTGTATAAATGCACAGTAGCCAACAGTTTAGTTAAGGTTGGTTGACACATTCCATTATAAACCTCATTTCTAGGTGTTTATAACTTTGCATTGGTTTGACAAATACAGATGAAATGTTGCCAATATTTTTCTTACGGTTCAGGCTCAGGTACAATATAAAGCTCTGGCTAGTTCCACTTAGTTCTAGCGACTCGGGGACGAAGCTGGTAATAAAATTGCAGTTGCTTATACTTTTATATATGTATAAAAGTTTAATTCGAGATCCGCATGTCCACTATACGATCGGAACCAGCAGCCCCACCATGTGCTTGTGGGTGCAAATACACATGCAAACATCAGTGTGGCACCGTGTTCCTTTTCTTATTTTCCCATGTAATATCTCAATTGCCTTGGATTTTCTGTGTCACTTAGAATCTTGTGCTCCTTAATCCACCCACAGGCACACAACAAGTGGTTTCTCGGGTGCCCAGAATAAGGATGATTTAGAAGTTTGCTGAGCCTGATGCAGAGCATGTGCGCACACAGAGCGCTATACATTCAGCACAGAGCCCTCTTAATGAGCTGAGCGCTCTAATAGCCTCAATCACATGTAATGCAGAATGCACTTATTATAAGGGATTAAGGAAAAGCCAGACTTTATGGATAGCATTCCCACTGCATCTGGCCCAAAAATACCCAATTTAAAGCATGACAAACATTCATTTATTTCCTATTTAAACTTCTGGCTATCAAGCTGGATTTCGGTTTAACCAGAAAAAACACAACTTATTTTTCAGAGGCGAATGATTTTAATTAAGTGTAGGAGCGGATTTTTTTCCCCCTCTGTATTTCAGTTTTGTGGCCTGAACCGGTGGCAAAGAGAAAAATCTGAGCGATTTAACTCTATCACTTCTACAATAGTAACTTCTGTGGTTCACTACCCAAAACTAACTATATATAAATATATCTATATACACACCTCAGTGAGAAATACCCAGACTATTCTCTAAACTGTATCACAGGGTGCCCCCCAGAGAGACTGCAGAATTATGTGTGTGTGCAATGCATCTCAGTCAGACACAGAGAGTGCGGCAGGAGAGACAGAGGTGTGTAGATGGATTTAAATGACCCACCTGGGTTCTCAGTTCTCCTAGTTACAATGTGAATATCTCGTTTTTGTTTTACATTTAACCGTCTAAAATCTTAATCCAGGTGTTGACTAAGTGTTTATCCACTCTGCCCCGTGGGATCATGGAATGAACGCCAGGAAATCTTGTGTATGGGATTTAACATGAGGAGATTGCAATAGCAGACTGATTGGGGACAGGCCAACTTTGCGCAGCGCTAGGCACAAGGATCGTAGCAGCAGCACCGCGCATGCAGCCAGACTACTTAGTTAATACTCACCGTAGAACAAGTATTTATCACAATATTACCCCCATTAATCTCTTACACAATGTTTTTCTTATAAGAAGCGATATTGAGATGTAGATAACTTAAACGTAAATTTGTAATACATAAAATAGATATATGAACCAGGTCACCACCCACAGGACTTATAATAAACGCGGCCAGAAAGAGTAATGTTGTTTTCCATAAATGCTGAAAAAGAAACATATGCACACAAAAACCTTGTAAACGTTAGCCGGACAAACGGTGCTTGGCGATCTCATCCGTGATGTTATTTGTCTCACATGAAACTTTTATATTATAAACAATTACTGACACCCTGTTTTTTTGTTAGTTTTGTTTTCCCTTTTTTTTAAAAAAAAATTAGGCCTCAGCACATCCTTTTGTAAAATCCTTATAACATAAGTTACCTTGGCGTTCCATGACCTTTATAAAAGAAATGGGCCTGAGGTCTCCTGTCTTTATATTGTCACAGAACACTTAATATATAAAAAATAATGTATCCTCTATTGTCAAACTATAAGGATATTATTAAGACGTAGAGGAGATCCATGACCATTTATTTCCATATTTTACAAAAGGGGTACATTATTAATTATAATACACACTATAATTTAGTGACAAATGACATCACTAAAAATTACTAAAGCGCCTATTATAACTGGTGACATTAATAAGCACCGTTTATAAGGCTATAATTTACAGAATATTCATGGCTCTTGTGTTTTATATATATATATATATATATATATATATATATATATATATATATATATATATATATATACATATATATATATATATATATACACACACACATATTATGTGTGTAGAATTGTAAGGCCAAGCTATGTGGCTATGGTGCACAGTAAGGTACATTCACATTTTTAAAAATACAATGAAGATGGTACTGTCAGAAATCCAAGTCTATATACTATATTCGAGTGTATATATATATATATATATATATATATACACACACTGTTTGTGTATCCTGGCCAAAGGCCTTTGATGTAGCCCAGATAAATGATCTCAGTGACAGCTCCATATAAATATTACAGTCACAGATCGGAGAGCAGCGTGTGTCTTCCGCAGGGATGAGCCATTGCGTGGAGCCGAGAGCAGCAGTTGGATCACATCTCCGTATATTGTGTATCAAGCGAAGAGCAAGGTAAACATGGCACAGGGGAATAAACACAAACCTACTCCAGTTCTAAGAGCGTTTAAATAGCGCCTGTGTACACGTGCAACCAAACATAATTAATAGGTGTGTTATGTAATACAGTCAATTCGTATTTTTTTTCCATCATTTGGTTTAATCTGTATTCCACCCAACGGGTACGATTGATTTGGCTAATAAAATCAGCACAGCATTTTTAATTTTTCTTACTGTACAGTCCTGTGTGGGTCCCACCCCAGCCAGTACATCAACAAGAATCACACTGTCACTATGTGTGGGATTCATTTAAAGAAATCAGCATATTGCCTATCCTAGAATAATTGCGAGCGGTGAAGGTGCAGATACAGTGTTGTTTTAGTGACCTAGAGAGGTTCAGTTTATTCCTGTTGCAGCGAAAATATATTATATAATGGAAGAATTGTTAATAGGTGATCTCAAATATAAAAAGTGATTATTTGTCCATCGAATGTAAAATGTCAAATATTTTTTGTTTTACCCCAGGCTGAGCTGGGGCCTTTTAAAACCAAGAAGTGTATTTTGCTGAAGGCTATTGTTATTCACGCGCGTCAAATAGCGTGGATTTTGGTGGTTCTGCCTGAATAATCAATATGTGCTGCTTGAGATGAAGGCGATGCCCTCTCACATGATTCCAGTTGCACTTTACTCCATCAATGCTCCGAGGCCGATCAGTAAATCTTCTAGCTAAGCCCACTGACTCCTCATTTTTAAACTGCAGACAATCCGGCAGCCCAATCAAACTGATGTCGACACTACTTGAATCAAGGAAAATGTTGACGTTTGCAGTCCTGACACAAAAACAAATTGTGTATGTGGAAAGTTGGGGGGTCGGCGAATAAAACTAGGCAAAAAAAAAAAAACAGTTGCAAACGAATTATAAAGGTCAGGTATGTTTTGTTGAGGCGCAGAAATTAATTTTACTCTAGCTGTTAAATCCACAAAATTACACAGAGTTGAGGAAAGATGCAAACAATAAGAGGTTAACCACATTTTTATGGGTAAAGCTGAATCTGTTTAATATAAAGCCAGTATGGGTTGTTAGCTGCATGACTACTGGCACACACTGGACAATGGAGGGCACTCAGGGGCAGGTGGTATTGCACCAGGGCAGCGTAGAAATGAAGTCATAACTTTGTGGCAGCATTTTTTTTTTAAGCATTTGCTTTCAAGTGCCCAAAGTGCTAATAGGTCAAGCAGAGACCAGTATGACCCCAAAACAAGTCGTGTTCCCATCAGCTTATTATAGGAAATTATATATATATATACTCTGTAGCTGCTGGAAATGTGTCCAATGCCATATCAGTTGTTGCTGATTTCTGCGTCCTGTGTGCATTTCTTTAAATATAAATGTGTCAAATTCAGTGTTTTGTTGTAACTTCTGCACGCTTTCCTCTACACGCACCCTCTCTCTTAAGTTTACTGTAAGACAAAACAAAGAGAAGAAACGAGAAGGAAAAAGAACCATCAGTCAAAGCAGAAAAAATAAACCCAAGCAGTGATAAAAAAATTAAGCAGCTACATACAGAGGCCACAGGCTACTAAGGAGTTAAAGTGCCTCTGAACTGGGTTATTGTCCCCACTACCCTTCACTGTACTAAAAATGATCCCCTTAAAAAGGCAAGGTTCATGCAGGTTATCTGCTGCTAAATATAACCCTGCCTTTGTTTCCTTCAGCGGGCATTGTAACTATCAGAGCTGCGGAGTTTATCCCCAAACTGTGTTACAGTGTTGACCTCAGTGCACAGTAATAACTGTCCCATCTCCCTCCTGCAACAAGGTCAATCATTGGCTTTAATTAGGGAAGGCCTGACTCCCCCAACCCCCGGTGCAGACTCAGTCAGTGGTGTATCTAAGAGATAGGAGCGCTCCCATCAGCAGACACACAGCACAGGCAGGCCGACGTGACGTCACACACAGCTCACGCTGCTCTCCAGCACAGTGTGCGCGCCTGCTCATCTTATTGGCGCACACTCATCCGCCGCTGCTGCATCATTCCTTTCCCTGGCATTTTCATACCCACAACTGCCAGGCCTTCCGCGGCAACACTAGAGACACGTTCCTAAAACTGAAGCTTTTCCAAGAGAAGAGGAGTTTTTATGGTGAGGCTCAGGGACCTGTACCTGAGAGCCCAGGAGCCCAGGATACCTTCTCCCTTTGCACAGTGCTTGCCATTGGCAATCCCTTGCCAGTGCCACCGCCTGAAGGTAAGAGCCAAGGCCAATATGGAACAGGACAGATTCCTGTGTTTTTAAATTGTAATCTGGTTGGTTGTAGTTTTGTGTGTATTTTGGGGGCTAGAATATATCTTTTCATTTACACCGTGTATTATATATAGTGAATAAAGTACCCCTCTTGTATAATATAAGGATATTATAAGTTACGGAGGAATTTCATGAACATAAAAAACAAGAGGCCTAAGGTCCAGTGTTTTTATACAGATCATGGAACTCGAGGTAACTTCTAATATTTTGCAACTGGGGGTACTTTATTTATTATAATACACAAATTTCAATGAGTCATGTGACATCACTACTCACCATTTATAACTGATGACATCAGAACTCACAGTTTATAAGGATATCATTTACAAGATATTCATGGCTTTTGTGTAATATATATACATATATACACCAATAGTTTCCAAACCAGCACTCCCTTTTAGTGAAAAAATTTAATTTTTATTATAACATGGTATCTTATTCCAACATTTCGATCCCTGTTGGGATCTTTTTCAAGGAAGATATATATACACACACATGTTGATCAATGTGCACAGACAACTCATTTACCTGATATCATGAAGGTGATGCCAGGGTATTGCACAGTTGCACTTATAATAGGTGCCTTGCAGAGGGCCTGCCTGGGGGTCTCCCACAAATAGTGTTTCCCAAGAGTGTAGCTAGAGGAGATAAATGATCTGGGGATGTAGATCTGCCAATAGTAGCACAGAGACTTTTATTTCTACTCTGAGCCCATTTCACCTGGCTCCTCTCTGTTCGGCCTGCCCACAAATACACCTACAGTATATGGGCGCTGATTAGGCACAGTCAAGAAAGGAAAGACCAGTTAAGAGCCGGGCAACTACTCTACCTACTGTACTGCAACTGCAACTTGGGAAACAACCTTAATACTGGTTACTGACTGTCATACTCGGTTATACCAGTAATTATTATGGATACATCAAGAGAAGCTTTCTCTGAAAAAATGCGCTATACTAATGAAAGAACGTGTAATTCTGAGCAACTTTTCAATATACATAATATTTTCAGTTATTTCCAAATGTAAAGGCATAGGTTTTCAATCGCTTTCTGCACTGTTGGTTCTGACCCTTGAAACTATGTACCAGGTACATTTACAACAACGGCTTGCATGCTTCTGCACCAGTCTGTTAAAGAGCTGGCGTCTTCTGTAATGTTTAACAGTCAAAACCAGCAGTGCTAAGAATAGCGAGAGACAAAGGAGAGGTTTTGATAGCAATTACATTTACTAATAGCTGCAAAAGTATTTAGAATGGCGAGTCATTGCATTGGGCAAAATTGTATTTGTGTGTATACATCCCCTTTAACTATTTTTAACTATTTTTCTAATATACACACAGAATTTAGGATGGTTTGTTATTATAGTCCTACCTACTTATGCACAGACACACAATAGTAGTGAGATGTGTTGCACTGCATTAGGTCATTTAATATGCAAAACAATGATTTTGTACCAGAACACATGCAAAGAGCCTACAATATATGTATGTGTATATAACATGATATGGTAAATGCCAAGCATATCCCCCTAAACCCATACATCTGAATTGTTACTAAACTAAAAAATAGAGAGAGAGCCTTTGGGACAAGGATGTATGTTTAGCTGTTGTGCTGAGGGCTGCAGGGTGTTTTCCTTCCCAGAGCCGCAGACAGAGATGAGGGGGAGAGAGGGACCCAGATAAAACCAATCTCCCTTCAGGATGACGGTTTGATTATTTTATTGGAGCCGGCCTCGCTGCTTTGTATACATTGCACCATCAAGTTAAATCGTTAGAGCATTCCTGAGACTAAAATATCTATTTTTACATCTTTGATCTTTCCTTTTTTTTTTTTTTTGCAAACACCACCCCAGTCCAAGGAGGCAGGCAGGGGCAGTTTGCTTGCTACAGATGAGGGTTGTCATGGCAACTCCCTTACAGCAAACTTGCAGTTGTACCTGATCGCCCCCCAAAATATCCTCCAGTTTAGTGCAGGGAGGAGGCGGACGGCCAAGAAAACAACTATGAAGTGAGAATTAGAACACGAACGTCCTGATTAGCCCAATTTAGCCTTCAAGCCAGGCAGTGAGAGTTTAAGGATAATTTAGTAGCTTTGGATGGGTTAGACAGAGAGGGAGAAACCAGGCTGTGGGGGAAGTGGGCAAATATCTTGCTAATATATAGAAATGCTAAGGAGGGAAGATCCATACAGTAGAAGTATGTGGAAGGCAGAGGCAGGAGTGATGGAAGGAGCCAGGCTGTAAGAGTGGAGCAGAGCTAGTGGTTGGACAGTGTCTGTGCAATACCCTATGCAATACCAGTGCTGCTCTCCACCCCCCATCATTACACTAGGCTGTGTATGTATGTGTGTGTGTGTGTGTGTGTGTGTATGTGTGTACAAGAGAACAGATTGCATTTCTCTCTCCATCCAACTCGCACTGGCCTCCACACAGAGACACAGAGAAAGGAGACACAGGATAGAGATCTCGCACTTCTCAGCCTCACTGATGCCCTTTCCGTAACCCCATCCCTACCAGCTAACCCCCTGCCTCTTTGGGAAGGAGCTTCTCCCCCAGCACAACGATAAGGCCGGTTGGATTTATCTCTCTCTCACTGACATTCTCACACTGAATGCACGGAAAATAAACCGCTGTGGCTGCGGAGGAGATCACCGTTTTTTCCTCTCAGACAAGCAGCAAATCTAAGGCGGAATGAGGAAGGCGACCCCCATACCGGCTGCTGGGCTCTAGATACACATTTCTGCATGAAAGGGCCGGCTTTGAACGGCGATTCCATGGGAAGGATCCAGCTTCTGCCATTATTTTCTTGGGAAGGGGAGGACTGAGCTGGAGACTCAGCAGCAACAAGCACAGGGGCCTTTAATACTGACAAAGGACTGAAGGAGCCGCTTACAGGTATTGTTTCTCCCACTGCACAGCAGGGAAGCCTAGGAGCAGACTCACTGCCAGTTCCGTGGTTCCCTTAGGCTTTAGGACTCAAACACAGGCTGAAATTCAACATTTCTACAACAAAACAGCAGGCCTTATGCACAGGAGCTGTACAAACACACCACATCTCTCTAGCTCATATGTATAATGTACAAAAGTCATCATTGTGTTGTTCTCAAGTGAAACAGGACACATTATAACTAATATTTTACACAAACTACGGACTGTAGGTAAATTACGAGTCGAGCCAGTGTTTTATCAGACTACAAGCTATTTGTGTGTGTGTGTAAATGTGTGTGTGGATTTGCCTACTTGTTTATATATTCATTTCCAATACATTTACATTCTGAAATGGACTATGAGGCACCTAAAGAATCATAAATGACAACAAACCGACTTTTAATGATAAAACACAGATGAATTCAAAATATTTCTGCAGTGTGTCATCCAGAAAGGGGCTGCTATTTTATATATGGAGGTTTGCAGGGGCTGCCCTATCTGGCTTCCCAAAAACACTGTATGTTCAATGTAAATACAGAGCTGTACAGTCAGAATTATGGACAATTTATCACCACCACCATTTTATTAATCAATTACAACACATCAGTGACTGCTTATTAGATAAAGCGCAAGAGAGACATAATCTAATTTGAAAAAAGAAAAGAAAGACCCTTATGAAACTGCATGGGACATTCCATCTGAAGTAAATAGCATTTTGTACTTCTCATGTTCTGTTCAGGGGCACTGACTTTGTATTTTTCATACAAAATGATCCCCACCTGTCAATGGCCCTGAAATGGAGAACTGTAAAATCATCGACTTCATCATCCATAGAAAATGGGATGATGGGAATTTAGCTTTGTCCATAATTCATTCCAAAAATATTAATTTTGAGTGTTTAGTTTGGGTGCGTCTGAGAGTGCACAGTTGTAAGGTTGCAGCCATATATATTGGCCAGTTCAGTTATGTGTGAGTAACAGGCACTTCTCCACATGAATAAGCCTGCTAGCAGTGTGTAAAGAAACTGACAGTCATTGACTGTAATCCCACGTCATGGAGACACACAGGGGCCAAACTACAGACCTATGACAGTTTGTCTCCTCTTAGTGCAGGCTCCCACTGGAATATGGCGGACACAGAGGAGGCTTATGGGATGCCTGATACCCCTGTGGAAGCAGAGCCCAAAGAACTACAGTGTGAGCCTAAACAGGACAATCAATTGGGAGCAAGCAGCAAGACCCCCACTTCTCCTCCGGTTGCATTTACCCAGCAGGTAAGAGAGGCATTTCTAGAGACACACACAGAGGGTAGCCTGTCATTCATTCATTGCAAAATGCTACATAAATACACTGACATTCACAGACTAAAGCACTGGCACACTGGGCACAAATTGTTATTCATGGACAGATATTACATATAATACAAAATAGGAGGACCGGCACTCCAAAGTAAATAACTGATTAAATAACACAATGCACAATTTGTTTCACACACACACACACACACACACACACTATATATATATATATATATATATATATATATATATATATATATATGAAGCAGAAATGAAGCTATATTTCAATTTGTATATAATGTTTTATGACAGACAAGCAGTGCATGGCCCAATTCAAAAACCGTCATCCAAACACATTTATTTACACTTAATTAATACATTTTCTCTGGGAAACAAAAAATTAAAAACCGCTATTTGCCACTGGAAAATTTGGACAAACTGGTGGAAGTTTTTCATTGCAACTGGCTAAAGGCACACACTTTACACCTCCCACCCCGCCACATATATATTAAAACCCCATCTTAATTGGAAAATTCAAAGTTGTAGAAGCTCTGCTTTAACGCAGGTTCACATAAAAAGAGGGGGGCTGGTAGAAATGTGGGAGAGTTTATCCTTGTGCCAGATTATGTGTTTATACTCTGCATTTTGCTCATAGGGAATGGAAGGCATTAAGGTGTTTTTGCATGAGAGAGAACTATGGCTGAAATTTCATGAAGTTGGCACAGAAATGATTATTACTAAGGCTGGAAGGTAAGAGAAGCACATTGCGAATATAATATAATAATTGTGGGTTCGGAGAAGTGCATTTATTAATCATAAGTCCTGGCCAATTATACTGTTCATTAAACCATCTGTCAGGTTTCAATAAAAAGCACTGCTTACTTACGATGGTGATTTTTTTTGTGCTTCATATTCCTGACTGTGAGTATAAAAATGTCCAAGGCTGGACCCAGTGCAATGAGATCCTTTATAGAGCGAGCTAGAGCGGGTAGGGGAACTAAAGGGGAAAGAGAGAAAGAGAAATAAATCAGCGGCAATGGCCACTGGGAAGTAAATGAGAGGGGGACCTGAATTAGGGAAACTGAGGTTGAGAGACAGAGGGGAGGGAAGGTATGTAGAGGGAGAGAAATTAGTGGAATTTAAGAAAAAATGGAAGCCAAATAATCAAAAGGAAGGACAAATAGAGGGAGAGAGTAAAGTGGAAATATATTATGGGGAACATAAAGGAGATGAAGGGAAGGAAGGGGAAATTCAGGAGAGCCTTAAATAAGGGAGTATAAAAAATAAAAAGAGAAAAACGTAAACTGAAGGACAGGAAGAGTGATTTATAAGAGAGTGGGCCCAATAATAAGAAAGGTAAGGGGAACTAAAGGAGAGGGGAGAAGGGAACTCATAGACTGCGAGAATAAAGGGCAAGTAAAGCAGAGGGAAACTGAAGAGGAGAGAGGGAAAGGACTAAATAATGAGAGGAACTGGAAATGGATTAGAACAAGGGAATTAAGTATAATATAGGGGAATAAATTAAATGGACAAATAGATGCAAAACAGGGCTGCAAAAGGGAATGAAACCAAGATTATGTAAGGGAGTGGAAAAGGTGGAATAGTTAAGGAATTCATAAACACACTAGAAATAAAGGCAAGAAAAAAAATGAAATGAAAGGAGTATGGCATTTATTTGCAATGGAAATGGAAAGTCAGGCTACACTATTTACAAAAGACCACAATGTACAGATTAAGGGATAACAGGGTCGGATTGAGCCAGTTCCACAGCCTACCTGCTCTACCGGAATATGCAGTGCTGCTGCTGTCTGGGTTTTACTTTACTATTCAGAAAACTCATACTACAAGGGAACGGTGCATTTGAAACTTGTCCAAATATTGGAAGAGCAGGTGTGAATATGTATGCCGAAATGTGTATCTTTAGAGATGGGCTGTAAAATCACCGGGTTTGATGGACATACTCAGTTTTCCACTGGAATACTGGCAGCAGCCCTGGGCCACTGACTGTTAGCACTGGACTCTGAGCTGATTATTGGGGTATTAATGTCTGAATTAACTTAAACCCCGAAATATTTTTAAGTGTCCATTGTACACCGGGTTCTCCCTTGTTTTCAGGTACAGTATAGGTGTCTGATTTAAATAGAACTTGTACGATTTGAGTCTACCGACTGGGTTCCCAGATGTACTCTAGTTGAAACTGCTAGAATAGTTATCGCACAGATATACAACTGCTGGTCAAGTAAGAGATCTGTAGGAACCATAGTCTCATCTAAATAAACATTTACAAAATACGATATTATCATAGGGCCACAATCACTGCGATTTTATATTTTGTATATTATGTGTCAGTTGTGGGCAAATGATGAGTCCATACAAATGAAATAATAATAAACGGAAAAGTCATTGTTATTCCTATTAAATGGCAAATCACACCGGGCCACAATCATTCCAGTATTTATTTTTTATTACACAATTCATAGCTCCGACTGTGACACAACGTTATTTCTTAATAACAATATTATTTATAGTATTCATACTAACAGCAGCTACAATATTATGATCATCCAGCAATCACATCTGGGACGATAGAAAATACATGCATTAACTCAAGTAAAATAAAGGATATAATGCTGCAGAACCTTGGGTATGAGAAACAGTCGGTGTTGTGCTTTATTCAGACCCGCAGCAATCATTTAAACGTGGATTAAAAGAATCCTTATTATAGCATTTATCAGGCCACATTTGTTAAAGGGTATATCAGCCCAATACCCACAAAATAACACATTGGCTAATAAAAGAAAACACAATTCTAAGCAACTTTCCCATATAGATTCATTACACATTTTCTATGGTTTTGAAGTTATTTGTACATGTCTTGCTGTTGAAAGCAGTGTTTGTTCCTTTCTATTCTCTGCCCTGGTGGCTCAGACTGTTGATACAATGTAAGACAAGGCAGCTGATTAACAAAATTGTCTTTGCTGGGGAACTAAGACTTTTGCAACATTGTTTAAAAAGTAACAACTAGGAGTTGAGCAAATGCTTTCAATAGCAATACAGTAGAACTGGGGACCAGAAAAAAGTGGTGTGAAATCCAGAAAAATATAAATTCAGGGAAATGTATAATGCATAATATATAGGTGGGACAAAACAACAATGTAAAATGAGGGGAAACTTAAAATCAGGGGGTGTAAAATTGAGGTTCAACTTTTTCAAAGCACTGAAGTTTTCTAATTAATGTATATTGCAAAGTTGCTTAGAATTATGTTTTCTTTTATAAGGCCAATTTTCATTTTGGGGTTGACTTGCCCTTTAAATAAATAAACGCTGGCCGAGCTGCCTTTGTTTCATGTTTATCATCGCAAAATATTCCATAGAAATCAATTAGGTTTTTCTTTTATAAATATTGTGAAAACTGGGAAGCAAATTGGCTACAATTTGACATGATAAATATAATAAGCATAGTCCCCACGGTCTCTTTTTTCACAAGTTGCAAAGCCACTGGCTATTCCATGATAAATTGTAGGGAAACTGTTCGTCTTTTTAAAAAAAAAAAAGACAAAATTCACATTCTATTTTATACTATACAAATACACCATTTAGGAAACCTCTGCCTGTCTGCTTGTAATTTTATAAACGTTACTTTGATATAACCCTAAAAATAAACGAACACAATGCAGAGCTAGTGATTCCTCAGTATTAGAGGCCCCACGTGGGAAGCTTCTAAGTGACTCCGAAACTATCTTGTGTAGTTACAGCACTAGTAGTAAATGTAAAATAGCAAAAGTAGTGAGTTTTCTTCCAAAAGTAGAGACCAAAAATAATTACAAATTAGAATCATTTATTAGGACATACAGGTGACCGCTTAACGCGTTTCGTGCCTACTGGGGCACTTACTCATAGGCTCTAGTTACTAGTAGTAAATGGACAATTTAGTGGCAGATACTTGCTGGGGTTACGATTAAAATTATAAAGCAATCTCTGTACAACGTTTTAGATCTTGTTACAAACTATTAATGCCATTTGGCTTTGGAGAAGTGTATTTAATTTATATACTGGAGCAGATTTATCAAAATGTGAGATTAGAGCTCACCCACTTTCTCTTCATTTCTGTTGGATGTTTAAAATCCAATTTAGCAGATGGGAAACTCTAATTTTCACCCATTGATACGAATACGATCGATGGGAATGAATAGAAAGTGGGTGAATTTGTCTATGGGGAGCTTTACCTATACATTTTGATAAATCTGACTGTTCTAAAAGTATAGCAGGCACCTTGTCCCAGGCTGGGCAGCTCCTCAGACCACTGGAAACGTAGGTAATTTGATTTCTCAGTCACCTCTGAGACCTAGGGGCATAGGGATTAAAGGAAGAAGAGAAAACCCATCCATAAAAAGACTACCCCAAAATATCTAGCAGTCTGTGTGGACATTTCTATACGTTCTTCTTTCTGCTGCTATAGTGATGGTCTGAGCTTCTCAGTAGAAAATAAAAGAAAGCATTACTATAACTGGGGTACAGTTGCACTGCTGTCTATGGAGACTGTCTGTGCCTAGAACATTTATTGAGAGCGCCAGCTTTCCTGTAACTGTAAATATACAATAAGGATGTTCTTAGGTTACAGTAAGCTGTTCCTTTATACGTAGCTTTTAAAGTAAACGAAAGGATGATAGATCTACTAAAGGGGGTGTACTATATAGGCCAATGATAAAATAGTATTAAACATTTTAAGGAATAGGATCAGTGTGTTGCTGTCCTTTGAGTTCAGCATAGTAAAACTTTTTTTTTTTTTTAGATTAAAATTATAATCTCTAAAATTGGTATATTACATAAATAGCAAAGCAAAAACGACAAGTTTTCTTCAATGATGGCAGTGATCGGCGGGTTCCCTGAGGGAAGACAAACACACCTCTTTGTCACCCTTTTTACTTGTTACAATTCTTGCAACTGTTCTTTAAAATTTAAAGAACAAGCAAGTTACATTGTTTCGAATGAAAAAGCTTTTCAAACCTGCATTTCCGACTTCTTTTTCTTCAAAGAGCACGTAGTAACAGATTTTTAACTGGAACGGTGTATAAAACTAATTATTTTTTTTAATTCGTTCTTGGAGTCCCACAGTGTCAGCGCTAGATGTGAGCACTAGATTTCTAACATATTAACGCCAGAAAATAAATACGATTTTGTTCATGAAAAGTAACATTCCATTAGTGGTAATAATGTTATTTCGAATACTACTATGGCAAGTTATATTGCCACCAAAATATCTGGAGACAGGAGGTTCCAATCTGCTGTTTCACGTTTCATTAAGAGCAGAAAACTTTAGGACACGTTAGAGATTTATGCTTGTGTGATGTCTGTATATTTATTTACATTTTGTATTCTAATTAAACATTTACATGCAGGTAAATTATGCACCCTACACTAGGCCCATCTGTTCTAAGTATGAAGACCAGCAGCTTAGTGAGCTGCACTAGCAAGGGTTAATACCTTGGCAACAAAATCCAATGCATTTGTTGAATCCCTAAGCCAAAAAGTGTTGTGCAGAGAGGGTTAAGATGTGTAACCAGTACCACCGAAAACAGCAGTACCTTTCACATGGATGTATGGTCTTTTCGGTTATTTACTGTTCCTTTAAAAGGCTGTTCACCTTTGAGTTAATTGATGTAGATATATGTATATTATATGTATATTCTGAGACCAATTTCAATTGGTTTTCATTTTTTTAATTATTTGTTGTTTTTGTGCTATTAAGCATTTTATTCAGGGTTCTCCAAGTGTGCAGTTTCAACAATTTGGTTGCTACGGTCAAAATTGCACTAGCAAACATGAATTGATTTGAATAAGAGACTGGAATATGGAGAGGGTCTGAATAGAAAGAGGAGTAATAAAATATAGCAATAACAATACATTTTTAGCCTTCCCGAGAATTAGTTTTTTTAGATGGGTTCACTGACCCTCATTTGAAAGCTGGAAAGAGTCAGGAAGAAGGCAAATAATTAAAAATCTATAAAAAAAATAAATAAATAATGAAAACCCATTGAAAAGTTGCTTAGAATTAGCTATTCTATAACATACTAAAAAGTTAACGTAAAGGTGAACCACCCTTAAGGGCATTAAGTTCATAAATGCCAATTGTAGTGCTCATACAAGAGATGGGAGCCCTACAATTCAAGCGTTGCAGGGACATACGTTTTACAGGAAAGTTCTAATTAAATAAAAGCAGAAAAGATACAGACTTGTTACTTTGCTGCACTGTCAATCAAACACACCATTTTTTAAAAAAACAACTGCTGTCAAAATTATATTGAAATCAAAGGTCCTCCTCTGATGAAGCACCCAATGGTGCGAAACGCGTCAGGAGGGTGTGGCCTGGGGTATGGAGACAATAATGGGACACTGCCAAGTGGTATGTAAGAAATGAACCATTTAAATAGTTTGAATTGATTTGGGTGATTTTGCACTAATAAATGTCTGACTTGAGTTAACAAGCATTTTTGCTTTGAAATCAAAGGTCTCAGTAGGAGGTCAAACCTGCAGACCCTAAGCTTTCCCCTCATCTGTATATGTCACTCCCAGCCCATAGTAATGCCCCTTCTCTCAGTGCCCTGTGAGTACCTACAGAGGCCAAATTCATAATAAATAACTGCTGGCACCAGAGGGAGTACAGGATGGAAGGGACAAGGAACTCCAGAGAACAAGTCCTGTGGCTGTGTCTTTAGCTGCTACAGGCTGACCGATGTGCACTAATGATGGTAGATACAGTTGTACCTTGCAGTATCAACATTGCCTGTACTGTTAAATGTTCTGCAAGTGTGCTTTCACTTTGTTTTCTAGAAAAGTTCAACAAACAAGGGCATAGGTTGTACTGCAAAGTGAGATTTATTTGCAGGGATGCACCAAATCCATTATTTGGGATTCGGCCGAATTCCGAATCCTTTATGAAAGATTCAGCTGAATACCAAGCTGGATCCTAATTTGCATATGCAAATTAGGGAAAGGAACGGGAAAAAATTATTTTTACTTCCGTGTTTTGTGACACAAAGCTATGTTATTTGCCTTCCTGCCCCTAATTTGTATATGCAAATTATGATTCGGTTTGGCTAGGCACAAGGATTTAGCTAAATCCCAAACCAATTCCTAGATTCAGTGCATCCCTATTTATTTTATTTGCAATTATTGGAGTGGGCACAATCATACTGGTTTCTACATTTAGGAGTAGTAAAAGATTTGTGTCCAGTGGTCTCCAGCAGACAAATTGTCATAAAACCTGTAGGAAGTAACTGGTGAATGTTATATCTCATTGAATCACTAATGCAAATGCCACAGGAGACTGACTGACTGCATTCTTATATATATTACGGAATATGCAAGTTGCTGCCACCATATTCCTCAATGTAATTAAAAGATTTATACTGTACTTCTTTATTTGTACCCCTATTTCTGGAAATCTATGTACCCTTGTGGCAGGGAGTGACATTCTACCTTTCTCACTTGTACTGTGGATGGCTATAATCAGATCAAGTTCCATCAGCCCAGCACCTATATATAACCATAGACAACCATTCATACAGAGACTAGACATTAATATGCTATATAAGGATTTTCCCTAATGAATCACTCATTTGGTAGAATCCAGTATCTTATAAATTATAGCTCACATTAAATTATCATGTTGAGAACTCTCACAATATTATATAATATATATCTATATATATATATATATATAATTACTATCACCATATTACAGTTTCATGAATGTGCATGAACACCCGTATGCTTCTTCCCCACATTTACATATTTAAAGCCCCTAGTCCAGCAAGCCCCAGAGTATGGAAATCTCTACTTTAAGGTATGGTGGAATAAATAAAGCAACATGCATAATCCATACTGCGGGGCTAGCTTCACTTGGTCTAAATCAGTGGATGGAGGGATTCAGCCAAAACTGGGGCTGATTGTTGATTTGGAGTTGGATAAGCTTGGAACACTATAGTGGGGTGGTTATTCCAACAAGCGGGCTGGTTCCCAAAACCTCTTGCAGCTGTTTTGGGCAGGGCTCTGGCGTAACTTTGGGGGCCTGGGCCCCTCTGCAAACATTTTTTCTTGCCAGGCACCCATCCCCTGGCTGGGTCAATGGTGGGCCACCACTACAGAGGAAGCAGACTGGGGTCTACTTCTCTAGTAATGCCACTGGGACAGGGCCATCTTCACCTATTATACCGGTTATTGGTTGCTTTTTCTATAAATGTGTAAGTTAAATGTATAAATCCATTTAATTGTACAGTGCTGCGGAATATGTTGGTGCTTTATAAATACATGTTAATAACAATTAAATATTTTTACAATATTTATTGAGGGGCTATATGCCAGCTGTGCAACTATTTGTGATCCCCAATTAGAGGTCTTTGAGCAACATGTTGATTATCAGACGCTTTGATATTACTCCAAATCGCCTCAATGCAGGTGGCCATTTTTAATTCCAGGCTTTGGAGTCAAGTCTGAGGGCAATGGTGCATGGCACATTCCCAGACATTTTGCCACCCAAGCTTTTAATAGCTCCACAGGCCAGCAACAAAATGCCCGGTATCACTCACTATTGATTTCATATGCAATTGCTTGGAGCCACAGGCGTTTTGTCACCTGTCCATGGAGCTATTAAATGCTCAGTAGGCGAAACGCCCGGAATCATGCCGTGTGCCATTGCCCTTTGGAGGAACAAAGACACCAGTGTACATAGAGCCTGCTGCAGGCTGAAAATCAAAGTGGGACTAAAAACAGCCAATTGAAGACCTTATTTAGCAATCGACTGGAACTTTTTCATGCTTCTGTGGTCCTGTAAAAGATGTTGAGTACCCCTTTCTATATGTTTGGTTGATTTGAATGTCTCACTATCCTTTGTATTTATTGTTGTAGACATATCTGTAACACTAAATACTAAAGAGCTGATTAACTTCTCATTTTTATTAAGGATTTTATTCATCGTACGATTGTATTCCGATCGTACGAATCGTATGATTTGAACGATTTTATCGTATGTTCATACGATTTTCCTTCGAAACGCAATAACTTGGGTTAATGCTCTGGCAGATCCCCATAGGCTAACATAGCACTTCGGCAGGTTTAAGTTGGCGAAGTATTGAAGTCAAAGTTTTTTTTTACGATTATCGAATGGTCGAATAGTCGAACGATTTTTACTTTGAATCAAAGTCGAAATAAATTCGAAGTCGTAGTATCCTATTCGATGGTCGAACTATCCAAAAAATTACTTTGAATTTCAAATTTTTTTACTTTCGAAAATTCCACTCAAATTCACTTTGACCCTTGATAAATCTGCCCCTTTATGTTGGAAAAATTACATCACAAGGGTTATGAGTAAGCTACTATTTAAGTTTTCCTGGGGACCATCAGTGCAGTAAGAAAATGGTATAACCAATCAGTCACGACTGACCTGGTACAGTATAACCCTGACTGGTTGCTACGGTTAAGTGCATCAAGTAATGTTACACAACGGCACATAACAGTATAGGAGGATTATGTTATTCACATGGTCAGTTCTATGAAAACATCATTGCCCCACTAAACAAACAAAGGCAGGCTAACGTACTGTATGCAGCAATGTATATTCAATAGATATTTTTTCAGGCTGCATGTATTATTAGACCTACTGGTGCAAGTAGTAATATAGTGGCTTATGCAGGGTAGGTGTGCTGTATATTAGAGTTCACGGGGGACTCCCATTTTTATCCATTTACAGTAGGAATGCACAAATCCACTATTTTGGATTCGGGCGAACCCCCGAAACCTTCATGAAAGATTCGGCCAAATACCAAACCCCATATGCAAATTAGGGGCGGGAAGGGGAAAACATTTTTTACTTCCTTGTTTGTGACAAAAAGTATTGCGATTTCCCTTCCCGCCCCTAATTTGCATATGCAAAATAGGATTTTGTTCAACCAGGCATACGGATTATCAATCCTGCTGAAAAAGAAGGCCGAATCGCATACCGAATCCTGGATTTGGTGCATTCCTAATTTACAGTGTAATGCTTTTGACACTTTTTATTCCAACTCAGCCTTTACTGAATGGATATACTATCCAATCATAACCTACTAAATTCTGTTTAAATTGACAGAATGCAGAATTCACATTCCCAAGCAATGTTAATATACCAACGGAAGGGTCTGCCGCAGACAACAAATTTCCCATTCGCGCAATTTGGAAGGGGCTATTATTAGGGAGCAAAGTTTTGATTGGTGCAGTCCAAACTGGAAGAACAATAGCAATCTCAAAGGCACTTGTGCTAGAAGAGATGATTTCATGCTCGATTTATTGGATTTGTTTCTAGAATGGAGAGTCTAGTTTTTTCTTTTTTATGGAGGCTTTTTGTTTTTTCTCACTGTATTTTATTTTCTGTGTAGGGCATTTTCCAGTACTCAAACTGTTTTATTCTCGAGATTGGAACATAAGCAGAAGGGAATTTGAAATGTCTGCAATAGGCCTCATATTGCTATTTTATTACCTGTATCAGATTGGTATAATCATTTTTTAACCTTGAGATGTCTAATAAAAATTTTACTGTGTAAAATCTAATACTTGAATATATAGCATACTTATCCTTATCTTATCCTAAGCCTGTGCAGTAACAGACGTTTTTGACAATGTATTTATAACAGTAGAAGTATGAATGACAAAAATACATAACTCTAGCAGTTGAACAGCATTCCCAACACATGCACAAAAGCCTTTGGCTGCAGCTGAAATGGACAAGGTGGAAATAATTTATAGATGTACTTCCAACTACAGGACTTCAATTCCCCAGCATTCTGCTATCACAAACGTACTCTTTCATTCACTACAAATGTAACATATGAGTGCCATAATCAACTGTACTACTTTCATTTTTGTTTTAATAATTGGAGTGTGTTTGTTGAACAGAGCAATTTAAGATCAGCAGTGCAGTCAAGGAGGTGGAATCGCAGGCTTGAATGAGCCTCTAGTACCTTGTGCCCTTTGAGTGCATTGGAGCCTTGGGGAATAAGCAAAATAATTGCCTGATTACATAACTCGCTTAAGTGAAAATTAGAGGCATCTGAAGATGATGCATTGTTCAGAGTTAAAGAAAACAAAAATAATTGTTCTAAGCTTCCACTGGTGATGAAACGATCATTGGTTCAACATTAAGCAGTTCCTTAAAGAAATGTGTTTATATATGTTGTATCAAAAAGAACTGTCAGCTGTGGTTAAAGTCAAACCTGCTACCCAAATGCATTCCCACAGCCTTCTTAGAAAGATTAACTACATCATCTCCTTGTCAGCTTAAGATGCAGTCAGAGTACCACTGGTCAGATATCCCTGATGCAAATGAATGTTGTGGTGGATATTTTTAGAGTTTCTATGCCTCTTCCGCTAATACAGTTATGGATTTTACAGACTATATAATAGGAAAAAATAGAAAGCATGGACATTTAAGGATATAAGGATAAGCTTACCGCTTTCCATATGGGGTCTGTGTGCTCAAGCTCCAAGCCCTCAGCAGGGGGGGGGAAATGCATACAAAACCTGAAAAATAGAGCTGGCACCATTCCAACACCCCAAAAATATAACTGAATTAAGTAAAATCCAGGAGTCTCAAAATATTAGTAAAGTAGTACATAAGCCTTTTTACATCTTTATTTTGAAATATATTGCCATACTCTTTTTGTATAAAACATATATGTACATTTAGGTTAGAATAACTATTGGTACTTTAAATATATTTTAAATAATGAGCCACTAGGGGCAATAACACACACTTATTTGTTGACTAATTGTGATTCCGCCCATGCGATATCCTATTGGCTCCTTTTCCTTTAAATACTTTGTATGTATCAATAACTAGTTAGCCTATGATTAAGTGTCCTGTGGGGACACGAAACGCGTCAGGCTATTATTTTTTATACAAGATGTAAATAAAGCTTTTTGTACTACTTTACTTTATATTTTGAGACTCCTGGATTTTACTCAATTCAGTTATATTTTTGGGGTGTCGGAATGGTGCCAGCTCTATTTTTCAGGTTTTGTATGGATTTCACATGTTGTTGCAAAATGTGCTTTTATACAGGGTAGAGTCCTGCAGCGGGTCGTGTAGCCACGGGTACCCACTGGTTACCCACAAAAAAAGCGGGCACCCTGCGGAATGAGGGTAGGAATTTAAGGTGCGGGTATAGATGCAGGTCTGCGGGTCACGGGTCTGTGGGTTGCGGATCTCATCTAAATTCTTTTTATTTTTATTTTATATTGTCTATATTTTAGTCCTTTTAAAATTTTATAAAACTAGTTTTTGTCCCGCTCACTTTTGATGATGTCACTTCTGGGTTTGCAGCAACATCACTTCCTGTTTGACGGTGGTCAGCGGGTCTGGGTCAGGTAGCGGATCAAAGTGGGTACATTTGCTGGTTGCGGTTCGGGTCGCAGGCTGCAGTTTCGGGTCCGGATCTTAGAAATTGGTTCTGCACAGGCCTCTAATACAAGGTTAACTAAAGATTCATCTATGCCAGCATTATTTTCTTTACCGATACAAACTGTGTTTTTTGTATTCTTGAATGAGAAAAAAGGTCATCTTCCAGATGTTGGAAAGGGGGTTCTATAATGATATTGCTGTATTGCCCAGAATCTACGGACACCACTTTGCACTAAGCTGTCTGCTGTTTAGTAGTCTGTTTTTTGAAATGTGCAATTTAAAAAAAAAAATAAGGTAGGAGTAAAATCAGAACAAATATTTTAAGGATGCAATACCTTTAAACTATACTCTAAATGAAAATCTTTACTTTTAAATAGGGGACACTTTAAAAAACACTCAGAATTGTAAAGAGGACATGTTAAGTGAAGCTGGCTGCCCCATGAGGAAACGTCGGGCAACCTTGGAAAACGAATTGCGCCAAGGGCCATCCCGCCGGCGATTTACATTTTAGCAGGCGGAAAGGCAGGGGAGGCAGTTCGGGCAGATAAGTCACCCCGAAGAAGAGGAGATTTGTGTAAATCTGGAATGAAATTAGGAGATTCGGCCAATTTTTTATTTAAAAGGCTTTATCTATGTGAAACAGTGGGTGTTTTAGAGTATTTACTAGGTTTCATACAGTAGAACCCCCATTTTACATTTTTCAGGGGACCTGAAAAAAATGGTGTATAATCCAGGAATTTGTAAAATCAAGGAAAAGTATTATGCATAATATATAGGTGGGACCACAAAACAAAATGTAAAAACAATGTAAAATGAGGGAAAACTTAAAATCAGGGCATGTAAACTTGAGGTTTCACTGTATATTATTATAGAGAGTTGTAATGGTAAGGGGTATACTTTCTCTTTAAGGTCTGCAGGGCGCATGTTAGACCCTTAGCTGCAGTTCATTAGCCAGTTTAATACCCTTATTGCAGCTTTTGTCCTTAGAGAAACACAAAGTTCCTGAAATGGCACCTCCGAACTGAATGTGTAAACATAAATCAAATCTATTTAAAGGACATTCAAATAAACAGCAGCTCACACTAAAGCAAGGTTAGCACTGAATGAAAATATTTGGGCTTCACACAGTCACCTAGTGGTGCACTTTTAACGGTTTTGGTTTCTATATATATGTCACAGCACCCTGAGATGACTTGTACTATCTTTTTACTGTACTGTAAATTATAATATGGATATACTATGGTGCATCCAATCAAGGATATAAATTAAAATTCTCACAATGGACTTGCATAGCATAGTGTGTTTCTGAGTGCACACTAGTCCAGATAAGGTACAATTGAAATTCTACATAATTCTTCCATATTTACAATAAGTAACTCTGCCAGGCTTCTGTGTAACAGAACTGCAAAGCAGATACGGTAATTTTGAAAATCCTACTGATCTGATTTATATTCACAAAGAATAGATCTGTTTCTTATGTGTGGTTTTGGTACCAGTGCCACCCAACCAGTAACAGTGTCTGGAACAAAATGTGTACGGTCATTTGCAAGACAAAAAGTATATTATGGAAATACTAAACAGATATAAAGGAAAAAAATAGAATGTTCTTACAATGCTTTTAGGCTGTCAAATGACAGAAGGCCAGTAGCACCAACGCCTGAAAGCTTTTGCATTAATGCCATTTTTCAAGGATTTACCAGAATGTTTTCTGTGGAGTTTTCACTGCATGCGCCACCTAGTGGCAACATGCAAAATATATTAATCAACAAAACCAATATGGGGCCCCAATTCTAAATGAATAAAACATTTTCTAAAGGGATTGTTCACCTTCCAAACCTTTCTTTTAGTTCAGTTGTTTTGAGATTGTACCTATTTGTGATTTTTGTAATAATGAAGTGTAAAATTAAAATTTTCACCTTGTGTCTTGCGAAGCATCTCTGGGAGGGGAGTACAATAGATACAATAGGGAGGGGGTACAATTGATACTGTAGTTGCTAATATGCCACAGATGCTGCAGAAAAATGTATCAACTTTGATCAATATTGCAGAATCTGCACCTTAATTACTGAGCTGCCAGCCTGAAACATCAGAGACATAGATTTTGAAAAAACAGTAAAACATTACTAAATCAACTGGGAAAAAGTCTTTATTTCTGTCTATAATCTGAAAACAACTGAATAACCCCTTTAAAGTGGACATGTCACCCAGACACAAAAGTCTGTATAATAAAAGTCCTTTTCAAATTAAACATAAAATCCAATTTCTATTTTTTATTAAAGCATTCGAAGCTCATTTAAAAATCTCAGCTTTGAATCAAATATTGTCTGCCCCTCCTCTATGCCTTGGGCCAGGTGCACTTAAGATATTTTTTGGAACAATTTAAGATAAACAAAATAAACTACTGTATTGTAACAATTTACCGTAATATAAGCAGGTCTCTTGGGAAAAATGATTTGCAGCTTAAAGGACAATTCACCTTCATAAGCAAAACTGTAATAACACATCAAAACCACAGAAATGTGTTTAAACTTTCATACCCTGCCAAAGTTTGTAAAATGAACATGGTAATTAGGGGGTGTGGCCTCAAAAACAGGCATGGTCTAAAAAATTAATCTCGCTCCACGCGGCAAATGTTTTTGTCCCTCTTTCTATTTCTAAAATGTTGGGAGGTATGGCAAACCCCCATAAGTAACCAGGGGCAGCAAAAAGCCACTCTTGGTAACGCCACGATTTTTTAATCAGAATTTTGGCTCTTCTAGTGCTGAGAGAGCTACTGTGCTCCCTCTTAATATGTAATATTGGTCGCTATCGTAAAAATCTTACGCAATTTGTTCACAATGCGAATAATAATGTTCGCAAAGTGATTAATTTTGCCTTTGCAAACACTTTGCCTTTCATGCAACATAGCAGCCACCCCCAGGCCCGCCACCGTTTATTCCCCCTGTTCCATCTCCTTCCTTTGTGCATATGTGCAAATTTTCAGCATCAAGAGTACTGGGGATTGGTGTACTGTGCTTCCTAACCAATGTGGGTGTGGTTAGGCGGCATGCCGTCCCCCCCGAAAATTCTGTCACTCAATGCCGGGGACTTTGTGACCTATTCACAAATCCGGGCCTGGCAACAGTAGGATAGCGATCACAAATTTTTTAGTCTGTGATAAAGTGCAGTGTTTGTCAGACCAGAGCATTGGGGGCCCACCGGGTTCCAAACTTCAGGGCCCCCCATGAATCTTTAGGGCTTGCCGCTCGGGGGACCTTGTGTTTGTAATAAAACTTCTTAATGAAATGTTAAGTTTGCCCCAAAAGTTTACACCACCTTCAAGCAGGTCTTAAAGTTTGCAATGCACAATTCAGATTCTTTAAAGAGTCTAATGAAGAAGATTACATTGCGACATGCACATTTTTATTTACAAATTTGTTCTCATTGCAAATTTTATTACATTTCCACCAATGACATATAAAAATATTTTGTGTTTTGGTGCTTTGAAGTGTCTGAATACTTTTGCAAAGTAATGTAGAGCACTCCAACACTTTTTTTTCCCCAAAAACAGGAAAGATACATTTTTGCTCCTGATTAAACTTGTACATTTTTGCTCCTGATTTGTGTTGTGTAAATACATTAGGAAACTCAAATAGTAAGGGTAAGGAAGGACTGGCATGAATAAAGAACAATCTATGTAAATAACTGCATACAACATCATATATCAAAAGAGAGAGTTGGAAAGACAGACAAAATGCACTGCACTCTCTCACCTTCCTCAGTAACAAACAAAGGGATCAAAATGTGTGAATGCATAGTGGGTATGTTTGTGATGTAAATATAGTGTGGGTATGTTTTTTTTTAAATATAAAAGCATATTTCTTATTAAGCAGCAGGAAGAATGAAGAAGGCCTGGGTGCAGGTCTCTCTCTCTTTATGTATATACATATATATATATATATATATATATATATATATATAGTCAAATATATATATATATATATATATATATATATATATATATATATATATATATATATATATATATAATAATTATGAAGTTAAGAGAACCCTTACTTAAGAGTATGCAACCACAATCATTGCATAGTACAGCCTGGCCATGTCCCTGATTGTTATCTATCTGTTGATGCTTGAAGTTGCAGACTAACAAAAGCTAGACCTCCAGAGGGGTCTATCAATGCTCTAGCAGCTTGTCCAATAACTGGGTCATTGTTTTCAGTCCTAAAAAAATCCTCAAGAGAAGCCTCTCCGCAGCAGTGGTTCTTGGACGGACTAAGAGAAATTTTAATTTATGAACTGGGAGGAACATCTGTAATTATTAAAGCCTCTTATAATATAGTGTGGTTGTGCTTAGTAGATTAGGTTGCACCATCTTCATTCTGGCTTCTGATCGTGTAATGCTTCTTAAAGGAAACATTTATCTGAACTATACTAATCTGATGGCCAGAGATGAATAAAGTAACCACACAGAGGTGGCAAAGTAGGAGAGCAAATTATCCACCGCAGTGGGCTTGGACATTTATTTATTTATTCTTCTGTGAAATAAACATGATATGCCTGTATGCCCTTTTCTATAGAGATACATGCATGGCACTTAGTGACATAATTATAGGAGAAAAGCGAAGGCATATATGCCTACATTTTAATATAAATGACTGCGTTGGGCTTGAGATTAACCTTGTCATTGGAAGGCCTAGCATAAAGCGTCTAGGAGAATGGAATTATTTGGTACATTGGAATTGACAGTTTGTTTTCAATAACTATTGGTCTATATGTCTTCTGTGAATGATGTCTATAATAAACGTTTTATGCATTATACAAATGTGCAAACTTTGCTCTTGCAGGCGC
Organism: Xenopus petersii; assembly: GCA_038501925.1. Taxonomy (NCBI): domain Eukaryota; kingdom Metazoa; phylum Chordata; class Amphibia; order Anura; family Pipidae; genus Xenopus; species Xenopus petersii. The sequence goes on from CM076672.1 coordinate 162,629,746, forward strand.
ATGTTCCCTAGTTACAAAGTGAAGGTTACTGGCCTGAACCCGAAAACCAAGTACATCCTCCTCATGGATATTGTGCCTGCAGATGACCACAGATACAAGTTTGCTGATAACAAATGGTAAGATCTGTTTCTGTTGGTGTCTGTTTTACAACAGGTTTAGTCCACTAAAGTGATACTGACACTATTGTATCCCCCGACACCTTGGTGCCAATTACTTAACTGATTTTTGTCCAGATCAATTTTAACCATCTCTCTAAATGATGAAACCCTGCTGAAGCAGCTCTTGACAATAGTGAATGTTGACTTGTAGTCTTAAGAACAGTGACTGCTGCCCAATGCAAATCTGTACTGCAAAGCAAAATTTCATCTTGTATCAGGAGTTAAAAAGTCTTTCCTTATATATACTGTATTTGTTTAATTTTTTTTACTACAAATGGGTCAATATCAATTAAATCAAACAGAATCGTCAAATTTGCAAAATTAACATCACACTGGATACAAATAGGCTTGTTTCCTCAGCTTTTCTACATTTGTCAGATCATGTTATATATTGCTAGGTGCCATGAGTTGCTGTACGGAGCAATTAGCCAGATGCAGCTCTAGATAAGTTCTAGGTTTGATGTGTTTGTGTACATTCTCCTTGTGTCTGTGAGGGTTTTCTCTTGGTAATCCAGTTTTTTTGTTTTTTGAAAAGCAAACAGGCAGGTTCATTTGCTCTTGATTATATTGACCATATTATGTGTGAATATGTTAGGGAATTCCACTGGGACAGGAACTGGATTGAACTACAGTATGTATAATCTCTGTAAATAGCTTGGTAATATGTCAGCGAGATATAAATAAATAATTGGAGACAAAACTATTCCAACTGTGCCCTAGCAAGCATTCTAAAGCTGAAAAACACTTGTACTGGCACTGGCTTCATACTGAAATGAACGGGAGGTGACAGGGTCAGTTTCAGGCACTTAAAAATGCTAACAGAGAACATACCCTTGATGCCATTAGCTGTTGGGTTACTGCACAGGCACAAAGCTTTAGATATGTTTAGAAATTAGCCTGCTTCAAGAATTTGAGTGTTTGCCCTTGCCCTAAAAATTTCACATTTCATTTAACCAATATGGTTTTTGTAGACAACTGCAGCCATACAATTTTTATGAGCTCGTATTTTTTTTTACAGACTGAAGTTGTAAATATTTGATCATGAAAAAAAAAAGTTTGCTTGATAAGACAATACTTTCAGCATACGCTAGAAATCACTAGTCTAAGCTGTGTGCTAATGTGCACACAAAATAGGATACCAGCCAGCTGGTACCACCTTCTGCTTTAAAACCTGTGCATACAAAAGAACATTTCTACACATGTTCTTTGAAAAAGTAAAGTCAAATAAGTAAACCAAAGAAGTAATCCAAACTTTGAACAACCAGTACCAACTGGAAGTTTCTGTTACGACTCTTTCTTGTGAACCTAGCTAGATGGATCTTGTAAGACCCTCTTATCAGTTGATGGAAAAGCTGTCAAGTGAATAAGATATGCATGGAAGTTGGAGCATTAATGTCCCATTTTGGAAACTAAAATTGATCCATATAGTACTACCTTAAAGAAGAACTAAACCCTAAAAATTAATATGGCTAAATATGCCATATTCTATATACTTATTGCACCAGTGTAAAATGTCAGCTTGTCAATAGCAGCAGTGATCCAGAACTTCAAAATTGTCACAGGGGGTCACCATCTTGGAAAGTATCTGCAACACTCACATGCTCAGTGGGCTCTGAGCAGCTGTTGAGAATCGAAGCTTAGGGGTCGTTGCGAATTATCAAGCAGAAAATTTGGTTTGTCTGTAATATGTTATGCTACAGGGCTGATTATTAAATTCTGATGCTAGATGCACTGGTTTCTGTGCTGCCATGTATTGATTATCTGTATTAATTACTAATTAGCCATATTTATATATATATATATATATATATATATATATATATATATATATATATGAGACATTTATATTCTATGTGTACTGTATATTTTGAGTCAGTTTAAGCTCAGTAAGTGATAGCAGCACAGAGCATGTGCAGTGAATCAGCAGAAAAGAAAATGGGGAGCTACTGGGGCATCTTTGGAGACACAGATCTTCTCTGCTAAAAGTATGAGGTTGCCTTGGACTGGTATAGAAGCCCAAAACATAATGTACTATTTCTAGTCTACTTAAGTTATGCTTTAGTTCTCTTTAATGCAATGCTACCTAAAGTGAAGTGATAGAATCTGCTTGCTTTGCTCAGTGGTAAGGAAATATTCTCCAATCACCAGTGGTATAGATGAGTAAAACTGGCTAGCTGGTAAACCCAATGGCATTATCACCAGGAAGTCATATGGAGATCAGCTGCTAATAGCATTTAGCTTCTCATGAGATTATTTTACAGTATCATGCAAGAAGTAGCACTAGAAAACCCCAGTTTGTTCTTGAAACTGAAAGTAACAGATGTCTTGGTCATCAAAAGGCCAACTTATGATGCGTTTGTAAGCAATGTATAATATCCAGTATGCTTTAAATTAGCAGATGAACATTTGTTTTGAATGTCCTTAAAATGAATTTCTGCATACGCAGAATGGGATTATAGCAAAAGTTAAATCTGAGGTCAGCATTTTCATATTTGACAAAAGATTTATTAATGCCAGCTTTAGAATGTTTGCCAAATAGGGTTTCCACCTGATCAGTATTTTACAGGATAAAACATTAAAATAATTGAAGGCTGGTAAACCTAGTTCCAAGGAGGCAGCAATCATTATAGTTGAAGTTCACAAGTGCTGTAGGGAGGCATCACTATTAAATTAGCATTACAGAAGTACACTGCATGTGGTGTCTGTGCTTTTTTTTAATATGCCCCTTTGTGAGTCTAACCCCCAAATCTAGTAGTTGGTTTTGTGTTTAGTTTGCGGCACAACTTTCTGATAAATGGTTCCAATTCAAGTAATAAAGAGATGCCTGACAGAAGCCGCAGAACAGTCTATAACTTTCATAGCCAGTTAGTAAGCAGAGATACTGAGAAACATTATATAATACATCTTGTTTTACTTAGGAATGGGCGTTCTGAGCATTAACCACTTTTGTAAGGATGTGTTTTGGCTAAGAAGCAGGACAAAAAAAACATTTTAACAAGAGCTGTTGACAGAGGAATAAAAAGCTTCTGTGGGTAATTGTTGACTATAGCCAGTGAAACTTATAATCAAAATCACACCATGAAGTCAAGTGTGTATAGCAGATTGAGAAAAGCCACATTCTGCCAGACAGAGAATAGACTGACATGCATATGTATCTCACTGCAGAGAACTGTGTAATACAAACGGGAGAAGGAAATTGGAAGGTCTGATGCTAAATGAAGTTAAGGCTGGCCATAGACGCCAAAGATAAAGTCGCAAGCAAATTAGTTTCATATGATTTTTGGACCCTTTGTGGATTGTCCTGAAATTTTTAATACCACGGCAATTGGTAGCTTAGTCGATCAGATAGGTTAGAAGATTTCTGCCAGTGAAACTATCTCTGCATGTATTGTCTATCTGACTATATCAATGGGAGACTGTCACTAGTATTTGTCGGACTTAACTTTCATACGATTGCTGTCATGGTTAGAACATCATCTGATTTGTTCTTTTAATACTGTAATTAATCTGAATGGTTAGTTGCAGGTCGGAAGAATGCGCCGTACTATCATAACGATATGAGAATCTGCACGTCTATGGCCATCTTAAAGGAAGTATCATATGCACAGGTTTTTGCAGGGTGCAGGAGAAGCATTTCCTTTTGGTAAAAATCAGTCTATAACAACTACTACACACAATGGTGTTTTAAAGAGGCATTATGTACCTTATGGGTGACATTGCATCTCAGTGGGCAGCACCATCTCTGATGCAAGATGGGCTACTGAATTTGACTCCAACCTGCAAGAAGTTTGAATGTGTCTTCTTGGACATTTTTCTGGGTTTCTTCCCACATTCCACATATAGGCAGGTTAATCAACTTCTTGATTAACTGTCCCTGCTATGTGTTAATGTGACCTTAGATTGTAAGCTCCACTGGGGCAGGGGCTGATGTGAATGTTTTATAATATCTGAATAAAATGTGTTGCCAAAATTGCTCCATGTGCCTATGGGTGCAGGCACATCAAAAAGATGATAGGCGTGTAGGGGCTGATTCCACTGGTGTGGCAGTAGCCCAAAGGGTTGGACTGTAGCATTGGTGTCCCACCAGGTTCCAAACTTCAGGGGGCCCTACACTGAATTCTCCAATAAGAGGAGGATTTCAGTGTTACATCTGTCTTCAATAATGTCTTCATGCACAGACAACAAGTAAACAATAAGGTGAACAGTATATTAAAAGGTGTGTGTGTGGGTGGTGGAATAGAGCCAAAATAGAGAAAGTTTTAATATCCATAATTCATAATATACCATTCTGTTATACAGTGACAGATATTTTGTTAATGGCTAGTTGTAAGCTGCAGCAGGGTTATCTTGATTTAATCTGAATGTCAACTGGTAACGATTTCAAGGGATAAAATAAGCTAACAGTGCTTTGCAATGGAAGGGTGTAAACATATATTATGCACGACATATAAATATTGACCAATACATTTGATGAAGGGTCCTGCTGATTAGAGTTTACAAGAAGTGCAAAGATAATGTAACACCAACTTATATAAATGCCTTTATAAGGAGCACAGAATTGTCTATTTTGCTCATAATTTTATGGTATTCTGTATGTTTTTTCTTTTAAGCAATTTTGAAGAAACAGTGAACAGGGCATTGAGGGAATTGATGAGTTTTCAGGATGTATATAGCGGCCTTCAACATAAAAACATCTTTTGGCCTTTGCTGTTCTTTACAAAAAGGATACATTCAGAAAAATGATCCTATTAAGATTGTCTGTTTGTACTTTTATTCTCTCTGCACAGCTGTTAGGTTAGGGACCTTTATGCTGCTGAGCTACATCTAGACCTTGATTCCCTGCAGTGCATATGGTGCAAACACTGGCATACAAAGAACATTTTAGTGTTCTCTGTTCATGAAACAATTCAGCAAACTATTTTTTCTTGTTGTAGGTCAGTGACAGGCAAGGCTGAACCAGCTATGCCAGGACGTTTGTATGTTCACCCAGATTCACCAGCCACAGGCGCACATTGGATGAGGCAGCTAGTCTCCTTCCAGAAGCTGAAGCTCACAAACAACCATCTGGATCCATTTGGACATGTAAGCGACAGAATTTAAATGAAAGACATTTAGCACCTTTCTGATATTCCGCTAAACTAGGGGGCCTTAAAAGTTGAAGGGGAACTATCGCGAAAATGAACATTTAATATAAGCTTTGTCATACTGAAATAAGAAACTTTGTAAATACAATCAATTAAATATTCAACATTGTTTCTGAAATGATCAAGTTTATCTTCACTATCCTTTTCTCAGCATCTGTTTCTCTTCATTGTGTCTGATTGCAGCAGTTGGGTATCAGATATTCATTGACAGTTAGATCCAATATATTTTATAGGGGGGGCTTCTTTTCCTAGCAGATGAATTAGAGCTCACTCAAATAACTGATTCCAGTACAAACAAAATCTAACAAAATAACTGCCTTTTGCACAAATCCTGCATATATAGAGACAGGATTTCTGGTGATTTTAACAGAGTGAGCTCTAATACATCTTCTAGGATCTAACTTTCAATGAATATCTGACAGCTAATTGCTGCAGGACCGGAACTAGGGGTAGGCAGAAGAGGCACGTGCCTAGGGCGCAAAGGTTTTGGGGCGCCAGGCACATACCTCTTCTTCCGCCTTCCCCTAGCTCCGACCCTGGCAGTTCCTCCTCTTCGGCGCGTGCCTGCTCTCTTCCGCCCACACACGCTTGTGCGCTTGAGTCTCCACAGCCGTAGTATCCTCTGTGTGCTTCCGTGCATGCCCATGTACGCATATCCGTGCTTCCATGCGTGCGCACCTATGTGCTCCCGCGCATGCGCACAAGCGCTTAAGGAGTGGGCGACGTAGCCGCCTGGGTTGCCTAGGGCACCCAGCCGGCTTGGCCCAGCACTGAATTGCTGCATGAAGAAAGAATGAAGAGAAACAGATGCTGAGAGGGATAGTGAACATAAACTTGATTTTTTCAGAAACAGTACAGCATTTTTAATTTGATTGTATTTAGAAAATGTCTTCTTTCAGTATGTAAAGCTTATATTACATTTTCACGATAGTTCCCCTTTAAAGAATATAATCACATTTGCTTTTCAAACAGTAGTTATTTATGAATTTAAAAAAAAAAAAAATATTTGTTTGGGACAGCAACCTTATAGATGATTATGCGCTGTGATGTTATAATATCTTTACTTTTTCCTAACATTAATGGCAATGCTACTTAAAATGACATTAAAGAGGTAATGTATTATGAACAGGACTACTGGGCACCTAACAGATTTAGTGGTAAAAAGTGTCTTTGAAGTTGCCGTTCAAATTCCACTGAAAGCATTTTTTTGTTGTTCTTGCTGCCTTATCTCAGTTACATAGATACAGTGAATATGACAGCAGATAAGAACTTACATATGCTTTTAAAAAGAGATGCACCTCCACGTGTGTTACATGTAAGCTGGTATTTATCACCTTGATGGTAGCAGCCATTCTGTCATCAGTGCTCTGCTGCTTGAGTCTCTGGCCTCAGGAGACTTCTCTTACGTGATATGATCTGAATGTAAAGGGTTTATATTAGGGATGAATCCACTATTTTTGAACCTCCGAATCCTTTGCGAAAGATTCGGTCGAACGTATTCTTAATTTGCATATGCAAATTAGGGGTGGGAAAGGGAAACATCTTTTACTTCCTTGTTTTGTAACAAAAAGTCACGCAATTTCCCTCCCCATCCCTAATTTGCATATGCAAATTAGAATTTGGATTCAGTTCGGTTGGGCAGAAGGATTCGGCTGAATCTGAATCCTGGTGAAAAAGGCCGAAATCCTGGCAGAATCCCAAACTGAATCCTGGATTCGGTGCATCCCTAGTTTACAGTATATTACTTGCCTTATGAAATAACAGTAATGTTGTGCTTTCCTGGGGATTAAAGCAATGGTTTTACTGCTCTGTTTGATGCTCTCTGCAAAGGTTATTTCAGCCCAGTTATCAAACATATTTCATAACAAAGCACATGGTGCAGAGGTCTGGACTGGTATTCAAAATAGGCTCTGGCATTTAAGGTACACAGAGGCCCAAACAGCCCCCCCACAGGTCCAATTAATAGTGACTGTCTATGGAATCTTACAGCAGACCCTCCTGCATTTTATAATATTGTCATATTATAAAATACAACTGCAATATTTGTACAGGATTTTTCCAATACATGCTGTCCAATTACTCCTTAGACTAACACTATGGCATAAATATTTTAATGCAATTTAACCATCAAACACGGTCCAATCAGGTTTACGGAGCAGCAACATGAAAGAAGTTTGACAGCAGTGGTTTATGGAATTGTTTGATTTGGTAATTAATTTAGATTGAAATCAGAAGAAAAGCTATAAAAGCAATATCACTATTATTTAAGAATATCTACAGATATAGATTGCTGACTGCAAGATTTCCCAGATGATTGTGCAGTTAGGATAAAAGTAAACTTTCGAGTTGCAATGCTGCAATAGAAACATCAGCTATTCTGCAACCCGAGAAGTAATTTCAGGACCATTTTGCAGCAGAAAGATTACTTGAACATGCTGAGCGGTGAGCCAAGTTTTTGCGGGAAATAGCAATTGTTGGGAGTTACTCCACAAGCAGCGTGCTGGAAACATCCTTTCAATGGCCTGGTGCAGATAGATTTCAGCAGGCAGCAGGTAAACTTCGTGATCAGACGCTGGTAAAGCAGTTGATGCTGGAAGAGGCAGAGATTAAATCAGCCTCATAAATCAATGGCTGAATGAACAGGACTTTTATACACACACTGCTGCTTGGCAGAAACGAGCTCTGCGGCTTCTTACGATTGATTGAATGGTTGTCTTGAAAAGGGGGAAGAAAAAGGGAAGTCTAAAGGGAGAGGGAGGAATGATGGGGGTTGTTCTAGGATTTAACTGTGTATATAAATAGGCACATGCACAATCATATAGTGTGTGTGAGTATATAAATATATCATTCAACTAATACATTTTTATATTGGTGCTGCATTTTTGCCTTTTTGTTTATATCTAGGAACGTAGGTGAACCCTTTATGCATGAACCAGTCTTATTGAGTTTACATTCTGTGCTGCCCTAAGGATATTGTTATATATAGTATGTTAGTGTGAAGGCATGGGCATCTAGTTCATGCTGCAATACGGTTGAGACTAGGGATGCACCAAATCCACTATTTTGGATTCAGCCGAAGCCCCTAATCCTTCGCGAAAGATTCTGAATCAAACCGAATCCAATCCTAATTTGCATATGCACATTTTGTTTTGTGCTAAAAAGTCACATGATTTCCCTCCCCACAACTAATTTGCATATGCAAATTAGGATTCGGTTCGGCAGGGCAGAAGGATTAGGCCAAATTCGAATCCTGCTGAAAAAGGCAGAATCTTGGCCAAATCCCAAACTAATTTGGTGCATCCCTAGTTGAGACTCAAGCCCTGTGAGAGTCCACATGGGTATCTTTGTTTCTTTTGAATTGTGAAGTGTGAGTGTATAAGAATTATACATAATAATGTGAAAATATATTCTTGAGAGTCACACACATTCAAACTTTCTAGATTATTATTAATGCTTATATAGCACTACAAACAATATTGAGTCCTGTACCTCAATCCATTTGGCACTATGAGAAGATAATTAATAGTCTATATGTAAGATAGTTGGATTAAAAAAAATATAGGATATCAAATAAAAGTAATTGCAGCCTTTGGGCAGTCTGGAGGCCAAATCTTGCCTGTGTATCTCAAGCTGAATGTGTGTAGTATAAGGCAAGGCAATTCCTTGCTTAAAGTAGCCTTGAAGAGGAACTGTAAACATGCACCCAACCTGTTGTGTTTATTCATCTGTTTGCTATTAAGCTTTTGTTATTTTTGCAATTATAGTGTTTTTTAGTTAAATGGTTTAATATGCACTACTTTAGTAATATACCTCTAATATTTTTATGCTGCAAACAACACATCCCTGGTGTTTGGTATTCTAGACCTATAATTTAGGAAACAGTTTGTTGCTCCAAGTCAGATCCATCTAGGATTTTCAGCATCAGCAATCAGTAGGGTTGTGACCTTTTCTGGAAAAAAATACTGGCCTTTCTATATATTTATCATTTTTCCCTATTAAGAACATTGGGATCAACCTTCATTTTTACTGGACTGGCCGGTAAAATACTGGGCAGGTGGCAACACTAGTAATCAGTAAAGGTCGCCAAACATAGATCAGGGGACCCTGTCGGGAACCTCCACACAAGGGCAGATAAGCTGCCAAGTCGGTCTAAAGAACAGATATCGGCAGCTTTAATCTGCCTGTGTATAGCCACCCTCAGTAAGCTGATTCCAGCATGAGAAAAGTTAAGGCCCCCATACACCGGCTGATAAAAGCTGCCGACAGACCCATGTGTGGGGCCATCTAGCGGGCTTCCCCGATCGATATCTGGCATCTTGATCGGGCAGATTAAAAAAATCCCTAAAAAGCCCACGATCGGATCAGCCGATATTGCCCACTTTCATATGGGCATATCGGGGAGAGATCCCCTCATTTGGCAACATGGCCAAACGAGCGGATCTCTTCGTCTATGGCCACCTTTAAGTAGAGAATTCCACAAAATTAAGCTTGGCCCACACAGCAAGATCTGATCATTTGGTGAGATTGCTAATACAAAAGCTGGCCATAGATGCAAAGATTCGATCATACAAATCTCCATTTGGTACGATTTTCAGGCCGTGTGTGGAGTGTCCCGAAATTTTTCGTGCAACGGCGATCGGTCGTTCAGACTATCGGACAGGTTAGAAAATTTCTGTTGGCTAACGATAATATCTCAGCACGTATTGCCGATCTGATTATATCAGTGGGAGACTGTCACCAACTTTTGGCGGACATACCGTATATACTCGCGTATAAGCCGAGTTTTTCAGCACCCAAAATGTGCTGAAAAACTCTACCTCGGCTTATACGCGGGTCAGCTAAAAAAGGTTGCCGCTTACTCACTGATTGAAGTGTGCAGTGACTCCTCCGTGCTGCCCATACTTCTCCCCGCTCGTGGCTTCCTTAGCCCTCAGCCCCTCCCCTCTCAGCTCTCGTCACTCAGTACTCCTCAGCCCTTCCCCTTTGGGAAAATGTGTGCGCATTACCGTATTGCGCGTAGGAGCGCACAAGAGTTTAGAAGAGGAGCGCTCGAGACGTGGATGAGGTGCGCGCTCACTCTGTGATACGAGCACGCACCTGTACAGGGAGCGGAGGCGCGCGTCTTCTCCCTTTGTGACGTGCCCTGGGACTGATTGACAAGAGCTGAGAGGGGAGGGGCTGGAGCAGAATTAAGCGAGGAGGGGGTAGAAGTATGTGCAGCAGTATGGAGGAGTCAGTGCATGCTTCAGATCAGTGAGTAAGCAGCAACGTTAAAGCTTTAAATTGGCCATGTCCTAACATAATTTCTCACCCCTAGGCTTATACACGAGTCAATAAATTTTTCCAGTTTTCTTAGGTACCTCGGCTTATACACAGGTCGGCTTATACACGAGTATATACGGTAACTTTCTTACGATTGCTGTCAGGGGCAGAACATCGTTTGATCTGTTCTTTTACTACTTTATTTGATCTAAATGGTCAGTGGCAGGTCGGGAGATGGCACTGAACGATTGTTCGTCCGATATAAAGATAAATCTGCACTTCTTTGGCCAGCTTAAAAGTGGGTGATGTTTAAAGTTTTCCGCTTGGGCCGATTCAGGAGCCCAGCAATAACCAAGTCTTCTGCTGATATTGGTTGGCTTGTCTCCCACTATACACACACCGAATAGCATATGAAAATTTGTTTTGTACAATAATATCTGTGCGTCTATGGCCACCTTTATACTATCTTGTTCCGTGTTCTTGGAAATAAACCAAAGAAAGAATTACAAACTGACATCAAGAAAAAGGTGTTTATTTTTACAGTCTAGCAGAAAGTGGAAGGGATCAAGGGCTGCTAATGGTGCTGAGCACTTATCTGCTGAATGTGGCTTTTGAGTGTGCAGATAAGGGAAAATGACTTTGGATTTAACCTTGGAGTTCCTGGGCCTTTCACATGGAGATATAATTTAACATGTAGGGAAAGACCGTAAAGCTGGAAACTAACCCTTCCATGGCCAATATATTTTGCAAAGCAAATAATTAATGGTAAAGGAGCTAGCACACGGTTAGATTCGGGGAGATTAAGTTGCCTGGCCCCAAACTGCCTTCCCCCTGCTATAATGAGAAAACGCCAGAGCCAATGCACTTGCAGCGCTTCGATTTCCAAAGTCGCCCGAAGTTGCCTCACGAGGAAACTTTGGGTGTCTTCAGAAATCAAGGCGCCTTAAGATAGTTTGCCTTCTTTAATTCAAATACTGAGAGAAAAAGTTACATTCATCATGAGTCATTAGGGAAACAAATAAATGGAATTACTGAAGCTAAAACTTTTACAAAGATGTCAGTGAAAATTTTAAAATTGAAGCGTTATGCTAATAAAGAAGATTTATACAGTGGTTACAAGCAGTAATTTTAGCTCAACATTAAAGGAGGATATTATATCATCTTTTGGTAGATGGGAAAGTTGTTAGGAGGTCAAATTGTTGAGTAATAACCCATTTAAAGAAGTCAACTTTACGGAAATGACACATGATGGGGCTTGTCATCCGAGGGAATCTGCCCTACATAGGGGCACCAAATCTCCTAGAGAAGCCTAACCATTCAATAACCTTCAGCTCACTACATGCTAAACACATAAATTGCGGCAAAATTGTGGGAAAAAAATTACAAAAGCAGATAAAAAGTTTGGGACTACAGATAAACAAAAAAGTAATGTATAAGGATTGGTAACAATTAGAAATGTGCAAAGGAAGCATAGCAATAGTAGTTAGTGGAAGTGTCTAACAATGAGCAAATAAGTTACATAATATGATATATTTGGAACAGCTAGGACTGTGGCACACACATTAATTTCTTCACCAGCGCAAAAATATCAGCAGAGAAAAGACAATACTGTCTGTATCTATCCTGTGTGCGTAGCGATAGGATTGAATATGGTCCATCTGTCACTGTGCACACAGGGTGAATTTCAAGTTATTGTAGAAGGTATTATTGGAATTAATTGCAAGAGTATATAGAGAAGTTAAAGCAAAAGCTCTATGGGCAGTGATTAGATGTGGGATATACAGGGGTAATTCGGGCCCCTAAGCCTCTCTGAGGTGGCTCCTGTGATGCCACCCCCCTCATCTTTGCATCAAAGCCGGTCCAGGGGGCGCATTGGTAGTGGAGAGGGTGCAATTATGCTCTCTTGCACTAACAGAGCCAAATTTCTGGTTTAAAACCCAGAAATCCAGCTCTTAAAGTTAATAGTAGTGCCTTTTTTGAGGGTCCATGCAGTCTGAGACATGGATCTCACCTTGCCTCATGGCAGGCACTCCCCCTGTGGATAAATAAATAGCAAATTTAAGAGTTTTCTGTACATCTAGTAACTGACAGCAATGTTTAGAAGGCTGGATAAACAAGCTGTAGTTTATATAGATAAAAAATGCCAGAGAGGGGCTAGGGTTGTGTTATATTACACTACCTAAACACAGAAGACAGTTATCCAAAATGTACCAGTAGTTTTCATTTGGTAAAATACAAAAATGGCATCAAATCGATAGGCCCTGATAGCAACTCATGTCGGAGGTGTGTTAGAGCTCAGTGCTGCTTTTTGCACATACAGTTTGCAGAACAATGTTCAGCCTGACCCAACCAGGTTGCCACTAGAGTGGATCATTGTTTGAATTGGGCAGGTGATAAGCCAAATCAGACTTATGGTTTGGCTTTTGGCCAACACTCAGCTCACGTGGGAGAGTCTGTAGACCCATTGGGAGATAACTGCTACATGGCTTTTACATATCGTTCAGTAAGTCTGTCTTGAGCCCATACACTGGTCAGTAAGTTGACAATATTGTACCATGTATGGTCAGCTTTAAAATGCAATTATTAAACAAAGGGATTTGTGCAGAATGATATCTAATAATGAGTGAGCAGTTACAGTGGTGACTGAAGGAGGTGCTTGTTATGAGTTATACACACTATAGAAAAAATATTAATAGGTTAGTATATGAACAGTTAGTAGTGAGCGATAGAGTGTGCACATTGATTATTTCAATATATGTTTTTAGTGTTTGGAAGGAATTAAAACATCAATCAGAAAAACAATTCTACAAAAACTAAAAGCTAACTGCCAGTCATCTTGTGATAAAAATGTGTTGTCAAATATTCCAAACATATTTAATGGTCACACCAGAGAGCCATTAACACCCTGCAAATTATACATTTATAAACAGTGCATAGTGATGTCATAAGCTATAATCTGTGCTTAAGTCAGTTGTGTCATGACTGTACCCTTTGTACAGGTTGGACTGGTGGGTGCAAGGCCCACCTGAGCAGCCACTTCAGGGGCCCCGCACCCCGCAAGGGCCCTCAGCCGCACCCCTACAGGAGCTGACATAACCTACCCCCCCTCCACAGAGCAAGCGTAAATTAAACCTACCTTTAGGGTAGTCATTGGGGAGGGAGATCAACGGCCTGGGGAGTGCCGGCGGGGCCCAACTGATTTTTTCCCAGGGTCCCGCTGGCCCAGTTGTACCCTGCTAGTGTATCATAAATAACAGTGGAGGGTTAAGCTGCCCCCACTGCCAGGACATGTAAACTAGCATGTGCATCGCAGGGGGATACCTGGTAAATGGTGTGTTGGGGGGGCAAAGGTCCCAACTAGGGGTACGTGAATGATAGAAGAGGAACATGTCTAGTGACCCCCACTGTTGCACCTTAGGCGCATGCGTTTTCTGCCTACCCCAAGTTCTGGCCCTGATTAAAAAAATGCCCCCTTTTGTAAAATATGAGAATAATAAAAAAAAGGCCCTTCAAGTTTGTTTAAAGGCTCCATATGACATCATGATTTTAATATAATTAAAGCCCTGAAACATCAAATAATAGAAATAATTGGCCTAGCACATGCAAAAAGTTGTATTGCACTAATGTAAACGATTAGTGGAAAATAATTTCAGATCAGTGTATGCAGCATTACGATAAAGCGATATCACTCATTTGCTAAATTGATGTGGATTCCTCAATTCATTTGAACAAAGACACATCACAAAACAAAGAATCAGATCCAGCTCACATCCAGTATGGGATAAGGAGTTCCAGAGACAAAGAGATCTGAGAGGAGAGAAGAGCAGAGGGCAACAGGAGGCCGGATGGAAGTGCAAGCAGCTCCTTCCAAACCACAGTGACTCTCGCAGGGGTTAAGTCACTCTTCAAAGGCTTCTTCAGATAAGTCCTGCTTTGAGCTTGTATATTTATCATAAGACAACAGGGCAAATTCTATCAGCATCCGTTAGCAAGGCTGGAAATTCCATTTCGACATATCTCGCCTGCTTTAACCCTAAATACTACAAGGAGGTACACACAGTACGCAGGGTCTACTCTGTCTATTGTAATTCTAAAAATATGTTTGTTCCATTTTGAGAATGATCATTGCTGCATTGTTGATATTGGGATATCTGTCTTGTGTTCTCATATCTTCAAACATAATGTATAATACATATAGTATGAACACCTTTACGGGGGAAATAATTAAGCCTTTGCAATAATGGGGGCATTTTTTTACTGTGGTGGAAATAAATACATCAAAATTATGTACAGATATAAAGCGATTAAGCAATATATATATATATATATATATATATATATATATATATATATATATTGTCATTTGTTTCTTTTGCTGCATGCTAGAAATAGAAGGTTATATCTGGAAGGAGAGACTTGCGATATGGAAAAAAGGATTCATTAGCTAACAAGAGTGTCAATGCGGGTATGCAAGCTATAAGCCAGAGACAGATATCATGATTGTACATGTGAAGGGGACACAGCATCCCTATATGCTACAAGGAGCCAGAGTGTAATGAAGCATGAATTTATTTCAGCAGAATGATGGGAGGTAAGGAAGGAGACTGGGGGTGGGGCTGCTACATGGGAGCCGTGTCCCTACTGTGAGCAGAGACTAAGGGAATAGGGCATTATGTCCCCTAAGAGCAAAAGTGCAGCAGTAGCCTCTCAATTAGAGACTCTGTAATGAAATTAAAAACCATTAGATCATTCACAGCAGAGGCCTGCAAGTTACCCACATGTCAAAGGAATTTGGCTAAGCCTTTGGGATGAGAGAGGCCTCGTGAATGTCTCCCCTGTTGCAGGGTGGGGTGGGGTGGGGTTGGCGGGACATCGCTCCCTCTGACGCCAGTTTTTATGGTGGAGGGATATACAAAGCTTCCCATGCCAACATAACTAAAAGAATGAGACTTCGGGATGATGTGACTGCATTCAAAGACTGTAAATGCAACACATTCCAGTTCTCTACTTCTGCCAAATACACAAGGAATGCAAACCTGTGGGTTTTTAGGCTACATAAACCATAGTAGTGCATCCAGTTTATTATTAATAATATAATTTACTGATATTTACTATAATAAATCCTAATTCGGAAGATAACTGAAAAGATAAGGGAAAAAGGAAATCACTTTTTAAAAATTTGCTTCAAATGTATGCAATCGGAGATGGCCCGTAATTCTGAGCTTTCTGGATAAAAGGTTTATGAATAAGGGATCCCATACCTGTATATTAAAATGTCCTTTGACATACCTAAGGCCTGTTGGCTGCAATAACAAAAACAGACAAAAACTTGCAGTGCTGTACCGATAGACATTACCTTTAAATTTAAATACAGGAGATGCAGTTTGCAATTTCACATATACAACCCATGGTACAGTGAGACAGAGAAGCATATGAGGAGTTAATAATCATTTCTGTATTCCATATCCCAAGTTGGATCAGATGCCTCTGTCTTTGGAGCCTTGCTCCTAGCCTCTTAAAATTCTGTTATTTTTCCAGGTTCTATAAACTTTATGGATTTTCCTATTCAAAAATGGAAATCTTAATTCAGAGACTGGAATGGTATCTCTTAACATTTTTTATTGTTGAAAATGTTAAGTTTTGTCTGGGATTAAAATGTCTCCCTATCTCAGTGGCGTAAAACGTTCAACTTTAAGTGAATACATTACTTTTTATTATTTGTAATAAAAAAAACAAATGGAGTTAATCTTTTTACATGGTTCTGACATACACAAGCTGATTATGCTCACTTGTGAAATTAACATGAATTGTCAGATCTTGTTAAAATTGATAAACCAATCAGACTTCTCCTGCTATGGTGGAAACAATGCCTGCTGTTCAAAAAGAAATAATATAAAATGTTCAATCAAGAAAAATAATTGCCGGTCATATTTTAGGTGATTTTCTTGTATGTTGAGGATTTTACTTTCAGAACACTGCATCTGTTAAGAAGAAAAGTAATTTTTTGATACAATCCAAGAAAGTTAAATGAAAAGTTTAAAATCCTTTACAGAGCGACAGATCCAAAATTCCACCGTATTCACAGTAGCGTTACGACTTTCAGCACCAGTGCAAAGGTAGGGAAAATATACCTATTGCCATGGTCACGCTTAGATCTGGGGGAGCCCCTTAGCTTAGAACAAAGCTACAAAAAATACCATGGATTGTAAATATGTTTTACCCAAAATCTCACTCTAAAATATTTTACCCAAATATGCTTTACCCAACCTGACCTCTAAAACTGAGCTTTCAAGTGTATTTACAATAGAAAATAGGCTTTTCGTAAATTTGGCCTTTTGGATTCTTACAACAGTGGTTTCAATCTGTGTGGGGGACACACGTCATCACAAGATCTGAATTAGGGCCGCAATATTTGTCATTTTGCCATATTTATCTTGTTGAATAAGGGTAGATGTAATGAGGCCAGGCCTAGCTCTGTGAAAGTACTTATAGCAGCAAGAAATAACATTGTTTCTTGGATGAGACAACGAAGAGTCTGGGACCATATGACATGTAAGTGTATAGGATAGGATCCTCAGCCAAGTGAGTAACCAGTTAACTTGCTCTCTGCAGTGAAATACTTCTGATTGCTGTCTGCATATAAGCTGTATAAGCATAGACGTAACTATAGGTCTGGTAGGTTTTTACCACAAAATGGAGTTGTATGTATGTATAACTTTATTTGTAAAGTGCTGTTAAGGAGCCACAGCACTGTACAGTACATAAAAGTACAATATATATATATATATATATATATATATATATATATATACACACACACACATATATATATATATATATATATATATACATATTCCAAGGGATGCCAGCACTCACGAAAAAAGTGATATAAATGCCTGGGTGCACGGCCAAAAAAATTAATTATTCAAAACAAAAAAGAAGGTCAGCACTCACAGATCTTGAAAATATCAAATATTAGATTTATTTAGGAACTATGGACTAACGTTTCGGCCCCTACCCGGGGCCGAAACGTTAGTCCATAGTTCCTACATAAATTTATTATTTGATATTTTTAAGATCTGTGAGTGCTGACCTTCTTTTTTGTTTTTATATATATATAAAAGTATACATGGGGAAGAGAAATCACATAATAAATATACACAGAAATCATATACAAAAGAGGTTAAGTGCTATGTGGTACAATACACAGTGGGAAGGAAGTCCCTGTCCCATATAGCTTACAGTCTAAGTGGATCAGAAGAGAACATACAGGCACAAATTGGAGATGAAAAAGTGCGCAAGGTAAGGCATAGTCAGTAGGCACAAGACTAGGCTAATGTTCTAGTGCTCCAAAAGGTAGGCAATTTGATTTTTCTTGAAGGGATTGGGAGAGGATTCCCTACAGAGGAATTCAGGGATGGAATTCCAGAGGTAAGGAGCAGCAAGATAAAAGGGTTTGAGATGAGAGGTGGCAGTGGATGTGGATGGTGTGAAGAGAAGGTGGCTCTGAGAGGAGTGGAGGAGATGACCAGGAACGTATATCGAGACAAGAGAAGAAATATAGTGAGGAGCAGAGGAGTGAAGGGCTTTGAATGTTTGTAGAAGGGAGCAGGTTCCCTTTTAGGAGAGAGCAGAAGGATCCTGGTAGCAGATTTTAAGATAGATTGGAGAGAGATGACAAAAGACCGGTTAGGAGGAGATTGCAAAAGACTAAGGGCATAGATTAGTGTATTGGCTGTTGCTTGCGAAAAAAAGGGGCGTATCGTGGCTATAATGGGGAGGAAGAAACAACAGGTCATAGATGACCCCCCAAGCAGCGTGCAGAGTTAACTGGGTTAATGATCATGCTATCAATAGCAGTGGTGAAAGGAAGTGAAGGGGGTGAAGGGCTCGGCTTGGGTGGAAAGACCATGAGCTCAATCTTGGCTAAGTTGAGCTTGAGGTGGCGGTTCATCTAGGATGAAATAGCTACAAAGCAGTCTGCTATCTGGGGTTGAAAGTCAGTGTTTAGTGACCTCGATGGGTTTTAGCTGGAGTATTTTCACATTTGAGCTTTTTTAGAAGCTTCAGGGAATAATAAATCTTGAAAAAAATCAAGTTTTTTTTAGTTTTAGTGAAACTATAATTCCTAAAATTCATATCAAAGGGTGGGCAAAGTGGGACTTTCTTACTGCTATTGTGAATGTCAAAATGCCCAGTGTGCATTTAGCCTACAGATAAGTGAAAAAGTTAAACGTTTCTGTCCTCTTTGTCTTTCTCATGCAGATCATCCTGAATTCAATGCACAAGTACCAGCCACGGCTCCACATTGTCAAGGCAGATGAGAACAATGGCTTTGGGTCCAAGAATACAGCTTTCTGCACTCATGTATTTTCTGAGACTGATTTTATTGCTGTCACCTCATATCAGAACCACAAGGTAAAGCTATAAGCTCTGTAACGCATACTGTACTTTTATATTAAAGGGGTTGTTCTCCTTTAAATTAACGTTTAGTATGACGTAGAGAGTGATATGCTGAGACTATTTACAATTGGTTTTCAGTTTTTATTATTTGTGGTTTTTAAGTTATTTCGCTTTTTATATAGCAGCTCAGTATCTCTAGTCAACTAACCAACTCTGTTGCATGAAAAAAACTCGGCATGTAAAAGCTGGTGAGTTTTTAAAATAAGTCAATGGGAATTGTTTATTAAAGTGAAGGCTTTCACGATCATTAAAAATTAATGGAAAAACTTCTCGCTTGTGTGCAGGTCTGCAACTATTCTGTTCAAATTTTATCTTAATTAAGCTAGTACTTGAGAATAATAAATGGTCCAATTTTTTTTAATTAAAAGAATAGGGGGAATGAATTGTTTCCGCCTAATTATTTTGCTTATTTTGTAAATTGTTTATTATGGTGTATACTGCCCCTTTAAGCAGAACAAGAGAATTTTTAGCAAGATATTCTTTGGACTGTGGTGCCTAGTGATGTGCAGGTCAGGGTTTTCCTGACCCACACCCGACCCTAACCAGCCCTGCTGCAGCCCACGCCCGCGCTTCCGGGGTCCTTTTATAGACCCACCCCGCTGATGACATTGTGTAGTTGATGTGGTCCTTGCACTGACTGCCTGCATTCCTGACATAGTGATCAAGGTGGGAATATTAGGGCAAGATCTGCTCGTTTGGCAACCTTTCCAAACAACTGGATTTGCCCATGTATGGCCACCTTAGAACATTTTGTAAAGTAGGTCATTTCTTTTATGGGTCTTTTAGATTCAATTGTGTACAGGGCTGTTAACCAGTTTGTGTACCAGTACAATTTCTGCATATCTAATTCTGAGCTGTTTACGAGTTGTGGGAAATTGTCTGAGGTATGCACAAGACAGATGAGATTGAGAATATCTCCATACTTCAGTTCCTGAAACACTGACACCAGACTCCTGGCACCCATTATCATCCACTATCATTTCCACCTGTTCATCTCCCCTGAATGAAGTGGATTTATCGAGTGACATCAATTTAGTCAAGAAAAACAGGCATCCCTTTTATCTATAAAAAAAGCAATATTCAGGGTACGCCCCCAATGTTCCTCAAAAATACATTGTATGTAATTCCAACGCATTCAGTAATTGTGTCAATGGTACATTGACACAAATATTGACTTGGTGACCACAGAGGGAGTCTTAGATTAATATCAGGAATTATGAAACCACTGTATATACTGATAATCAAGTAGGATAATGGGATTATCCACATGATTTTATTTTCCTTTAAAGCTTTTTTTTCTGTATGTAACACAACAATGTCCTGATTTCAGTTCAATATTCTTATCAGATCACACAGCTAAAGATAGAGAACAATCCCTTTGCCAAAGGATTTCGGGGAAGTGATGACATGGAGCTACACCGGATGTCCAGGATGCAGAGGTAACTCTTCTATGGCACCACTTATGTATTACTTGATTCAACATTATATGGCACAGCATTCAGTTAAGGTGCAATTTTAAAAACTTGTGCGCTCAAAATGCTGGGTGGGTCCAACCCAGTCCTGAACTTCTATTCTACTTCTATTTTGTGCACTGCACAGTTTGCTATCATGAAATAATGTTTGTGTTTGAGCACAGTAATAGTATAGACATTATAAAAAATTGAGAATATGTGGAGATTAGAAAATCGTAATACGTAAATATCAAATTCAATATGAGAAACTGTAATAAATAAAGATGACATATGAATTAGGGCTGTGCTTTGAATAATATGTATGAGCAGTAAATAGGCAGTATGTGGAGAGCCGCTATTTTATTAGCTATTGCCATTCTTTTATTTATCAAATGCTAGAAGTGTACAAAATTACAGTTAGGCCCATAAATATTTGGACAGAGACAACTTTTTTCTAATTTTGGTTCTGTACATTACCACCATGAATTTTAAATAAAATAACTCAGATGCAGTTTAACTGCAGACTTTCAGCTTTAATTCAGTGGGTGGAACAAAAAGATTGCATAAAAATGTAAGTAATTGGGCAAAAAAACTGAAAATAAAATGTTTGTTTCTAATACTTGGTTGAAAACCCTTTGCTGGCAATGACAGCCTGAAGTCTTGAACTCATGGACATCACCAGATTCTGGGTTTCCTCCTTTTTAATGCTCTGCCAGGCCTTTACTGCAGCAGCTTTCAGTTGCTGTTTGTTTGTCGGCCTTTCAGTCCAAGTTTCGTTTTCAGCAAGTGAAATGCATGCACAATTGTGTTCAGATCAGGTGACTGACTTGGCCATTCAAGAATATTCCACTTCTTTGTTTTAATAAACTCCTGGGTTGCTTTGGCTGTATGTTTTGGGCCATTGTCCATCTGTATTATGAAACACCTCCCAATCAATTTGACTGAATTTATCTGGATTTGAGCAGACAGTGTGTCTCTGAACACCTCATAATTAATTTGACTGCTTCTGTCCTATGTTACATCATGGATAAACACTAGTGTCCCAGTGCCATGGCAGCCATGTACGCCCAAGCTATCACACTGCCTCCGCCATGTTTTATATGCTTTGGATTCTTCGATTCTGCAATTATCCACCACTGTTGTCTTCCATGGACGTCTAAGTCTTTTTTGCATTGCTGAGTTCACCAGTGCTTTCTTCCTTTCTCAGGATGTACCAAACTGTAGATTTTGCCACTCCTAATATTGTAACAATTTCTCGGATGGGTTTTTTCTGTTTTTCCATCTTAAAGATGGCTTGTTTCACCTGAATGGAGAGCTCCTTTGACCGCATGTTGTTTGTTCACAGAAAAATCCCTCAAATCCACTCCAGGGCTTTTATCTTCTTCATTGATAATGACATAACAAAGGAATTGCGCACACCTGGCCATGAAATAGACTTTGAGTCAGTGTCCACATTACTTTTGAGCCCCTGGTAAAGTTACTTTTGAGCCCCTGAAATTAAGTAATTGTGTTAAAAAAGGGCTTAAGTTCCTAACATTTTTATGCAATCTTTTTGTTCAACCCACTGAATTAAAGCTGAAAGTCTGCAGTTCAACTGCGTCTGAGTTGTTTCATTTAAAATTCATTGTGGTAATGTACACAACCAAGATTAGAAAAAAAGTCTGTCCAAATATTCATGGGACTAACTGTAGATCTGATGAATCGAACCTGCGTTGCTACATCTACATAAGATGTGTGATTCTCAGGATTCTGGTCATTATCCAGCCACATAATTTGTGGAGGATTCGCACAAGCGTGATACTTGCCCACCATGCTGCAATAACCAGGGGGACTTGGACATTTTTTGTTCTAAAAAGTTTTAATCTGCAAAAAAAGAAGAAATAGGAAAGATTGGATATAGAGTTCTCATACTATTTTGACATTGCCCTACAGTATTTACTACAAGATGTACACTGATGAACAGATATTGCAGATATCTGTATACATTGTTATTATTAAGTACTAAACACTGATTCCATTTTGTCTTCTCTTAAGCAAAGAGTATCCAGTAGTGCCAAGAAGCACAGTCCGTCAGAAAGTCTCCTCTAACCACAGCCCATTCTCTCAAGAAACACGTAACATTACAGGATCTTCTACCCTAAATTCCCAATATCAATGTGAGAATGGTGTTAGCAGCACATCTCAGGATCTTCTGCCACCTTCCAGTGCATATACTTCCCTGCCCCATGAGTCTGGTACTATATATCACTGCACAAAAAGAAAAGGTAAGCATGTAAGAATGTAGAGTATGCTGTGTGCATGTTAGTTACTAAAATTGAAAAAAGGATACATTTCCTGCAAGTGCAACCCTTTTTAATTATAATTTCTTTGTATTATTGTTTATTTTACTTTACAGCAGAAGTGTGTTTGCTTCAGCACCAAAAGCTTAAGGGCAGTGACACATGCTGCTATTTCATTCGTTAATTTACAATTTTGTGCAAAAAAAATATGTTCTGACCAGCAAGCACTCCCCTTCACTTTCTTCATTATCGGGACCTGTTATCCAGAATGCCTGGGACCTGGGGTTTTCACCTGTCCAGTTTTGACCAGGACAGCCCGGCTGCCTGGTCAATACTGCCTGCCAAGTTTTCCAAATAAGGAAAACTGACAAGGATCTAACTCAATTAACATGGCAACCAGCTAATCGCTGATTAACACGTCATAGCCCCACCCCTGGTATAGCCCTCACCCCACCCATGATGTCACCGGCCTGCTCCACTGGCCCACTCTCTGCTTGGATCCCAGACCAGTAAATTGTGGCAACCCTAGGTTTTCTGGATAAAGAATCTGGCAGATTGCCACATCATAGCCCAACCCCTGATACAGTCCTCACCCCACCCATGACATCACCGGCCTGTCTTACTGACCCACCCCTGTGAAATCAATAGCCCGCCCCCTTCTGGATAACAGAACTTGCGGTAATTTGGATCTTCATACCTTAAGTCTGCTAGAAAATCATGTAAACATAAAATAAACCCAATAGGAAAGTTTTGCCTCCATGACAGATTAATTATATCTTAGTTTAGATCATGTACAAGGTACTGTTTTATTATTACAGAAAAAAAGGAAATCATTTTTAAAAATATGGATGGAAACACCTTAATCTTACATTTCTGGACAGAAAACATCTGATAAAAATGATATTATTTCCCAAACTACTATATCCCCTGCAGATGCTACCATATCTAATAAAACCTAAAGATCTCAAGCGTATACATCACATCTTTTATTCATTCATATGGCATAACAAAAGACCTAGAATACAGCGCTTCAAACTTCAACAACCTAAATCACTAGGAAAAGGAATATAACGAAGCTGCACTTCTCCGTTACACAGGGGACTGCTTATTAGGCAGGAATTTATTCACCACAGTAAATTTAGATCAACAACTAGCAAACAATCTTACACTCAATTATTTGTTACATACATCCCCAGGTAATATCCCCCCAGCCATGCTTATAAACCCCTTATTTACTGATACCTATCGCACATGGAACTCAACTAGATGCAGACTCAAACTATCCTCAAACACCTCACTATATATTACATGGGCAGGAAACAAGGACTTTTCAACAGGTCTAGAAACCCCAATCTCGAAACAATGGAAATTAAAAGGACTAAATATCATAAGAGATCTATTAAAAAATGATGTAACCCCCACTAATTCCAAAGGAGATAACTGAAAAATATCCTTTCGCATCCACACACATTTTTAGTACTTCAAAAACATCACTACACCACACAAATTTTTAGAAACCTGAAAGAGATAGATAAACAAAACCCATTCACACATCTGTGGAAAGACAAAACAGCACAGATTAACTGCATACATT
Source organism: Xenopus petersii (assembly GCA_038501925.1). Lineage (NCBI taxonomy): Eukaryota > Metazoa > Chordata > Amphibia > Anura > Pipidae > Xenopus > Xenopus petersii. The sequence continues at coordinate 162,654,097 of CM076672.1, forward strand.
TACCAAACTCTCCGCTCACTGATCAACATAGAAACAGACATACAAATCGTGTTTCCATGGTTATCAGATATACCCAACCTCACTTTATCCACAGCTATAAAAAAATCACTCCAAAATCATGTCAACACTCTCAGCCAGTAAATATCAGGAAATGGCCCTACAACACTCCTATCTAAACCCAGAACGTAGATTTAAAATGGGCAAGCTTCCTTCAGATAAATGTCTTCGAAAATGTCCAAAAATTCTAATATTTTGGAAAGAGGTAATAACTTACTTGACACAGATTGTCGGGAAACCAATCCAAATACAAATAACATTGGCATTATTTAGCAATACTACTCCCTATACACACTTAACAAAAACCAAAAAACAACTGCAAATGAGAGTGGCAGCAGCAGCAGCTAAGAAAACGATCTTACACCAATGGCTCTCAACAGACATCCCATCTATTACACTAACAATTTCACTAATAATTTCTACAAATGCATACCCAAATGTAACTGAGAAAAAGTTAACAAAAACAAATTATAAAAAAAAATATGTGGATTATTAGAATGGAGTCTATGAGAGACAGCCTTTCCGTAATTTGGAGCTTTCTGGATAATGGATTTCCAGATAACGGAACCCCATACCTGTATAGTGGAGAAACCAGCAAGGGACAAGCAAATTCTGCTTTCTTATTTCACTTTCATTTACAAATAACTTTAGAATCATTAAAACTTTTAATGTTGGATTTTAATATAATCAAAAGTTGCTTAGAATTAAATAAAATATTTGGGGAGCCATACCTGGTGTCATGTTACTTTGACACATAAAAAAAACAACAATACAACATATCCCTAATTTCCAAGTTTGGCCAAAATGCAGATTTCTCCACAAAAGAAATCGCTGGATACAAAACCAAATCCAACCCCTAATGAGCATATTATCATCATATCATATGAAAACAAGAAAACATCTGCATTATTTACTGTCACTTTCAGTTATCCACAGCTTTAAAGTCTTATGAGTTTGGATGAGGTTCAGCTAAACCTTAATGATTCGTTCAAACCTGAATCTTCAAAAAATGTCTAGGAGAGCTAGCTTTGGTAAATCACTAGTCAGGGCACAACTGAAAGTAGAGTATAATGTTGCAAACAGATACTGTATATTAATCATACAATGTATGTATTTTATTTATATAGTAAGTGAAGAGCCAGCTGAGCATTCCTATAAGAAACCCTACATGGACACTTCACCAAGCGAAGAGGACCCTTTTTACCGATCTGGGTACCCACAACCTTCATCCTCTTCCTCATCTACCACCTCTTTCCGAACAGAATCTGCCCAACGACAGGCCTGCATGTATGCTAGTTCAGCACCTGCCACAGAGCCTGTACCATCCTTAGAGGATATATCTTGCAACAGCTGGTCTAGTGTGCCCTCTTACAGCAGCTGTACAGTAGGTGGAGGAATGCAACCCATGGAGCGCCTCCCATATCAGCACTTCTCTGCTCACTTTACCTCTAGTTCCCTCATGCCTAGACTGAGTAATCATGCAGGCACACAGCCAAGTGATTCTCACTCCATGTTCCAACATCAGTCTTCTCATCAGGCCATTGTAAGGCAATGCAATCCTCAATCTGGGTTACAACAATCATCAGCTCTTCAGCCCACTGAATTTTTGTACCCACACAGTGTTCCCCGGACCATTTCACCACATCAATACCACTCTGTGCATGGGGTAGGTATGGTCCCAGACTGGAATGAAAACAGCTAACAGGGCAAAACCGATATGTTGTTCAGAGAGCCATTGAATGTGGATAGATGTTGGAAAGATGCAAGGATTTGTGTACTGGAACCTATTTCTTGATAACCTGAAAAACAGTGATCCACTTTCTTCCTAAACTCTATAGCTTTGTGATCCTACATAGAAAGAAGAATAATACAAAGTTGGAATGTTCCTAAAAGGATTCACACTCAAAAAAATAGAGACCTCTCAAATCCTGTAGCTTTGCACTTCATGCAGTGGGCTAACACTATATTGTGGCATCCTTGTGGAAGGACAAATAAAGCAAATAGGAGGGGCAAAAATATGCACTTAATGTAAGCACCTACACGGCTCTGGTGTTTGCAGTGTATTACACAGTGTGCTGTAGGAGAATGGAACAGTCTATGTAAAAACAATGATGATGCTGTGTATTCTGTCAAGGAGGACATGGAAAGATTGCTCTGGAGAAAAAGCAGAGCTTGTAATTAGATTCCTACACTTCAGCAAGTCTTCGGAGTTGGGTCACCCTCTAGGAAAGAGACCAATGTTAAGAATATTAAATGTTCATCCGAAATCAATAACTAAAAACATGGGCGGAAAACATATGAATAAATCCTTGATCTGTACTGTAGATTGGTGATGGTTGCAGATACCGCCATTTCAGTATTTGATGCATGACAGTTTATATTATTGGAATCTTGTGGTCATTTGTAGTATTGCTTTTGTAAAAAATTGGAGTAAAAAAATTACAATTTCTGTTCTGCAATAGTTCTACATAGCTATGTTGCTATTCCACCCAATTTCATTCCAATTCAAAAACATTGGCTACTATCTATTGTCTACCAAGATTGTCAAGAACATAATGCAAATATGCATATCATGGAAGTATGGTTTCTCTTCTGCCACAGTAATATCATGCCAAGTTAAACCTTCCTTCCCACAATTACCTTTTTTTGTAAGAAAACCTCCATAAGTTATTTTTAATTATTACTTTGTGACCCAATTGCTAAATAACTTAGACCCTTGGCTACATAATTGGGTGGTCAACACTTCCAACAGCTGCAGCCATCCTACAACGGGCCTGAACAATGGATCTAGCCTGCACCTCACCTCCACATAAAACAGAGTGCTTGGTTTGTCAAATGTTGTGTCATTGACCTTGTTATATAATAAAAGATAATATATTTTTGTTTTGTGTGGACCTGAGTTGGATTCCTGGATAAAAAAAATGCATTTGATTTCTAACCATTACTACCAGATGCAAAATTTTCTCAGCTTTCTTTCATGTACAAGGATTTTACAAACTTTTTGGTGGGCTCAGCATATGGACCACAAGGTGAGGTTAAATAGAACAGGTAATGTTGCCCTTATCATATAGAAATGACAGGCCAGAGGCACTTTTACTGTTAAAGTTGTATCACACATTGATGGACTAAAAACAAATCTGTGTTGGTTTCACCTGATCACATAATTCCTATATCTCACAAGTGAGTCACTCTCATGTTGCTTGGCAAACTACAAAGAAACATTTTCATTAGTGCAGCCTTCCATACAAGCTTATTTTATACAGCTGGGCTGCTCTTTATCAGACTGGCATGTTATTGCAATAAAAGAAAAGACGGATGGTGCAAAATATGGAGAGAATTGGTCAATGGTTTAAATGTGTTAATAAGCAATATGAACTACTAATGTACTGTGAAATTTATGGCTATCATAAGTCACAGAGAATTTCCATGATCACAGAGAAGCATGAGGCCACAGGTCGTGCTGCTGTGATTCATAGCATGAATTCAGTGCCCTGGGGGTGGACTCAGCAAAGAAGCAATAGTCCAGGTTATGTTAAAGGGGACCCGTCACCCAAAAAAAATCATTCCAAATCCTATTTTATTATGTTAGTCAAGCAAAATTAACTTTAATTACACTGTATAAATTATTTCAATATTGTTTCCATCAGTCTGGGAACTCATAATTATAGTAACCAGGAAGGAGCCATTTTGTAGACACTGTTATTAAGACAAGCCTTCTATCATCTCAGAATCTTGTTTGTGCACCAGAATGATGTCCATCCCCATGTCCTGGTTACACAATTAAATCGTTAAGAGAGCTGGGGAAATGCAGGGAGAGCAGTGACATGTAGGAAGTGCTGAATGGAAAGTGAAAGTAATTGTTTGCCCCGCCCCTATGCCTAGGCATAGAGGTGGGGTAGGCAATATTTGATTGACAGCTGATATTTTTAAATGAGTTTACAACAGCTATGAATGCTTTAATAAAAAAAAGAAATTGGATTTCATATTTAATTTAAAAAGGACTTTTATTATACAGATTTTTATGTCTGGGTGACGGGTCCACTTTAAAGTGAATTTCAGACACTATGTCTTCATCTTTTTTGGAAGGATCCTCCTGTTATTGAGTTTCTGAGAGTACCTTGTCTTGTTTCCATACTCCTAAGGAAGAAGGGTTTGACATAATGCTTTACAGTAAACATAATGCTATTTTGCCTGGCTGTTCTTCTCTCAATGTCAGTTTTGTTCACTATTATAAATCCTATGAAGTTCTCCTTATGGTCCATCGCTGTTTATAAAGGTTATAGTTTACAAAATGCCATATTCTCATGTCAAATACAAGAGGTCCTCTTATCAATATATTTAAGACAGAGACATTGTGTGCATACTGCTACTGAAAAATGCCTTACCCTTTAAACAAAACAGGGATTGTTTGTCCATAAATTGCAATATATTTAAGCTGGCCATATCTGGCCAGTCCTATACTCAATTTTCATCTGATTCATTAAGAATTATATTGCTTCATTATACATTTTACAAAGGGACTAAGTTTTTCCTGCAACTTACTAGCTGCTTTCAAAGTAAAACTCCCAAATTCTCATGTCAAGCCATTTTCAAAGATATAATTGACTGTACTGTGGAAAGGACGGAAAATGCCCATACTAGGTTATAAAGGAGATCATTTATTCCTGTTGTAAAATTCAGGCATATTAAAGGGGTTGTTCACCTTTAAGATACATTTTATTATGATGTAGAAAGTGATATTACAAGACAATTTGTTATTGGTTTTTATTCTTTATTCTTTGTGGTTTTTGAGTTATTTAGCTTTTTATTCAGCAGTTTGCAATGTCAGAAATGTGGTTGCTAGGCTCAAAATTACCTTAGCCACCATTGATTTGAATAAGAGACTGGAATATGAATAGGAGAGGGCCTGAATAGAAAGATGAGTAATCAAACGTAGCAATAACAATATATTTGAAAATTGGAAAGAAGCAAAAGAATGCAACTAATTAAAAAAATATAAAATAAATAATGATGGTTCTTAAACCTGGCCATTCTATAACATTAAAGGGATACTGTCATGGGAAATTTTTTTTTTTCAAAATGAATCAATTAATAGTGCTTCTCTAGCAGAATTCTGCACTGAAATCCATTTCTCAAAAGAGCAAATAGATTTTTTTATATTCAACTTTGAAATCTGACATGGGGCTAGACATTTTGTCAATTTCCCAGCTGCCCCTGGTCATGTGACTTGTGCCTGCACTTTAGGAGAGAAATGCTTTCTGGCAGGCTGCTGTTTTTCCTTCTCAATGTAACTGAATGTGTCTGAGTGGGACATGGGTTTTTACTATTGGGTGTTGTTCTTAGATCTACGAGGCAGCTGTTATCTTGTGTTAGGGAGCTGCTATCTGGTTACCTTCCCATTGTTCTTTTGTTTGGCTGCTGGGGGGGGAAAGGGGAGGGGGTGATATCACTCCAACTTGCAGTACAGCAGTAAAGAGTGATTAAAGTTTATCAGAGCACATGTCACATGACTTGGGGCAGCTGGGAAATTGACAAAATGTCTAGCCCCATGTCAGATTTCAAAATTGAATATAAAAAAAATCTGTTTGCTCTTTTGAGAAATGGATTTCAGTGCAGAATTCTGCTGGATCAGCACTATTAACTGAATTTAACTGGAATTTTTTTCCCATGACAGTATCCCTTTAACCTAGAGGTGAACCATGTTTGTGAAGATGGTATGTCTGTAGAAATAAGTCAAATCAAGTGGACTTGCTGTGTTTTTCTTGAAGACGTTTCACTAGTCATCCAATTCAATTGAGAAGGACTTGTAAATAAGAACTCTCTTGCATAAATACCATGGAATGTTACTCCAATCAGCATAATCTGTGTATCATAATATAATAATCATCATATGATAAAGAGATTTACAAGTTATTCTGAATTGAGAATTCATGATCATACAAAAGCATGGCCGCAAGACAAGTGACTTTATATGGCCCCAGGTCCAAGGAATACCATTTAACAGATTCCATACTTATATAAATAAATAAATACACATATATATATATATATATATAGTTCTTAGATGAGTATCCGCACTCCAAGGCAATAAGGATACGGAGGGGTGCACGGTAATATTAGCATACGTCAATGGTTTCCAAACCAGCACTCCCTTTTGGTGAAAACATACAATCTTGAATAAGATACCATGTCACAATAAAAGATTGTATGTTTTCACCAAAAGGGAGTGTATATATATATATATACATACACACACATGTATATATTTATAAAGTATAAGTGAAGTTTACTGAATTATACAACATAATGTGACCGAAACAGAGTAAAGATGTGCCCATTGAAGGTACAATTATAAATAAGAAAATGACTTTATCTATTGTCGTGGAAATGATTTGACACCATAGTCTTTTCTTTAATCAGATCTTTACTGCAAAGTCTGATGAGCTAAGGTTATTTTATATACTATACATCTGTATCTGCCTGTGACTGGGGAAACTGTTTCTACTCAGCTATATCACGCATACTCAACAAGCCTGTATAGGAGGGGAACAAGAGAAAAGCGTCCGCTGGAGCAAATCTATATCATGCGATGCCTTGATTTCTCAAGAAAAAATAAGGGAATGCTTATTGTGCAGGAGGAATTTGTGATCTGATTGTTTGGTCTGAATGGTAAGTAATATCTGGTATAAAAACATACACACAGCACATCAGCTTGCTAATACTGATGGGAGCATCATTTGGTTGTTTGGAAGCCTATTCTAATCTATTATAGCATTATATGTGGCAACTATATCATTTTTAGAAACCTCCTTACTGGTTACTGGCTTTCTCCAAGATCGCAATACTCACCGGAAGCAATGTGGCAGCCTCTATGCCAATAATCCTATTCTAAAAATAGATAACACCTCTCTTGTTTTATATAATCCTCTTTCAACAAAAAAGATAACAGTGGTTTGTCTTTCATTTCCCAGGAATATCCAAGTACTGGGGTGTTTTCTGAACAAAGATTTTTAGTGATGCAGTATTCAGTTGCATGAAATTAAATCAAATGTGGAAAACTGGCTGTGCAAAAATGTGGGTACCCTTGCAATTTAGTTAATTTGAATGCATGTAACTGCTCAATACTGATTACTGGCAATACCAAATTGGTTGGATTAGCTTGTTAAGCCATGTACTACATAGTCAGGTGTGTCCAATCATGGGAAAATATATTTAAGGTGGCCTATTGCAAGTTGTGCTTCTGTTTGACTCTCCTCTGAAGAGTGACAGCGTGGGATCCTCAAAGCAACTCTCAAAAGATCTGAAAACAAAGATTGTTCAGTATCCTGATTTAGGGGAAGGCTACAAAAAGCTATCTCAGAGGTTTAAACTGTCAGTTTCAACTGTAAGGAATGGTATAAGGAAATGGAAGGCCACAGGCACAGTTGCTGTAAAACCCAGGCCAAGACAAATACAGGAGCAGCATATGTGGAGGATTGTGAGAATGGTTACAGACAACCCAAAGATCACCTCCAAAGACCTGCAAGAACATCTTGCTGCAGATGGTGTATCTGTACATCTTTCTATAATTCAGTGCAATTTGCACAAAGAACAACTGTATGGCAGGGTGATGAGAAAAAAATCATTTCTGCACTCACACAAACAGAGTTGTTTGTTGTATGCAAAAGCTCATTTACACAGGCCACAGTCATTTTGGAACAAAGTGCTTTGGACTGATGAGACATAAATTTAGTTATTTGCATGGCAGAAGAAGAACACCGCATTCCAAGAAAAACACTTGCTACCTACTGTCAAATTTGATGGAGGTTACATCATGCTGTGGGGCTGTGTGGCTAGTTCAGGGACTTGTGCCCTTGTTAAAGTCGAGGGTCAAAATCTACAAAAGCATTTACGCAGAGGGAGAAGTACAATATTCTGGAATGGCCATCACAGTTCCCTGACTTGAATATCTTTGAAAATCTATGGGATGGTTTGATGCAGTCTCTCCATGCTCGGCAGTCATCATTATTTATTTATTTAAATTAAAATAAATGTTATCAACATAGAAAAAAACACATTGCCAGTTGGAGTCCTGCTTGAGTCAGCACCCAATCTGGAGAGTCAACCGATAGCAGCGGAATCAACGAGGGTGAGGAAAAGCCAGTGCGGCAACTATCTTTCTTATTTCATTGTGCTAAATAAATAAATAAATGGACTAATTGGATCAATTACAATAATGAAAACACTGAAAGGGACACATAAGGGCATGTATATAGCCTATATAGAATAGGAAACATTTCACTGTCTTGCACATTACTTCTTAAAGTAACTATTCCATCAATAAGTGTAGTCTACTTATAATAATGTCTGGGCAGCCTGCTGGATGACTGCTCCACAGGAGCATTAGTACTGAACCCTTGTTAGCAGAAAAAATATAATGGATTGAAAAGGTGGAGAAAACACAAATGAGACCTGCAGCCTAGAGGTGCATGGGTTAAACATGTACTTTTCTGTCTGCTTCTCTTGCTTCTTCACAGGATTCCTAAGTGTGCAAATGGAGGGAGAGAAGTTGAAAACCACATCTATCTCTCAGGGGGGCACTTAAGAAAAGAGGCAGCAACGGATCTGCCAATGTTAGCCTAGAACCAGGAAATCTGGAATGTGTTCCAGCCTTTATGTTTTGATCACAAGGGAAAGACCTCAGCTAACCACAGAACTCCTACAATCTCCTCCCTGGCTAGATGCAAACATTAAATTGATGGAGTGACTTGCTCAGAAAGAGAGCAGACTGGGTTTGGCATGGCCAGCTAGTGAGCATACAAAGGAGGACCCGCTATATAAAATGCTATTTAAGCTTAACAGTAGCATGGGAAGCTGAAAGGTAAAAGGTTTAACTACATATCAGGCTCCAGGGGGGAAAATACAGCATAGTGACGGAACAATGGCAACCTATTAAAAACAGATAAAAGTTGTGAAAAAGCAAAGGTGATTGTATATTTCGCCTATAAAAGCACATTCACATTAAGTTTGGAGAAACCATAAAGAAAACTGTTCACCATAATAAATTGGTACTGGCAACAACTACAAAAACTACAATTCCCAGTATTCTTTGCACTTATTTTAAGATGGTATAGCAGCTGATTAAAAACAGGTCTTATTGACTAAGACATAAGTGGATTAAGTAAGGAATGTTAAAAAAAATGTTTCATTCACAAATACACAGAAAAAGGGTACAGAAATTACCTTTTTCGACAAACACCTACATTCTTGGATTTTCAGAAAAAGGATGGTGTCAGGGCCAGAGTGAGATTCAAAATAGACCCTGGCATTTGAAGGCCAAATATTATTCTCTTCTGTAGCATGAAGATTTTGCAAAAGGGGTGAGACTCAATCACTATATAATTTAACTAAAGCCTATAGTAAATGTGATGCTTGACAACACCTGTAACCAGGCTTAACTTAAACTGGAAAACTTGGCAGTGACAGACAGAGCACCATTAAGGAATGCTCACTGCTGTGTTTATGAACAAAAGTCTGCCTGTCCCCGCCAGGCTGCCACTCCTGTTTTAGGCAATGTTTCCATGTATCACTATGGGAGGCAAAAACAGAAGGAAAGTAGCATTTTCACCATTACGTCACTTTTTTGCACCTGATTACACTGGCGGTCAATCCACTCCATGCATCATAAGGCTAAGAGAGTGTCACCTCTCATCAAAATTAGCTGCTACTTTTACTGATATGTGTATTTGTGTTAAAGGGTTTTTTCACTTTTCAGTTAAATTTTAGTATGATGTAGGTGGTTATATTATTTGTGTTTTTTGAGTTATTTAGCTTTTTATTCAGCAGCTCTACAGTTTGCAATTTCAGCAATCTGGTTGCTAGGGTCCACATTACCCAAACAAACATGCATTCATTTGAATAAGAGACTGGAATATGAACAGGAGAGGGCCTGAATAGAAAGATGAGTAATAAAAAGTAGCAATGACCATACACTTAAAGTTAACTTAAAGGTGAACCACCACTTTAATATATCTGTTTATGGAGCAGCTAAATAATTTAATAAGAAATAATGTAATTATACTGTAATGTATATAATGAAATGTCTCCATGTTCTTGTAGAGATCAGTGCTCAAGTGTGAATGGGAAATAGTTAATTTCAATACACAGATATGGGATCTATTATCCAGAATGCACAGAACCTGGCGTTTTCCAGACAAGACCTTTCCATAATCTGGATCTCCATTAATTCTACTTAAAATGTATTTAAATATTAAATAAACCCAACAGGACTGTTTTGCCTCTAATAAGGATTAATTAGTTCTTAATTGAGATCAAGGACAGGGTGCAGGTATGGGATCCCGTCTCTGGAAACCCATTATCCAGAAAGCTCTGAATTACGAAAAGGCCATTTTATCCAAATAATCCACGTTTTTAAAAATGATTACCTATTTCTCTGTAATAATAAAACAGTACCATGTACTTGATTCAAGTTAAGATATAATTAATCCTTACTGGAAGAAAAACCAGCCTATTGTGTTCATTTAATGTTTACATGATTCTCTAGTAGTCTAAAGTATGAAGATCCAAATTACAGAAAGATCCAGATTAAAATCAAGATTTGATTAAAATGGAGTCTATGACCCAAATTCACTAAGCGCCAAAGCGCCTAACGCTAGCGTCAATTCGCTAGCGTTGGGCATTTTCGTTACTTCGCAAATTCACTAACGAACGCTGGCGTAAATTCGCTAGTGTTACTTCGCACCCTTACACCTGGCAAATTTTCAATATGGACGTAATTACGCAAATTCACCAACGCGCGCAGTGTACTGAACGCTACCTTTTACGCTAGACTTCCTTTGCCACCTCAGACCAGGTGAAGCGCAATAGAGTAGATAGGGGTTGCTTCAAAAAAAGGTCAAATTTTTTCTAAGTCCCAAAAAACGCTGGCGTTTTTCTATATTATGGGTGATAGGCTGAAAAAGATCGAAATTTTTTTGGGGCTCCCCTCCTTCCCCCCTACATTTCCTAACTCATGGCAACTTAACTATACAGTGGGCACATGTGTAGGGCAAAAAAAATATTTATTTGATGTTTTGAAGGTTTCCCAGGCATTTGTAGCGATTCTACGTATTCCTCCATTGAAATTTGAATTTGGCGCCGTATGCAAATTAACCATCGCTAGCGTAACTTCGCTTTGCTTAGCAAAGCAACGATAGCGCAACTTCGCAACCTTACGCTAACCCTGTGCGCAACTTCGGATTTTAGTGAATTTGCGGAGCGCTGGCGAAACTACGCCTGGCGAAGTGTGGCGAAGTTGCGCCTGGCGCAACTACAAATCTTAGTGAATTTGCCCCTATGAGAGACTGCCGTCCTGTTATTCGGAGCATTCTAGATAACGGGTTTCTGGATAATGTATACCTGTACTTGAGCACTAATCGCTGCAAGACCATGAAAATTTGTTATTACAGTTATGTTTTCTCTACCACACAGTTTCAATAAAACTCTAAGATCGAATGATCTACATCAGCGGTGCCCAAAAGGTAGATTGGGATCTACCAGTAGACCTTAAGTTGGTGATAAGATCATAATGGGACAACATCACTAAAATAGGCACTCCTGATCTACATTATTCCAACACTAATTTATGCGCGCACACACAGATCTTGAATGTTGCTTTTTACCATGGCTGCATAAGACCTAACACTAAAAGTATAAATTATATAAGCAAAAGTATGCATTAAATAAGTAGAAATGGCAAGACAGATATAGGAGTACTAAATTAATGTGGAATGTTAGATGCTTGGAAATAAAACTGCATGTCAGTCATTTATGCAGGGAAACAGACACCGCTTGGCATCAACAGCAAACAAGAGAAGCCCTTACTGGATTTCTATTGAGCACATACACACACATCTATTGCTATCATTGTTAGCCTTTATTTAAATAGGACAGGGGTCCCCAACCTTTTTTACCTGTGAGCCACATTCAAATGTAAATAGAGTTGGGGAGCAACACAAGCATGAGAAAGTTCCTTGGGGTGCCAAATAAGGGCTGTGATTGGCTATTTGGTAGCCCCTATGTGGACTGGTAGCCTACAAGAGGCTCTACTTGGCACTATACTTAGTTTTTATGCAATTAAAACTTGCTTCCAAGCCTGGAATTCAAAAATAAACACCTGGTTTGAGGACATGGAGAGCAACATGCAAGGGGTTGAAGAGCAACATGTTGCTCACGAGCTACTGGTTGGGGATTACTGAAATAGGACCTGATATTACACAGCACTAAGATGAGAATGCTTAATGATTCACATCAACCTCTACCTCAGCAGAGCTTACATTCTAATTGCATTCTGATCTCCCTACCACAGGCACATACTAGAGATAATTTGTGTAACCTAGGAAGTAAGTATCCCTGCTGCAGAGAGCCTTTGTTGCTTTTAAAAACAATATAATGATCAGTTGCTGACTGGTGTTCAATGAAATTGCACTTTTATTTTTCCTTTTTGATATATGTTAGTCCAGTGAACTTTTTAAGAGACAAAAGTCATACAGCTGAGATCGGTCACTTAATTTATACCCCTCAATGCCACGAAGCATGCCTATTTTACAATGCTATAATAAAAATATCAGCATGGGTTTCTGAAGCATCTGAACAATATGTGAATTAAAGCCTTTGATTTGCATAATGTTTACATTTTTCAATTATACTACCTATCAAATTGTTAAATTCAGCTAATTTTTACACATGTAATTGTAATACAGGTATGGGACCTGTTATCCATAATGCTAGGAACCTGGGACTTTCCAGATAACGGATCTTTCAATAATATGGATCGTTATACTTAAGTCTACTAGAAAATCATGTAAACATTAAATAAACTCAATAGGCTGGTTTTGCTTCAAATAAGGATTAATTATGTCTTAGTTGGGATCAAATACAAGGAACTGTTTTATTATTACAGAGAAAAAGGAAATAATTTTTAAAAATTTGGACTATTTGCATAAAATGGAGTCTATGGGAGACGGCCTTTCCGTAATTCTGAACTTTCTAGATAACGGGTTTCCGGATAGCGAATCCCTTACCATACTTATCATTTAGAGTGGTTATAGTATTACAGGTATAGGACCTGTTATCCAAAATGCTTGGGACCTGGGGTTTTCTGGATAAAGGATCTTTGCATAATTTGGATCTTCATAACTTAAGTCTACTAGAAAATAATTTTAACATTAAAGAAACCCAATAGGCTGGATTTGCTGCCAATACGGATTAATTATATCTTGAACTGGCCATAGATGTGCAGAATTTTGTTTGTTTTAGTCTAACAATCTACCGTTAACCATTCAGATTAAAATAAGTAGGAAAAATAACAAATCACATGATGTTCTGGATATTAATTGACAGACAACAATCATATGACAGTTATGTCGGACAAATAGTGACAGTTTCCCATTGATATTGTCAGATAGGCAATAAATGTCGAGATCTTAGAAGTAGTTGATATAAATCTTTTAACCTGTCCAATCAACTGAACAATCGATCGCCATAGTACGCCTGTATAGGTAGTTGCAAAAATTAGAAAGAAAACATTTGGTTTAATGACACAAAAAAGATTATTTTCTCTAACTTAAGGAGACATATATTAATATTCCAAAAAACAAACGCTACCTCTCTGGTTCACGTAAGGTTAAATAATATAAGAATGAAGTTTGAAAAGGAAATGTACAAGCATCTGCAGACCAGGGTTTCATTTGATATTAAGCAGATCTTTCCAGTGGGAAGGTCTGGAGCTCCTAAGTCCCTGAAGTTACCTAGTAGTACTTCTCTCCCTTCATCCTAGCAGAACTAGTTCCATATGGGTGTGCGGCTGCAATGTGGAATCCTGATAAATTACCAAGTACGTTGTGGGCACCGCCAACTGGAGAAGGAGGGAGCTAGAAAGAACAAAATCCTCAGCTGAGTTAAGGAAAAGAGAGGGAGGGTGGTAGCCGAGAGAAGAGAGGGGGGATTGTCAATTTTTCTTAGTGGCAGGAAGAATTTTTATAAACATCTGCATTACCTAAACAGACAGATGGGGGAGTGGGTAGATATTCTTTTCCAAGGGGGAGTTAGAGGGAGAGAATGAAGCCTTTGCTAAAATAAAGTTAATAAACTGCTTTTAAGCAGTGGTATTGTCAAACCCCAGATCTGCTCGTTTTTAGCTAAATGCTGCCATTTGCACCATGTAAACACATTTCCTGCATCTTAAAAAAAACATAGATAAACCAGGGCAGTCACATAGGCAAATGCTCGTGTTAATTTACAATAATATAAACTATATATTTATTGTATATAATAAAGATCAGTTACTAAGTGCCGCGCTATGGTATGCACAAAAATGCACCACACCATTGAATGAATTTGCTAATATACTTTTAAGCACATCTGTGGCACTATTTATTCACACATCTTTGAATAGAGTTGTAGTAAGGTTTCAGACTTGTGTTAAAAGCAGTCTGTATGCCAAATCAAACTAACACTACTGCTTAATAAGTAGTAAGGAGGTTGCTTGTAAAATCAACAGTTATATTACAAGTTTGATTTTAGTGGTTTCCTCAAAAGTCCCAGTCATTGGGCGTTGGGACATTAGATCTCCATAATAAAATCTAAAAGTATTTACAGATTACTTTTATTTCCAGCAATGGTAAATAAATAAAATGTGAAGCTGTTGAGCCTCAGATTAGCACAATTCATAGTCCTCTTCACCTGTGCTGTGCATGTTCTGCATGTCCCTTGCATAAGAGGTTGGCTTTCTGGGGTCAGTAGTTTTTAAATACTAGCTCTCAGTCCTATAGTGGCATAATCTGGCTCATGATAACCATCATATCATTTACATATTTTTTTTATTAGGTACCAAGGAAATAACAGGTGATCTAACAGGTCATAGAGTAGGAACACATCTGTAATTGATGCCTGTTTGTTGTTTTAATCATACAAAATAAAGCCGGACAATGATTTTATTCCAAGTTTGTGGATTGGTTTTCTCACCCACCTAAACCCTCTACATGATATGTCCACTGGATGGAGACTAGTATGAGGAAGCCACCGCACTGTTATGGACTGGACATGATGCAAGAGTGGCTGCAATAGGGGCATGTGAGTTTTTCTTTTGTCTATAAAACCAAGGAAATAAACATACATTTTATGAGATAGACTAATGAGAGCACTAAGTGAAAAGGAATAGGAGTTCCAGAAGTAGAAGCTAACCTAAAGTGGCAATTTATTGCAATAGAAATGGACTGAACCCTGGGTAAAATTTGCAATCTGGCCCAACCATTGCATCAGAAACCTTTTCCCTCCTCTCATCAGCTTGCAGCAAATAGCCCTTCAATGGGCACCCCTTGCTTCCCTAGTAATCACTCCACTGCCTTGATGGAAGAACATAATTATTCTGGCTTATTCAGGCACCCATAACACAATTATTCACCATGCCACAATTAGACACATATTAGAGACCCCTTTAATCACGCAAAGCAGCCCTAAGACAAATGTCACATGTGGCAGATAGTTTAGTGGCTAAGTGTCTGTCTCTGCACGCAGGGAGTGACTCTGTGTCTGTCAATGTAGAGACATGGCAGAGAAGAGTGAAGTATATTGACTTCTCTCTGTTGCAGAGATATATAATTTGGATATAGTGATATAATATAACTTTTTGTTTTATGGCAGCCAGAAGGTAGCAGGTCGGGTTAGGCATAAAGTTGGTGATTGTCAGTTGGGTTTGGGTTGACCTGGTCCATGGTGTATCAATAGTGGCCATGATGTAGTACTACCCCTGATTGAACCGTAGGAACTATTTCCCGTGGTAGAATTGCAGGAAAAATGGTCAGGTACAAAAAGGATTGGCTCTGGTCCAAATCATGAATCTTGGGCTGACCCCAGTATACATGCCAGCTAATGTGGTGATTGCAAAGATGCATACCCTTACGACTGGGGATGTTGTGCACCCAGCAGAAAACAGATTCTCTTGAAGTATAGCCTGATCTAGTAAATCAGCCAGCTATAATGCAACAGTTGGGACTTATCCATCTAGATTTAACAAAGACACAGTGGCAGGCCCTCCATTTAGTGTTGCTCCAACTTTGGAAGGTGTATGACGTGATGTGGACTATGGTTTCATTTGCACTTTTAACTACTCAGTTATGACAGCATGCACATGAGTGATAAGGCATTTCTCCAGAATTGAATCAAGAAATAATAGAATTTCAGTACAAGATGTAGGATGGAAGTGTGATCCTGGGGTGGGTCCATGGGCTTCATATTGTTTGTGCAGATAAAAGATGGGTCACAACACTTTTGTTGCAGTTGGATGTCTGCACATGCCAGAATGCTACTATTTGCTTCATATAGCAGAGTCGGTAGCCACATTAAAGCAGTTTGCTTTTTTTTTTGTTGGATAGATCTAGCTAGTAGATATTGGCAACTGGTGGTGTGTCCTGCCCAAAACTTGAACATTACTCCAATGGGCATGTTTGAGTTCAATCAGATGGCATTTGTACCATCCCCAGGCTAATGTAAAAGTATTTAAGCCTGGCGAAGGAAAGAATGAGCAGGAAGGATGCAGTATCTACTCACAATTGATTATTAGGTAAGATAACTGCCTTAAGCTGGCCACAGACGCAAAGATCCAATGATACGAATCAATCTACGATCGGACTTTCCCATCTCCCGACCTGCCACTAACCATTCAGATCAAAGTCTTACCATTCCAACCAAATAAAGTAGTTAAACAACAGATCAGCCGATGTTCTGCCCCTGACAGCAATCGTACGGTAGACAAAGCTAGTGACAGTCTCCCACTGAAAATCGTACGAACGGCAATACACGCAGAGATATTACCCGCAGCCGACAGAAATTTTCTAACCTGTCCAATCGCCTGATCTCCGCCGGACGAAAAATGTCGGGACTCTCCACAAACGTTCCGAAAATCGTACGAATCCTCGATTCGTATGACGAGATCTTTGTGTCTATGGCCAGCTTTAGTCTTACTAAGGGGAAGTGTAAGAGAAAGTGGAAAGTATTACTGTATGTACCATTTTTGTATATAACTAGAATATGTATAACTATAATAATTTCTACTTTGTACAATGTTATATCAGAGGAAAGTATATAGGGGAGAGACAAAAAGTACACTGGTCTAACAAGTCAGTGGAGAAAGCAGTTTATAAGGGAGAGTTTAGGCCTAAAAGCAAATTAGGATGTGACTTGAAAGAACCATGGTAAACTTCAATAGTTATAACTTCTTTCTGAAGCATTCTTGCTATTAGCACAAACTTTGCTGTGGTCCATCTCATTAATTTTAGAAACAACATCAGTTACCATCAATAAGTCCCCTAAATCTCCCTTATGATGTAGTCTGTCACTCAGTAGTACTAAAAACTGTGAAGGATTCTTGGCATGAAAAATGTAAATGGAATTGTGTTTTTTAAAGCATGTACCTAACACAAGCAGCATTTCAACAACTGCTTTCTCTGGAACACTTTCTCTGGAACAATTAATGATTGAATGGGTAGTAGCCCTCAATTGCATATATTATTTTAGTAATAATTAAAAAAGGATGACCCACTTGACAGTGCTTTTCTACTATTTATAAACACCAATATACAGAGTGCAGAAAAGTTCTGTGCAGAATAAAGATACAATAAATGCAATCTATACTTTAAAGGGGTTGTTGACCTTTAAATTAACTTTTAGTATGATGTAGAGAGTGATATTCTGAGAAAACATGCAATTTGTTTTTATTTTTTATTAACTGTGTTTTTTGAGTTATTTAGCTTCTTAGTCAGCAGCTTTTCAGTTCTGAAATTTCAGTGATCTGATTGCTAGGATGCAAATTACCCTAGCAACTAATGAGAGAAAGGTCACAACAAAATACACCAACTGGGTAAAAAGCCAAAGTAATTGTCTATGTTAAATGTAAAAACTATTTTTGATACCAATATATTCCATATTCGGGGAAAGGGGGATGTTTGCAGGTCAGTAGCAGTATTCATCTCTCCCCCTTCCAATTGTTTCTCTCTCACACAGCATAGTCTTATCACTGTATTTCCACAGTCCAGTTGCAAGGAATTATTGGGGGGATTTGGTAGCGTTTACAAGATTCTTAAAGGGGGGAGCATTTTTTACAGAAGTATTGATCATAAAGTTACTGGCACAGTGTTAAACTGACCTTAAACGCGAAGGAAAGCTACAGAGGCATTTTATTGCCAATAGATTAGCTGCAATAATGCAAGCTAGAATTCTATATTTATTCTGTAGAATGTTTTACCATACCTGAGTAAAATGCTCTAGAAGCTCTCTGTTTGTTTAGGATAGCAGCTGCAGTATTAGCTTGGTGTGACATCATTTTCTGCCTGAGTCTGTCCCTGCTCACTTATAGCACTGGGCTCAGATTACAGCAGAGAAGGGTGGGGGGAAAGAGGAGCAAACTTAACATGCTCACACCCAGGGCAAGGAGGTTTAAAGGAATAGTTCAGTGTGAAAATAAAAACTGTGTAAATAGATAGGCTGTGCAAAATAAAAAATGTTTCTAATATAGTTAGTTAGCCAAAAATGTAATATATAAAGGCTGGCGTGAACAGATGTCTAATAAAACAGCCAGAATCCAACTTCCTGCTTTTCAGCTCTATAACTCTGAGATAGTCAGCGACTTGAAGGGGGGCCACATGGTACATTTCTGTTCAGTGAGTTTGTAATTGACCCTCAGCATTCAGCTCAGATTCAAAAGCAACAGAAATGACCCATGTGGCCCCCCCTCAAGTCTCTGATTGGTTACTGTCTGGTAGCCAGGGCAACCAGTCAGTGTAAACAAAGAGAGTTGAAAAGCAGGAAGTAGTGATCTGACTGACTTGTTATACATGAAATCACTCCAGCCTTTATACATTACATTTTTGGCTAACTAACTATATTAGAAACATTTTTTATATTGCACAGCCTATCTATTTACCCAGTTTTTATTTTTACACTGAACAATTCCTTTAAGCTGAAGGCAGGAAGTCTGATACAGAAGCCCATGTTTACACAATAGAAGGAAAGTAATATGCAGTGTTTCTTTTGACAGAGGACTCAGAGCAGCACTACTTTGAGGATTTACTGGTATATTAAGGTGGACCATTCTGATAAAGCTTACTTAGTTTTAACCTTTCCTTCTCCTTTAAAGCTAATGCGGAGCAACAGCTGATCCTTCATGTAACTGCACGGCATCAACCTGTGTGCAGACATACACAGCTGATTTTGGTGAGGAAAAAGAGTTATGCAATTTCACTGCAAAATCTGCTCTTTGTGCTTGCAGACAGGCTGACACGGTGGTTGCCAGATACAGCAAGGAGTTGATTAGAGTTGTTTCTCGGCCTGTGAGGAAACATCCATAAGGGTAGGTGGGAAGGCCAGCCTTAAAGGTGAGCAAATTGAGTACCACCTAGCTCAGAAAGTATACATACAATAATATACATGGCAAAATAATGACATTTTAATGAAGTACGCTTGTTGCTGTTTTATCAGTAAAGATATTATTTAATAGAATTATAAAAATACTTTAACCAGAAGCCGTGTTTGCTCTGCTTGAAGAAAACAGGTGATATTTACTGTGCCGCCTACGTGTATGCCCTTTCTGACTTGGTCTTTATTGTCACCGTGTAATTAGATCATAAATGGGTAAGCTGAAAGAAATTTTTTTTGTGTGTGTGTGTGGAAGGTTTCCAGAAACTGCATGTCAAACCTACCACATCTGGCTAGGCTTTCTGGAGGTTTTGGTTAGTAGCAGAATGGCACCTGTTCCACCTTCATCCATGTTCTATAAAAATGTAAGAAACCTAGTTAAATTGATTGAACAAAAGAAAACAAAAGCCCATTTAGTTATTTTTTTTCAGAATTCAGGAAAAAAGAAGGTCCAAATTGGTTTTATTTATTATCCTTAACTGTTGTGCAATTAAAGACCTCTAGACAAAAGAGGACACAAACCTGTATATACACTTGTCACACTAAACATATCTCTTACTCAGAGGGACCCTCTGCCACATTCCATTTCAGTTGGATTAGATTTGTCATTTTAATTCCTCAACAAGTCAGGTACACGTATTCTCTTGTCCCACCCCCCACCCCATTACCCATGTAACCCCTCGGGACATACACCAAACACTGTGTTTTGACAAGGGACAGGCAGCTCTGCGGCTAACAGTCTGTCAGACACCATGTTCATATCAAACTATATGGGTTATAACGTGCGGCTTTATGCCCAGACACAGCTAAAGGTCAAGGAGTCCTTCCTTTCCCCCTGCATTTTAGCTGATCAATAAGCCATTAATAGGAAACACTTAGGAGGGGCTCTGGCATAACAACTTTAGACAGATCCCTAGAGATAAAAGAAAGGCAATTTAGCAACTTTTTTTAAATGTTACAGTGTAAAGCCTCTCATAAGACTTTTCCATGTCTGTAGTGTGACAAAATATGGCTGATTTGTATATCTGACAGCAAAGTGAAGAAGATTATTGACAGCTGTATGGTGGTTAAAGAGAAGATCACTTCAGGGCATTGGATTTTGGATTTCATTAATATACATTTAAATTTTCACTATCACTCCAAGGGGAACTAAGAGTAAGTAAGATGCATGTTGGCTTTATTATTGAACATAGGATTGGGATGTTCATGGTTTGCAAACTGTTCCTAGAGAAATGAAGTAACTCCCCCCCACCCAAGACTTAAATAAGAACACTTTAAAAAATGCAGTATGGATCCTTCTCATTCACTGCGGTGTTGCTATTACAGTTTACTGTACTCTTGTGCTACAAAGTTAAAACCCATATGTAATAAAAGGCACAACGTTTGCCCATACCAACCTATATGATGTTTAATTTAACAGGTGACCAGTAAATACTAACCAAAAAGAAAAGGGGTACAGAAGGCCAAAGCATAAATGCCTTCACCAAGTACAAAAGGTGGTGCTAATGCACCAGCCCCACACCCTAAGCATAGGGAGAAAAGTAAGTACATTTTTTTCAATATTTCTTTGTTTAACACGCCTTCCTTTCTTTTGAAGGTTCACAGTATAGTATAGTATAGTAACCTAAGAAATGGTGCCAGATCCTGGACTGCACTGAGGAAGGTATATCTGAAACTTTCCTATCTGGGGAAAAGGTACCATTGTTTTTATTATCCTTATTCTAACACTATATTTTTGTATTGAGATGGGTATGCATCCTAGCATAGGGAGAGGCAAACCTTGAACAGCAAGAACATTGGTATTCAAGCACTCAAACAATTGCTCGAAGGGCCACAAAAGCAAAAAAGCCTTTACATAAAGCTACTTTAAAATAGCCAGCTTCTGCAACCTCTACGAATTTCAAGCCCATGACCAAGTTTCCCTAGGGCACAAAATGCATAGGGCAGTGGAAATACTGACTATTTTCATGTAGTTTTGATTAAAGTCCTTTGAATGTCTGAATGACCATGTTTTTGCTGACCAGTAAATACTACCTGCTGATTGGTTGCTATACCTGTAACTATAAATAACCCCACACAAAATGGCAATTCCCATTCACTTTGGAGGTGTGGCAATCACTAGCATTGTTCCCCTCCAAAAGAGCAAAGAAATGCTTTAAGTATGCATTACTTTACATAGCAATAATACGATTTTGCAGCACTGTACAATTTTACAATGCAAAGTATACACAAGGAAGACAATCATTATATTTAATAATGAATATTATTGCTATATTATTTATTGTGCGTTACCCTTAATGATTTTTGCTCTCATATTAAAAAAATGCTGGTTTTCTGGAAAACAAAGCAATTTTAATATTATGAATTTTCTAATTGTAAAGCTACAATAGTAATATCCAAGTACCTCTGATTTATTTATTAATTTCACCTGGTTTCCAGTCATTGTTGTCAGTGTTCCAGATGTGCCCTTACTGACATGTTACTGTGCAACAACTCTACTACATTTTTTTATATATAAAAATTAATTTACTCTTCACGCTTTTCCTTTTTCAGAGTTCATTATTATATTGCCATTGTTCTGCACTTACTGGCCTAGCGTTTCCTCAGTTTGGTAGTTTCAAGATTCTCCTACAACACTAGTGAGAAGACTATTTTATATAAAGCAAAACAACATATTTAGTTTTAATTCTTCTAATTTTCCTTAAGTGGGAGAGCTGCTGGTCTATTCTAGTGCTATAGGAGCAGTAGTAGAGCTGTTTTTCTTTCTAAATTAGGGAGTTACTCGGGGTCACATACATTCCAGCTCAGTACTCAGTCTCCCTAAGCTCCTTAAAGTCGATACATACAGTAGACAGCTGGCCAAATGAAGGTCTATACTGATAGCTGACACCAATCATTGCTATTGATCAAATTGGGGCAGCAGACATGGCAGTCCTTTCAATATACTTTGATTCTCTTCAGTACTCACGCTGTGATTGTGGCCTAACTAATGGAAAATATGAGTCACAGGAGCCCATTGTTAGCTCTATATTGGTATGAAATTCCACAAGTCAGACTGTTAAGGAAGTTTGTAAGTAAGGCCTAGAATAGAATGTAGGAACAAAGCAGGATACCGCACACCCAACAAATAACAGCAATATGCCTGGTGCTCACTGGCAGAGGTTCGGCAGCCCCACAACAGAGTACAGCAAAGGAATACCAACGGCACACAGGACTTTGAGAAATCTTCAAAAATTTATTTCAATGCGGAGTGCGATGCAACGTTTCAGGGAGTCTCCCCGAAACGTTGCATCGCACTCCGCATTGAAATAAATTTTTGAAGATTTCTCACAGTCCTGTGTGCCGTTGGAATTCCTTTGCTAGAATAGAATGTAACATCTGCTTAGGAAACTACTTACTCCCTTAAACTAATTCATACTACCTTAGACTTTCATGGATCTTTTGTATTCATTATTTTACAGTATATTTAAATATACTGGAGATGTATATGCTGAGTTGATTAAGAATATAATCTGAAATAAAACAGGAACAAATAAGGGAACCATTACCTACTGTATATCTGTATTGTCAACTTAAAACCCAAGCTGACAATGTCTAGCTTTACCTATCAAAGAATCTTGGATGACAATTGTATACCTTCATGCTTCTGTCTACTTAACTTATCTGCTTGGTGCTCCATAGAGAATAAACACGGGCACACTTGAAAACTTTGAATCCTGTTAAAAATCAATGTTTCCTGCTGTTTCCTTTCCTGATGTGAAAAGGTGACATTTTGCAACAAATGAATGTGAGGAAAAAAAACACTTTCACGATGCACAGCCTTTATTGTGAAATGGTGAGATTATCAAAATCCAAAAATATCGGAGTATTTTCTGAAAACTACTCTTCCAAAATCCGCATGGGTTTTCCCCCTTATTTATCAATACATTTTTCTGAAAATTTCCTGTGCGGGAAAAAACTTGAAGAAATAGTGAAATAATTGAATCACACCAATTTTTCACCGATTTTTTCTAATTTTCACCTGAAAACCACAAAGTCTTAGGATTATTGCACAAAACCCAGCGCAGATCAGGATATATTCGGGACATTGACTTATATATAACCTCGGCAGGTCTGAGATGCCAGATTTTTGGATTCTGACTTTTTCCATTCTTAGGGTATATAGTAATAAATTTTGTTTTTGTAACGAAATTTTACCCTGGTAGTTTAGTGGGGGGACGGCAGGGACGCCCGCCGCGCCGCTGCTCCTCTTGCGCTGGTTTCCTAGTGCACATGCGCACTTCCGGGTTTAAAGGCGCATGCGTGGTGACGTGGTGCCGTCAGTGCGCAATGGCACCAAATTTGAAAGTATTAAAGGGGCATTTCCACTGTTTGTCATTGCCCGTGATAGGATTTGTTCCTGGTTCTGTTAGCTATTGCTATTCTGTTTGAATCTGATCCTGATTATCTGTTTTGACCCCTGCTTGCCTGTTTGACTATTCTGATCTCTGGAACCTGACCCTTGCCTGCCTTCGACAACTCTTCCTGCTTAATCCCTTGATTGACAACCCGGTTTGACCCTTGCCTGCCTGACGATTCTTGATATCTGCCTGCCTCGATCCTGCCTGTTTGACGATTCTCTTGCCTGCTCCATTTGTACGGTGACCATCGGCCTAACTGACTTTTACTACAGTCGTGCCCCTTTGCTTGCCAGAACTCCTTGCTTTGCTCCTCTCGAAAAGTCCAGGTGGCATCTGAGTACGCTGAGGGCTCCTCCCGAAGGCAAATGCGGTCACACTAATGGTGAAGCCGAGCCGAGACCAGGGAGCTTGGCATTAGTTCTGGTTTAAGGTGCCGACTGGGATTTTACAGTAAAAAAAAACCTCAAATTTTTCAAGCTTCTGGCATTCAGACTTCAGTAAATAACCGCCTAAGAGGTTTTGCGTTTTACTAGATAATTTGTAAAAATTCTGAAAGTAGGGGTCAGTAAAAAAAATGGGATTTTTACAATCGTATTTATCAATGGGTGAAAGAGTTCATGTACAGAGAAGTTGGAGTTGGAGGTACCATAAACTGAGGAGGCAGAGTCAGCGTCGGAGTTGAAGGATTTATGTACCAACTCTACAGCCCTGATTTTAAAAGCATTCGTGACTGCCCAAATATAGACTTAAAATTAAAATCTTGTTTTCCAAATGTGCAAAAAAAAACCCAGAGAGCGTTTTTCTATTTTAATGAGCCTTATTATTTGTTTTAGCATAAATTGGGGGAAACCAGCATCCTCGTTTTAATAATAACAAATAAAAATCTAGCAAGTGAACATGTGTTATGCCAAATAATTGGCCAGTCAAATATAAGCACTGTTCGAGGTACTATGGCATGCTTCCCCTTTTCCCATTTCAGGATAAGAGGCTTTGCCATCAGCGGTAGGGAGTTTGAGCACAGAAATGACACAGTCATACATGGGGGATGCTAATTTTGCTGGGGGTGATGCTACTGATGTAGTTGTGCTGCGCCTGATGCAATTGCATCCGATTCACCAAAATTAACACAATTGCTCTTGTATTAGGTCACAAATTGGATGCAAATGCACCAAAGTCCATCTGTTATCACTTCTGGTCTTTGTTGCGTGAATGACGACTGCACCCAATTCTTTAGGTGAAAGTGTGCCACACCTATTGCCGCTGGTCACAAAGGGAACCCTGGAGGTACTGCTTAGTCAGGAGGTGCTGGTTTCTCCAATGTCAATAAGCACAGCACTGCTCGATTTGAACAGAAGGCAGGAAGGACTGAGCAGTGCCAAGCTCAACTATATGGAAGTGCAAGGAGCATATTTTAAACCTGTAATGAAAGTGGTTTTATGCACAAGAGACTATAGAAAACTGCACTTGCATACATAAATGAACCATCAGGTGGGAGTTGAAATGTTTTTGGGAGCCTCTTTGATGTGGTTCAGGGAAAGGTGTGGCCTGTGGCAAAAATGCATTGGGGGCCAGGTTGCCACCCGGCCGGGATTTTACCCGCCTAGCCGGTAAAACACCTGCCAGGGCCGGTATTACAAATTTACCGGCAATGTAGCTGCCGGTAATTTGTAATACCATTCACAAAATCCTTTGCCTGCCAATGAAAACTTACATCTTCATCGGCTTCGGCAGTAGCCCCGACCCCCTTTGTGACGCTACCCCACGTGGCTCTGCCCCTTTATCAGATCTGCCCCTTTTTGCATCATGCCCCGCCCCTTTATTTTCCGCCCCCACCACTGGTCGGTAATTTTTTTTTTTTTTAAAAAAAAGGTGGCAACCCTAATTGTGGGGTTTAGCTCCCCTTTGAGAAATGACATACAGAAAACAGAGGAAAGAGTTTAATTCTTAGCAAAACTTCTTAACAAGCATTCTATATTAAAATGGAACAATAACTTAATAACTAATATTGCAGAAGTAAATAAGCAAGTAACCTCCTTTAAAGGGGTTGATCACGTATAAATTAACTTTTAGTATGATGTTGAAAGTGATATTCTGAGACAATCTGCATTTGTTTTTAATTGTTTTTTGAGTTATTTAGCAGCTCTCCAGTTTTCAATTTCAGCAATCTGGTTGCTAGGGTCCAAATTGCCCTAGAAACCATGCATTGATATGAATAAGAGATTGGAATATGAATAAGTGAGGCCCTCCATAGAAAGATGTGTAATAAAAAGTAGCAATAACTATAAATTTGTAGCCTTACACAGCATGTTTTTTTTGACCCCCATCTAAAAGTTGGAAACAGTCAGAAAAAGTTGGCAAATTCAAAAAATATAACAAATGAAGGCCAACTGAAAAGTTGCTTAGAATTATTCATTCTATAACATACTAAAACCACCCCTTTGAAACTGCTGTCATACTTGCAACTATATTCTTACTACGTGTAAACCTGTAAACATTTTTAATAAACTTGTGCTGCAAATCTGCCACTTCTGTTATCACTTCCCATGAAGGATTGCCTACAAACTAGCTTTCATCACACTTAAGTCCTGTTTATTGTTTCAGTGTAAACAGTCACCCTTGTTTTGATATTCAGTGATGTGCTGGAGTAACCCAATTGTCCTTTCATAACTCAGGTAAGAATTCCAATGTCCCAACATTCTTATAACATAACCGAAACCATTGGAACAGTACCCTGTCATTGACATTATCCAATGGTAAGTGGAGTTACTTTTGTTCTGCTTTCATTTAAAGTTTAGAGATAACCTCTTCAATAGCTTCACTTTATCACCATCCCATTGCGCACACACCTAGAGCATAGGAAAATCTATCTTTAACCCTTTGTACAGGGGCTTGTAGAACTGCTCTCAGCGTAATAGTGGGAAAATCAGACTTGTCATAACACATTATAATGCAGTTTAGGAATCCAAGCAGCCACATAAACGACGGATTGTAGTCTTATGCTGTAATAAAATTAATTTTGTGGTCGCTATATACAGTCTGTCCATCCATAGAGTTATGTGTCAGATGATCAAAGGGATACAAGCTTTGAGGCCATCACATTTAGACCCTTAATGCTTGCATGTCAAAACAAGATTCCTAAATGAAGCTTTGAGGTGGGTGCCCCTGGGGGAGCCTGCCCCCCTTCTTTCTTCATAATATATACAGAAAGTGGCTATTATAGCTCTCCTCTAATTCCAGATGGACATAAAAGTAAACAGTAGAAACATGAGTAATATACAGAAGATTCTTGGAACTGGAAACCTCTGAGGTCCAAAGGGGACTCTCACATCCCCTGTCCCAATGTCCAGTCCTGTAGTGAGGGACTCAGAGCAAGTTAGCCTTACAGGTGATAACTGCCATGTAATTGGTCCGGTAGACAGTTTATTTAATACTGGTACTAAGGGTGAGTATGTGCATGACAATGGATTTTAGTACTTAGTTGGAATGAATAAGCTATATTCCTGAAATTCCAAGATATTGGAAATGGTGGATTTTGCTGAAGATCTAAAGGTAAAGTATACAATCCCTAAACGATTTTGGTGAACACAGTTGTTTCTTTTTGTTCTCCCCTATTATAGCTGCAATCATATTATCTCCACAATATAGCCATTCTCTGAAAGCATGTCGACCAATAGGTAACACCAAATAGTTTGTATTGATTTGCTCCACTTAAAGTAACAAATAGGAGACTTGTGAAGTTGGATTATAGCAAATGGTTTGGTAATTGGCATGTTTAAGGTATGCTTATAATGGCAAGAGATTAAATTATAAAGTGACAAATACAGATGACATTTAGTCATATATGAACATGGCAGCTGTCTAGTGATGGGCGAATTTGTCCCATTTCGCTTCGCCACAAAATGTGTGCATTTCCCGCGAAACGTGCAAAAAATTAATGAAAGGTGAATTTTGATGCCAGAGACAATTCTCGGGAGTCTAAATCGGCGACGGCGACAACTCCGGCATTTATTCGCTGACGGCAAAACGAGGAAATTCGCACCTGTCGAATAAATTAGCCCATCTCTACAACTGTCCATAAAATCATGGTAAAGAGGAGTCTCAGCTCCTCACTTTCTGCTGTTCCAATCCAAATAACCAGAGTAATAGAAAGGTGTCCATACTGGTGGGCCCTTCACCCAGATACCATACAGGATCTGTCCACATGCGGTCTCAATTAGTTTGAAGAAAAATAATGAGCTTTGACTTAAGAAGCTCCTCCCTATACCCAGCTGCTACCTGTGTCACCGGGTTATAGATAAAGTGATTCATTACTTTCTCCTCTCAAAACAGTTCTGATGAACTAAGGAGGTTGGATCAAGTTGAAAATTAAAGTGTAATCAAGTGCAACAGCTTCCAAAAACTATACAGTACATATCTTTATACAAATAATAATCAGAAAGCATTTACAACTCAAGCCCTATTTATTGGGTTCATTTTACCCTATTAAACTGCATCGTTTATTATTCCAGCGCCTATGTTTTAATTTTATTCAAAATCTATTTTACAGAGTGTTCAGTTTCTCACAACAGTGGAACCACCATCACTAATAGATGGTGAGGTTGTAAATCAGAGCTAGGAGGCCATGCATTCTGTACAGACCTGTACCCAACCCTATCATGTGGATTGCCATTCTGCCTTCTACATTTTTTACCCTGCAGCAACCTGCTCCAATGATGTCACTAATAGGTAGGGTTGGCAAGCTGATGTCCTAGCTAGTTTGATTCCCCACATGCCTGAATCGACACCTTTGGGGCCATGACTTAGCCACCCAGGCTAGAACGAATGCAAATGCTCCAGCTTACATGCTATGTTCAATGGATATAGTTCAGACAGCTTGCCAGCTCCTTTATTAATTATTTTCCTGGTTTTAAGCAGCCAACTTTTACTATTTCCACACCAGCCTATCTACTATGAAATGCTCTCAATATGTTGTTAGTAAGAACATGTTAGCCTTGTTTCTTCATTACTGTTTACATCCTGGTTCCTCTGTGGGTAAGATTCTAATATCCATTTTGGATTCTAACATTTTCACTCTAGAAAGCGATTTCAACATTGGAGCACTTGAACAAGCCAAATGTCAGATGCATTAAAATAGTGAGTTTGCTACTGACATATCTGGACATAACGGGGCAAATCAGAGGGGCAAATCAGAGGGGAAAATGTCACTAAGCAAGAGCTAATACAATGTCACTACAATCCCAGGTAACAGTTATATTTGTATTTCATTATAAATCACACTTATATCCGATATACGGTTAACGTTCCTTTTTCAACCTTTATCACTGCAAAAAAGTGTCTTTTTTTACTTTTAATTTAACCTCTATTAGACTGGAACATTCCTATGATAAATTAAGAGATTAACCCTTCTCCCCCAAAAAACGGTGTGCTTTTGCATTCTCACTACATACAGATTAAATAACAATAATGACATTGCTACACATACAAACAAGTGCAAACCTATAGGTAAATCAAAAGAAAACTTCAAACCAGAATAATGTATAGTGATGTTGTATTATGCAAATATGTTGTTTAATAGAACAAACTGGCAATGACCCTTTCTAAAGAAAAGCCAAAGATATTGGGATATGAAGTATCTTTTAGAGATAACAGAGCCAGTATTAACTCCCTGAATAAGAAAGTCAGTTTGAAGAATACTATCTTGGTGGAATAGCAGAAGAGAAGCAGAGACAGTTCTTAAGTGCTTCTTAGTACTGCTTTCTTTTATCAAGCTGAGATGATACTTCAGCTATGTTTTATCTCTAGGTGGGTGACTCCTCTTGCTCAATCCCTAGGACAGCTGACCCAGGGGTCACTGAAATGAAAGTGAAAAGCAACAGGTCCCTGGCAAAGGTCAAAGGGTGAAATGCAGCTAGCCATGTTTGAAAGGTTATACATATAGATATTAGGCAGGGAAGGAACATTTACATAGAGAAATCAAAGATGCCACCAAACCCTAAAGGGCACCTATCCCTTTAAAATTGTTTCCCTACCTGAGGTGCAGGCTGACAGAGCACACACTTCCGATGAAGGAAACAATAGTATTACTTAGACTGTAAGCTCTAAAGGACAGGGACATCCTTTCCACATAGCACTTTAGATATGTGTCCTTATATGAGCTCAGTGTACTGTGTATATGTATTGTATTTATTGTCCTCCTTGTGTGTACTGTTATATATTGTACTTGTATGCATTGTATGGCTCTGCGGCTCCTTAAAGGGATACTGTCATCGGAAAACATGTTTTTTTCAAAACGCATCAGTTAATAGTGCTACTCTAGCAGAATTCTGCACTGAAATCCATTTCTCAAAAGAGCAAACAGATTTTTTTTATATTCAATTTTGAAATCTGACATGGGGCTAGACATTTTGTCAATTTCCCAGCTGCCCCTGGACATGTGACTTGTTCCTGCACTTTAGGAGAGAAATGCTTTCTGGCAGGCTGCTGTTTTTCCTTCTCAATGTAACTGAATGTGTCTCAATGGGACATGGGTTTTTACTATTGAGTGTTGTTCTTAGATCTACCAGGCTGCTGTTATCTTGTGTTAGGGAGCTGCTATCTGGTTACCTTCTCATTGTTCTTTTGTTTGGCTGTTGGGGGGGGAAGGGAGGGGGTGATATCACTCCAACTTGCAGTACAGCAGTAAAGAGTGATTGAAGTTTATCAGAGCACAAGTCACATGACTTGGGGCAGCTGGGAAATTGACAATATGTCTAGCCCCATGTCAGATTTCAAAATTGAATATAAAAAAATCTGTTTGCTCTTTTGAGAAATGGATTTCAGCAGAATTCTGTTGGAGCAGCACTATTAACTGATTCATTTTTGGATTTTTTTTCCCCATGACAGTATCCCTTTAACAGTGCTTTACAAGTTATACATACATACAAATGCCACTAGCAAACTAACTAGTCTCCAATCCTGGAGCTCACAGGGAGAGAGGGTAGATAGGATTGAGGGACACATCTATGGCTGTTCCCCCCCCATAAATTTCCTTCTGGTGTGGAGGACCAGACTGCTGGCTATGGCTGTTTTCTTAAAAAAAGACTATTCTTTCCCCCAACTGCAGTTGACATTCTGTCAGCCCGTATCTCCAGTAGGGAGATATTTTAATAAATCTCTTAAAACCTCCAAACCTTTTTTTGCACTCAGAGCCAGACAGGGGCTAAGAAAACAATTAAGCTTTCTGCACTTACAGAGCAAAATTCTGGCTATAAAAAGAAAATCGAATTTACCAGGGCAACTACAACATATTTGCTGCCCATGATAAAGTGCTGCCCAAAGAAATATGTTCACCTTGCCTATTGGCAAAAGCACCCCTGAAGAGCTTACAATCTAAACATCTATCATTTACAGCCATCAATCTATGTCACATTGCTTGCCATTATCAATAAATGCAATATAATTTA
Source organism: Xenopus petersii (assembly GCA_038501925.1). Taxonomy (NCBI): domain Eukaryota; kingdom Metazoa; phylum Chordata; class Amphibia; order Anura; family Pipidae; genus Xenopus; species Xenopus petersii. The sequence goes on from CM076672.1 coordinate 162,685,445, forward strand.
CCATTTTGTACAAATAAATGCTATTAGTTTGATAATTTCTCTTATCCGCTACTCAACATTCAACATACAATATAAATAACAATGATGTAGGCCTTTGATGGTTACTAGATCTTTAGATGACTGGAGCACAAGACACAATACTGCACAGACTGCATTACGGATTCCTAAAACTCACATTGCATGTACTACACATTCTCCAATTGTTATGTGATCTGGTTATCCTCAATAAAAAAAGAAGTAAACTGGTAGGAAATGTCTATACAGAGAATAGTAAGTTGAGTTTGTTTCAAAAGAGACTGATAGCTACAAAAGGAGGATCGGTTTTATCACCTGCACTTTGCCCCTAATGAGAGTAAATGTTTATTCCAAACACCATGAGCTGAGCTGCCCTCTTCCCACCCGCTGGGATCCATATTGTAATCCAGTCAGGTCCAGTTAGTGGGCTCGAGCTGACAGGGCGAGAGCTTCCTTAATGAGGGGAGGCAGCGGCTCCAAGCCTGGGTGGGGGTATTAGCAGAGAGAGCATCATGTCTGCAGTTGCTGGCACTTAACCCTTGAATTTCTCTCAATTAATATAGGCTCTTACTGAAATTCTCATCCATCAAATACAAGATTGTTAGTGTGACCCCCTTTTTTAAAAAGGATAAGTTTAAGACAAAACATACTGAGTAAAATTGCTCTTGAGTAATTAACAGTGCTAATACAAGAATACTACAAATGCATACAATTAAATTATTTTTATGTTTTATTACCTATTGAGAAGCAGTGCATTTTCTGTGTATGTATTTTCTTCGATAATGCCAGAACTATTGTATTATGCACTATTGTTCCTTCCTCAAGGGTTGCCTCCTAAATGGCAAAGAAAACTAGTTAATATAAGCAGTCCTAAATGAATACATATAAAATTTATGAGCGAGACAGAAGTACATTGCCATTACAATTGTAAAACTGCAATAAATCTTCCAAGCATGCTTCAAAACAAAGTACGAAATACTGCACCAGTAGGGTTTTTATACAACCATTTCCCAGTGCTCAAATAACAATATGTCTTTTTAACACAGCTGTATTACTTAATTATTTGATATTTCTTTATATGTATTTAATATCTTTTTTTATATGTATTTAAATGTGTGCACAGTACCAGCAGTAATCCATTAAATGACCTGTCCTGCAGGCCTGCTGCCAAATATAGTTTTAAAGAAGTAAATGAAAGTAACCTAAAATGCTGAATTTTAGATACTGACCTTACTGCAAGGGAGCTCACCATCTTGGATTTTGTTAGGAGTGTCAGTGACATGCACATACTCAGTGTGCTCTGGGCAGCTGTTCAGAAGTGAAGATTAGGGGTCTTCACAAAACCATCAAGTGGAAAATGAGGTTCACCTATCATATAAGCTAATACGAGTGACAGCAGCACAGATCATGTGCATTGAATCAGCAGAAAAGATGGGGAGCTACTGGGGGCATCATCAAATGCACAGATCTCCTTCACTGCTTAAGGGCTGTAGTTACCTTGGGCTGTACAGAACCCCAAACCGTAATGTACAACATTTCTGCCTTAATGCTTTAGTTAAGCTTTAGTTCTCCTTTAAGCCAAGAGTTTCTCTGAAGACTGATTACTATAATTTACAGCTGACTCACCATGACTAGCTTTCAATCTTTTCGATACCTATATTATCAGATAAAAGTGTAAAAAAAAGAATTTTGTTTTCTATTACAATACACTTCACGCTTTTTATTGCAGTGACTTGTGTCTGGAGATCAAGTGGATCAACAAACCTCAATATGATGAAACATTAGCCTACCTTTTGCTATGATTACATGTATTATTTTGCTATATATCGTAAAGTCTGATGGAATAACAGCTGAATAGCCACACTGTGAAGTTATCTATGTAAGGAAATCAACATCTGTGAAAATGATATGTTTGGTTGTTTTTCTCCTAAAGCTGGAATACACAAGTAAAGCCGTAATGATTTTAGATGCACTTATAAGAAGAAACATAATCATTGTCCACATCAGATGCTGTTTTATGTGTGTGTGTATACATAGTGAATAAAGTACCCCCTTTCGTAAAATTAAGGATATAAGTTACCGAGGAGTTCCATATAAAAGCACAAGGCCGAATGCATTGGAAGTTCATGGAACTCCGAGGTATCCTCACATTTTGCAACAGGGGGTATTTTATTCATTATAATACAGAAGTTTCAGTAAGTGTGACAGAAATTACATCACTAAGATCCGATTATAACCGATGACATCACTAAGTACAGTTTAGAAGGATATAATTTACAGGATATTCAATGCTTTTGTGTAATATATATATATATATATATATATATATATATATATATTTGCAAAGAAGATCTGCACTTCACAGGTCTTAAAAAATAAACTTAATTTATTTAGCAACAGATATATATATATAATGTTTCTATATGGTCATGGAACGCCTCTGTAACTTATAATATCCTTAATTTTACGAGAGGGGGTACTTTATTCACAATATATACTATATAAATGTATGTGTGCATTACCCTTATATAAAACAGATCACAAACTGCTTCAGAAAAGGTTGTCTTGCTCTTTATAAAAGGATAATGCTAATATTATTATCAACAAATTTTTATATAATGGACAATAATATTGTATTTTACCCATAAACCATAGTGGAAGGATATTTGTCTGCAAATGCTTTACTTTACTTTGAAACTTGCATAACATTTCATCATTTTTTTATTAAACTAGGTTCCATGAGTTTTTCTTTGCTACCGAGAACTCTGGCGCCACCAGCTGGAAAACAATGATAATCAACATTTAGGGATAGACTTCTGGTTAGTGATGGTGGTGATTACCAACTCTACAGTAACACAGTAGTGATTAGTTGTTAACACCAGTGAATGTATGCTGACAAAAATGTGAACAGAGTTGATCATTAACACTTTGCTGCTGTCTATAGAATATGGTTATATATATATATATATATATATATATATATATATATATATATATATATATATATATATATATATATATATATATATACACACACACACTACAGTACAGTACATGACACGTACTGTACAGATGCAGAGTAGGATGACTATCTCTCCATTATCGAGGAACATATATCAATTGCCTCCAGCAGGACAGCTACAATTTGAGTAGTTATCTGCTGATATCAAAGACTAATCTTAGCATGTTCATACCAAGAACAGAATGGTAAGATGCCGATTGTGCCCAGTAGTTTCTAGCTATGACAGGGAGATGCCTGAACAAATGGGATTGTTAATAAACACAAATTAACCTAAACTTGCTTGATGATATAATCAATTTTGTTGAACATTGTTTTGACATGTAATCAAATAAAGTACAGGTATTGGACCTGTTACGCAGAATTCTCTGGACTTGGGGTTTTCCAGATAATGGATATTTCTTTAATTTGGATTTTCAAACCTTAAATCTACTAAATCATGCAAATATTAAATAAACCCAATAGAATTGTTCTTTCTCAATAAGGATTAATTATATCTCAGTTTGGATCAAGCACAGAAAACTGTTTTATTATTACACAGAAAAAGAAATAATTTGTAAAAATTTGGGTTATTTGGAGAAAGGATTCTATGGGACACGGCCCTTAACTAATTCTGAGCTATCTGGATAAAGGGTTTCTGGATAATGGATCCCATACCCGTATATCTATAATAGAACTGGAAAAGCAAATTACCCTGTATGTAATCTGTTGTATAGCAATCATTTGTGAAACTTGCTTATATCTGTATAAGTGTCCAATGTGCTATCATTGCTATGCCTATAAGACAGTGAAGGTACTGACAGAAGATGTATATCTATGTACTAACTGTCCCCCACTAGACTTACCCTCTTTTTCTGACTGAATGGATAAAAAGGGTACATACATTGGCAACCTTCATGTTTGAAAGAATAAAAGGAAAACAATAGCCAAAAAGCTTTTATTTCCCGAAATAACAGCGTAGCAATTAAGCAGGTCAGAAAGTGTCAGAAAAGGCTCACTTACCATCTTGAAGCTCAATGACCTGAGAGAGAAGGGCCAAGAAGCGTTAGTGTGTTTCATGCGTCGGTGCTTATGAAGGTACACTTAGGTAGTGCAGGTTTTTTTAGTACACACTAAGATGTATTTTAGAGGAAGATCATTTAGAATTCTACTTAAAGGAAACTAAACACCAAAAATATAATAAGTGGCAGAGTACAGCTAAATAATCCAAAAATTGATGAACTGCAGCATTATTAACATGTATTTATACAGCGCCAACATATTGCGCAGCACTGTAAAGTAAATTTAATTATACAACTAAATCACATGAATTATATACATAGAACATATGGTGTTACATACATCACAATCAATACCGGTACAAAAGGTGAGGAAGGCCCTATGCAAGAGAGCATACACTCTAAAGGAAAGGGAGTAATACACAAGGTGTGGGAGTGGGCAAGATTGAATTAAGTGGGTGAGAAATGTGGTACTCTATGTGGTGTTGCATTTGGTAGTTAAGCAGAGTGAGGGTAGGCTTCTCGAAAGAAGTGCATTTTAAGAGATTTCTTGAAAGCAGAAAGGTTGGGAGAAAGTAGGACAGACTATGGGAGAGAGTTCCAGAGGACGGGTGCAGCCCTTGCCAAGTCTTGAATGCGAGCATGTGAAGAGCTAATGAGAGAAGAGTTGAGTAGCAGGTCAGTAGAGGAGCGTAGTAAGCGGTTGGGTGAGTATATAGAGATGAGTTCAGAAATGTAGGGTGGGGCAGAGTTATGAAGTGCTTTGAATGTCAGGGTCATTAATTTAAATTTGATTCTGAAAGGTAGCGGAAGCCAGTGCAGGGATTGACAGAATGGCGTGGCAGAGGAGGAGCAGTTGCTGAGGTGTATGAGCCTCGCAGCAGTGTTCATTATGGACTGGAGAGGTGACAGTCTCTGGAGGGGAAGGCCAATTAAAAGAGAGTTACAGTAGTCTAGACATTTGACGAGAGAGTGAATAAGAATTTTGGCAGCATCTTGGGTGATAAATGATCGTATTCTGGATATGTTCCTTAGGTGGAAGTGACATGATTTAATAAGTGACTGGATATGAGGAGTGAATGACAGGGCAGAATCTAGGATAACCCCAAGGCACCGGGCCTGGGGAGAGGGTGAGATAGTGGAATTGTTAGCTATGATGGATACTTCTGGGATGTTACTGGTGTTAGTTGGAGGAAAGAGAACCATTTCAGTTTTAGAGAGGTTTAATTTAAGGTAGCGTTGCGACATCCAGGTAGAGATAGCGGACAGGCAGGAGGAGACGCGAGTTAGGAGTTCTGGGTTGAGATCAGGAGATGAGAGATAGATCTGAGTATTGTCAGCATAGAGATGGTAGTGGAAACCATACGAGTTGATTAATTTGCAGAGGGAGAAAGTATAGAGGGAGAATAGTAATGGTCCCAGGACAGAGCCTTGAGGAACCCCAACAGAAAGAGGTAGGGGAGAAGATGAACGATTGGAGATGTAAGAAGAGAACCAGGACAGGGCTGTGTCACCAAGGCCAAGTGAATGGAGGGACTGACGGTGGAGAGGGTGATCTACAATGTCAAATGCAGCTGAGAGATCAAGTAGTATTAGTAGTGAGAAATGATTGTTGGCTTTAGCGGTTAAAAGGTCATTAGTTAGTCGAGTCAGGGCAGTTTCAGTGGAGCATTAGTGAGTTACATTAGGGGTCAGGTAAACACTGCTGTGTTTTTTACTACAACTTACGTGTTACATGAATCCAATTATGTCTATTAATACCTGTGGCTGTAGCCATTCTGCTTTCTGTTTTAAAGTGGACCTGTCACCCAGACACAAAAATCTGTATAATCAAAGTCCTTTTCAAATTTAACATGAAATCCAATTTCTATTTTTTATTAAAGCATTCATAGCTGTTGTAAGCTCATTTAAAAAACTCAGCTGTCAATCAAATATTGTCTGCCACAAGGCGGGGCAGACTATTACTTTCACTTTCCATTCAGCACTTCTTAGATGTCACTGCTCTCCACATATTCCCCCGCTCTCTTTTTACAATTTAATTGTGTAGCCAGGGCATGGGGATTGACATCGGGTACCCCATTCTGGTGCACAAACAAGATTCTGAGATGATGCAAGGCTTACCTTAATAACAGTGTGCACAACATGGCTGCTGTCTGCTTGCTATAATTTTGAAATCCCAGCCTGAAGGAAGCAAGATTCAAATAATTTATATAGTGTAATTAAAGTTTATTTTGCTTGACTAATGTGATAAAATAGGATTTTGAATATTTTTTTTGGGTGACGGGTCCCCTTTAAGGTAAAATGAAAGAGCACTAATAGACTTTAATGACAATAAACCATGTTATTGTGAAATAAAGATGGCCTGCTTGACTATATACCAGGCAATATTTTTTGTGTAAAATATGAATCTGATCTGATATATATATATATATATATATATATATATATATATAGAAGCACCCTTAAATCTACTGCAACTGTTATAAGACTACATAATATTACCCAATTGAAACCCCAAACACTCAAACAGGCGTTAGAATTATCTAATGAGCTCACAAAAGGGATGGGGCGTTCACATTTCGATATTGAGAGAAAAAAACATTATTTCCTGTCCTGCATTCTATAAGTTCCAATTGATTGCAATAAATCTTGAAGATAACTGTGTAGGTGCACAGTGTCAGTTAAAGCCTGCTGATTTATAGAAAGATTTGGAAGTGGCTGGATTAATAAAGTGTGAATATTTACTATACTTGTTGGTCAAATGGGGTTGTGTCACAGTATGCGATTACTGGTGCGGGTTTGGAAAGGTGGTGTGTCTAGCTTTTGGTATTGTTTAACAACAGTATTTTTATAGAAAAAAAAAATTCTCCTTGCGAGCACTCTACCCCCTGAACATGGAGGGAGCTCCTGGTGTAGTCCGCCATCATGCAGCACAGACATGAGCCTCTTGAGCTAGCACCCTACTCGAGCAGGCCTAGGTTGCATGCATACTTGCATGTAGTTGCGTGACAGTGTTATTCTTATGTGTGTGCCTAAACATGGCCTCCTACACTGGGCGCCCTTTTGGCTGAATAAAAGCAAATGTCACCAAAAATGGTCCAGCATTAAATGGAAAGCCTTCCAAAAAGAGTAGCAGCAAAAAAAAGCCCCATCTGCATATAATATAACATTGGTTTTGGATTTATATGGTTATGCTGTTTAGAACAGTGTGTGAAATATATATTATTAGGGCAATATCAAAATTCTTTTTTATTATTATGTGTGTGACCTTTCTATTTTTATTTGGTGTGCAATGTTCTTCATAGTGGTGAGATGGCTATCCCCATTTTTAAATGATGAAGAGCTTTCATTTCACAAATGTCGGTGAGTCATTGACGTGTAAAACACAACCCCCCAACTCCCAGAAAACTAGCATCAGGGGGCTGGGGTATAAGTGCTTTCAGATTTGCATCCAGGGGAAGAAAAAAAAAATCAAAATAGTGAAGTTTACAATTCACAAAGTGTATTAAAATGGCAGATAGGATAATAATTGGAAAATTGGAACAATGAGACATAGTAATAAATAATATGCACCTGAATGCTGGGTAGATATACTGTACATTAACACCAGAAAATTAAAACAAAGGCCACTATTATTAATGTGACAACTGTGAATAAAAAAAGTGTGTGTGGGGGGGGGATACAACAAGGTAGGTTGTCATTGTAAGATGTCCAGATAATACCAGTAAGGGGCCCAACCCAAAGTTCTGCAAAACAACTATGTTCTTTTTCAAAATGATTTTTTTCTCCAAATAAAGGGAACGGCCATGGGTTCCAACGTGGCTCCGTCCTATGCTAATATTTATATGAATAATTTTGAGGAGAGTAGCGTATACACCAATGAATTGTTTGGCCAGTATTGTCGGCATTGGGTTCGCTTCATTGACGATATTTTTGCAATATGGACGGGCCCACGTTGGACTCTTGACAAATTCTTTGAGAAGGTAAATAGTGCATCGACTTATCTTAGGTTTACTTTGAATGTCCAAACTGATTGTATTTCGTTCCTGGATACCTCGATAAGCTTGAAGGATGGGGTACTCTGGTCAGATCTTTACGTAAAACCTACTGATAAAAATACTATGCTTCATTTCAATTCTTTCCATCTGCCACATGTAAAAAAATCTTTACCCAAGTCCCAATTTACAAGGGTAAAACGTATTGTTTCTGACCAGGGTACCCTCAAAGCCAGAATGGATGAGATGACCATTAAGTTCCAGGAGAGAGGATACCCACTAGCCCTATTGACGGAACAGCGGGCCCAAGTGGAAGCCCCCATTAGGAAGCAGACAAGCAAACCTAGGGAGGGTGGGCGCCTTACTTTTGTCTCTAGGTATAACCCCCTGTCTTCACAGATTACTAAGATTGTGCAGAAACACTGGGGGCTATTGAGGGATGGTATCCCTAGTGTACGAGAATTTAAGTTACCCCCTATTATGGCTTTTAAAAAGAGCAAAACAGTGGGGTCGAGTCTAGTTAGATCTGATATCGGAGAAATTAAGGACACACAGCAAGTACTTAGACCTATAAAAAATGGTACTTTCCCCTGTTTAGCATGCAATTGTTGTTCTAATTGCCAGCGTGGTGAAGTGATCTATCACTCACATAAGGGTACCCCGATTAAAATCAAGGGACATTTTACCTGTTCCTCGACATTTGTAGTTTATGTGATTAAATGCCCTTGTGGCCTACAGTACGTGGGACAGACGTCCCGCATGGTAAAAGATCGCATACGCGAACATAAATCCGCGATCAAAACTAAAAAGATAGATCAGGCAGTGGCCTGCCATTTTGTTGAGAAGGGACATGGGGTCCAACAATTGAGATATCAGGTGGTGGATCAGGCACCCAGACTTCACCGACGGGGGGATAGACAAAAAGAATTGCTTAAGAGGGAAGCCATGTGGATTCGTACATTGGGCACCCTTACCCCCTCTGGTTTGAACAGAGAGTATGATTTACAAAAAAATTTTCGGTAACAAAGCATTTTTATTGTATATAGCAACTTTTAAGAAACTGTTTTTCTTCATACATTTGTCGTTTCAGGCAGTGGATTGATATATCAGTGGACAGGTCCCAATAGCTTAACGATAAGGATGTGACTGTGTTTCATATTCAAGTTGCAACATTGTAGATAGAAATGATCATTGTAAGTGAATGCAGCTGTGTCATTTTTAATTTGATGGGCCACTAGATGGCAGTATGCTAAATGGTATAAAATGTTTGCACCAATGTGTATCTAGTAGCTTGATAAAAGGCGATTGTACGCCTGAAACGTCGCTGCTATTTTGTCCATGCTGAAATAAGCCCTTTTGGAATAAAGGCATTTTAAGAATTTACTTCAAGTGTGGTGCTGTCTGCTTTTCGACATTGTGTTTACAGAACCGGTGGAAGTGGCCACCTTAGACCTGCACCTGCGTCCAATATACCCTATGGGTGAGTGCTGACTTCTAATCTTCAAGCCCAACCCAAAGTTTGCACAATTCATTATTTTGGGTTATGGGTACATAATAAAAGTCAACTTTCAGCACCAAGAAGGAAGATCCCAAATAAAGATACCAGGGCACAAGTTAAAAAACAGTGAAAATGCAAACCCCCCCCAAAAAAATCTAAGGTAACAGACATACAAACATAACTATAAAAAATCAGTCATGATGCAGGAAATTTAAGAACAGAAAAAAGAGTAACAGAAAAGGCAATGTGTCAAACAATGAGCTATAGGCGATATCCTTTAAAACATCTTAGTCAAAGAATGCAGCCATCAGTGCTGTGAAACTGCAGAAAAATAGTGACATAACAGCATATCATTAATTACACTGAATTAACTGGCCAATGGCACCATTTGCTAAGGGTCAGACATAAAGTGGGTGAAACAACTGACACCATTTAACAAAGGCTAGACATAAGGTGGGTAAACATCATTAATAGTCTGTTTTTACTACTCACAAGAAACTGTCAGAGGTTGTGATCACCATTTAAATGTTGGGCACTTCAGAAGGACAAGCACTGCAGAACATCTGTAACCTTAGATCACACAGGGTCCAAGACTTTTGCCCAGTCCCTGATCTCCTTCATGTGATTAAGTGCCCTAAAGGCTTCTTTTGTCCCTTTGTGGCAGATGGAAGAGCAGCTTTGACAAGTTCTTTAAAAAAGACCTTGACCTGTCAGTAGGCATGCCATCTCCTTTCTCTACACCTGTCCTCTTTCTTAAGATGACATGAAGGCCTATTTTGCCCCCAGGTGAGGTCACTTTGTCCCTAAATGTGGCATTCTGAAGCATTGTGATTTATTTACATTTATTGTCAGACTAACTCCAGTTTTTCAATCTCTATTATCTAGCAAAAATAAGATAAAAGTGTGTGTGGAAATGTAGGAGGCTCCCAAAGATTAAGAAAAAGTTGGACTATTGAATTTCTCTCTCACACAGACTGATGTTTTCATTAAATATTCTAGCAATACATGATTTGTATCCCTCTATCTCAGAGCCCTCATATAATATGAGTAAGTGCCATAAAATTGGTCTTCTCTCACATTTTCTTAAAGAGATTACCATGACTGGGAGCTACGGTTGATAATAAATCTGCAACTAAGGGATCTTTGTTATTGTTATTTTTAACTAGAATTGCTTATCTTTCCTTACCAGGGGATCTTTTCTTTCTTCATTGATTGGAATCTTCTGCCCCTATCACAATTCTGTGACATATAACCAACTAAATACTACGCAATTATCTATATAGAAGTAAACGTGGCAGACAGGTTGCACATATATGTATGATATTTGCATGTTTCCCATGAGTTTTATTTGTAGATGTTTTGGGGCAGATTCTGGCCGACACTAGTGTCAATTCGCCAGAAATCCCATCCGCAGGGACATCGCCAATTCATTTACAGGTGTAGAGGTCAATCCACTAGCGAACGAGACCGTCACTTGCATTCGTTTGCACTCTATCGACCGACGGCTTTTCACTGGTGAACGGTTGTTACTCCGCAAATTCAGTGAAGTGCAAATTTTTTGCCAGAGTTTACTTTGCCACCTCAGACCAGGCGAACTGATAAAACGAAGCAACATCTTTCTCAATCTTATGTCAGTGACATCATATCCTGTATTGATGTCAAATTAACCTAAGCGCAAGAGTGCTAGCAAAGTTTCACTAGGCAGAAATTCGCTATGAAATGCTCGCACTGCCTAAGTAACGCTATCAAAAAGTCACCAGCGTTTTAGTGAATTTGCATAGTGGTAATGAATTTGCGCCTGACGAAGTGGAGCGGAGTGTGGCGAAGCGGTCACTGGTGAAAATTCGCCCATTAGTGAATTTGTCCCCTGGTCTGAATATAGAAATGACAAAAGTATCACATTTAAGTCACTGACACAAAGGGGCCCATTCACTAAGTTCGAGTGAAGGAATAGAGGAAAAATAGTTCGATTTTCAAATGTTTTTTTTGGCTACTTCGACCTTCGAATCGAACTAAAAATCGTTCGACTATTCGATAGTCGAAGTACTGTCTCTTTAAGAAAAAACTTCGACCCCCTAGTTCGCCACCTAAAAGCTACCGAAGTCAATGTTAGCCTATGGGGAAGGTCCCCATAGGCTTTCCAATTTTTTTCTGATCGAAGGATAATCCTTCGATCGATGGATTAAAATCCTTCGAATCGTTCGATTAGAAGGATTTAATCGTTCGATGGAACCCTTATTCCTTCTATTGTTCGATCAAACGAATTGCGCAAAATCCTTCGACTTCGATATTCAAAGGATTTTAATTTGCCAGTCGAATATCGAGGGTTAATCAACCCTCGATATTCGACCCTTAATACATCTGCCCCAAAGTGTATCATGGGCAGTGAAACATTTTGGCAGAGGTCTTTCTGCATGACATATTATTAGTCTGCTTATTTTTATGTAATCATACGAGTGGGAGCTGTCATTCATGTTGCTGACAAGTATATAAATATTTAATTCATAGACTAATGATCCAGTGGTCAAGATGTCATGTGAAATTGTTTTTCAAATTGTATTTTTTGTGTATAACATTGCTTTGCTATTTAGGAAGCTTTTAGATGATAGTTCTGCTTTTGTAAGTAATTGCTATTTGAAGTTCCTAAACCTGACTGTTTTGTCAACCTGACTGTCCCTTCTTAACCTGTCAGTTAGAGTTTCTATTGCTAACAGACTACTGCTGCCCAAATATGGCAGCCCCTCATAGAGAAACATGGGGTAAGGAAGGTAATGTAAAAGCATAAGGTACTTTTATTGCAAAATTATAAATAGCATTCAAAGACAATGTTATGGTAGATATTAAAAAAGGTTATTTTCTGTGTCAGTATCTCTTTAAGGTCCCCACACACAGGCAGATATAAGCTGCTCACAGATTAAGTCGGCAGCTTATTGGGCTGTGTATGGGGCCCTCTGATGGGCTTCCTAGGGCCCACGAACAGACCAGTCCAATATCGCTCGCCTGAATGATTGGTGAGATCTCTGTATGTATGGCAAGATTTACTAATGATGCACTTGTGCTTTTTAGCAGTGTTTTGTGTTGCTCCTCCCCCAAGGCATTCTAAAAATGTAGTGTAAATACAGCATTAATGAAAAAAAACAGCAATAATTAGTGGCAAAATGTTTTTATATGAACAACCTTTGAATGAGAGGCATCTCTACAGGTTGGTAACTGTATTTCTGTTGCTATGAAGTTAGGGGTGTAACTACAGAGGAAGCAGACCCCACGATTGCAGGGGGAACGTTCAGAGATGTAGGGAAAATAAATCAGTTAGTGAGCTATAGACATTTACAAAGATCACGGACTATTAAAAAAACTGTTACTGATCTGAAGGACAACAAATCTCCCTGTCGGTCACTGCCCTAAAGGAGGAGGAATGTTACCAAAACATTGCTTGTCTGAATAATAGTTCTCATTGTGATGTATTAAATCAATAAGCCTGTTTTTCAAATTGAATTTATCTTAAAGGAGAAGAAAAGTCATCCTATACTTGGAGGTGCCAAAGGTTAGGCTCCCCCAAGTGATTGCATTTACTTACCTGACACTCCAGGCCGGTGCTCAGCAGAAAACTGTACCGGCATAGGGTTATTCCAGCGAGTACCACAGAGATCCTCTTCCTGCTTCTTCTTTCAGCTCGTAGCTGCGCTTGTGCAGTGGAGTAAAAGGCCTAACTTTAACGAATAAGCCAGCTATTTCATTCTACTGCGCATGCACCTGCCCCGGGAACGAAGAAGCAGGAAGAGGATCGCTCTGGGGTTTCAGGTAAGTAAATAGAATCACTTGGCACCCCCAAGTAGAAAATGACTTTCCTTCTCCTTTAAACAGTAAATCAAATTTGAATTGCAGCAGTCAACATACCACCACATCTATGTAAGGTAACCATACTCTTCTGTAGGGTTCAGTTAGCTGATGGGAATGCATAGCATAGAATTTTCAGGCGGTAGCAAGACTTCACTACACATGAACTTGGCCCTGGGCCGGTGGGAGGGTAGAATGGGACAAATAAATTTACATCATCGCACTGAAATTAATAGGTTTACAACAGTGCACTATTGCCAGTGAGCTCAGCAGAAACAGCGAGTGTTATTCGAACACTGTAAAGTCATTTTATTGATATAAAAGGGAACAATATACAATAATTAGAAGGGGATATATCTCACTGTATGGTGGTTTGGTGATATATGTGATGTGGTTATAATGTGGTTATAATGTGGTTATAATGTTTGGTGCCCTCTTGGTGCCGATATTTAAATAGAGGATCCAGAGAGTTCCAGGGGGTAAATAATTACGAAAATATTTACTTAAGTAGAACTGAAAGGTTGAGTCCTAGCCCTACAACCAGGCAATAGATTGTTTAAGGAGGAGAGGAAGGGTGTTGGTTTTTTTTTTTTTTTTTTTCCTTGTGTATTTTATTATAAGGTTCTGTGGATGGGGGTATATCATAGGGAGATAAATCTAAATGTTTTTTTTTTTTTTGTTGGTTGTTTTTCCTTATATGAATACATATGAATACAGGGAGCACTAAATAACTACCGGTAAATAGGATATGGGGTATATTATACTAGAGGTAAAATGGAGACACATATAGATCATATAGGGGAAAAGTTAGATGGGAGTGTTTATGAAAGAGAAGGGGAAAAGTAACAAGGGTGTAGAAAAGGTTTTGGTGTAGGGAGAGCCAGCGCCCCCTTGAAGTGGTTAATAAGGCTACAGGTTGGCTCAACCTAAATAAATATATAAGGTTTATAAGGGGTAAATAGTATCACAGTGGGGATAAAGCTAATAAGAGTCACAGGAGGTGATATTTATTTATTTATTTTTTCTTTTTATTTATGCATTCTCTTTCTCTCTTTTTCTCTCTATCTTTCCCTTGGGGTTTGGAGAGATGGGGAGATGAGCAAGATAGCAAGGTACAGGAGGTATAGTACAGCTACAAATGTAGGCTCGTAACTATTATCGAGAGCAAAAATAAGTAAGGATTGCCTAAGGATTTTTTTTTATTTTTCCTCTTCTATTCTATAGCCATATAACGAATTGTATCTTGAATAGCGGAAAAATAGGGGCTAAAGATGCATAGCTAGATAGGGGACTAAACTCCACGGAAGAGACATGTCACATTGAGTCTTTCCCCACCCCCGCCCGTGTTTTTTTTTTGGTCTATTTATTTAATTTTTTTGTTTTTTGTTTGCTTTGTTGTGTATGTATAGTAAAACAATAAGGACTCTCCGGGGTAGGTAGGAGCGGTATAACTTGGCCCTTTACTATCTAGCCCGCTCATGACGGAAACTTCCCCCCCTATAAAATAATGGCCAAAATAAATTGTAACCAGAGAAGGGCTGTGGCTTTACAGATGTCTGGTTCGGCCGAGCAGGTTCAAGGGGTCCCTAGGATACCTCTTTTTATTTTTTCCTTCCCTTTTCCCTACCCCAGCCCACTAAAAAGAAAACAGAGATTTGCAACAAAGGAACACATTAGTCCAGCAGGATTAGAAATGAAAGGACACCAGACCAATTTATATTATGAATTTAATGGAATTAAAAAGAATTAGCTATAATGTAAATGGCATCAATAACCCAATTAAAAGAGCTCAAATATTTGGTGAATGTAATAGACTGAAGGCCAAGATTGTATTACTTCAAGAGACACATTTTCAAGAAGGAAAATTACCTCAACTGAAAATAAAACAGCACCCTTTAGTGGTGACAAGTAATAATAAGGATAAAAAAATCAAAGGGGGTTATGATAATGATACATAAGGACATATCTTTTACAGTCATCGACCAGCTGAGGGATATGGAAGGGAGATATTTGTTATTGAAGGGGAAAGTGGCAGAAAGCATAATAACTATTGCCAACGTATATGCCCCTAATCAGGATCAAGTCAAATTCATATGTGAATTTACACAGGTACTGGCTAAATTTGCTGAGGGTATTATATACATGGGAGGGGACTTAAATTTGCCCCTTAATCCAACAATAGATACATCAAATAAAAAATGTAATATTTCTTATAAAGGCTTGAGAACAGTGAAGAAATGCCTTTCTGAACTATAATTGATGGATGTGTGGAGATGTTTTAATATCCATAACATTGACTATTCACATTATTCCAAAACCTATGCATGTTATTCCAGAATTGATTACATTTTTACATCTCAAAAGCATCTTACACTACTGCCAGGATGCAAAAATAATGCAGAACACTTTGTCAGATCATGCACCGGTACTGATAAGTTTCCAGTTACCAAGCATTATTAAATCAGAATTTAACTGGAAACTTAACAATACACTACTCCTGAATGAAGAGAATAAGGAGCAGATTAGGAGTATGCTACTGGAAATTTTCTTAGAAAATGATTTACCTGACACTAACCCAGCTACGCTTTGGGAAACCCATAAATGTGTACTACGAGGGCATTTAATTGCACTATGCTCCAAAATAAAGAGAGAGAGAGAAAAGAAAATTTAGGAATTGCTAAAAGAAATTGAAGTACTAGAACAGACACATAAACAAACGATTGCAGAAGATACACTCAGTAAGTTAGAGACGAAAAGGATACAATTGAAATCTATACTAGATCAATATTCCTATAAAGCATATTTAAGATGTAAACAAAAGACATACGAGCTAGGGGATAAAAGTACCAAGTATTTCACTAGTATAGTAAAAAGGTTACAACCCAATATCTTTATCACAGCAATAAAGGACAAGCAACAGCAGACTTGTTATACCTCCCCACAAATAGCGCAATGTTTCCAGCGATTCTACAAAACATTATATGGGTTGGATCAACCAGGTAGTCCGGCCCAAATTAAAAGTGAGATAGATAAATTTATAAAGGAGGCAAGACTACCGACAATATCCTTGGCTCAGAGACAGTCCTTGGAGGATCCCATCTCCCATAAAGAGGTAGTAGACACTATACAAAGTATACCAATAAACAAGAGTCCGGGCCCAGATGGGTATAACTCTCTCTACTATAAAACTTTTGTAGATGAACTAACTCCCTATATGCCGCGATACTTTAATTTAATGGACAGAGGGAGCAAGTTTCTGGACCAAGCCAAAGAAGCTCACATTATAGTGATCCCCAAACAAGAAAAAGATCCGCAATGTTGCGCAAGCTATAGACCGATCTCAATTATAAACATAGACATTAAAATCTTTGCGAAAATACTGGCCAATAGGCTGAAAAAAATCCTTGGTCAAATCATAAACTCAGATCAAGCAGGATTTGTACCAGGTAGAGAGGGGAAGGACAACACTTATAAAATTCTGTCTCTAATTCATCACGCCAAAAAGAAACAAATACCAGCAATGATCCTTAGTATCGATGCCGAGAAGGCTTTCGATAGGGTCTCATGGGAATTTTTACGGCACACATTAAAAGGGTTTGGGTTAGGGAAATGAATGAAATAATGAATAGAATTTTCGCCTTATATGAGGCGCCATCTGCTAGAGTTAGAGTTAACGGAATTTTATCCCCTCAGATCCGCATTAGGAATGGAACGAGGCAGGGGTGCCCCTTATCCCCTATCCTATTCGTAATGGTGATGGAAACCTTACTCTCGCATATTAGAGAAAATAAAGATATAGTGGGCCTAAAAATTCAAAATAAGGAATATAAAATGGCAGCTTTTGCGGACGACCTGCTAATGTTCATCACTAAACCGAGAGTAACGCCTCCTAATCTAATGCTCTTGCTATCTAGATTTGGTAAAGTTTCAAACTTTAAAGTGAATACGAGTAAATCGGAAGCACTAAATATAAATCTCAAAAAGGAAACCAAAACAGCAATAGAATTAAATTTTCCTTTTCGCTGGTCACAGGAGAAGCTTAAATATCTGGGGGTGCAAATCACTAATGATCCAGCAGCTCTGTTTCAGGTTAACTTTAATTCACTATTAAAAAAAGTGAATGATCAAATGGGCTCATGGAAAACATTAGGTCTAACCTGGTTTGGTAGGATACAGGCTATCAAAATGTTTATAATGCCACAAATATTGTATTTTTTGCAAACGATTCCAATCAAGGTACCTAAATCATTTTTTGATAAGGTAAAAGCATTATATAATAAGTTCAAATGGGAAGGGAAAACTTTGAGGTGTAAGTATGATGGACTTACTGTATCTAAAGATAGAGGGGGTTTGGCAATACCGGACACCTATCTATACTATGTGTCTATACACTTGGTATGGACCCAGCATTGGTATATGAAAAGCGAGGGTAAACAATGGATAGAAATAGAACAGGATATGTCCAATATTCCATTAAGTAATTTGTTATGGTCACGCTCAACTACTTTACCTAAGGACATGGTGTCTCACCTTGCAATATCGGCTACATTATCATTGAGGTACAAACACAGAAAAGAGTACAACCTGATGTCCACTTTTCCGAGGTTACAACCCCTTGTGTTGAACCCAGACTTCCCCCCAAGTTTAGAACCTAAAGTTTTCATGAGATGGGGCCAGTTTCATGGGAGAGAATCAAGAATGGCGGAATTTTTGGAGAAGGGCAGATTGATTGCATTAAGGGATATCCAAGAAATATGGGGTTCCCACCCAAGAGATTTGTGGTGTTACTATCAACTGCACAACTTTTTTAATACACAAAATATAAAGCAGGATGAGATAGAAATGTCGGCATGGGAAAAAATATTGGATCTAAATAAATCAAAGATCAGTTCTATATCTCTAGCATACAAGCTCCTACTTTAAAATAAGGAACCATCCTATAATAAATACTTTGATGGGTGGGAAAAGGAAATGGAGATAGAGCTGGCCCCACAGGTTAGGAGGATAATAATGGAAAAGATACATAAAACTTCCAGAGCCTCTCGAGTAAGAGAAATGTTGTACAAAGTGATTACCAGGTGGTATTACACCCCAGAAAAACTTCATAGGATCTTTCCAGCCTCCTCAGGGGAATGCTGGAGATGTAAGTCGGAGGAAGGTACTTATAAACATATATGGTTCACATGTCAGAGAATTATCCCATTTTGGAAAAAGGTGGTTGATAGGATAAATGAAAAAACAGGCTCAGAGATTCACTATTCAAATATTAGGCTATTGTTGTTCCATATAGACAGCCAGGACAGAATGCTAGTAGATAGATTGACACTACATCTCTTACATGCAGCAATAGCTATGATACCAAAAAAATGGAAGGAAAAGACACCTCCTTTAGAAAGGGAATGGATGAATCTAGTGGAAGAAACTAGAAAACTAGAGGAGATTATGACTCTACGGCATAATAACACATCACAATATCTCCAAATATGGGGACCATGGTTGGAAAAGTGGGAACTAGTTGGATGATCAGTTAGGACAAGATATAAGGGGTTAGTCTAAATGGGTATCCTAACCAAGCAGGTAAAGGTATCTAGATGTGATGAATTGTTTTACAGAAAGTTATTATTCTGGGATGTAAAGGATGTATCGGTTGTAAATCTGTCCCTCAGATATCACTCACCGTAAACAACACCACCTTTCATTCCACCACACAGGCACGCTGCCTAGGAGTCATCTTAGACTCTCATCTATCTTTTTCATCACACATTCAAACACTTGCCGTATTCAACTGCGCAACATTGCTCGAATACGACCCTATCTCAGTTCAGAATCAACTAAAACACTGATTCAGTCTCTCATCATCTCCCGCCTTGATTACTGCAACTTACTCCTCACAGGTATTCCAACAAGTCATCTTTCACAACTCCAATCTATTCTAAACGCGGCCGCTAGACTCATTCATCTAGCTCGCCGCTCAATATCAGCTGCTCCCATATGCATGTCCCTTCACTGGCTCCCAATCTCATCTAGAATCAAATTCAAATTACTTACACTCACATTCAAGGCCCTTAATAAAGAAACCCCTCCCTATATTTCATCTCTAATCTCCAAATACACTCCTTCACGAAACCTACGCTCTGCTTCTGATCTTCGCCTCACTTCTCCTCTGGTGACTTCTGCCCATTCTCATCTACAAGACTTCTCTCGGGCTTCTGCTTTTCTCTGGAACTCTCTGCCACAAGCTGTCAGACTTTCCCCTTCCTTCCAAACTTTCAAGCGCTCCTTAAAGACCCATCTGTTTAAAGAGGCCTATTCGATGTACCTTAATTAATCATTGCTGTATCAAAAATGACAAATTGTTTATACAATCCTAATGTCTCAATTGTACCCTAACCTTTTAGTTTGTAAACCCTATTGTACTCTGTAATCCTTGTCTGTTATCCACCATTTATTCCCTGTTTGCTATAACTGCAGTAAAGCACTGCGTATCTTGACAGCACTATATAAATAAATGATGATGATGATGATAAATCTCTGTTTTTATTCCCCTTCCCCTTTTTTCCTTCTGTATTCTTTTTACCTTTTTATAAAGAAAAGAAAACCGATAAAGAGAGATTAAAAAAAAAAAAAAAAAACAATAATATTATTTATATAGCACCAATATAGTTTTAAGCAAAAAAAAAAAAAGGAAAGTTGTACTCACCAAATTTTTAAGCAATAGGTAGGGGGTGCAATGAGGCTGTGTCCACAAAATTCATACAGACAAAAACAGGAGGTCCTCTGCACTCCCCATTATTCATATGTATGGGAGTTTTAAAGGGTTGTTGATTTTCCAAACACTTTTTTCGGTGTCAATTGTTTTCATAATTTTTTTTCAATTACTTTCCATTTTTTTTTTTTTTTTTACAGTTTTTTCAAAATCTAAGTTTAAAGATTTATGTCCCTGACTTTGGTGTTTGAGTCTGGCATCTCAGTAATTCAGGTGCAAACTCTTTTTGCAACATTTAGTTGATACATATCTCAGCAGCATCTCTGGAGTATTAGTAACTATTGTATCAATTTCAACAGTTGCCTTTCGGGGTTAGAACACAAGGGCAGATTCGGGGAATTAGTCAACCCGGCAACAAATCGCCTCTTCTTTGGGGCGACAATCTGCCTGAACTGCCTTTCCCTACCTTCCCGCTTGGTATAATGAAGAAATCACAGATTTTTCATTATAGCTGACGGGAAGGTAGGGGAAGGCAGTTTGGGCAGATTGTTGCCCCAAAGAAGAGGCGATTCTGCGAGTGTGTCCTTACCCTTAATGAAACTCATGGATTCTGCTCAGCAGGGCCAAAGATAAGAAATGTATCAACTAAAAGTATCAATTTAGAACAGTTTTACAAGGTGAAAACTTAAACTTTACACTTCAATATTAGTCACACATAGAAAATAGAAAGTAATTGGAAAAAGTCTTTATTTCTGGTGAACCAGTCTGAAACCAACTGAACTGAAAAAGTGTCAGAAGGTTGACAACTACTTTAAAGTTGGACAGCAAGTTGCAGATAATAGCAGAATAGTAGTCAGCACAACTGCAACTCACTTCTTTTTGCTGAGTGCACGTCCTCCAATGGCCACCTTCCACTGGCAATATTAGCGAAAAAAGTTAGTCCAGCACCCACTGTTTCTTGAGTAAAATGGCCTTTATTGGACCAAGGGCATTACAGCAAGTTGCAGATAAAACAGTCTCTACGAAAAATGTAAAATTCTTAATAAATCAGATGAAAGAGAGTGTAGGAGTAGCAACCAATAAGATGCTTTTAAAAAGGTGACTAGTAAATGCTACCTGCTGATTGGGTGCCATTGGTTATTGCTGCAGGGCAAACAAGTGTCTTTTATTACAAAACCCCCAGTGTGTGTGTGTGTGTGTGTGTGTGTGTGTGTGTGTGTGTCCTCAACTACAAGAGTCCTCTGCACTCAACCCATTATCAATATATTTAAGACAACGACATTTTGTGCATACTGCTACTAAAAAATGCCTTACCCTTTAAACAACACAGGGATTGTTTGTCCATATATTGCAATATATTTAAGCTGGCCAACTACGTCAAAGTCATCCCATATCTGGCCAGTCCTACGCTTAATTTTCATCTGATTCATTAAGAATTCAATTGCTTCATTATACATTTTACAAAGGGACTAAGTTTTACCTGCAACTTACTAGTTGCTTTCAAAGTAAAACTCCCAAACTTGGCTGCCCTTTTATTAGACACCAGTGGGATCACCTGACTATAGCTGGGAAGGGTGGGAGCTACGACATGGAGCTGGTCACTGCTCCTGTATAACTATAACAAACAAGGGAAAGTTGTGCTCACCACTATTTTGTAAAACCATTAGGCTGGGGGTGCAATGAGGGTGTGACCATGATAAAAGTGAGTATGGGACCAGCCAGACCAGTGATGATTTTGTCCAGCTTGAATGTATTGCAATACAGTGAAACCTCAATTTTCCTCTCATTTTACATTTTTTTTTAGGTACCACAAATATACAATCCATAATGTATTGCCCTGATTTCACACCATATTATTCTGGCTCCCTAAACATGTAAAATGGGGGTTCTACTGTGTTTATGGGGGTTCTACTTTGGCAATTCTTCCAAACATGAGCCAGCACAAACTGGACCTCAGTCGATAAATGTTGTTCATTATTTAACTGAAAGATTCAGCCACCCTTTAACATAGTGTAGATAAAGCCTGACACGTTTCTGCCCACATGGGCCACTTAGTCTTAGGCCTTTGACTAATGGCTGAAGCCATTCCTCATGGCAGGAAGCAGCCACTTTTCAACTAATCAAACTAAGGGCTGCCATACCCCGGTCAATAAAAACTCCTGACTCTGCCCTTCTAGGCACTGAGGCCACACTAGGCTGGTTCTCCCCTTGCAGATAAATGCAGGGCAGAAATCAACCCCTGTGCTTGAATTAACACCCTTCTGTGCCTGAACACAGGGCCGCCATCAGGGGGGGAGTGTTGTAGGGGGCCCCGAGGGTAAGGGGGGCCCGGCCACGTCACACTAACTTGATTAGCTGGGCCCCCCTGCTTTCTGAGAGCTGCCGACTTCGGGAAGGCAGGGCAGAAGCACAGGAGGAGGCAGCTTCTGTCCATCACTTTCCCTTATTGGTCACAGAGTTTAAGTCCCGGTTGAGCTTTTTTTTTTACTGTGGGGTGGGGAGGGCGGACTTGTAGGTGGGGCTTGCGGTGGGTGCAGCAGCGCCAGGCCCAGGAAATTTTGTCGTATGGAGCCCTGCGATTTCTGATGGCGGTCCTGCCTGAACATGAAACCACATTGTCAGCTTGGGAGGCACACAGAGCATATTTCAGCTTAAACACAAATACATTGTGTATAGCAGCACCAAAATTCACTCCTAATTTTATACTAATTGGCTGGGCTCCCATCTATGGATGAGCCCCACAATCTTTGAATTACTGCAACAGATAGAAAACTGTAAGAAACTTTAAAACAATACATGTGTTGGCTTCAAGCAAGGGCAAAAACACAGACAAGCCAGACCCTGATCTTCCAGGCATGGAATGTAAAGAGCCCAGTAAGACCCTAATTATACATCAATTTTAATACATTTTAGTAGAATAGGTCAACTTACCAATTTTTGGGGGCTCTAAATTGAATTTTCTGTAGGGCCAACTAATATAGTAGATAAGCCACTGGTTTCAAGCGAGTCAAACTTTAGTTGTGAATTAAGAACTGCAACATGCAACCTTGTTTTCGTTTCGGAAACACCTATATTCGCCTCTGCACATTACTGCATGGAAAGTACCTACACAAAGAATTGCAGCTGTTAAAATATTTTCACAAATGTTCAATAACGCATCAAATGTATCCCGAAAGAAACTTGCATGAGGGCGCTCTAACTCACACGCAGCTGTAGCGCTGTGGAACTTCCACTTCCGGCCATGTGACGCGCATCAAGATGGCGGCATCCATGCTGAAAACGTGAATCGAGTGGACTGGAACTGTTTTGTTACTAAATATCGTAGAACCATGTCTCGGTTGATTGTGAAAAATCTCCCTAACGGGGTAAGAATGCTTTGTTTGTGCTCACGATCCATAAACAGATTCCCCATCCCAAAACACACTGCCATATACGCGTATTACATTCCGATAGTCACAGTTTTAGTTTAATACTAGGAATCAGATTCGTTTTAAATTTGCGAGCTGGATAAAGTACAATGTGCTACTTCATACTTCTATTAAAGTTACTTTAGTACAGCGCTAGCGATCTTGTAGGCACGTGTTTAGTAAGCAGCGCTGAGGCACCACCACTCGGCGTGCCTACCATGTGTCACATAGGGAAGGATCTTTGATCAGTGGATAATATGGCCATGGGCGCACTGATCTTTAAATCAACCCATTTGCTAAATTGCAGATGACGCCCGACATGCAGTCAGAGTTCATGTGTCCGTATCCCCTCAACCAAAAAACAGACTGATTTCTAAGCAGCAGAACCGTAGAAAGGGACCTATTGGATAGCCGCAGAAAAAAAAAATGAAATAATATTAATATAATAAAATTGTGTCCAGGCTTATGGATGTCTTCTAGCTTAATCTACAGGTAAATCATTATTGTTTGTTCATAAATTATGTGCATGTTCTGGCAGGATCACACCTTTAATTTTACTAATATCTAGTCCCCATTCATACTATTGCACTAGGGTTTTTAACATAACGCCTCTTAGGAAATTTCAGATTTTAAAGAGATAATTTACAATTGAGTGGAGCAAAGTGCAAAAAAAAAAAAAAAAAAACAGGAGTAGAAAGCCATTATGTTTTGCCTTCAGCACTACCCTCTTTGAATGCCACATTGGTAGAGGCAGCAAGTGAAGGAATGTGGGCATTCCCCTGCCATCCTTTATATCCATTCACCTGGCTTAAGAAAGTTGCAGCTAGAGCCCCCTGCTTATTACCACCTGCTCTTAGGCAGGGGTTGCTTGTTGTCAAACGTTGTGGATTCTGCACTGCAGCTCCCACTGTTGCCATACAGTATGCTCTGGTAGCATTTGCTGATCATAGATAACATGGAGCACCCTACATATATTCTGTTATGTTGCTCCATGCTCTTAGCTTTTCTGTTCTTTCCTTGTTTTGTGACAAAAAGTCACGCAATTTCCCTCCCCGCCCCTAATTTGCATATGCAAGTTAGGATTTGGGTTGGGTTCAGCCGGGCAGAAGGATTCG
Source organism: Xenopus petersii (assembly GCA_038501925.1). Lineage (NCBI taxonomy): Eukaryota > Metazoa > Chordata > Amphibia > Anura > Pipidae > Xenopus > Xenopus petersii. The sequence goes on from CM076672.1 coordinate 162,710,035, forward strand.
GCTGAATCCGAATCCTGGATTCGGTGCATCCCTAACATTTTCACTCTTGCTTGTTCTGCATCCAGTGTATTTGCCTTTCTTTAATTCTTCTTTTTCTCCACTCTTCTTACTTATGCTCAGAGCTGCCATCAGAAAATATGGGGCCTCTAACTTTGGCTTAAAATTAGTTCTTTCTTCTGGTGTATACTGCAACACAATTGTCTTTTGGTCCATGCTGTAGGATATTTTCTCTGCATTTAACTCCCAGTACAGGCATGCAAGAAATTAATTCATTGGGGGGAAGTTCAGGCTTAGCCCCAGCTAATTTAATTTTCTCTTAACTGTATTGTGCCTTAAACATTTAGGCCAAAATTAGCTGTACCGGGACTTAAACATTTAGGCCAAAATTTGCAGTATTAAGCCAATGTGCTTCCAGAAATTTAGCCCAAAACAAAGCCTTTTCCACCTTGACCTAATAAAATCATAACTATAAAAGTACATGTTTTCTAGATACGATACAGACTTTAAGGGCTGGTTTACTAAGGACCAAGAGAGTGCTAAGGACTGCGAAATGACAACTCTTAAGCTGGCCATAGATGTAAAGAATTTTAAAAGATCCAATCGTTATCGTGAGACCACGATTATCTCAAAATGATCGTTTAAATGTACAATGTGTCCATCAACTAAAAAAGACCATTTCAGGCGATATTGCCAGCAAAACTGAAGGGTAGCTGCCTGCTTGGCCCTGCAAACATCGATAGTTTGCACTGGGACCGATAAAGATTTTTAAACCTGGCCGATCAATTTTCTGGCAGATGTCGGCCGAAAATTGAAGGATTAGTCGAACTGCACTAAAATCTGTCGTTCACCAAAGAAGAATTGTCTCTTCTATGGGAACCTTTAGATCACAAAGCTGTAGGATTTATCCAAATGATGTCATTATTCTGTTATTGCAAACTACTGATACCACTTCTGGTATTAGTAGTCGGCAATAAAATAATAATCACAGAATTTAATATGCTCTTTGAGTGCTCTCCTCTCAAAGAGCATATTAAAAGTCTAAACTCTTCGATCACCTAACATTAAGCACTTGTGTGTACCTATTCAGTGGCACAACTATGGTGGCTTTTCATTTAAGTTTGGAGAGGATCCTTACCGACTTGATGGGTAAAAGGAGGTGTTGCAGTTACTGTTTACCGCTACCATTATCTGCTATTTTCTGTTTCCTTTTTCTTGTGTGGACCATAGTGCAAGTATCATCTGACATAACTGCAAGCTTTAAATGTTAATATGACCAGTTAAAATATTACATTTGTTTTGACACCTTCACTCCAGATAAAAGAAGATCGCTTCAGAGAGCTTTTTGCTGCATTTGGCACTCTCACAGACTGCAGTTTAAAATATACAAAGGATGGCAAATTTCGAAAGTTTGGATTTATTGGATTTGTGTCAGAAGAGGAAGCCAAAGCAGCTCTCGGTCACTTCAACAAGAGCTACATTGATACATCTCGTGTATCTGTAAGTGAGAATATGAAGCTGCTAGGAAATTACGTTGTGGCTTTGTGCATTTAGGTAAAATTGTCATTTCTTATTTTTCTGAGGTGGAACTTTGTAAATCATTTGGGGATCCTGAAAAGCCCAAAGCTTGGAGCAAACATTCTCAGAAAAATGATAAAGATTCTGAGAAGAAAAAAGACTCAAAGCAGACACCTACTGACTCTGCAAACTCCAAAAGTGTGAGTTTTCAACTACCAGTCTGGTCTGTAGAGATTTTTTTGTTGATTGAAAATAGCTGCTAATCTCATATTTGTCTTTTTGCAGACTAAAAATAATACAACTGCCCTGGAAGAAGTAAGTGAGCTACAGTTTAGTTGATTATAATAATAATTTGAAGTGTAAAAAGGATGCCTCCTATGAAAGAAAGAATTGTTCTTACAGCTAGGTTGCCAAAAGAGAGGAATTGTGCCTGATTTGGCCACCTATGTGCTGGGCCAAATCGGGCTAATCCATTGTTTGCCCAAGGGACAATTATCAGTTCATAATGTATATCTGTCGGAATAGGACTGCACCAGTGGGCGTATGTGGTCAATGGCTGGCCGTATTCTAATCCGACAGATCTTGGCCCTCCTATAAGGATCAATAAGCTTCCAACTCACCCTGGTGGCACTGAGTCTGTAGGGCATTTTTGCCTGTTTATGGTCATCTTAAGGGTAAGTCTACCTACTTTGTTGTGGTCACACCAGAGTTTGGTCTGGCTAATCGTTTTTTTGTAGGATAAGTACGAGCAGATACAATATATCAATGCATTATGTGCATCATTACCATTCATCATTATTTGAAAAGGAAGTAAAGTCCTGTTGTGCCAGTCTGTCTATATGATTTCTCAGCTATTGCGATCTCCTTTTCTGCAGCTGGAAAAGGAAGATGACTTCAAGGAGTTCCTCTCAGTGCACCAAAACAGAACAAAGACATCTACTTGGGACAATGACACCCATGTAGTAGTAGAGAAGAAACAGAAAAGTCAGACACAAGATGATTACCTGAATTTTGATTCAGAATCTGAGGAGGATAACAGTGAGAATGAAGTGGAAAATGATGACAGAAATTCAGTCTCCACAGGTAAGAAGAAACTCCAAAGGCACTTGTGGGATTCTACCATAACAGGAAAATGTCTCTGTTAACGATCCTCAAATTCATTTTTAATGGAAAGTTTACTTCAACATGTTTGTAATTTTATAGTTGTTATAGTGCATATTTGCTATAAGTAGTATTATTTATATTTTCAATTTTTTTATTTACCCCATTAGACAAATTGTGCTCTAATATTCAAAAATTGTCTGGTTTGCTTTTGCCCTTAAAGAGGTTGTTCACCTTTTAATTAACTTTTAGAATGATGTAGAGAGTGATATTCTGAGACAATTTGCATTTGGTTTTTATTATTTTTTATTATTTGTGGTTGTTATTTAGCTTTTTATTCAGCAGCTCTCCGTTTGCAATTTTGGCAATCTGGTTGCTAGTTTTCAAATTACCCTAGCAACCATGCATTGATTTGAATAAGAGACTGAATTATTAAAGGGGTTGTTCACCTTCAGATAGATCAACAGAAATAACAAATTTTTACTTTCTATTTTCTGTGTGTCACCATTTTTCTAATATTGAAGTGTAACCTGTCATTTTTCACCTTGTAAAGCAGCTCGGGGGGGAATCAACACCTCTGTGAGTTTCTTCAGATGTCACCTCTTTGAAGAGTTACAATGTGCCATTGTAAATGGATTAGTGGAAGAGTTTATATGCCGAGAACTTCCCACACCAGTCAGTTGAACTGAAGAAGCTGCTCGGATGAGTAGTGAAACGTCTTCATTGATTACTCAGCAAGTCCAGTTGTTTTTAGATTGACCTATACTAGATATAATATGACCTGGATGAATGAAAATCTTCATAGTCAATCTGAAAACACCTGAACAGAAAAAAGTGTTCAGAAGGGGAACAACCCCTTTAATAGGAGGGGGACGGACTAAAAATATAAGCAATAAAAACTAGCAATAACAATACATATGTAGCGTTACAGACCATTTGTTTTTAGATGGGGTCCGTGACCCCCATTTGAAAGCTGGAAAGAGTCAGAAGAAGAAGGCAATAATACAAAAAATAAAGAAGACCTACTGAAAAGTTGCTTAAAAATGGCTATTCTATAACATACTAAAATTAACTTAAAGGTGAACCACCCCTTTAATAGAGTTCTAAATGCATTTTTTTTAATTTTTATTTGACTTCTGTTGTTCCTGGCCATTGATAATACCCCTTATAATATTAACTAGTTTATCAGTGTGATCCAATAATTTATTGTTTAGTAAATCCATGGCAAGGTTGAGATCATTGTCATCTTCAACAGAGATAACATCCAGTTGGCTCTCTGGCTGTTTTCAGAACTCAACCACACAGCCTCTCCCACAACAACAAAGAAGGGAGGTTTACTTCTGCAGCATCGGGAAGCCACTGACTGCTTGTTCATGGTCTGTGCTACACTGAGTCATTAGAGCATGTATTACACGAACATGCATTTTTCTGTTTTATAGGAAAGCTTGCTTTGAAGTCAGAGATTTCAGATATGGAGTACCTTAAATCTAAGGTAGTGCGAGATCCCTGCCCTGCCTTGTCTGAAGAAATAGTGGAAGGAGAGGAAGCCGAAAAGTCTTCAGAGGATGATGAAGCTGTGACTCTGCCACAATCTACAAAAAAAATTGAGCAGCAGGACTCCAAGAAGAGCAAAGAACCTATGAAAAAGGTGGGCAAAAAGCAGATCTGCAATGTTTTTTCTGTCACCAGATTAAATTCAATATAAAGAGACACAGTACAGAAATAATAAAAGTCCGTTGCACTGTAATTGTAAGGCTGTTGGCAGAGGAATGTAACGGCAGACATTTTTTTTGCTGCACTGGTGGCAGTATGTCTGCAGTTACATTCCTAACAGGATTAATGTAAATTGTCACTGGTTAAACATATGCATTACATAGAAGCCCAAAGTTGCCATGTGAAGCAACTGCAGGCTACTGCACACTGGTTGTTTTGCCGCCGTGATGTTCCAACTGTAGGTAAGCACCTGAGCACCAGGTTAGGGTCAAAAGCAAACTAACTGAACAGTTATGTACCATGTGGTCCTCCCTTAAAGTTGCTGACTTAATGACAGAGGTTAGAGAGCTGCAGTGGAGGAAGTTGTGTTCTGATTATTGTTAGACATCAGTTCACTCCAGCTTTTATAGGTTACATTTATCTATTTAACCAGTTTTATTTTCACACTGAACAATTCCTTTTAGATTTAGTGCCTTATCAACTAATTTTTCTTTTTCTCATTCAGAAATCAGCTGTACAGAATGAGCCTACAACTTCGTATACTGTCAAACTCAGGGGTGCACCCTTCAATGTTACAGAAGTATGTAATGGGATCATATTTACACAGACCTGCCAAATATTTTTAATTTCATTTTTATGTTAACTTTGTTTTTATTTTGTTGTCTCAGTTTTACTTAACCAGTGATTGGAAAAAGTAAAAGGGAAAAAGGGATGGACAGCAAAATCAAGCCAGAAATCAATAAACAATGAGCACTAGAATATATATATGATCCATGTGTTCCAAATATTTGTATATAGATTTAATTTTTTTCCAATAAGTTTGTCTTTTTTCTCTTAACAGCAAAATGTGAAAGAGTTTCTTGTACCACTAAAACCAGTGGCCATCCGGATAGCGCGTAATACTTATGGCAACAAGACTGGTAGGTACCCAGTGGTCAAGAGAACACCCATGAAAAATGCATCCTAGTCACACACATTCAGTTTCTGGGATAAATGCATTAAAAGAGTATTCAGTAATCATGTTATCTTACTCCTTTAACGTTCTCTATCTTAAGCCCACAAAAACATTGATATATCCAGTGTACAGTTAAAGTTTGTTTAATTTATGCCCCTTTTACCTGTTGCCATCTTTACTGGGAAACCAGCCAGCATTGCATAACAACATATTCCAGTATTTTCAGCCAAAGTCTATAACAACTAGAGATTCCCCTACTGTAAAATATAAAGATATTACAAGTCAGCTTGGCGTTCCATGAGAGCCGAGTGCCGGTAATGGAACTCAAAGCTGACTTCTAATATCCTCATTTTATAATGGGGCACAAATTACTTCACTATGTACCAATTATAAATTATGACATTAAGCATTTTATTAGGTTAAAACACAGTATAATCTCGGCTCTTATATGTATTTAAAACTGTTGAGTGCTTCTACTTCTAACTTTTTCTACATCCTTAATAAAATGTTTAATGTTCCAGGTTATGTGTTTGTTGATCTGAGCAGTGAAGAAGAAGTGCAGAAAGCTTTGAAGAGGAACAAAGACTATATGGGTGAGTAGGCTTTACTGGGGGGGGGGGGGTCACAAAAAAGTGATCATAGGACTTTGTGTAGAGAAAATAAATTGCTGTCCAGGTGTGCTGGTCTACAAATCACTACTTGGTGAATGGCAAGTCTCAATAAACGATGCACGTGTTTAATTTGTTGTAACCAATATACATATCACAGGTGGCCGTTATATTGAAGTGTTCCGTGACAACTACACGAAAAGTCCCAGTGTCCAATCAAAGGCCGAGAACAGGCCCTGGGAACAGCGTGACAAGCAAGAATTGCAGCAGGAGGATTTGTCAGAATCTGGCAGGCTCTTTGTACGAAACTTGCCATACAGTTGCACTGAGGATGATCTAGATAAACTCTTTTCCAAATATGGTGAGAAATAATCCTCGGCTAATCTATTTGCCTGGAGCGTATTTATAAGAAAGTCCTATTATGTACGTATGTGTAGCAGAATGTATGAACAAATGAATATATTAATGTCTTAGAACTTGTACATGATTATTCTTTATTTTTTGCATTCGTAAACTAAAATTAATTCTGTATTACAGTGCTTATTGCTATGTGGCAAAAATGCAAATGCACAAATAACAAGGTGAATTACCAAATTGAAATATTAGGTCTTTAAAAGAGAGCTGTTCTAAGCTATCCTTGTAATATTAACTCGAGGATATTTTATGCTCTAGTTATATTACTATTCCCATTTCATTTGACTGTCTCATCAATTGCCATTGTTTTATTCTAGCAGTTTACAACACAACCAAGCATCTCTTCAGCCACCTCAAATACACATGTGAAAGGCTTCTCACAAGTCATAGTCGGTATTACATAGTTTGCCGTGACTGCTTATTAGAGATGTGCAGATGAGGATATAAAAAGGACAGTCCTTTTTCTAATCCGGTTAAGTGACTAGTGCTGAACATATTTTTCTCTCTTTTTTTTTTTTTTTTTTTTTTTAAATCACATAAACCTGTTTTTTGTTATAGTTGAGATAAACATGGCAAACAAGGAGGCTACATCTACTTTTTGTTTAGTGCTTGCAAAAGGAGGGGTGTATTCATGTAATCTAATTTTTTTTTTGTGAGTACCTTCAATGTGCCTGTTTGCCCCATTTATCTGATGAAATAACAATCATGAAAAACGGTTATTAAAACAATATGGAAAAAGTATGTTCAGCCTTATTCATTGCATTTATAGTCAAAAGATGGTGGTCAATATAGACTGCCATTAGATTGTAGCATATATATATATATATATATATATATATATATATATATATATATATATATATATATATATATATATATATATATATATATATATATATATGTTATTTTATAGAAATTCTAATTTATTTTACAATATTGAAATGTCCAATATCCATCTGCCCTCTAGGTCCTATCTCTGAAATCCATTTCCCTATTGACAGCCTTACCAAGAAGCCCAAGGGTTTTGCCTTTGTTACTTTCCTCATCACAGAACATGCCGTAAAGGCATATGCAGAAGTAGATGGACAGATTTTCCAGGTAAATATTTGTACATTTGCATATGTATGAAATGACTGAGCTGGGTTTCTGTGTGATTAAGGACACCTCCTGATTCTGTTCTATTGACGATGAGCGATGGCTAAAAATAACTAGTATTTCAATAATCTTTAACTCCTTTATGTTACACATACATGCTTCTTAAAGGAGAACTAAACCCCCATTAAGCGAAAACCCCCATCCCCTTCCCTCCATTACCCCCTGCCACCCCCCTGCTTTCTCCCTCCATGATACTTCACTTGAACAAAAGTGTCCCTGGCATTAATGTTGGCATATTCAGACAGAGTAGCGCAACAAAGCTCATGGGCACCATCTTCAGTATCCTTGGATTCCTTACGCATGTGATCTCCGACACTGAGCAGTTGGGGCCAGTCTAGTATACGTACCTACTGCATATGCGACAGAAAGCTCAGAAGATTGTAGAAGGTAAACAAGAGGATCTGAACTTACTGAAGATGGCACTCATGAGCTCTGCTGCTCTTCTTTGCATGAATATGCCAACGTTAATGCCAGTAATTTTCAAGTAAGGTACTATGGAGGGAGAAAGCAGTTAGGGGGACAATGGAGGGAATGTGATGGAGGTTTTCGTTAACGGGGGGGGGGGTTTAATTCTCATTTAAAGGCACATAAGCTATTCATAAACTTAAAAAAACATAAAAAAATATTTTTTCTCATCACAGGGTCTGAGCATTTTGGGGATATTGCTTGTCTTCCTTTGGTGACACATAACCTGTTTCTACATTCTAGGCTTTGTCCTATGTCATTCCTTACCACACCTCGTTTATGGTGATGGGATATTAATCTACATTAAAAGTTACCTATAGGTCACGTTGATCATTTTTTGCAGATAGTTCTGCTTTTGTAACTAACACGAAGTTCCTAAACCTGACTGTTTTGCCAACCTGTCAGCGCCGCACGACTAGCCATTTTGCGAACCTGACTGTCCCTTCTCAGCCTGTCAGTTAGAGTTTCTAATGTTAACAGACTACTGCTGCACAAATGTGGCAGCCCCCTCATAGGGGAAAAAATGGGGTAAGAAAGGTAATGTAAAAGCATCAGGCAAATACATTTATGGCAAAATTATAAATAGTATTCAATGATAATGTTATGATGGATATACAAAAAGATTATTTTCACTGAGATGAAAAACTAAAATAAATATGATAGTGAGTGAGCCACAAAGGAATATGCAAGATGTGAGTATTATTATATTATTCATTATTACTATCCAACTTATTCCCAGGGTAGGCTGCTGCATGTTTTGCCTTCTGCTGCGAAAAAGGAAGAAGTGAATGAGTCTGAAGGAGATGCATCTGGGTACAAGAAGCAGAAGGCCTTAAAGGATAAAGCAGTCAGTTCCAGGTAATAACTCAAACAAAGCAATGAAATGTGATTTACACAGAGTAATGAAGATATTTATAACAGTGCTGTCCAACTTCTTCCATGTTATTGACCCATAACCTGACTGAAGGAATGTTTGAAGGCCAAATGTGGCTGCAAGGACTATTGCTTGAAGTTCAGAATACACATAAACTCTTAGGCAGTAAAATATGGAAACACAATTTATTTTGGGCACAGAACATTCTTCCTTTGCCATCTTGCATCTAAAGATACATTTCCCCTAATGGATTAGACCAGTGATCCCCAACCAGTAACTCGTAAGCAACATGTTGCTCTCCAACCCCTTGGACGTTGCTCTCCATGTCCTCAAAGCAGGTGCTTATTTTTGAATCCCAGGCTTGGAAGCAAATTAAAATTGCATAAAAACCAAGTATAGTGCCAAGTACAGCCTCTTGTAGGCTGCCAGTGTAAGGAGTTCTTACCTGGCGTCCCAAGATGGCGGAGTCCAAGATGGCAGCGTTCTCCATGTGCTTCATTCTGGTCGCAGTTCTGTGACATCACGCCAGCGTCAGAATATCCGCCAGCATCGGATTGGTCGCCGGCGCCTAAGCGCCAGCGTCAAAACGCCTGCGTGAAGACGCCTGCATGAAGACGCCAGCGTCATGACGTCACTGCGTCTGTTTTGGCGCCAAAGGAGGCCTATAAAAGATGCTGAAGCACTGCAGATTGTGCCCTACTATAGGTTCATCCTCGTGAGTTCCTGGGTGCGCTTCCTGTGATTATCATTCCTGATCCTGTGTATTGACCTTTGCCTGATTTCGTATTCTGAACCTTTGCTGCCTGAACCGACCTTATTGCCTGGACTTCGACCACTCTCTTTCTATACCCTTGCCTGTACCTTGAACTATTGGACTGTGCTTCCTCCTTGGTCCGCTACTCCTGGCTGAGCCTTCGGGCCCCTTACAGCCAGTCCACATAGGGGCTACCAAATAGCCAATCACAGCCCTTATTTGGCAGCCCAAGGGACTTTTTCATGCTTGTGTTGCTCCCCAACTCTTTTTACATTTCAATGTGGCTCACAGGTAAAAAAAAGGTTGGAGACCCCTGGATTAGACCATTAAGTAAGAAGTTGTAAACCTCCCCTTTGAGGGCCAGTATTTAGTTACTGCCCCATTCGCTCATATCAAGGTTATGAGCATATAATAACACTGCTGTATAGAGTAGTGTTAATCCTCCATTCTCCCCACAATTGACTCCCAAACTGGGTTTCCAATTGCAAAAAAAACTAATCTAACCCTAACTAATCTTCACGGTTAAGTACCCTCCTCCCCATTGCATTGGGCACTTTTCAGAATAGGGTAGCCTCACCATTAGGTAACCACTGAATTAGACCTAAACTCCCCAAAAGCAATCAACAGGACCCTTTTTTACATTTTTATAAGATGGAGGGGCATTGATGTTTTGTAGAGTGAAATATCCTATGAAGACAAGCAGTATTGATGTTCCCAATTATATTTGTAAATAAGAATTTGCAGTGTTCTTATACATTTCTCCATTGTTAACTTGGGGGACACAGGAACAGTGGGTATAACTGGCACCACTAGGAGGCAGGACACAATAATTAAAATAATCTAGTGTCTTCTCTGCCTGCTATACCCACCTCTGCAGGCAGAGATATAAATTTAGATTTTTTTGCTGAATGGCTATTTCATCAATGCAATTATTATTTTATGGGCAAATCACATATATCTGATTAACTTAAAGACTTTAGACTTAAACACTTTATTTAAATGTTGTAATATCTGTATAAAAACAATTGTATTTGTTCCTTTTTCACATGATTGCCTGTACCTCTCATCTATAATCATAAAGATGTTTCTTGTCTACAGTTCTCACAACTGGAACACACTATTTATGGGGACCAGCTCAGTAGCTGATGTCATTGCACAGAAGTACAACACCAGCAAGAGTCAAGTGCTTGATGATGTGAGTAATTTTGCTACTGCCTTCTCATTCTGAATGTCTCACCGCGCCATATTTCTTATAGAAGAAGCTATAGGTAGAAGCAGAACGTGGAAACTATGACCTATGGGCAAGAATTTGTGTCCCAAATTGTCTGAAAATCTCTTGGAAAATATACAAATGCCCATGCTTTCAACGCTGTCAACTATATTATAGGCAATTTTCTTCATTCCAGCTGTTGCATATCTATTACTCCCATTCCATTTTGTGGTTTGCTATAGCATTTTCTTGCTGTAGGCTAGGGCTTATACAGTTCTTTCAATGAGCACTATCCGGTGTATCTTTTATAATATAAACTATGTATTGTCCACAATGAGCCTACAGGGGTTTACACTTTAAATTAACTTTTCTTATAATACAAAGAGTGATATTATGAGACCGTTTGCAATTGGTTTTGATTTTTTTAATATTTGTGGTTCTTGAATTATTTAGCAGCTCTCAGTAGTTTCAGCAATCTGGTTGCTAGGGTCCAAATTACCCCAGCAACCGTGCATTGATTTAAATAAGTGAATGGAATATGAATAAGAGAGGGCCAGAATAGAAAGATTAGTATTAAAAAGGAGCAGTAACAATAAATATGTAGCCCTACAGAGCATTTGTTTTTTTTTAGATGGGGTCAGTTCAAGCTGGAAAGACCCAGAAGAAGAAGGCATATAATTCAAAAACTATGAAAAAAGAAAAAAAAAAGCCCAATAGAAAAGTTGCTGAAAATTAGCCATTGTATAACATACTAAAATTTAACATAAAGGTGAACCACCTCTTTAAAAGTTTTACTCCCATATGTGATAGTGTTACAGATGTATCCGTTTTTCTTCTGTACCTTTTCCCTCTGTTCCTTCTTGATGCTGTTTTTCATATTATATACATTTTGGTTCTGCAGGGGGGCAAAGGCAGCCTTGCAGTCCGGGTAGCGCTTGGAGAGACTCAACTGGTACAGGATGTACGGCGCTTTCTCATAGAGAATGGAGTCAGCCTTGATTCTTTCAGCCAGGTAAATGAGAAAATCTGATCCTTAAGCAGAAAAGGGAAAAGAGCTGTACAGATGTTGCATACTGAATGAAAGTTACTATGGTATGTTAGAGACAATGAAGTATAGCAATAGAAATGCACCATAACTTTTGTTATGTATTTTGTTTTTAAGCATTGATTCACAAACACAAGCTGTGCCCAAAAATAACATTATGAATTTACATTCTATAGCATTTAATTTGTACTTCCCTATCATTAGTTTATTAGTATATCTAAAGGCGTCATATAGTGTCTAACATAATTTGTGTGTGCTGTGCTAGATTTGACTAAATTAAAGCTGTGTGTCTTAAAAAAATTCATCACTGCTTGCTACAGATACTGCAATTGATATACTTGGTTTACCCTATTCTGTTTTCAGGCTGCAGGGCCACGGAGTAAAACGGTGATTCTAGTAAAGAACCTTCCAGCTGGCACGAAGCCTGCGGAACTGCAAGAGCTATTTGGACGGTTTGGTGATCTGGGGAGAGTGCTGCTGCCAGAAGGTGGCATCAGTGCCGTTATGGAGTTTCTAGAACCCACAGAAGCAAAGCGTGCTTTCTACAAACTGGCCTACACAAAGGTACTCATGAGCTGATGCTGCATCATCATCATCATTTATTTATATAGCGCTGTCAAGATACGCAGTGCATCATCTACTAGTAATGCATTTCTCCTCCCTGTATATCTGGGACATAGTAAACGTGTGAACTCCTAGCATGCAACCGACTCAAATGCTGGGAAGAGCAGTATAGCAAGCAATATGTTTACATAAAAGTTGAATTATCTCCCTGTAGGAATCCATTTTACCTTACCAATGTGTGCTTATGTATGCTTGTCATTTGCACTAAGGGTTGGCATATTGTATTTCTCTGTTGTCTGAGGGAGACACAGGGAACACTGGGGTTAAGCTCCACCCTCCAGGAGGCAGTACATGTTGAATTTTAATTAAGGGGCATGCCAGAGGGACTGGCTTAACGATACACACCAACCGAATCTAATCAGTTTTTAAGTGTCCTGCTTCCTAGGAGGATGGACAGCTCTTCAATGTAGAAGATAGGCAGAAGATTCTGGCGGAGAAAGGGAGTCCCCCTGGAACAGGGAAACCTGTATCCAATTGGGGGGCTTCCCTTCGTGGGAGAATCTACCGTCAACTCTAGCAATAAAGGCTATAACGACCACCCACTGCTTTTTCTGCGCCTGGTTACGGACTGCAGATGCCTTGGCCGGTAAGAAACAAATTTGAGAGGGTATTCAGATGTGCCTCATATTCACCAATGTGGCGCCATTTTGCTGCATGCAGTCCAGTGGAGCACAGCACAGGCACCACAAGGAGCTGTCGAAAGCGGCTCTGAGTGACCGGCAGTTATCGGAGTCACTAGGGAGGCAAAAGGCTCATTAAAGGGGCAGACAGCAGTTAATAAAATCGCTTCCCTCAGTCAGCATCTTGACAGGCGAGCTCATAGTACCCACCTTATCAGTAAGTACCACAGGGCAGCATGGCATAAGCTAAGTCAAGGGGACTATTCCCCAGGGCGCTAGGCAGAGCACCAACACCATGTCACATATTTTATGTGCACCAAATGCGAAGCTAAAATACCAGGGGATCAGAGTGAGCCTCTCTACAGACCATGCTCCAAAGGGCATGGAGCGGTGCCCATCCCAGGGAGTAATCCCCCCTCCACTGCGACCAAGGCAGGTATCGCCACTCAGGAGGGCACATCATCAGAGGGTGCCGCGGGCACTTCATCAAACCCACCAGCCCCCTTCTGGGCAATTCAACTCTCGCAATCCCTGGTGTCATTGCAGAGTTCACCCTCGATAGCTGACAACCTAGGAAAAGCTCTAGCCAAGCTGGGTCAGAAAACTGGTGTGAAACGCAAAAGACCAGAAACCTCTAAAGGGGATACTACCACCCATACCCTTTCAGAGGGCTCATCAACTGGAGACGATTCATCTCAATCGGAGGGCGAGCTACCCCCATCTGAGGTTTCCTCGGAAGAGGAAAATATAGAGGACCCCCAGGGTCGTGAAATGCAGCATGATATTGAAAACATCATCAAGGGAGTTTTAGAGGTACTAAAAATCTCTAATTCTGCAGATCAGCAAACACAAGCAGCATGCTTATTCAAAACACAAGTCATCTACAGTTTTTCTGTCACATGAACAACTGCTCAACATCATACAGGAGGAATTCCCCAGAACGGAAGTTCCAAGCTACATGAAAATTTTCGAAATCCATTTCCCAAGGACTTAGTGGACAAGTGGTCAATGCCTCCAACAATTGGCGCCCTAGTATCCAGACTGTCCAAAGCCACAGCCCTACCAGTCAGACACGGCAGCATTCAAAGATCCGTCTGATAGACGTTTGGAGGGGTTTTTGAGGGCAGTTTACTCATTGGCCGGGTCTTCCCTGTGGCCCAGACTGGCTTCCAGCTGGGTAGCCAGTGCCTTACAAGCATGGTCCGAATCACTGCTCAAAAGAGGCAGTTCCCCGGTCTGAACTCCTGACTTCAGCACAGGCGATAACAGAGGCCTCAGCTTCCTTTGTGACACCAATTTAGTCGCTGCACAGACTACCACTCGTCCGTTAGCACTATCGGTAGTGGCTCGCAGAACTCTATGGCTAAAAAACTGGGTAGCCAACCTCAGTTCGAAGAAATCCCTTACCTCAGTTCCCTTCAAGGGACACAGAGGCTTTTTGGAGTAGTAACGGAAGAAAATCATTCCTCAGGCTACAGGGGGAAAGAGTACATTCCTTCCTCAACCTAAAAGTCGATCATCCATATCAAAACAAAAAAATTTTCGAGGCCAAAGTAGTCTTTACAGAAGATGAAGCAGTCCTCCCCAAAGTTCTCACTTTAGTTTAAAAACCAACTGATAAGGGTCGCCCAGCATGGAAGACCACAACCGATAAGACCACCTCAGGTTGACGGGGCACACCCTCCAGAATCGTGGAAACCAATAAGGGGCAGGTTGCTGCAATTCCAGGAGTTATGGAAATGACATTCGTCTGATGCTTGGGGTGACAAAAAAGAAGGCTACCAGTTGGCCTTTTCTTCCCTTCACACAGAAAATTTCTTATGTCCAGAGTCCCCAACAGTACCACAAAAGCTTAAGCATTTTTGGATTGCATTACCAAGATGGAGCAAAATGGAGTGATTGTACAAGTTCCCCCGTTGGAGTACCAGTTCCCCGTCTGGGTTCTACTCCAATTTGTTCCTGGTACCCAAGAGAGACTGGTCCTTCAGACCTGTTCTGGACTTGAAATATCTCAACAAGCACAAACGGTTCAAAATAGAGACTCAGTAATTCAAGGAATGGAACCTGGACAACTAATGATGTCTCTGGGCATAAGAGAGCTTACATCATCTAAAGCATATCAGAGTCTGGCACAGCTACTGGAACTGGTGCAAGGAGAAAAATGTCTCCTTCCTTGAATTCAACGTCCCTAGAATTTTGTCTTTCCTTCAATGGGGTCTTCAGTTGGGCCTAAAGCTAAGTTCACTGAAGGTACAAGTATCCGCTCTATCAGTTCTTTTTCAGTCACGGCTGGCACCGGGCCAACTCTGTACGGACATTCCTGCAGGGAGTGGCTCATGTTGTTCCACCATTTCTGCCTCCCATTACAGGTTGGAATCTTGCTTGACCCTCTGGGAACAGTATCTGACAAATGGATCACCTGGAAAGTAGTATTTCTAATGGCAATATCTTCGGCCAGAAGAGTCTCGGAGTTCAGTGCCTTATCGTTTGACCCAGCCTTTCTAGTATTCCACAAGGACAAGGCGGTGTTGCGCACAGTGCCATCATTTCTGCCTAAGGTGGTGTCGGCATTCCATATGAATCAGGAAATTGTGGTACCATCCTTGTGTCCGGAACCCAAGAACACAAAAGAAAGACGACTTCGCAATCTGGATGTGGTCAGAGCTCTTCGCTGGTACCTGGAAAAGCCCAAGTCCTTTCAAAGTTCTCAAAGACTGTTTGTAGTCCCCGACTGGGCCACAGAGAGGCATGGCAGCATCCAAGACTTCTATTGCACGATGGATCAAGGAGACCATCTGTCAGGCATACATTTCTAAAGGAAGACCACCACCAGAGGGCATTTGAGCACATTCCACAAGATCCATGGGACCGTCCTAGGCATGTTGCAACACGGCCTCTCTGGATCAGATCTGCAGGTTGGTCACCTGGTCGTCTGTTCATACATTCACCAAATATTAAAGTCTGGACACGTTTTCCTCAGCAGAGGCCTCTTTTGGCCGCTGGGGGCTGCTTTGTTAAGTCCCCAGTTTTCCCTGTGTCTCCCTGAGTCAACAGAGAAAACAGGATTTTTGATACTCCACGTTAAATCCTTTTCTCTGTAGTCGATATGGGGACACAGGGCTTCCGCGCTTCTGCAAGATGTTGCCTACATTGGTCCATGAGGGAACATTTCCCTGAGTTACCTGTTCTGCTAATTGTTACTCGGATGTTTTTCTGATTTACTGTTCAGCAGTCTCTTTGGTACAAACTGATTAGGGTTGGTTGGTGTGGGGTTAAGCCAGTCCCTCTGGCACGCCCCTTAATTAAAATTCTAACCACCATATGTAATAAAAGGCACTAAGTTTGCCCAAGAGCAGTAACCCATAGCAACCAATAAGATGTTTAAAGGAACAGTAACACCAAAAAATTTAAGTGTTTTAAAGTAATGAAAATATCATGTAGTGTTGCCCTGCACTGGTAAATCTGATATGTTTGCTTCAGAAACTCTACTATAGTTCATATAAACAAGCTGCTGTGGAGCAATGGCGGAAATTGAAAAATGGCTATATGGCACAGGTTAACTAATGGATAACAGATAACACCATTAGACAGACAGAGCTTATCTGCTATCTGCTGTGTAACTTGAGCTTTTTCTCCTTTGAATGGCTGCCCCCATTGCTACACAGCAGCTTATTTATATAAACAATAGTAGTGTTTCTTAAGCAAACACATCAGTTTTACTAGTGCAGGGCAACAATGCATTATATTTTCATTATTTTAAACCACTTTTATTTTTTGACGTTACTGTTCCTTTAAACAGGTGACCAGTAAATTCTACCTGCTGATTGGTTGCTATGGGTTACTGCTCCTGGGCAAAGTTAGTGCCTTTTATTACATAACCCCCTAAGTGTCCTGCCTCCTGGAGGGTGGAGCTTAAACCTAGTGTTTCCTGTGTCCTCTTATCAACTACAGAGAAAAGGATTTAGTCATGAGTATCGAAAATCCTGTTTTCCTATAATATGTTCGATAAGAAATCCTCTTTCTCATTGCACATCAGAAATTTTAATGTGGTTAGCCATGTCTTTCCTCTTCCCAGTTTCATCATGTACCGCTGTACCTGGAGTGGGCTCCAATGGATGTTTTTACCTGTCCTCCTCCACAAAAGAAAGTTGAACAAACAGAGCAAGAAACTTCAGAGGAACAGGAGGCAGGTGAGAGAAAGGGGAGCTGCTTGTGGAAATGGCTTATATCGGGCTTAATAAAGCACTGGACTGAAGCATAAATTTAAGGAATTTGGGAAGCAGATTGGCACCTACAAGGTTTGCTTGGGGCTGGTTCTCAGCACTCCCTATATGCAGTAGTAAAACCTTGTTGTAACGTAAAATTAGCTTTAATTAAACCTAATAAGGGATTTTACTGGGGAACTGATACATGACTGTGATAGAAGTAATCCTCTTCTATCCAAAATAAAACTGTAAACCGTTTGTGGAAGGAGTTCTGTGATTTTAAAGTTTAAAGATATACTAGAAATTGTAATGTATTGCTATTAATTATCCTGCCAAAACACTGTCAGACCTCGGCTTTGATATCATGCAGATGCTGCAGGCACCAAACAAGAGGTGAAAGAGCTGGAAGT
The DNA here is from genome assembly GCA_038501925.1 of Xenopus petersii. NCBI lineage: Eukaryota > Metazoa > Chordata > Amphibia > Anura > Pipidae > Xenopus > Xenopus petersii. Next base: position 162,727,703 of record CM076672.1, read on the forward strand.
GGAGGAGCAGGAAGAAGATGAAGAGGAGACACTTCCTGGTTGCACTTTATTTATCAAAAATTTAAATTTTAGCACCAGTGAGGAAACCCTTAAAGAAGTAAGCATCACTCCAAGGGATTTGTGAGGGAGGTTGATTTCTCAGCCATGGTATATTTTAGTATACTTATTTCCAATTGCATTTTGTTCTGTAACAGGTCTTCTCTAAAGTCGGAACTGTGAAGAGCTGCAGTATTTCTAAAAAGAAGGATAAGTCGGGTAAGTTTAGTTATCTCTTATTAAACCATCAAATTTAGGTGCTTTGCCCACTTTTTTGTATTTGAGCACAGTCATGGTAAAAATGCTTTATGTGCCATGAGCCTAAATGAATGTTTTTTGCTATGGGAAGTCCATCAAAAAGAGAATTGCATGATCGTTTGAGGCACGGGTTTGGATGCACCTAATCGGGTGAAGTAACCAGTTCCATTTTATTCTGCCAGTACCCAGCAGCCTTTAAAACTGTTTTTGGCATAGTGTTGTTCATTGCCTTTTTTAATGCAGAATGATGCAATTTTATGTATAAAGCATGTTCATAAAATAATATAATGAAATCAAGGAATACATGTTAGAAAATATCACTGCCAGTCAAGGAAAATAAGTCAATCTTTCTGATCTTTCCAGGTTCTCTCTTGTCTATGGGCTTTGGATTTGTGGAGTACATGAAGCCAGAGCAAGCACAGAAAGCACTCAGACGACTTCAGGTATATATTTATTTATTTATTCAAACATTTTAAATTTATTTCCTCTTTATCTCATTTTCAAAAACCCCCTAGTTCCTCCGCATAACAAATAATACATATCTCATTGATCTCTCACCATTTATCTTGAACCCCCAAGCTTTATCCCTATGTACTCATTTGAGGTTCACACTGGGTAAGTTCCTTCCTAATTAGGCCACCCTCTTCATTGTTCTGGACGTCGGTGACATTTTTTTGTATACTCAATCTCCAAGTTCCTTTATGCATTCAATCACTGCCAATTATTTATTGTTTTCCATGTCAGATTAAAACATCACCTTGAACTTTATGGTGCACAAAGCAGCATAAACCCATATCGGTGGCAAAACAATCCTAATGGGTTTATTTATTGTTTAAATTATTTTTAAATAGACAGGTGATTAAAATTGCTTAGGGATTTGCATATAATGTGAGCCAATGTCAGGGCCGTGGCTCATAATATGCAAATTCCCAAGCTATTTGGATCTACAGGTAGTGGATTATCTGTTTTGAGAGCTATGGTCCACAGGATTTTTCATAAGTAGGAGAAATGAAAGGACACGGTGGGAATATCAAAATAGAAAAAAGTGTGTAGAAGAAAGGAACATCTGTAGACAAAGTAAAAATAGGGTAGTAAAAGAATGGGGTACAAATGGACTGAGAGTCTGTGATGTGTGAAGAAGAAAAAAGTAAAGAGAGGAAATAAACCAACACAAACAGATATTATCCCTCTCTTTCCCTATTTTATATGTTTTTCTTCCTCACCAAACCGTTTATACTGTTTATCTTTTTACTTTCATTATTCCTTTCATGGCCAGTAGGGGCTGAATAAACCTCTGCTCTATGCTACAACCTTTGTAGGCTACTGTAGCTGTAAATGATTGTGTAAAATGAGAAATTCCTCATGTTTGCCATGTGATGGCAGCATTGATTGGCTTAATCTGAAATCAGGGCATATTCAGGATCTCAAACTTGGCTAAGTGCTTTTGCTTCTATATCATATTATGTGTCATTGTATCTGCACATTTGGCTTGAAAAAAACATACGTATGGTGTTTATACTAGGGATGCACCGAATCCACTATTTTGGATTCGGCCGAACCCCCGAATCCTTCGTAAAAGATTCGGCCGAATAACGAACCGAATCCGAACCCTAATTTGCATATGCAAATTAGGGGTTGGAAGGGGAAAACATTTTTTACTTCCTTGTTTTGTGACAAAAAGTCACGCGATTGCTCTCCTCACCCCTAATTTGCATATGCAAATTAGGATTCGGTTCGGCCGGGCAGAAGGATTCGGCCGAATCCGAATCCTGCTGAAAAAGGCCGAATCCCGAACCGAATCCTGGATTCGGTGCATCCCTAGTTTATACATCCCATGAGCAACAGCATTGTGCAGCACACACCAGTAAAAAAACTTATTTCAGAAACACCGTTTAAAAAATCCACTTGGAAAAATGATGCAACCCTACTTGCTGGCCAATGACAAAGTGACCTTTTGCGTTCCTGTTTTTGGGGAACTTTTAGCATGACTTTGCTAGCATATTTGATAAAGGGTGTGCTACATCATATTGATCATGTGGTGTTGATCATTTAGATGTTCTTTTAAGGCCCTTACACATGGGCGTTTGTTCCTGCATCACCCTGCAGTTAATCTTTTCTGCGTTCTACCACTGGGGGCAGCAGGAGCAAATTCAGCCCATGCTTCCTAATCAGGCTGTACTCATTAAGGGTGAAACTATATGGGAGATTTTGTGGGATCCCACAAAATATGATCCCCCTATAGCTATAATGTACAGTCAGATCAGATAGTCAGTTGGTGTAGTTTGCATCTAAATACAACATTCAGTGTATTTCAATGGAAAAAATCGGTCAGGCACCATCTCAGATTTTATCTTGTCGGATGAAGAATGCTGCATTTCCATCCAACAGGTGTGTCACATTGCAGGCAAAGTTTTCCATGTAGTTTACCCATGTTTGTATCAGTCCCATGATATTTTGACCCATGCAACTACAGTACATCCGAATTGTAGGATGTGTTTTGTCGATCCAACACTATTGTACAGAATTTCCCATGGAGTTTAGCCAGAAGGCACGTGTAAGAGCCGAACTCAGGTGAAACTCAACTTTATGCTTTCCACCTGCATTTGGCACATACTTGTGCGTCAATGAGGATGTCAAACCATTCTTTGCCTGTTTCCAGATAGGCAAGTGACAAGCAGTCTGTGCGTGCTTGACTTTAGTTTCCAATATTTATCATGTGATATAACATGGGCCCTTTCAGGTTACAGAGCCTTTAGAAAGATGCTTACAAAAATCAAGAGCATTAATACTATGACCGTTTAGGCAAAATACAAAAACAATCATTTTGAATCAATGTTTCGCCTTATGTGCACTTCCAGAAGGTTAATATGTAGCTTTAATTTCCTTTATTTCTACAATTCCATAGAGAGAAGAATAGAGGGACCTACCATGGGGGGGAAATTTGTTCTATGTTGCAGTCTGTCCTGTACAGAACATATCCTGCTGCCTCTTATATAAATACATAGGCAATGTAATGGACTGGTTACTTTAAATGGTGTTCATTTAATAAGGATGAAAGTGCTTTGAATCTGAGTTTTTGGTGTCTGCAGATGGAGATCAAGAATTGACAAAGAATAAGTATGTACACAAGGGAAATGTGTCCCTGTTTTAAATTTGCTGTCAGTTTCTGTGTGTATCTTTTGAATGTGACATCCTCCTATAGATACTGGGTGTCAGGCAGCAGAGAGAGAGAGTGACAAATGCCTTGCTCCTAAGTTGTGATTAGGAGAAATGTGTACTATCAGGCAAAGCGGACTCTCCTCTGCACTGCTGACCCAGTTGGGTTGCCACCAGGCCGGTATTTTACTGGCCTGGCCGGTAAAAATTATGGTTGATCCCAATGTTATTAATAGGGAAAAAAGTTAAATATATAGGAAGACCGGTACTGGCAGCCTCACGATTCTAAACGATTTCCTTTTGCACCCCCTAGCAATGCATGGTGGATGGGCATCAGGTGGAGATCAAACTGTCAGAGAGGGCAATCAGGTGAGTGACTCAAGTGTTTGCTTGCTTGAAAGCAGTGTTCAAGTACCCAAACAAAAGCATTTGCTGCAGAACGGTAATGAACTTTTCATTCTTGCCTGGCATCCACAGAGCAGCAACTTCAACGGAACGCAAAAAACAGATCTCTGAGAAACAGCAGAGCTCAAAAATTCTTGTGCGCAATGTCCCCTTCCAAGCAACGGTTCGTGAAATACGTGAGCTGTTCAGGTGAGTGTGTTCAGTCAGGCAGACAACAAGTACTCCTGTTACATTTAGATTGCAATTCTTGTGTATTATCAGTAGGGGGAGCAAATGTTTCATGCAGATAATACATACTATGGCTGATCATTTGTACACTTAATTTGTACATTTAGTGACATTGTCTGTTCAGGGATAGACTGAGTGATGCCTAGTGCCTGTGTCTGATTGTCGCCATGCTTACTGTGTTTTGCATAGGTCAATGCAGAAGTTCTGATTTACATATTTTCTGAAGCAGGATTTGTTAATGCCACGGATGGGGGAAAGTGCAGCATTCCTTGGTGAAATCTCCATGGCCTTGGTGTGCATTGAATATTGGAATGCTATACACACTCTATTGTGTCTGATGACATCCAGTGTGTCAGAGGCATAGATACCTGGATAGAAACAACGTTGTGTGTGGTAGACACTACAATATGAATAAGAGTCCTGTGCACAATGTAATGCATCCTGCCAGAGATTTTATGTAAACTGCTGTGCACTTTTTCTATGTATGCCTTGGAAGATCATATTGCATTTCTGTCATGTAACATGCTGTAAGCGCATATGGTTGTATGGCCTTCTAGGACCCTATCTAGAAATTAGATTTAACTGGGCAAAAGGTTGAACTTGATGGACATTTGTACTTTTCACGGAAACATGAAAATGGAAACACATTAAAGGTTAGCATGAATACGCAATTTGTGGTTTAATATACACAACCAATTATAAGGCATGAACGTTGAGTATCAGAGAGCTAACCGTTCCTTTCTTGACTATAGCACATTTGGAGAATTGAAGACTGTCCGCCTGCCTAAGAAAATGGCTGGCACAGGGAGTCACCGTGGATTTGGCTTTGTGGATTTTGTCACCAAACAAGATGCAAAGGTTAGGAGAGCCTCAAATTCTCTGTACATTTGTATGCATATATGCACAGGAACTGTAATACTGTTTTCTTTGATAGTAGTGATGCACCAAATCCACTATTTTGGATTTGGCCGAACCCCCGAATCCTTCACGAAAGATTCGGCTGAATCCAAATCCGAATTTACATATGCAAATTAGGGGTGGGAAGGGGAAAAAATTTACTTCCTTGTTTTGTGACAAAAAGTCACTCGATTTACCTCCCATACCCTAATTTGCATATGCAAATTAGGTTTCGCATTCGGTTCCGCCGGGCAGAAGGATTTGGCCGAATCCTGCTGAAAAAGGCAGAATCCCGAACCGAATCCTGATTCGGTGCATCCCTATTTGCTATTGTGATCTTCTGCTTTAGTTCTCTCTCAAGGCTGCCCATGAAAAATGCCTCGGGTGAGGCTAGGAATGTTCCAGCTTCCACCTGTGTAAGATAAACCTGTGAGAGAATAAGATAATGTATACTGTCATGTCCATGCTTTAAAGTTCATATAAGAGAACAAACATAAAAATATTTAAATGAGATGTATTTCTCTTTTAATTCTGTCTATGAGTGGGGGCTGAGCGGTGTCCCTCCAAAGAAAAAAAAATTTCCCTTTTCAAAGCAGGGAGCAGTTCATGGGCAGCGATTTACTGTAGGGAAAATTGCTGGAACTGAAAGGAGCTAATCATTGCTGATGGCTTATCTGGTCATGGTGGGATTATCGACAGAAAAGACTGTCCACATTCACTGCTGACCTTGCTCCAATGAGCCATAGCTTTGGTGCATCCTATTGGCAACAATAAGGAGTGATTTTCAGGGAGAATGCTGGGATTTCCTACAAAATGATGTGTATTAGATAATCCTGTGTGCTAACGCCCTTATGGTGGCCTTATTTTGAATGCCTGGGAGAACGAGAGTTTGTAATTGGGTAATTTGGAAAGATTATAGAGAGAAACCATAATCTAGAGCCCAGTTAACAAACTTGTAGTTGGGGATCTGAAAACTCCCTAGGGGTCCTTCAGTGCTTCCTTGGGGATATTCAGAAGACATGCACTTGTGTGTGCTAAGCATACCCATAACAGTATGTGGTGTAGGAGAATTATTCGTTATGATTTCTGTCCAACTCCGGATTTCTATTTCTTAAATGTCACATTTGCACTATGTTGGATTTCTGCCAGTCTCCTTTCAACAAGAGATGTTCTGCTTCATCCTGAGTCTTTCCCTCCAGACATGAAGATCCTATTTTCATTCTCTCCACCCTTTTAAATAGCTGTTTTCACACTGCCTGTTTCCCAATTAACAAGTGACGAATCTGTGTAAATAAACAGGCAGAGGGGGGTGATGTTTAGATGCTGTTTATGTTGCACAAAATCTTCCAATTACAGCTTCATTTATACTCTTACTTTCTCACTTCTCTCAATATTTGGCTCAGGCTGTCGCCCCTTCTGGCCTCACTTTTCTCTGGCTGTCATTTCACCACCTCCCTGAACCCTAGTGCTAATGCCAAGGAGGTGATACTGTATTATTGAGTAAATAGTTTGTTCTAGATCCAAGATATTTTTTTGCATTAATAATCAGTGACCCAACACAAATGAAGTGTTCAGCATTCAAGTTCTTGAGCAACACGTTCTGATCTCTTTCCTTCATGCATTGTATTCAACTGTTTGTTCTATTTGTTTTATCTTCCATTCTGTTCAAGGCTGTAGCCTTACATGTTTCACTTAAATAAAAACCAAGGATACTGTTGAAGTCTTTTTTTTCCAAGGCTTAAGTCCTAAATACATTGTCGGCTTGGGGTTTTATGTCATAGATAGATAGAGAGATATATAGATATAGAAAGATATATAGATAGATGATAGATAGATATAGAACGAAATATAGATAGATTCATAGATAAAGATAGATAGATAGATGGATAGATAGATAGATAGAGAAAGATAGAGAAAGATAGATAGATAGATAGATAGATAGATAGATAGATAGATAGATAGATAGATAGATAAAGATAGATAGATAGATAGATAGATAGATAGATAGATAGATAGATAGATAGATAGATAGATAGATAGATAGAGAAAGATAGATAGATAGATAGATAGATAGAGAAAGATAGATAGATAGATAGAGAAAGATAGATAGATAGATAGATAGAGAAAGATAGATAGATAGATAGATAGATAGATAGATAGAGAAAGATAGATAGATAGATAGAGAAAGATAGATAGATAGATAGATAGATAGATAGATAGAGAAAGATAGATAGATAGATAGAGAAAGATAGATAGATAGATAGAGAAAGATAGATAGATAGATAGATAGAGAAAGATAGATAGATAGATAGATAGATAGAGAAAGATAGATAGATAGATAGATAGAGAAAGATAGATAGATAAATAGAGAAAGATAGATAAATAGAGAAAGATAGATAGATAGATAGATAGATAGATAGATAGATAGATAGATAGATAGATAGATAGATAAATAGAGAAAGAAAGATAGATAGATAGATAAATAGAGAAAGAAAGATAGATAGATAGATAAATAGAGAAAGAAAGATAGATAGATAAATAGAGAAAGATAGATAGATAGATAAATAGAGAAAGATAGATAGATAGATAAATAGAGAAAGATAGATAGATAGATAAATAGATAGATAGATAGACATAGAAAGGACTCAAAGCATTGTTGGCCTCATTTGCCACCTTATAGGCAGTGGGACAATTCCATTTTATCAGACAATAAGTGCTTCTATTATCAAAAGCTGTTGGGTAGTTCTGGAAAACCACAGGTTGGACATTCTAGTTTTAGCTTTGCAGCATTTAGTAATTAGCCCTCACTGAAGGGGGCCATCAGAGGCCATCGACACTAACACCGTTATGAGTTCAAATATAAGCAGACATATTACTTAATAATGTTCCTTGGAACTGCTGTCACTTGATACGAATATAAAATAAGAGGGATCAGAATCCCATAAGTTCTGACAAACTGCATGGCATGATAAACAGCGGTCTCCATGTCTCTTCTTTCTCTTGACAGAGAGCTTTTAGTGCCCTGTGTCACAGCACCCATCTTTATGGGCGCAGGCTGGTTCTGGAGTGGGCAGAAACTGAGGATAGTGTGGAGACTTTGCGGAGGAAAACTGCTGAACATTATCATGGTAAGATGGGGAAGAGTGACAGACATATTCCATAGTTTAGCATTTTTACTAACTGCAAATTTTTCACTTTTGTGGCTTTTCTGTTCCCATTGATTGCAACTGACTGTAAAGTCCAAGTGGTGTGTAAAATAACCATAAATTCCAGCTTTACTCAGGCTCTCATACCTTTATAAATAAGAGCACTGGAATTTTTATACAAAAATGTATGCTCAAAGGAAGAGGCGGTCTTTTACACGCCACCATGTTATAAATATGCAATTCATTGCATTCCAATGTTCTGCATTATTTTGGCATACAATTAATTTGCAGGTTTGGTAATATGCAACAAAGAGTTGAATTGTACCTAGTATTTTAGTCCAAGTGCAATAGACTATTTTGCTGCTGATGAATATTTTGGCTGTATTTATGGGAGGAGAAATATAAAATTCCTGTCCAGTTAAGTTTCTTTTTACATCAATTCCATTTCTTTTCAGTCATATGATGATCGCCTCCTCTCTTTTTCTTCTTTTTCCTCATACCACTTCCCCCTTTCATTCTCTCTGTACCACTTCCCCCTCCCGCTCTATCTCTGTCAGCAACTGTGTCTCCTGGCAGGTTAATTAGTATTGACTAGTTTTCTGCATTCTGTAAACATGCCAGTCAGTAGGGGCCTTCACCTTTATTCTCAAAGGAGGGAACTTCCTAGGTCAAGCAATAATGGGAAGTGATTGGGAAACATACAGCAGGGTCAGGCATCTGGTCCTTGGCTTGCATTTAAAGTAAGTCCCAAAATGATCTTTCATTTAAATTACTTCAAAATAAAATAGTTACTCCCTGATGTACTGTTACATTTGTAAAGTGCTGCAGGAGACAATGGCACTGTATAAATAATATTTATGTAGTGCAGAGTTCATGCTGATTAATATTAGTTTGTTTTACTTTAACTAGTTCACATGTGCTTTGCATTTCATTTCTACTACAGGCTCCCCAAAGAAAAAGAAGAAAGTGTCTGACCTGATGGACGATTTCATGGAGAGCTTGGATAAGGATAATGAGGATGAATAAGATTTGGGTATGTGATCCACATTAACCATATTCTAGCTAGGCACAGGAAGGAGGCAACACCGTAATGGACACTTTAAGAATACTGTGGATGTGTTGCTGCCCATAGCTTACATGCTTCTTTATTCATATGGCATGTTTATAGTTCAGTAATGGAAAAAAATTGGGAAGGAAAGAAAATTATTTTCCTTTCAGTGCTATATACCGTTCTCAACTTCATGGCATGGCTTCGGACAGCTTGTAAATTGTATTTAGTTTTGTGCCTGTTTTCTGAGTCCAGTTCTGCACATACATGTGTGCATGTGTTTATGCACTGACAGGTGGTGTGCCAGAGCACTGTGCATGTAGTTAAAGGAGCTGGGTCCACTGCTTTATGCAGGGATAGATGAGGTGGAATGATGCCCCCCTTCCTCTCCTCCTGGGCACAGCATGATTGACACTTACAAATGACCCAGCTGAGCGCGCAGTGCTGTGACCAAGCTGCTCCTCCCAGACTGCCAGCGTTTTGTCATCTCATTACCAGCCGTCCCCTGATTCCACTCAGCCGAGAGAACCTTTAATACCAGCAATCTCTGTGTAACACTGTGGCCAGATGGGCTCCTCTCCCCCCTCCTCTTTTATTAACACAGCTTCCCTCTTTTGGATCCCCTGACTCCTCTTTTTCTGGTGTATTCTTGCTTCTTCTGGATAAACTCTCTCCAATCTCCGTGTCTTCAAACTCACTACTGATTTGTCCAGTGCTATGGACCTAATCTCTCTTTTTCCTTCTTTACTGCCTGCCTCTGCTTTCCATCCCTTCTCCTGGCTGTCTTTCCTCAATCATTTGTATAGTTTTTTGCTCTGAAGCTTTTTCTTAAATTAATTTTGTATTTTAATCTCTACTCCCTCATCTTTTACACTTCATATTCCTTACCTCTCTAGGTCTCTCTAAATTCTTCTAAAGTCCTTATTTCCTTCCTCCTGGCCTGAATTCTCTCCGGTTAGGCCTATGAACAAAAAGTGTTCACTTTCTATCTGAATCATTTCTGCTTCTACTTTTTCTGGAGACATTATATACTACAGCATGAACATAATGGTGCCAATCATGCTTGCACTTATGTTTCAACATAAAGTCTTGTCTTACCTTTTCCCACAGAGGCTCCATAAGCTGCAAATGAAGCTTTTCAAGGGACAACATAGTTGAAAGACTCTTTGCCAAGGTTTGAGCTGCTGGATTGAATATGAAGGGGGTTACATGTGACAGCTTGACTTAATAGTTGAAATCACAGGACACTTTCAGCCCCTTCCCCAGTTCAACTCATGTCTGCTGCAGTTTTTAAAAGAATTTCACTTTGCCGTCTTCTGCAGTTTTTAAAAGAATTTCACTTTGCTGTCTGCTGCAGTTTTAAAAAGAATTTCACTTTGCCAACATACTGCATTTACCCGCACCCAAATAAAACAATGGATTTACTTATATCTTCAAACTACCTGGGTTCAGAAGGTTTCTTTTGGAGCAGTGAAGGAGCCATGACATGCTTTTGCAGAAAAGGTTGCTGTATGTTTAACCAAAGCACGCAGTTGTACTTTCTACACTGCTTTCTGGGACATGTCAGCTCTCTGGAGACACAAAAGCTTCCTAATACAGACAGAGTAGCCTGCCTCCTATTAATCATATTTAAAACAATGAGTACAGGCCCAGGGGTGTAGTTAGAAGGTCTGCTTGTTTAATTAAAAGTACCATTCTCCATATTTATTGCCCAATTCTGTTAAATATTAAGAGCCTGGGATGGGAATTTAATGGGAAGGTGGCTAATGTAATCTGCAAGCGTCAAGAAAGGATCAGCAAGGTTGAGAGAAATTGCTAAGTGTTAGGAGGGAAAATCAGGTTGTTGAAGGTGAGGAAGTAGCAGAAACAGTGTGTCTGATCAGGAGGCTTGATAAATGCATTTTGCTAAGCTTAAGGCAGAGAGGACTTGGATCAGGTTGCTGAGATTTACTGTCCAGAGATGGCAAGGTTTTGCATCATAGACAGAGATGTGTGTGAAATAGGAAAAGTGCTGCATCTCAGATCTATTAACACACATGACTATGACTGAGACCTTTCACAGTACAGATGTTTCTGGGACCTGTGAGGCAGAAATGGCTTGATCTCATACTTGAAAGAAGAAACAATGCTGCAGAAAGTCCAAATATAAATATAGAGTGCATTTCTTGTAAATGTACTCAGCGTGGCACTGTGGCTTATTATGCAAGTGGCCTTCAGTAGTCACTTGTAGTGGCTGAAAAGGCTGGTGGCATAAGGAAACTTAGCTGTACATCTCTGCCACTGTGATATTTTGGTTAGATTTTTAAATTGTATTCAGTTTGAAAGGCTCTATCTGACACTTCTATCCACCATTCCAATATGAAAATGCATTATGACAGATTGGGCTTAAAGGGATATGGCCAACACAAAGTTATCTCATTTTATAATATCTTTTGTTTTTTAAACAAAATTTTAAAGCGTTCTTGTATTTTATGGGACTGAAAGTAAGGGTACATAGAAGAAGCACATACCTTTTGCACAATTTGGAATAATCTGTGAGGAGGGAAGAGTCGGGAACGGGACAGGGGAAAGTGAGCTTGTTGGGTGGTATGCAGACCAGTGGGCTGAGTTGAGAGTGTTGAAAATTCAGGGGACTGTTCCGTATAGCCCTGCCTTGGGTGCCAATACAGATTTCATGTGTTTATATAGTTCAAATGTTCAGAGACAGAGAGATGAGGACTACAAATAATGAAGAGGAAACTTGGTATGTTTAAAACATGCAACACTTAATTGGGCTGCTTGACAAATCTTACGCAACTGCCTAAACACACTGTTGCGTTTAGGAGTCCCTTAAGGCCCCCATATATAGGACAATAAAAACTGCCGACAGACCAAGTTGGCAGCTTATTGGCCCATGTGTGGGGCCCTCCGATGGGCTTCCGACCGCCCGTATTGCCTCCATTCTGATCCGATCTTGGGACCTAGTGCCCATCAGATCAGCCCGATATCGCCCACCTCAATGTGGGCATAGATCTCCCTGTGTATGGCCACTTTTAGGAGGCACTTGCAACAGATCACTCTGCAATTCCATCAGTGTCAGTCTGTATGAGCAGAAGATTTGCTTTGCAAGTGACTTCCCATTGGTGTGTGGATTCTGCTGAAGTGCCTGAAAAAGATCAGCACACTTTATTATTAGTATGAATATTTGTTCATAAAGCACAAATTGAATGCTATACAACTATTTGTCCTATGGGCTGATCAGTCATATGCCCAAATCTATGGCCATTAGAAGATCTTAAAGTTAAGCAGAGTTTATGGGAAGAAAAACGTATAGGAAGAGGAAAACACAAAAGTAGTGAATGAATTGTGAGAAAGCAAGAGGACAAGCACTGATTATGAAGGAGAAGGAGTGCTGATTTTGGGTGCACAGGGGCACAAAGCCATCCACACTGCCCTTTAATAAGTGTTCTCTCCTTTTGCACAGGATAACTATTAGGAGAAATGCTTAATCTATACAGACACCACTGGCAATGAAGGATTACTGGCTAGGTTGAGGGGCAGTGTGAAGATGTTAACGCAATGTGACATTTGTGAAATTGAGCCCCTTCGTTGCCACGGTGACAGCCAGAACGCCATGCTGCTTGATGAGATGTTAAATGGTTTTGGCCTCCTGTCAGTATGGAGACTTCCCTAGGGTGGGGAGGGGAAGGCTCTCTTTGCGAATCCTCACCTTTCCACCCTAGTCATCCAAAATCAGACAAGATTTTAAGTTTTAGCCTTGCTCTCGGAACGCACTCCCATTTGTCTTTTTTATGTTTTACTGCACAACTTCTTGCTGTTTTCTCCCAAAACAAAACTGTTACTGCACCATTATCCCGCTGTGCTCTTTATATGCAACAGAACACCGTGATGTATATAGAAGAGCTACTGCCAGCAAACTTTCTGCCTTATGTTGCATATTTTCCCAGAGAAAGCTTTGCAGTTTCTGTACAGTTATTATCCTCCTTTGTTTTCAGTCATTTTAGGCTTATAAAGCCCCATTTATTGCAAATATTGTCTAAATATTTCTGTCAATGTTTGGGAATGTGTACAACCACATTAATGAATATTTTAGCATAAGTTCCATAATGTGTAAACTTATTTTATATTTTTAATCTTTTACCTGCCCTTTAACATATGTCTTGCATGAGCATGGTATGAACCTATCCCTTTAGTCCAAAGTAAAAAGCAGGTGTTTGCTTTCACTATACTTACTGGAATAGTCAGTTAAAAACTGCTGTACATAGATTTCTATGACCTGCGATTGCATTAATTCTCTTGCAAAATGGACACCACAACATATTCGTCCTCGGCTCAACCACCTGTTGATCTGTTGCTGCATGATAGTGCTGTAGTATTTACAGTAAATTATCTTTCTGCTTGTATTATTTTAGGGTGACACCCTGATTCAGGGAGGGGTGCAGCTTAACTAGGGTGTCTAGTTTCATTTAAAGTTTGCAGTGCATCCCAGGATTTTTGTGTATTTGCAAGAAAAAAGAAGTTATGAGATTGTGAGATTGTAGACAATGAACAGAATGCGATTCACCTGCTTGTTAATAGTATCTCCACACATATTTCCATGCTCTTTTGTCATTTTCTTCTCACCCACTAAAACAATTTCCTTCATTGACATTCGATATTTTCTTTATGCCAACCGTTAAACTATAGGTCATGATCCAGAACTGGGTACACACTGTTTACAGTCTGTCACCAATATCCCCTTTAATGTAATTTAGCCCCAATGTAGAACTGACATTAGTAATTAACGTGAGATACACAATTCTAAACATTGGTTTGCAAAACCAACTCTCATGCACGCTCTTAAAAAATTCTGTCCTGTGTGATTCTTCTGCTGCTGCTGCTACTGTTCTCTTGCAAAGTGCAGCATTTTTTTCAGTATATGCCTGTGTTTAGCTCTATCAATCCACAATAGTCCTTATGTATAAATCCATTTTATCCACATACAGCTCTGGCAGTTGTCTCTGCTCCTGCAATAAATGCTTTTACTGACACTTACAGCTGTTACTATGATTGGCCTCTGCAATTCAAGTACTGATCAAAGACGTGCCTGTCCATAAACCACAGTTGCTATTATTCCCATGCAAAATTATTCTCACTTCAGTAACACCCAGCACACCTCTCATATCACTACTCTCACCCTACCCCATCACTAGGGTTGCCACCTTTTCTGGAAAAAAATACCGGCCTTCCTATATTCTTGCCATTTTTTCCTAATAATAACATTGGCATCAAGCATCACCCTACCTGCTGAATGTAGTTCAGATCTCTATAACTCCACCATCCTACTACACTGTATCCAGTATACACTAAACTGGATTCAGTTCTATTGTCTCCCAATCCCATCAGACTGGATGATTATGATAAGGCTACAGTTTTGCTTGTGCTGCCCAAACAAAGCTTTTATGTCACCAGTGTACTGCCCTGTTAATGATGCTTTTCCAAAATATCCTATCATTTTGCCAGTACCTTGCTCTGTTATCCGCTACTGCCAAACCTAAGTCCATAGTATCCATGATCTGTGTCCCATCATGACCACTGTCCCCTCCACTATTCTTTTATACTGTCAAGCCACAGGTCTTCCATTTCACTACCCAAACACCTCCGTGCACAATGTGTTGTTTGCTAAATTTATCCACTCAAAAGATAATGACATCCCGGATTGTATATCTTTATTATTCATCATGCATATTTATAAAGATCCAACATATTCTGTAGTGCTGAACAATAAATGTAAGCAATGTATTTACTGAGCTTACAGATTAAAGAGCTAACACTTTATTGGTGGCCATAGACGTAACAACTACGATCTTTCTTGGAAAGGATCTTTCCAACAAAGATCGTTCATTTCAATACACACGTGTAGAGCTGAATTGTCAGATATACAGGAAGAAACAATAGAATTCTACCTGTAGCTGACGATTCATCACTAACAATGGGCGATGTTTGGGTGCCTTCAAAATTTTCCGTCCAGCACGATCGACAAGCCGGCCGATATTCAAGTCTTCCGCTGATATCCGTCAGCTCTTTTTCCATCATACACACACCGAATATTGTATGAAAATTTGTTTCATACAATGTTATCTGTGCGTCTATGGCCACCTTAAGAAGAGAATAGAATATAAGACAAGGCAGTTCCTGAACTTGATAATGGTACATGGGGCTAATGAGTCCTTATGATGTTACCTTGCATATACAGCAGTATCTCGATTTTTAGGGTTTTTTTTCATAGAATTTATTTAGTTTTGATGCCATCCCCTGGGAAACAGTTATGTGGTCATTCAGAGGTGGGGAGGGTCTTTGATTATTACTTCCCTTTGTTGTTCATTGGATATATATATTTAAGATGCAGCAGCTATATAGGCAGAGTTTTAACTGAGGTGCCACAGTAAGCATTCTTAGGGAATCACAGGACTATGCCTTGCTAATGAGAAGTGTGAGTGTTGAG
Source organism: Xenopus petersii (assembly GCA_038501925.1). Taxonomy (NCBI): domain Eukaryota; kingdom Metazoa; phylum Chordata; class Amphibia; order Anura; family Pipidae; genus Xenopus; species Xenopus petersii. The sequence goes on from CM076672.1 coordinate 162,743,361, forward strand.
AAGTGTGCTTCAAATACTGGAAACGTAGTGCCCTTCAAAGATGACAGCAGTCAAACGAGTATATCCAATACACAAAGCAGTAAATGTATATATCAGTTTTCATGATTTTATTCTAGCCCATAATGTCCATATGGCTCCACGATAATCCAAAAAAAGTAAAGATTCCAGTGGTAGTAAAACTACTTGCCTAATCTCTCACAAGAACATGAACATCTGTGATGAGCTGTTGTGCAAATTGTAAGCTAAGTGCTGATTGATGGTATTGATGGTAACGGGAACCCAGTGGCAGTAATTGCCCCCCTTCACTTGGTCACTACAAGAATTAAACCGCTCTGTAAACCACCGTTGTTGTGGTTTTATAATATGACGGGCTAATTTTTACTATTTAATTTAGATTGAACATACATCCTTATTCCTAAATATCATGATAGCAAACGCCCTCTGATATGTCTTTAACAGATATACAAAAGAAAATAATGTCAGTCAGCCAGAGGGCATTTTAAGTTTCACCTTGAAGAAACAAATAATCCAAAATCACTTGTAAAGTATATGGTCTTCTGAAACATACTAAAGGTTAATGCTGACCCTCCCCTTATGCAGTACAGCTTTGTTTTTAATATCTAGTGTGTATATAACTGTACCATTACTCCAGCTTGTGCCCCTGAGTGCTGAGTAAATATGGGATCCTTAACCTATGGCTTTCAATGTCACTGTCCTTCACCATTCCTGTATAATCTATTGCCTCTATATAAACATAACATATCTATATCACCATGATCTTCCCCAGGTCTGGACTGGAGTTTTAATTACTATGGAACTTTCCATGGCATGTCAATATGCTGATGTGAGGTTTACTGCAAGTCATAGCATTCTGTTTTACTGCCATGCGCCTTTGCTTTTCCAGGAATGAGTCTCCCTGAGCCCAGTGCATATTCTTGCAGCTGTGCTGTCTGCAGTTGTATTATTGATGCAGCATGTATTTTACTCAATTCTCTTTGCTTTGCTATATTCTCACAACGCATCTGTTTAATTACCTTCTTATGGGTCATTAAGGTATTTTCCCCAGATCCTAATATTATATCTTTAAATACTTAACTGATGAATAGGAAAAGTCAGCCCAGTTTATCATTGCCTACTAAGGAAATTGTCTGGTGCATGGTGCCGAAAGTGTGCATTGCCCAATAGACCCTCCACATTCTCAGATATGTATTTGGATGAAAAGAAAATCTGCATTTAATACTAATATTAACAAAATATTCGAACATCGGATAGAATATAAAGAGATGAATTACTGATAGTAAAGCCAACATCTTAACCCCTTCATGTCCAGAGATCTGCTCAGGGATAATAATCCATTCTAAGCACATCAAAAATCTCCTGTATATCTTGTCAACGGCTTTATCTGCTGAAGTGCCACTGATCTTGTTGACAGCAACAGAGAAAAAAAAAAAACTTTCCCTACCCCCAGAAACATTTTCCTGTCTGTCCCTTTAAAATAGGAATCCTAGAGTAGAATAAAATTGCAATAACCATATGCAAATGTGGTGAGCGGAACGCAGCGTGTAAATCAGAAGAGAGAAGAGCCAGGAGCAATGGGGAGCGAGAGAGAGAGAGGGAGGGGGTGACCTGGGGTTAATCAGTTTTACTGCTCAGTGAGAGAAAGCTGAGCGAGGGAGGGGGCCAAGAAATAGGAGACAGAGGGAGAAGAAAGGAGAAATGAGAGCAGAGAGGTACAGAAATAAAGGGGAAAAGGATGGAGAAACAAACAAGAGCATGGAGGAAAAAATAAGAAAAAGGATAGTAGTGGAATGGCAACAACAAAAGGAATAAGCAAGGAAAAGAATCAGAAAAAGGAGGTTAAGGGGGTTGAAAGGGAGGAAAATGAAAAGGAGAAAGGAAAGGCTAAAGACAGGACAGAGCAGAAACAGCACCAATGTGCAGAGAAGGTAGAAGAAACTGGTTAGAGGGACAGAAAGAGATAACATTCGGCAAGGAATGAAAAGGAAGGATTTAGAAAGCTTGATAAGTAAGCTTGTGAGATTCCAAATACAGAAGCAGTTGGAAAAATTAAGATAAATAGAAGGTAAAATGAGTAGCTGTAGGAAAGGAAGATGAGCAAGAGAAGGTATGGAGGGATGACAAACAGACAGTTGAAAAGAATAGGAAGAAATATGTATAAGCAAAGGTAGAAAGATGAGCAAATTCAAACTTGACTGAGAAAGGTAGAAGTGCACACACTACTAAACAATAGAATGGGAATAATATATAAAGCACATCCATACCCACACATTATGACTCATCCACAATATGAAGGTTAAGTATACTTCAAATGCACCTATGCTGACACTACAAGGAGCAATCATGCATTATACTAGCATGTCTTGTTTCACAACCACAAACTGTCATGCCCATAATAAGAGTTTTACCATGGTTTTGCTAATGTAATGCAACCAGAGATTTTATCTGATTATTTTCCAAATTGATTGCTTGATAGAATCCATGACTATTCATAAGAAATGGAAAAAATGTGTCCATACGCAACTACACCTTTACGTTCGGCTTCTCCTTCCACTTCCCATCCAGATGAATTTAATCGTGCATTTTTGACGCCGACGCCCGTTTTTAACGCTGGCGTCCGTTTTTTTTAGGATGCCGGCGACAATTTTTTTTGATGGCAACGAACTTTCGGCAGCGAATTTTTGCGGACGTTTCGCAAATTTATTTGCCACCGGCAAATAGCGCAAATTTGCCGCAAATTCACGCCTGGCGAATAAATTCGCCCATCACTAACTGCCAGTCATTAAAACTAATCTTATGCTGGGATACCTGTTATTTTAAGGCACCCCTTCCATTCTATTTCTGGCTAAGGCAGTCACCAATATCTGCAATGGACTTACTTTGGGTTGTAACTTATATGGTCACTTGGTAAATCTTGTTTTTGCAGCCATCTTGGGCACCATAGATTAGATTGCAAACTGGGTACTAAACGTCTTAAATATGGCATATTAAAACAGCTATATTAATTGGGGAAGTGTACCCATTGTTTAATATGAGTTCAATAAATAATGCTTGTGCTGACCATACTTTTTTCTTGTTGTCTTAATCATGCAAAAACGGTGTTTTTTTTAATTGGTTAATAAATAATTAGTTAATTAATGATTAATTCAGCTAAACAAAGCAAAAGGGGAAATTGAAGATACTCTATGGCTGGTCCTTGCGAGGTAGATCATTAGATTATAACAGAACTTGAATGTAATCCACCCTAAACTGTAAAACACCAATTTTACACCTGTGGCGCTTTTGGAAATGGAGATTAGCAGGAATCGGCACTTCCCCGCTCTGCAGTTTTACTAATGGGGTACTCCCTCTCCAAGTATTTGAAAATCTGTAGTTAAAAAAGATAAAATCGCAAAGACAAGGAATCCATTCTATGTAAAGTATTTCATTTTGTTTCAACACTGCATATAAAATCAAACACATAAGTTCCTTATCTGTCTGTGTGTCTTGTTCTCTGTTCCACTCCACGTGTGTTTAGTGCTCTGTCCCGGCCTCACTCCCTTACCAGCAATCAGTCCTTCTGTGATCCGGACTTCGAGCTCTCTCAAGCCCACACGGTTCCTGGAGCAGTTACTTAGTTTAGACGTATGGACTCCCCACAAGAGTGGGGTGAATTTGACCCTTTTCGTTTTGCCAAAAATTTGCCACTCCCATTAAAGTCTATGGCCGAATTTTTTTTTGACATGCGTCATTTTTTTTTTACACGCGATGCCATACAAGTCTATGTAAAACAAGGCGAAATAATTCACCCTTCCCTAGTCTGTACGTCTAAACACACAATTAGTAGTAGCCTAAATAAGTGCCCCAATATATATATATATATATATATATATATATATATATATATATATATATATATATATATATATTTCAACAAATACTTTGATGTTATGATTTGTGTTTTTTACTGGCCCCAAGTCTAAGCAAAAGCAAAGTTGCTGTTTATACCAGTATTCTTTTATGGAACCTCATTGGTTTCATTTTCAATTGACAATTTGTTTCTTTCCACCACACAATTTGTTTAATTGGTGCCTGATCTTATGTCTCATATGTTCCTATGACCTAAGCATGTTCTTAGTAAAATAATCAGTCATGTGCACTTTCATTTCGGTTGCTTTTGGCTGATTTTGGCCTTGTCACATAAGCACAAACTGGTCAAGCAGATCAAGTCACTCATGCACATTGGATCATGCAGTCAGAAATGCATACAAATAACTGTCCATATGGTCAGATTAAGAGAACCCTGATCCACAAGCTCTCACAGATCTCAAATGTATTGCAGTAGAACCCTATGTTTCCCAGGTGGTGGCCTCAAAATGGCGTCACTTCTGATTGATTGATTGATTGATTGATTGATTGTATGGAACTGAAAAAAAAATTCCAAAAAACTGTAAATTCCGGGAAATCATAAATCTGGGAAGTAAAATTTGGTCTAATGTATACCATTACCAGTTAGACCAGTGAGTGGATAATATTTTATTTCTGACACACACACACAGCTTGTCGTAAAAATTTTATTTAACTTGTCAATGGACTGCCCAGTCCTCCACTTTCAAATAAGCTTCTAATTGCCAATGCACTATAAGCATTCAGCTTGTCTGAATTAAGTGGGACATGCAAAATAAGGTATGATCCAAAACCTCTGTTTTGGCATTAGCAAGAAATGACATGTATGGATCAGCATTGGGCTCCCCCACGTTCTCGTTGTCCGATCAAAGCCACAGGGATTAGAACTATCTGTAAGTGCTGCCGCTACAGATCTTGGCAAAGAAAATGCTTTGTTTAGTAGCAGGCAGCAGAATGGGGCAGACCCCCCTCTCCCTAGGGGGGCACTCACTACATCTATCCTTTCATAGTATCAAAGGCAGGACAAATTTGTTCAAACACCCCCCATACTCAGTTTAATTCCTAAACTAGACCAGAGTGGATTTTATATTAGTGACATAGGCTAAATACTTTTCAGCTTTTCTAACTATAGTCTTGTTCACACTTGGGAAGGAGAATTTTTTTTTTGGTCAGAATTTTCTGGATTGCTACAAGTTTGAATTTATGGCAGATTATTTTGTAAATTTTGACAGATGAAAATCACTGCAGAAATAGACAGCACTGCTGATTCTATTCAAATCTATAATGCTGCAATGCATTTATTTCAGGCTTGGACTGGCAATCTGTGGGTTCTGGCAAATGCCAGAGATGCCAAAGACACACTACTTATTGGGCTGATGGGGGGCGGGGTCTGTTTGGGCCTCTGTGCCCAGTCCGGACCTGATTTATTTATACCATTTTGCTGGCTATAATTGTTATTTTTCTGAATGTCATTGGACAAAATATTTCATGGTTAACAATGCCAAATAGGAAAACTGCATTGACAGAAAAGGGCAATATGAAGCATTACATGAGGGGTTCTTAATATTTTACTTTGGGAATCAGCTTACAAAAATTGGTTTATAATCAATCAATGACTAAACACCACAACCACCCCAAAAGGGTGTTTAATGCAGAACTTATTAACCTTTGTGGAAGTAAGGATACCAGCTACTGGCACAGTAACATAAGCATCAGACAGCAACATGTTGCCACCTGTCTTCCCACTTTAGCAACTGAATTGAGGTGTTTTCTTACATGTCCCTTGTACTGTACCTGCTTATAAAATACACTTTATAGTTTGTAGATACCATGAAACAGGTTAAACATGGTAGCTCCTTATGAGTATTTTGGGGGAAAAATAATACTGATATTTCTGAGCACCATGAGGTTGTACAACAACAACAACTGACAATAAAAAGATTGCTCTTACTTCTAACTAAGTTGGGTTACAGGTTAAGTGTCTTTTCTTAAAGAAAAGAATTGCTATTCTTCAATTCTCTCTTAAAGGAATTGTTCAGTGTAAAAATAAAAACTACCGTAGGTAAATACTGTAGATAGACTATGCAAAATAAAAAAATTCTAATATAGTTAGTTGTAATGTATAAAGGCTGGAGAGACTGGATGTCTAACATAATAGTCAGAATATTACTTCCTGCTTTGCAGCTCTCTTGGTTTCCACTCATTGGTTACCAGGCAGTGACTTGAAGGGGTGACACAAGGGTCATAACTGTTGCTTTTGAATCTGAGCTGAATGCTAAGGATCAATTACAAACTCACTGAACAGTTATGTCCCATGTGGCCCCCCTTAAAGTCATTGACTAACTCAGAGTTAGAGAGCTGAAAAGCAGGAAGTAGTCTTCTGGTTATTATGTTATATACCAGTCACTCCAGCCTTTATAGATTTCATTTTTGGCTAACTAACTATATTAGAAACATTTTTTATCTACCCAGTTTTTATTTTTACACTGAACTGTTCCTTTAAATGGAAACCTTCATAAAATAAAGCTCTTTATTTACAGGTTCCAACACACAACCCCAATGGCAAAAGAAAAGAGACATTGCTGGGTAGAGAGTGGTGGAATTAAGCAACTGGGGTTATTGGAGACATGTACCTGAGAACTATAAGGTGGGGGGCCCCATTGCAATTTCTTTCACCAGGGCCCATGAACCTTAAGCTAACCTCAGTTTTATAGATATTGCTTTTCAGTGTCATGGGGATTTGGTATGCAAGGTATGCTCCAGTATATCCTTTATGTGCCAAATGTAACTGTCCATATGTTCTATTTGTCTCTCATTTGGCTCCAAGTCTTCCAAGGCATGAAGGAATGTGTGTTCATGTAGAAGATTTTTTTGGCAAACAGGGCTTCGTAATCCTCCTAATATATTCTGCAACCCTCCTCATTCACCCCCAAAACCAGTGTTTACTTCAGACTCTGCTAATCCTACACTCTTAACCATGTAATCCCAGGAGCTTCTATTGTAGTCAGATGTTATTTATGGAAGTGCAATACTGTCCATTCCTACATACATACAGCAACTTTGGTGTGAGTAAAAAGTATGCAATCAGCACCTTTCCAACACAAGTCAGTGGATATGATTTCTGAGTGGCCCTGTAAGAAGTCAGATCTCATTTGATATGCAAGTAGTTGCTCCAAGCCCAAATGCATATACATCAGTGGTCTGGTCACATGCAGAAAAACAGGAAAAACAATCTAGCCTGTCAAGACTAGACTGGATGATTCTTACTTCTTATACGGGGCCCCCCTATATTGGAGATTACAATATATATATATGGACAAAGTGTCACATATGCATGTTGTTGAGGGCCATCTGATATTTAGTTTTATGTTGTATAGGAATTCTTGAGCGGCAGGGTATCCAGGAATAATTAAAAATATATAGAGTTTGGGATTTGTTAAAGGAAGGGGCCTCCAAGCATACAATTTTAATAATAATGTACCATAAGTAAAATACCATATCTTTAGTTGTACATCTATGGGGTTATCAAATGACTGAGAGAATACACATTCTAATCTTTATGTATTAATATGTTTGGTCAAAATGACCCTAATGGAGTTGAATTCATTCTTAGTTATAGTAACTGTCCTGTGTTATTTTAGCTTTCTGAATGAGGTTTAGTTCTTTCTGCATGATACAATGGATATATTTTCAGGAATGTCCTATATCACTAACATCAGGGCCCCTAATTATGTATTTCTTTATGCTTGGCCTATAGTTTGCAATAGTTTTTGTGTTGTACAGGTAAAGGATCACTTACCCAGAAGTCTGTTATCCAAAAAGCTCTGAATGATGGGAAGGCCATTTCCCATAGACTCCATTTAAATGAAATATTTATTTAAACATCATTTCCTTTTTCTCTGTAATTATAAAACGGCTCATTGTAGTTGACCCAAACTAAGGCATATTTAATCCTTATTGGAAGCAAAACCAGCCTATTGGGTTTGTTTTCAAGTTTATATGATTTTCTAGTAGACTTAAGGTAAGAAGATCCAAATTACAGAAAACCCCAGGTCCCAAGCATTCTGGATAATAGGTCTCATACCTGTACTAAACTTTTCCCAGTATGCTGTGGAATATGTTGGTGGTATAAACCATATAGAAAGGAATAATCAGTAACAGGCACTAAGCTTAGCTTCTCAACAGCTGCTCAGAGCCCACTGAGCATGTGAGCGTCGCAGATACTTTCCAAGATGGTGACCCCCTGTGACAAGTTAGCAATCCTGGATCATTGCTGCTATTAAGAAGCTGAAACTTTAGGCTGGTGCAATACACTCAGTATATAAAATATGGCATTTTTAACCATATTCAGTTTTAGGGTTTAGTTATCCTTTAACAATCCATACAGGTGTACCCTAACACTGGAATATAATGCTCCCAGACACTGCCAATATTTCATCCTGGAAACCTCCAAAGGAAATAAGGTAGAATGAAAGATAACTATGAGCCGTACAATCTGTGTTCAAAGCAATGACATAGACAGAGAGCTGAGTAGAAAATAGCTTTGTCTCTATTTTATTGCACCACTTAAAAACACGATCATCTCTATTAAAGGGAGCATGTGAGTATCTCCTTGCTGCTATATATGAGCAGAGAGTCTGTTGAGGTGCTGTTTAAGGCACGGCCGATGGTTAATGGAAGTGTGAGAAGCACTGTGTTATACAAATGCCCCATTGTAGGTTGTAGCGATCGTTTTCTTGTTTTCATGCCTCATCCCAGCAGTTCCTTCTGGGATTTTGTTTATAGGCAGTGTCAGAGTTCACACTAACTTTACTCTGCTCTGGTAATGCCTCTAATATTATATTCTTCACATCATGCATCCCACATGCTTGCAAGTCTAGTCTTCTATTCTTCTGGATAAAATCAAAAGCTAATTCTGACATTACACCTTTTATCTGTCCATGGTTTTTTGGGCCCCGAAGCTCAGAATTATGATGTACAGACAATGAATTGTGTTTCCTTCACATGAATATTTTTAGTAAACCTGTAAGAATTTACATCATAACAATTCTTATTCTTTACTCTGAAAGTATATGTTCCTGAGATGAGTAGGTTACATTTAGATTAGACTTTACACAAATGTTTGCCCTAGACTAGCAATGACAGTAGAATGACACGTGGCTAGTGAAAGCTGGTACATGTATGGGATCCTTTATCTGGAAAGTTATTATCCAGAATGCTTAGAATTGCGGAAAAGCAAAGTCCCACAGACTCCATTTTAATCAAATAATTGAGATTTTTAAATGTGATTTTCTTTTTCTCTGTAATAAGAAAACAGTACCTTGTACTTGATCCAATCTAACATACAATCAATCAGAGGCAAAACGATTCTTTTGGATTTATTTCATGTTTAAATTAACTTTAAGTAGACTTGGGGGCAGATTTATCAAGGGTTGGATTTAGAGTTGATTGGAGTTTGTAAAAAAAATTTAATTTTTCAAATTCGGGTGAATGAAAAAACAACTCCAAATTGATCCCAGACGTCCCCCATGGGCTAAAACAGCAATTTGGCAGTTCTAAGGTGGCGAATAGTCGAATTCGAATTATTATTCTAATTTGAAATTCGAAAATTCTAATTTTCACTTCAACCCTTGATAAATCTGCCCCTTGATGTCTGGAGATCCAAATTACAGAAAGATCCCTTATCCAGAAAATCCTAGTTCCTGAGCATTCTGGATAATAGGCCCCATACCTGTAATTGATTAGCTGCCCAGATCTGCCATCCTAGCCACTCATACAGGCCTACCTGCCCATCCCATAAAACTTTGAAGACAAAGCAAAAGGTAAAAAATATTATATGTGCAGATACAATAATCTTAATACAATCCCTACAACTGTTTTGGACTACCTATAGTAAGGTTGAGAAAGCATCATATTATTTAAGACAATGTTATAAATATTTAACTGTTTCTAGCTTTAATTATAATCTGGTGTATTTCTTTAGATGTCGGTAAATGCATACAGCAGAGGGAGCTGCAGTGTTGTAGCACAGGGCCAGCAGATAGCATTAAGCAGTCTGGGAATGGATCAGATTTGGCAGTTTGCTCATTTATTTTGCATGGGGTGCTTCTGTTACAGAAAGAAACTAAGGATGGGATTCCAGTGCTGTGTTACTGAGGGGGGTTCATAGCAGGACCTAGCAATGGAAAGTGAGGTGCAGTACCAAGACTGTGTGGGTAGTGATAACCCTATCATAGAGCACAGCACGAGGACAGTAGGATTATAGGGGAGGTGAAAGGGGCAGTTGGGATTAAAAGAGATGGGATTAAAGGGGTATTTGCCTAAAACCCATAAAGATTTGCACCTCTTAAAGTAATTATAGGAAAATGTCTCCATTTAAAGCATAATCGCCTCCCGTCCCGATATCTAACTGCTACTCAGTACTTCATATTACCCCTCTTTATCTCTCTTCATGTGACATTCCTTTGTCCCATCCCTCATGCCCTCCAGTCTCTTAACCCCCACTTTCCCATCTCTCTGTATAATAATCATTCCCCTATGTCCTCTCTCCGTCCCTCTGTAAGTACCTTATTTCTGAACATTCTAACTCGCATCTTTACCTTTCTCTCCATCTCCCCCTATCCTCTTGAAGCACTGAGTAGTTTCTTGGTTATTGCACTTAAGATACTTTGAAGTGTAAGGCAACAAAATTGTAGAATCTGATTTTTAATAGAATGAATATTTCTGAACATCAAATAAGCAAACTGGCCTTGAATCTGGATTTGGTTGCATCGTTAAAGGGGTGGTTCACCTTTAAGTTAACTTTTAATATGTTGTAGGATGGCTAATTCTAAGCAACTTTTCAATTTTAATTCATTGTTTATTTTTCAGAGTTTTTGAATTATTTGCTTTCTTCTTCTGACTCTTTCCAGCTTTCCACTGACCCCATCTAAAAACAAATGCTCTGTAAGGCTACAAATATATTTTTTATTGCTACTTTTTATTACTCATCTTTCTATTCAGGCTCCCTCCTATTCATATTCCAGTCTCTTACTCTGTAGGTTTTCTTATTACTTGTACAGAGAGACACCATAAATACGTAATTGTGTATCCCCCTGAACTAAAGATACAGGTGCAGGTAACATTGATTGTATACTGGTCATTTTTCCATGGTTGTAATGATTATATTGTTTCTTGGTTTGTCAGCCATAGTTTTGTGGTTTCAAATGATGGCATTTCCTTAACCTACATTTCTTTTCTTACATTTTCCATTATATTTTTCAGTGTCAGGGTGAAAGATGATAAGCCAATTTCCCCCAAAATACTGCAAACCATATATTAGACAAGATATAAGCTCTTTGAAAAGAAAAAACTGATTGGATGCTGTGGGATGCTAGACCTGTTAGAAACGTTCTGCATGTTTTAGATTTACCCAAATTAAAGGCTTATTCATATTGCATAATACTTTTGCAAACAAAAACACCTATATTTATGAATACAGTCAGTTCATGTTCAGATTCTGACCAGAGTTTGTTCACACTTTTGAGTAAAAAACAATTACAAAGTTTTACAGTAAATTATGTTCATTATACAGAATCAAACCATTGAAACTTATATGTATATAGGTACGGGACCTGTTATCCAAAAATGCTTGGGACCTGGGATTTCCCGGGACCTTTTTTTATTTTGGAAAATCATGTAAACATTTAATAAACCCAATAGGCTGAATTACTGTATATCTTAGTCTGGATCAAGTACAAGGTACTGTTTTATTATTACAGAGTAAAAGGAGTCTATGTCCGTTATTCAAAGCTTTCTGGATAACAGGTTTCCAGATAACGGATCCCCCATACCTGTAAAGGAATGTTGCTTAGAATGAAAATATTTATTTTAATAATTCAATAATAGTTGAATAGCACAGCACACAGGAAGGCATATCTACAATCACTAGGTGCTAAAATGGGTGTAAAATGTAACTCATAAAAATGCAATACCCAATGCTATGCTGTACCACTATTGGTTGCAGCACTTGAACATTCAGCTGAACCACATGTAAATGTATGACCTTGTCACCCTTCCCTCACACAAAACTTGCACATTTGCAAAGCAGTTTACTAACCAGCAGAACACTTTGCACTTGTGGATAGCATTTTTACAGAATGTTTTGTCTTCAAGTTTTCTTAGTGGCATGCTCATCATTGTTGTGATTGAATCTATTCATCTTGTGCACTGGTCATCCTCTTGTCCTTCAACGTTTTTGGGTAAACTTGTCTTTTTTCCAGTTCATTTGATCCTTTGTGTATCAAGTAGAAGGCTAGGCTTGATTTGGTCAAGGATCCAGTGTTCTATTGTTGTTTAGAGAAGGTGTTTGACACTGCCAGAAGGTGAACAATTGTCGTACAAGTGAGTGTTTGTCAAGGTGAAACTCATTACCCCCTTCCTGACCACTTATGCTGGGGGCATTTTCAGGGGGTGCTGCAATGTACTGACATATTACTATGGATTTTTGTAGGAACTTGTTAGTATAGGTATGGGACTTGTTACCCAGAATGCTCAGGACCTGAGGTTTTCCTGATAACAGATCTTTCCATAATTTGGATCTTTATAACTTAAGTCTACTAGAAAATCATGTAAACATTAAATAAACCCAATTGGCTGGTTTTGCTTCCAATAAAGACTAGTGTTGGATCAAGTACACAGTACTGTTTTATTATTACAGAGAAAAAGAAAATCATTTTTAAAAATTTGGATTATTTGGATAAAAGGGAGTCTATGGGAAACGGCCATTCAGATAACCTGACCTGTATCACTTTAGGGGACACAGAATTCACTGTAAGGGAGGTAAACAATTATAAGGTAGCATTGCCATCTTTCTGTGTGTGACAGGTACATGTGAATAGTGGCTGCATTTAATTCTGCATGATAACTATTTATGTCATTTAGATGCACAGTTCAGCACTGATTCTTTTTAGCTTTCAGGGCGATTAGATGAAGAACTCAGGTGGGGGCTTGGATTTGGGTCTTGAGAAGGGGGGGAAGTATGTAACTGGTGACCATCTCTTATCTGCAGGAGCAGGAAGGATTTTTATCCAGGGAAGAAGCAAAAGCTTAGATTTTTCTTTTATCTCCTGGGCCTGCAGGAAAACATGTAGAGATAAAAATGGGTCCCACCAGAGGCAGGGAGGAGAGGAAAGCCTAGCCTAGGAGGGGCGGGGGGGCAGAGAGTAAAAAGAAGCCAGGGGAAAGGAGGGTAAACAGGGTTGAAGTGTGAGGTTGGAGGGGAGATTAAGTGAAAATGGGAAGAGCTACAACAACAATTGCAACATGAAAAAAATAAAAAAAATAAAAGTGAAATAATGTAGGAGAACCTTTAGAAAAATGTAAGGATCGTTATGTCCTAAACATTCTCAGCCAAATATGAAAAAGAAAACAAATGTTAGTTTTTCCACTTCAACCCCACATTCCTTATTTCACCCTATGACTTGACATTGCAGGATTCAGATAATAAGTTAGAGAAAGTTTAGCTGCTGCCAGTACAAGTCAGAATTGCAGAAGCCCCAGTGTAACACAGGAAAGACTGCAGGTGTCTATGGGAAAACCATTTGCAATTAAAGCTAACTACCCACTCCGGGAGACTCAATTCCTCATAACGAACGCATTTCTAAACACACACTCACCCCGCTGTGCCTGTTATTGGCCTTGCTCGGATCTGCAGACACACACATTATGGCTTGTGTGGTTTTCTGGAGGAATCACGGTGCTGACACTTTTCTTAGAGTTGGCCTAGCAGAGGGCGAAGCCAAGCATTCGCTCACTATTAAGTACCCCTAAGTGAGTGCTACATTTATTAGACTATTCATTTATATATTTATATACAGCTTGTGCAATGAGGCTTTCTATCGTGTGTCTTTTTTTGGGTAGCCTTGTTACACTTCATGAAACTCTAGCAATATCTTTTTTTCAGAGTGTTTCCTAAAAGCAGTCATTGGGATCCCTAAAGAATGTGCATTTACATAAGCATGGTTAACTCCGGCTCTAGTACATGCAGATCCTTTCAGACAGGGAACAATTGATCAGTGTGTATGCTTATTTGGAACATAGAAATCAAATACCTTGAACTTCACATCTCGGTTTGCTTTACCAGCCTATGGCTGGATATAGCTAAAGCAATGTTAAATGGATACTGTCATGGGAAAACATGTTTTTTTTCAAAATGCAACAGTTAATAGGGCTGCTCCAACACTGCACTGAAATCCGTTTCTCAAAAGAGCACACATTTTTTAATATTTAATTTTAAAATCTGGCATGGGGCTAGACATATTGTCAGTTTCCCAGCTGCCCCCATTCATGTGACTTGGACTTGTCCTTTGATAAACTTCAGTCACTCTTTACTGCTGTACAGCAAGTTGGAGTGATATCACCCCTCCCCCCCCCATCAGCCTAACGACAGAACAATGGGAAGGTAGCCAGATCACAGCTCCCTAACACAAGATAACAGCTGCCTGGCAGATCTAAGAACAGCACTCAATAGTAAAAAGTCCCACTGAGACACATTCAGTTACACTGAGTAGGAGAAACAACAGCCTGCCAGAAAATTGCACTTTTTCAAAGCACATGACCAGGAAAAATGACCTGAGATGGCTGCCTACACACCAATATTATAACTTAAAAAAATACACTTGCTGGTTCAGGAATGACATTTTAAATGGTAGAATGAATTAGCAGTGTAAACAGTGTAATTTAGAAATAACTTACTGTGTCAGACAGGAAATCTGTTTAAGGTTCCTCCAACTTAACTTTTGCAAAGATAATCTGTTTTTAATGCATTAGAAGGGATCCTTTTTTTGGGACTGACTGTACCCATAGGTCACCCAGCATCAGCTTCTGGGCCTGCTGTATTAATCATTAACAACCCTTACTGTGGTGTGATTCTCAGCATGACTAGGGTTGCCATGTGGCCGGTATTTTACCGGCCTGGCCGGTAAAAATTATGGTTGATCCCAATGTTATTAATAGAGAAAAAAGATAAATATATAGGAGGGCCAGTATTTTTTTCCAGAAAAGGTGGCAACCCTAAGCATGACAAACATATTTGGGAATCATATGCCCCTAAAATAAGCCCTGGCAGGGTTGCCACCTCCCCTCTTTAAAACTGAACACATATGGAATCCACAGCCTGCATGACTAATTGGCAATTAATTTAGATGCATGATGCATGGCTGCACATAAGGGTAGAACTAGACGGCCTATTTCAATCCGACTCGCGACAAAACGCAGGCATCAAATCGGATGCAATGGAAAATAAGGTAAGAACTACAAATGTCAAATCTTGTCGCAGCGTGCATCCAACGCAACATGACTTCGGATGCAGACGCAGCATGCAGTTTCTGCAACCGACAGTCATGTTGTGAAGGATGAATGCTGCAACACCATCCGACATTGCTATTGCTTACCTTATTTTCCAATGCATCTGATGCAGCACGTCGGATCCGCCGAAAACGCCTAAAACCAAACCAGTTCAGTCTGCAGCATGCATCTAAATGAATTGTTAATTAGCCATTCAGGCTGTGGATTCCATATGTGTTCGGTTTTAAAGGGGTGAGGTAGCAACCCTACCTGGCATTTCAAGTACACAGGGGGCCAAATAGTCCCCCGCAGGTGCACTAAATAGTAACTGTATATGGCATTTTACATCAGCCCCTCTGGCATTTGCCAAATCCTCAGATATCCAGGCCTGCCCTAAGTGGTAACATAATGCCTGAAGTACCATCATTTTATGAGCTCAAAACCTTCAGTTGGGCCTGATTCTTAGATACAATATTTACAGTTTCTTCCATACAAAAGAAAATACTGATTTAATATGCAAAATATGTTACTTAAACTCCTAGTCTAGCCTACAATCTTATAGAGGTCCACATGGGTATGTGATGTTGGCCCTGCTTCCTAGACCATTCCTGAAAAAGTCTTCTCTACATAAAAAAAAAATCTTGTTCAGCGGAGCATTTTGCACAGAATATGCTCTGCAGCCTCCTGCCGAGTGTGTGCACTCCTGTTTTGCGAGGAAAAGCAGGACTGTTTAATAGGGCAGCGTGAATAAAATAAGCCTCTGCAGTGTATACAGAGATAATTCTTACGCCATAAGCAGATAAAAAGCAGGACGGGGAGAAGAGATAGCAGTGTTGTGTGTGTATGTGTGTGTATCACTTGTATTGCTTTATCTTGCCAGAGCCAGGCCTCAGGGGAGAAGCAAGTTAACCTTTTCCCAGCCACACGGACCTGCATGTTGCCCTCTTCTGGGAAAGAGTTAACAGGCTTGTGGCCACAAAAGCACCAGGGGATAATTGAGAAGACAGGGAGCCTGTTGTTTCATCACGCGTCTTTGGTTCGGCACCTGGCCTGTTCCCACACTACCAGCTGCCCATTCTCACTGTAATCTCCCACACCTCACATTTCTCTCTTCCTGGGACCTTCTTGTTGTATTCTCTCCTGCATTTGTGAACAAGTCTTTCCTCTCTTCCTTCTTTCTCTCCTTTCTAATTTTGTCATTATGACATGTATGAGCTCCCATCGTTTCTTCCCACACAGCATTCATTCCTCTGGCCATTTCCATTTTTCTACTAACCTTTTATTTGGTTGCTTCCATTCAAGCCTTCTATAGAGCATTTTATGTTACCTTACTACGTGCACATTGTATTATCCTGTAGGCATGGAAATCTAATGATATCCATACAGCGCTGCTGCCATGGCATAATATGCTTACTGCATGATGGCAAAAAGGATAGGTAAGGTGGAGGTAATCGGGTACAAGATAAATTACATGCTTTATGGCCTTTAGGTGACTTATTTAACCTAAGGAATTCGATGAACTGCTTGTATTCACACACTACAGGTAAGGGATCCTTTATGCAGAAACCCATTATTCAGAAAGCTCCGAATTACGGAAAGGCCACCTTCCATAGACTCCATTTTATCCAAATAATCCAAATTTTTTAAAATTGTCATTTTTCTCTGTATTAATAAAACTGTAGCTTGCACTTGATCCAAACTAAGATGTGTAATCCTTATTGGAAGCAAAACCAGCCTATTGGGTTTATTTAATATATACACGATTTTCTAGCAGACTAGAAAAACAGAAATGTTTATTATCCAGAAAACCCCAGGTCCCGTGCATTCTGCATAACAGGTCCCATACCTTTACAATCTTCTCCAGCTGCTGGTACTGGCTTTCTCTGGTATTGGTTCTAGCTACAATAATATGCAACCAAAAATAGAAAAAGTACTTCATGTTATGCAGTTATTACACTAAGGGTATCACACCCACTTTTATTATTAGTGCAAAATAGCATCGCAATAAGGTAGGGTTGCCACCATTTCCAGAAAAATATATCCTATATTCTTTTCCTTCTTCCCTGTTAATAACATTGCCATCAAACATCACCTGGCCAGGTTGAAACCCTAGATGTGGGTTGTTATAGCAGCATCCTGTATTACTGTGTTATTTTTCTTACGGCAAGTTCCTATCCTGAAGCAGGTCCGGACTGAGAATTAAAATAGGCCCTGGCATTTCAGGTACACAGAGGCCCAATCAGGCCACATAGAGGCCCAAACAGCCCCCATCAGTCCACTAAATACTGACTTTCTATGGGACCTTATAGCAGCCCCTCTGGCATTTGCCAGAACCCACAGATTGCCAGACCTGTCCTGAAGGTACATAGGTACTTATATGGGAGAAGAAAAATCTGCAGGCCAGTAGTAATAATAGTAAAATACTTTGTAATCTATTTGCATTTTCCAGTCCCTGTATTAAAAAAAAATCCATCCTAGAGCCAAATGCTGGATCTCTACCAGCCATCCCTTCTCTAGGCATCCTGGAAAGACTTTCATTACATGCAGGGCTTGATTACAACTCATTAAATGTGGCATGAGGCCTTGCAGCTGGACTATTTCTCCTTTTGACCTTGGTGGTATATCTTTTTATTCCTGGCACCCTGCACCAGATGAGCTCCATGTACAGCACCCTGAGCACTTCCAGTTTTATTAAAGGGGAAAAAAGTTCCCCATTATTATCTGATGTATCCATAGAAGAACATGTTGTCACAGCTTGCCTACAAGAGAAACTCATGTTACAGGATAACCCATCAGAAAAAGACTCTATCATGGCACAGCACACAGATAATCAGTAACCCTCCTCCCTGGTGCCTTGGCCTCTCTCCTCCTCTCCTCTGTTCAGAGGGAGAGCTCTCTGTTCTTTGTGAATAGAGGCAAGTACAAAGGTTCGGGTGAGAAGGGTTAATTTGTTCTGGAGAGGTAGGATGATGAGAGATGTTTGAATGAAACAATAGCTGCTCCTCTGCTTTTGTTATGGATCCCTTTGTGTTCTGTGTGAGGAGAGAAATCTGCTCTCCCTTTAGAAGGGTGGTGATGATGGGGGGGGGAGCTTTATATTCTGTTCACAAACACCTTGTATATAGATAATGTGTTAGTTTGTTTAACCTCTTCATCGCTGAAGACCTATTTATGCAAAAGACCCAAGTGTTTGTGTTTTCTTTAGTGTCTGGGAGTTTTATTTCATTATCTTTCAGGAGTATAGTGTATTGAAGAACATTTTTAACTTTCTTAAGAAAATTCTTTATTATACTGTATGTATACTAGCATCTTTCATCCTTCATTCCATTTGTTTTTCATAACCCCCCCACCCTGCACCCTAGCCACCTAGTTCTTTATGCTATAAATATACAGTGTATCTCTTTTATGTGACCATCACTAGATGTTGCTCCTGTTCACAAACACAGAGTGGAAATAGGAGTCATTTGTTGGAATTATACCATCCCAGGTTTAAAATTTTAGATTTCTAGACAAGCTTTTAACATGCCAGATCTGTTTTTAAAGTTTGTCTGGCTATAAATGAATTATTGTGTATCCACACTCATACCCAGAACACTCCCATGGCACATTTGCCAATCCTCACTCATACATGATACATTACAGATCCACACTCCCACCCAAGGCTGCCATTAGAAATCACAGGGCCCCGTACAACAACATTTTCGGGGCCCCCACCCACACTGGCACCCAAGCCCCACCCGGATCCCGCCCACTCCACATCACAGTTAAAAGACCACACAGACATCAGTGCTAAAAACGTAACCCCCCCCACACACAAATTATAAAAAGCTATTGATGATCAGGGCCCCCTTATACAGTAAGTTAAAAAAAAACCTTGGTGCCAGGGCCCCCCTTACAAGTTAAAAAAAACATTGGTGGCAGGGGCCTATAGGATATTAAAATAATACATTGGTGGCCAGGGGATTAAAAAAAACCCCACAAATCGGTGTTCAGTAGAATTGAACTCGTGGCTTCAGGACTTCAACTTCGCCCCCTTTCGTGACTTTGGGTCTTTTTGCCGCTTCA
This sequence comes from Xenopus petersii, assembly GCA_038501925.1. Classification (NCBI taxonomy): domain Eukaryota; kingdom Metazoa; phylum Chordata; class Amphibia; order Anura; family Pipidae; genus Xenopus; species Xenopus petersii. The sequence continues at coordinate 162,762,654 of CM076672.1, forward strand.
GGACTTCAATTTCGTCTGTTTTCGTGACTTTGGGTCTTTTCGCCACTTCGGGACTTCAGGTTTCGACTATTTTGCCGATTCGGGAGTTCAGCTTCGGCTGTTTTCATGTCTTTGGGTCCTTCAGTTGTTCAGCTTATCGCCCCTTCCGCATTTCGGCTACTCGCGACTTCAAAAATGGCTGCACGGCTTCGGCGATCTCAAGGGAGGCCCGGCTCTTTCAAAAGTGCAGCACTGTCGGGCCCCCCTTCATGCCCGGTCCCGGAACACTTGTCCCCCCTGACCCCCCCTGATCGCGGCCCTGCTCCCTTCCCTCACTCACAGATACAGAATTAAATATAGCACCAGCACCCTCTTAGATGCTTCATACAAACAGAAATGCTCAATATTTCCACTCTATGTAATATGTATCATCTATTAATCATTAGGATCAATGGTCTCAGTATTCTCCCAAGTTTTCCTACCATGTCAAGTCTCTAAAGAGGATATCTGGGCACCATTTTTATAACCAGATATTACAACACTCCAATATACAAACTTTCTCTGAACTAAAGGGGACCTGTCACATATTATTGTATAATAAGTAATTTTCAAATGAAACATGAAACCTGCATTCTTTTTTTGATTAAAATATCCATACCTGTTATACTGTAAATGTAACAAACATGTGGCAAACTTTATAGAAAAAAACATTTGGGATTCTTACTTCATGTGATCCCCTTAAGGATAATATTGGATAAAGGAGTTCTAATAATAGTGGTTATATATAAATTGGAAGGCCAGGTCCAAGGTACAAAAAAACAGGCTCAATCCATATTTTTTTTGCCTTACTCGCTGCAGGCCTATGTTTTGGAACTCAGAGACCTGCAACCACACCCATGAATACAGATTTGCCTTTGTTCAGCAGCATAGGCCAAACACAGGCAGTGTTGTATCCATGGGACCATTTAGTAGAGGGCATCATGGGGGTAGCTATAAAAAGGTAAAGGTAAAAGAAGCAAACTCTGTAAAAAGCAAGTGAGATAGTAGTGCCACGTCCCTGTAATAGACACTAGCCAAAAATGCAGGAGCCCCAGTAGGCTAATGGGTACAAGATACCATGGCTGACTTTATGACCATCACAGTGCTCTTTTAAATTTACATGCTCATTCATTTTGTATGAGATACTGGTATTTTTATGTAAGTAGTAGCTTCCATTTTCTCCAGTCAAGGCTTATATATTTCTGTGGTCTGCCCCACTGTTTAGTCAGAAATATTGTTCTGTATGAGGAATTTGCACCTGTAACTATGATGCACTGGGGAAGGTCCGGCTAGACAATCATGTTTTTTTTAATTTAATGATATGCGCTTATAGCAAAGGGCATCCATTATGGTCCCTTACATTAAAGGAGAATAAACCCCCCTATTGCTAAAAGTCCCCATTCTGCACTCTTCTTGCTTCCACCCCACATAATGTTCTATTTGTAAAAGTGTCCCTGGCAGCAATACTGACCTATGTATGCAGAGTAGCACAGTGGGCTTATGGGTGCCATGTTGTGTAACTTTACTATCTTCTGGATCCTCTTCTTTCTCTTCAGCAATTTCCGGCTCCAACTGCGCATGCATGTGGTGCTCACATCACAAAGAAATCCGAGAGCTACTGAAGATGACCCATGAGCGCCGCTGCACTACTCTGATGCTATTAATATTGCCCACTGTGGGAACCCTGGGGTTTGCGTAGTTCCAGGGTTCCTCATCCCCAACTTCAGTAGGTGTACCTAGGCCTGGACTGGCAATCTGTGGGTTCTGGCAAATACCAGAAGGGCTGCTGTAAGATGGCATAGAAAGTCACTTTTTATCGGACTGGTGGTGGTGAGGGGTTGTCTGGGCCTCTGTGTTGTCTGTCTGGGCCTCTGTGTTGTCTGTCTGGGCCTCTGTGCACCTGAAATGCCAGGGCCTATTTTGATTCTCAGTCTAGACCTGGGTGCACCTATGTATGATTTGCAACAGGAGACTGGACAGACGCATAGAACATAAGTATGTGGAAGTGCACAGTGCAGCTTTGGACATAAGTACCTGTTGAGCAACTGCAATTGCAGTTGTGGACTTAAATATGCCTTTCTAAGTTTACCCAGGTTCAATAACCTATAGCAACTAGTAATCTAGTAATCGGGTAGAATTTACTGGTCACCTGGTTTTAAAGCAGATATCTTATTGGATACCATAGCTTACTGCACCCAAGCAAACTTAGGGGGGTAATGTTATAAATGGTTTTAAGTTTGCTTCTTGTCTAGTAACCCATAGCAGCCAATCAGATAGCATTTAATGGTAATTTTAAAAAGACATGGCCATACCTTAGTTTCTGGAACATGTTAAGGCTAATTAAAACTTCAGTGAATTTACACCTTTTAAAACGTTGACTTGCTAGTTAAATCATATGTAAATAATAAATAAATAGCTGCATCTCGCATTGGCCTCATCCTTGTCCAAAACTTCTGGAGGCAAATCAAGGACCCACAGTATTACAAGTTACACTTTTCTTTTCTTTGATCACTTACTGCATTAACATAAGTACCTATATATCTGACCTGTATTTTACAATATCTAACCCTCCCCCAATCTTTCTTTTTACTCTCAAGAATAAAGTTTCATTTATTGTCTCTCTTGCCACTTTTCACCAAAGCATCTCACATACTGATTTAACTCTTTACTGTGAAACTGTTCTGTAGCAGTCAGAGGGTTAGTACTTTTCTTTGTGTCTCCCAGCCCCCCTGAACCTCTTACTTTAATCTTCCCCTTTCACTGCCACCCCACTGACTCGCACATTTACAAAGAATCTTGTCTTAGTATGTCGACCCTTTTGTGCATCTAGGATGAGGCAGAAGGGAGCGAGGGTGAATGAAAGGATTTACATATGGGGATCACATAAAGAGGATTTAACAGATTTTTTTTGTAAGTTGAACAAAAATTACAAGTATAATGGAATGGACACAAAAAGGAAAGGGAGCATGTACAAGCTCCACTGAATAAGACATTATCCTGTCAATGTTTGTAATGCTACCCCCAAACCCCCACCTCCAGCTTTTAATGGTGGAGTACAAGGAACCAACATATTGTGGCATGTATCTAATATGGGGCAAGGCAGGGTTATGGGAGACATAAAAAGGCTTACAAATCCCATTCAGACAAAGCAGTGATAATGAGAAAGTAGAAACTTAACAGCTAAGAATGACTAACCAGAGTTTTGCGTAGCTCTCTTTAAAATCTATACTCGTGGACATGAGACTTTTCCAAAGATACTAAATTTACCATCTGACAAATTTGCTCAGGAAACAACTCAAGGAAACAACTTTTGATTCCTTGAAAGTTATTGGAAACTATTGGAAGTATTGATTTATTCCGTGCTGAACAGGAATGGATGATAGTTCCAGCCTATGGATATATACTACAAAGCTATTTTTTCTATCTACATTAAATTCATATGTTTCGAAGAAATTTTAAAACGAATGTGTTTGTGAGGTAGATAAATCAAATCCAGCTCAGTCATGCCACTGTCATCCCTCCCCCCTTGTTTCTGTCAACACTCGGCATATTATGTTGCCACAACAGAGCGCTGGATTTAGAATGTAGAAGAGAAGGACACTGAACAATTAACCTCTCTGCTCTTTGCAAGAGATCTGATGGGTGTGAATATATAATAGAGTGCACAATGTCAGTCTAAGACCAATGAGGGCAGTGTTGGATTGGGACACAAGGGGCACACCCAAAAACCTTTGACCAGGGGCCCACCAATTAATCTTAGACAAGGGACCCACTCTCAGTACTATTTTTCTTCCTCTCCCCACTCAACCTTTATTCTCCTTGTCTCTTTTCTTTACATACTATACTCTATTTTTCCATCTATTTAGCCTCTTTGTTCTCATAGAAATAAGGAATGACCATGAAATATGCCAAATGTTTAGCAGCATGAGGGCCCACTGACACCTTGGCCCACCGGGACTTTTCCTGGTATCCCGGTGGGCCAGTCCGACACTGAATGAGGGAAGCTCACTTATAGAGCTCACTGCTCCATTAAGCTTTTTATATTATATTAGTGGCCAACGGCAGATGCTGGGAGCCCCAACATTTAGAGGACCTATTAGGGCCTGACTAATGGGCAATCTCAATATAATTTGATAAAACTGATCATCCGCTGGAAAGTTGTAGGGCTCAAAAAATAAATTGTTGTCATGTCCATTCCCTTCTAGATATGACTCTGGCTATAGACAAGATGCATATGAAGAAAGAAAGCAGTCTTTAGATCCACAACAGGTCAAATTACTTCAATACCCAGTAAAAAAGGAGGAAAATATGAATTTAATCCCAGTATTAGACCCAACCAATTGCTCCCATGGGAGGGTGTCATCCTCTAGTCAGATTCAGAAAACTATTGGAAAACTATTGGAAGATTAATATAATAATAATATATAATAATAATATAATTGCTTTATTACGACACACTTGGTCATTTCCCTACATCAGGGTCACTTTAATTTAAGGGGCTGATCTTTCCCCATAAAAAAAATGATCGATCGTTGTGGGTCCAGAGAGGAAAAATTGATGGTTTCGAGTCTTGGGAGGAGAACAACATAGATTTTTTTCAAAAAGTACTAAAACTGGTCCTAAAATGAAGAGGAATTGTGTCCAGTTTAGTCAAGTATCCAGGTCTCTCCAGAATTATAATTACACATATGCGTGTGTAAACAGGGTGGAAACAATGGCAAAGTATTTGCTGTGGTGGAGGAGGTTGAAGAATTGGTGCAGTGTTGGGGTACCTGTCGGTAGTGACTTTTATCAGAACTGCACGTACACACTTTTTAACCCTAAATCTGGCTCTGAGGTGTGAACAGTTCAGGGACCAGTAAATCTCAGTATTGATACTTTTTGAAGTTTATACAAGGTAAGCAGTGACAGCAGGCAGACCATAATCTGGGGGGCCATCAGGCCCACAGGCCGCCAGTTGGACAGCACTGTTCTAGTTCAATGAACACTTTAGTACTCTTGTTGGCCACTGCGTGTTCTAGCACCTTAAGTTGGTTACACATCAACAGTTTTGTCTTTTAAACATTCAGAACATACAAGCCAAAACGGCTAGTTGCAAGTGATTTGGGAATTTAGTTATAAGAGTTGTGACTTTGCCCTTGCGCCGAGCCCTTCATAAATAATCTCTGTGGAATATATGGGCAAAGAACCAGAAATAAAAAAGACATTGTAACCGGTATGAGTGTGTGTATGTGTGTGCACTGGGGATCATTTTGAAGAGGTTGAACTTGATGGACTTTGGTCTTTTTTCACCCCAACTTAACTATGTAACTATAATTCTACAAACAAAATTCAAGAATAACATATAAAGTAACTACAGTTTACGTTAAAAATATGTGTTTTTGAGTAAAAGGCCTCATACTTTTCAGAGCTTATCTTGATGAGTTCTTTATGTTTACATTTGGGGGTACAATATCTATACTTATATATGACCAAGAACAGTCAAAAGTAGAAGAGCACTTTAAATTGTATACATTAGATATACAGACTAACATACAAATACAACTAATAACCGATGCAAAAGGTTAAGATGGCTCTGCCCAAACGAACTTTCAATATAAAATCAATTTAAAATATATTCTTGCTTATAAATTAGGAAATACAGCTAAGAACGTGTGAAATACACATGATGAAAGTCAAGGACAAACGTAGAAACTGAAGGTTAATTTTTCACAATTAGAGGGGTTTATGGAAGCAGCAGGCCCCCAAAGGGAGAAATGAGGGACATGCAAGAAATTAGGAGAAAGCAGGCAGGAATGCTATTAATATATGGCAGCAGGGTTGCACCTATCACTAAGTTAGAGTGTGCCCAATTGATGTTGGTCAGGTCTGCTCAGATGATTATTAGTTAATTGCAATCCATTCTGATTAAGTGCACAGATAATAATTCCAGCCCCTCCCTCTGACCAGGGAAAAGGTTGTAGGGGGTAACCATTAAATTCTTAACCAGGCAGATAGGAAGGAACCTTTAAATTAAGAGGTCTAATTATAGAGGTAATAATAGCCATTAATTATAGGGATTCTCAAGCTAATTTAATTATTTTTTTACTTGTAGAGTAACCAAGCCATTTGTAATGATATAGCTTATACTCATATCTGAGCTAGACTGCAGAAATCTTTCTTAATATAACACAGGGCTGAATTTTAGGGCATTATTTTTCCATTATGTATGTAAGTTATGATGAGCTAGGCTGGTATATTTGGACAATAAGTAATGTTTTATTAGAACTAAAACAATAAAAAAGAAATTATACTCCATTTGTACTGGAGAACAGTAAGCCCTCAGTGAACTCCAATACCTATATCTGCACAAACGTGGCAGGACCACCAGTAGATACCTGGGCACATAACAGTCATTCAAGTCCTCACCTACAGTAGATCTAGCTAAACCCTTGCTGAGTTAAATTACAATATTCACAGTGACCAAAATGGCTGAGATTGTCATAAAAATTGTAATAGTGTATTTTAAAGCACATTAATCTCTGAAGGCTAAAAAAGAGAAGGCTAAGAGAGAAAAAAAAAAAGAAAAAAAAAAGAAATACAGCAAAGTCCAGTACATTTGACTTATTACTTTAGATACACCATGACCTGGATGAATGAGAACCTTAACAGACAGACTGCATGTCTTATTCTAGTAAAAATTCACAGAAATATTTGCTGCAGAACAGCAAACTAACCGTATCTGGCAAAAAAATTTACTCATCCCTAGTAATAGACTATAAGCAGGCCCGGACTGGCCATATGTCCAGTCGGGCAAATGCATGGTGGGCAAATTTCATTTTTGTTAACTGGGCTGGGGCTGCCAGTAGCCGCCAAATGGGAGCAGAAGCGCAGCTTGGGGCTGGCTGCCAGTGATGCATGTTTATATGAGGGCTGCATTGATTTTTTTTGCCAGGGGTGCTTTTTAATCCCACTCCAGACCTGACTACAAGCGTCATTTAAAATAACCCAGGCAGCACTTGTGCCCTGGGAATGGTTGCTCTCTGCACCTAGGGCCAGACTGAAATACAACACAAGGGGCAAAGCACATTACCAGCCCTGTCAGTCTGAATGATGCCCAAGTTAGGGGGCCTCACCTGCTCCTCATGAATGCAGCACTGCCAAACTGGAGTGCAAATACCTGCAAAAAAATCTTAGAAGTGCAGGATAGGATGCAAGATGCAAACAACATGGCATTGTAACCATTGTTTGCACTCTGTACCATACCCTGGACTTAGTAAATGACCCCTTACTTATTTTAAGGCCTAGACCCTAAAAAAACCTCTCAGCACTCAGACTTCCATTTTTCCAAAGATTCAAGGCAGTGATATCACACAGTGACACACCAAGGGGCCAATTCACTATGGGTCGAATATCGAGGGTTAATTAACCCTCGATATTCGACTAGGAACTAAAATCGTTCGACTTCGAATATCGAAGTCGAACGATTTAGCGCAAATCCTGCGCCCATACCTTCCCCATAGGCTAACATTGACTTCGGTAGCTTTTAGCTGCCGAAGTAGGGGGCGAAGTTTTTCTTAAAGAGACAGTACTTCGACTATCGAATGGTCGAATAGTCGAACGATTTTTAGTTCGAATCGTTCAATTTCGTAGTCGAAGGTCGAAGTAGCCCATTCGATGGTCGAAGTAGCCCAAAAAAACTTCGAAATTCGAAGTTTTTTTAATTCGAACCCTTCACTCGAATTTAGTGAATCGGCCCCCAAATGTTTCTGAAAAACAAAATACAATATGCCATGGTCACCATCTGGCAGGTGTATTGTAGCACCAACTGGCGGTCACATGTTGAATCTCTCTAGGAAAAAGGCATTACTAATTTTACATGAATGGAACTCTGGCAAGTCCGTGCTAATCGGCCAGCATTCTGAGGAACAGTAAAGTTACTGATGATTGCCTAAACATGGTAACTCAGCTTGAACCAGGAATGCCTTGTGTATATGAGTGGGAAAGGGACAAAATAGGCATTTTATCTCAGTTGTAATGAATAGTTACAGAAGGAGGAATATTTACAAATGTCTGTGCCATTAACTGTTACTGATGTACTAAGCAGCATTTTCATATTGTGGTATTCGTCAAGGACAAAATCCATCAATAGGTCAGTACTTTTAGGATGCAAAACCAGATTCATTCATTTTTATTCAACAAGCTCATAAGGGAGTATTTAAAGTATTTTAACTTTCTTGGGATATCTGCATGTTTTTAACCGGTTAAATAAAATTATATTTCTTTTGTGATGTGTAAAGGCTATATCTTATTAACACAATCCCCTGCTGGGTTAATTAGGCAAAATTCCTGCACCCCATCATTCTCACTTGTAGCATCTGTACACCCCCAATCTCAAAATGAAATTGACCCCCTTTGCTCCTCCACACAGTTAGATTTAATTTTGCTAAAAGAAGAACTGGTAGAAACCCTCTGAAAATATAATTATAAAATCTTCATTAGTTACACTAACGAATCTTTGGAGCCCCCCCATCCTCCCCGCCATTGGTAATTAGTGGAGGATAATGCTAATGAATAACAATGAAACAATTAGCTTTGTGTGGGTAAGAGAAATATAGCAAGTTTTAAAATAAATGGGATTTAAACATGTAGGAAACGACCATGGTCCAGTGTTCTTCATACAGAAAACCAGCAGCATTTCCATAGTAAGACAGATAACTGCAGGGTAACTGTTTAAAAAAAGCCAACAAAAACAAAAATTTAACACAAAAACTAAATCATACCAAACATCAGTTGCCTTGGGCATTCAGATATTGCTGAAGTTAATTAGCACTGTAGGTGAGTTCTCCAAAATCAGAGTAAAATGTCTATATATTTATTGTTAAGTCATATTCTGTCAATAAGCAAATAACTCCAGTTTTAGATTTTTTGCACCAACCTACAACAAAATTAATTTTATTAGCATCCAGGTTTATTTTGTGAATAGCCCCTCAGAGAGTTGCAACTTCTCTATATTCCACTTCTAGCTTAAATACAGGGTCTGCAGATTTTCTCTGAATAAAACTTGGAGAAAATTGGGGTATTTTACAGGACAGGACACTTTAGTCCCAAGTCTTGCAGACCTGTGCTTTCCTTGGGACTTCAGTCTTATTGACCCATCCCACCCATTGTGGTGGTGATATTTTGAACGGATGTTGGTTCGACTTGTAGTGAGGATCCAATGTTGTAGAATATGCAATTGCTCATTTAGAAATTACATACGCCTCGAATTGAAGGCAAAGTATGTAATTTCTGGTTTCCCTTGCAAAATAATTGGAGCTGTTTTTCTGACTGAAGGATGCCTTCTTGAGATGATCTGGCCAGTTTTGTCAAATACTTATGCTTGATTAGGCTGACCAAAGATCCTTTTAACCACATATGCATACTGTAGGGCAGCTATGATTTGAATACTCCATTGTAACACTTGGCAGCTCACATCAGCATTGAGAATTTCCTTCTCCTTTAAGCGCCTCTTCTCCAACAACCCCAACTTGGCCAGTCTTTCCTCATAGTTGAGAATTGGTTGTGCATGTGTAGTATGTGTACTACTTCTTGTCACTATCCTGACGACGATCTCCAGTCTAAATATATCAATATATATATATATATATATATATATATATATATATATATATATATATATATAATAAAGCAGGAAATGACCAGCAACACCGAGTTCTTTGATGAAAAAATCAAAATGTATTCAAGTTACATGTAAAGCCTTTTTGGCCTTACATGTAACTTGAATACATTTTGATTTTTTTCATCAAAGAACTCAGTGTTGCTGGTCATTTCCTGCTTTATTATCTATTTAATTTACCGGTGTGCTGCCCATTTGGAATCATTACACAACACACAGACACACAGACACACACAGACACACACACACAGACACACACACACACACACACACACACACACACACACACACACACACACACACACACACACACACACACACACACACACACACACACACACACACACACACACACACACACACACACACACACACACACACACACACACACACACACACACACACACACACACACACACACACACACACACACACACACACACACACCCCCCCCCCCCCCCCCCCCGGGGTTTTCCTGGAATTTGGATTTCCTGGAATTTTTGGACTTTAAGTCTACTAGAAAATCATGTAATAATTAAATTAACCCATTAGGCTGATTTTGTTTCCAATAAGGATTAATTAAGGTACTGTTTTATTATTACAGAGAAAAAGGAAATAGTTTTTTAAAAATTGGAATAATTGGCTAAAGTGGAGTCTATGGGAGACAGTCTTTCTGTAATTTGGAGGTTTCTGGATAACGGGTTTCCAGATAACTGATCCTATCTATACCTATATATATATATATATATATATATAAGTACTGTATACTATTATGTAATGGTAAAGCTTCAAAACATTTTATGCTGTTTGATATAACTTGCAGTCTAGAAACTAATACTTTGATTGTTTAGTTTAACAGTTACCCTTTTTTCTGCATGGCGGTGTATTTGCCTTACTTATATACTTGGCTTACCCTGTGTTTAATAGAAGGCAACAGGGAACAACAACAGAGGCACCCATAAATACATGTTTTATTTGACGGTTCTGCATCCCTTCATTATGAAGGAGTTTGGGGTATGTACTAAAACCCACCCTTCATTATTGCTTTTCAGTAACCTGACTACTGTGTAGGAAAAGGTGAAACCCCCCTACACACTTAGAAATTATAATCATTTGTTTCTCTTTTAAATGCACTCTAATCTATTTTAATTGAAACAAACAATTCTTATCTTAAAATGTAATAAAATAAGATTAGAAATGATGTAATTATGTAAGACAACTACACCTTTTTTAATGACTTGGCCCAGCTCATCATCATTCTAATTTATAACCAAGAGGTTTGGAATGATTAAGTTCCATTCAATTAAGTACTAACACTGGTTGCAATAAATTCTTAGTTTTTTTTATTGCAAAACACTTAATAAGCTTTTAACCCTTATCTGTGATCTTTTTTTAATACACTTATTTTGTCTTGAACAATGTGAATTATGGTGGAGTAAAACTGAAGTGAGAAAGATTTATGGAGGAAATTTGTTGTAAAAAAAAAAAACAGTTTCACAAAAGCTTCACTCCATTTTTTGTGAATAGCGTGTTTTTGTGTGCTTTTGCAATACATTTTTCTAGGTGCCAATTCTAATAATTTGGAATACAGTTATGGGATCAGTTATTCAGAAACCTGTTATCCAGAAAGCTCCAAATAACAGAATGGCTGTCTCCCATAGACTCAATTTGTTTTTAAATAATACAAATGTTAAAAAATGATTTCCCTTTTCTCTGTAATAATAAAACAGTACCTTGTACTTGATCCAAACTAAGATATAATTAATTCTTATTGGAAGCATAATCAGCCTGTTAGGTTTATTTATTGTTTACATGATTTTCTAGTAGACATAAGGTATGAAGATTGAAATTACGGAAAGATCCATTATCCAGAAAACCACAGGCCCCGTGCATTCTGGATAACAGTCCCATATTGGTACATTTTAAGAATAATACAGATCAGTCAGAGAACAACTTACAGTATCTGTATTACTGCTCGTTAACTCCAAATTTGTGCTAACTCTTCTATTGTGAATTCCCCCTGGGAGGCCAGGACTGGCAATCTGTGGGTTCTGGCAAATGCCAGAGGGGCTGCTATAAGGTGCCATAGAAGTCACTATTTAATGGGCTGATGGGGGCTGTTTGGGCCTCTGTGTGGGCTGATTGGGCCTCTATGTACTTGAAATGCCAGGGCCTATTTTAATTCTCAGTCCGGACTTGCCCCCTGGTCAGTGTTAACCCAATGTACAGGCACAATCCTCATTTTTGTGGAATTTCCATTGAAATGGACTAGTAGAAACACTGTTACTACAACTTTTTGCTGTGGAATATAAAACATTTTGGTGGGGGGGGTAAAAAATGATGATGATTTTCTTGTGAACATTTTACCCTACTATAACTACCGTTTCGTATCCAGTTGAAACCATAATGTCCAAGTATGTCCACCTGTAACTGCTTCTAATAGTATTAAATATGGGCAGCTTTACATTCAATAGTATTAAGAGAGGTGACAGAGGCCAGGATCATCCAGACTACTGCTCTGTCTGTAGACAAAATACCTTGCATAGACGTGTTTATCATGATAGTGATATAATGACATAACAATGCCAAAAAACGTACAACTAATTCTGTAAGATTTGTAAACCATACACCCAGGGCCGGATTTACATAGCGGGCGCCCCTAGGCCCACTGCCGTTTGTCCCCCCTGTCCCCTACCCTTTATTCATGCAAATTTTCATGGAGATTGTATCTCCTGCGCATCCCCAGTGTTTTTGAACCAATGTGGGTGTGGTTGGGCAGCATGCCGCCCCCTAAAATCCTGCCACCCTAGGCCCGGGCCTTGGTGGCCTTCCCACAAATCCGGGCCTGCATACACCAAATTCATAAAAACCAGATGAACATATCAACATTTTAATGCCAAGCCATCCAACCTTGCAATCCTGAAACTTTCATCTTTATTTACAAATATACATATTTTTTTCTGAATTTGTTTTTACATTTTTTAAATTAGAATTTTTTTGGTTCTGCCTGTCTTCTTCATGAAATGTAAAATTATCTCTGTCTGTTGTGGTAACTGATCAAATGTAATGGAGGGCACTCCAGGCTAGAAAAGCTTGGAGATATATATATATATATATATATATATATATATATATATATTAGGGATGCACCGAATCCACTTTTTTGGATTCGGCCGAACCCCCGAATCCTTCATGAAAGATTCGGCCGAATACCGAACTGAATCCGGTGTAATCCGGGGTGGTAAGGGAAAAACATTTCTTACTTCCTTGTTTTCTGACAAAAAGTCATGCAATTTACCTCCCGCCCCTAATTTGCATATGCAAATTAGGATTCGGATTCGGTTCGGCTGGGCAGAAGGATTCGGCCGAATCCGAATCCTGCTGAAAAAGGCCGAATCCTGGCCGAATCCCGAACCGAATCCTGGATTCGGTGCATCCCTAATATATATATAGAAGTTCACAAAGTACCTGCACACTCCTTCCTTGTTAGCCAAAGGTGGGTGCTTGGTCAGTCAGAGTATACAATGTTCAAAATGGACCAGCACACCAAATCTTCAATCAGAAAAAGGTTTATTTCAACATCACTCACGTGTCCAATGTTTAGGCCCACATTAGGGCCTTTATCAAGGATAACTATAACAAACAAGGGTAAATTGTGCTCACCACTAATTTTGGTGGGGGTGCAATGAGGGTGTGACCACAAAATATATATAGACAAATACAAGACTGGCCAGATATGGAATGACTTTGACGTAGTTGGCCAGCTTAAATATATTGCAATATATGGACAAACAATCCCTGTTTTATTTAAAGGGTAAGGCATTTTTCAGTAGCAGTATGCACAAAATGTCTCTGTCTTAAATATATTGATAATGGGTTGAGTGCAGAGGAATCTTGTATTTGTCTATATGTATTTTGTGGTTTTTGCCAGCGAATTTTCGCGGCCGTTTCGCAAATTTATTCGGCGGTGAATCCCGCAAATTCGCGCCTGGCGAATAAATTCGCCCCCCCACTACTGCCATGCCATTATTTGGAATTCTTACAGAAATTTTCTTTCTTGCTTTAATTAAAAAAGAATCCTTGGCAGAATATATCTGAATGTAGCATTTATCCATTGCTGTAATGACTCCTGTTTCTATAAAATAATAATACCTATTGAGCTGTTACAGAATGAGGGACCTTTCAAGATGCCTTTTACAGAGGGGCAGAGATGTAAAGGCCCTCCTTGCTACAGACAATACATTAACAATACTCAAGCCAAGGACAGGTAGACTGAGCAAGCAGAGCAGTCCTATTTCAATGCGGCTCACTTGATGGAAATACGTTCCGTGGAAACAGAAATCCAAGAGCAGCTGCTTTGAGGACCCTGCGCTAAGGAGAGCTGTTCATTTGCACTTTTCCTCCCCTTTACTTGCAGTCGTCCTTTGTGACTTGTCAGCAGGATGAGCTAATTGCCTTTCCCTATGTTGAAGCAACATGTAAAACAAAGTCTTAGATATTGATGCTTTATATGATGTTTAATTAAATCATTTGGGCTAGCTTACATACTATGTTTTCTTACAGAAAGACCAGAGTAACCAAGTTCCAAAAAAAAACATGCCGTGGTTTATCTCCCAGCTAAAGTTGTTGGACCTCAGTAATCTGAATAATAGAAATTAATTGATATTGTTAAGATTAACAATAACACCGACATATGGGATTTATTTGACAATTGCATTCCTCACTATGAAAGCCTTTGTGTTTTCAAGAGTGCTGTACAATATGGAAACAATTTGTTCATGACATAAATTTAGATGACTTCAGTTTCTCTTTGAATAAAATGGGCAAATGTATAGGTTAGGTATTTTTCTTGAACAGAAATTCTGTTTTGCTTTCTTCTGTACCAGCACATTCTGTTATTTTACATCTTATGTCTTCCCTCCATGTCACTGATAAAAGCATTTCTGTCCTGAAACTTTGTAAACAAGTCATTTAAATGCCAACAATAACAGAAATTCCTGTGCAAGTTTTGTTAAAGAACAAAAGGTTTACTGCTATTGTGGTTACCCTAACAACTCACTAATGCTGAATACTTGAAGGCTGATTCTATACTTATAGCACTGATTTGCTGGAGGCTTATCACCACAGGTCTATGGATTTTTGCTTGTATGGTTTCCAAACTAGGTATCCTCATCTTGAAGATCAGCAAGCTATGTGGTTAAAAAAAAAGTTCCAGAAAGTAATTCTTAAAGCCATAAACTAAGCTCCCAGTTGACATGCAACTCATTTTAAATTAAATGAAAAAAAGCAAAGCAAAAAAAAAAAAAAGTAAGAAAAAAACTCTAGTAAAATGATTCCTTTATTTTACTTGAATCCCAACACATGCGTGGGTTAGTCTCACAATGTTACAGTTCTTAGTAAAGGGGGACAAGTACAGTATGTAACAGGTTCCGTGTCTATACAGTCATATGAAAAAGTTTGGGAACCCCTCAGCCTGCATAGTAATTTACTCCACTTTCAACAAAAAAAGATAACAGTGTTCTGAACAAAGATTTTTAGTGAAGCAGTATTCATTTGTATGAAATTAAATCAAATGTGAAAAACTGGCTGTGCAAAAATGTGGGTACCCTTGTAATTTTGCTAATTTGAATGCATTTAACTGATACTGATTGCTGGCAACACCAAATTGGTTGGATTAGCTCGTTAAGCCTTGAACTTCATAGGAGGATGTGTCCAATCATGAGAAGAGGTATTTAAGGTGGCCAATTGCAAGTTGTGCTTCTGTTTGACTCTCCTCTGAAGAGTGACAGCATGGGATCCTCATAGCAACTCTCAAAAGATCTGAAAACAAAGATTGTTCAGTATCATGGTTTAGGGGAAGGGTACAAAAAACTATCTCAGAGGTTTAAACTGTCAGTTTCAACTGTAAGGAATGGACTCAGGAAATGGAAGGCCAGAGGAACAGTTGCTGTAAAACCCAGGTCTGGCAGGCCAAGAAAAATACAGGATCTGCATATGCGGAGGATTGTGAGAATGGTTACAGACAACCCAAAGATTACCTGCAAGAACATCTTGCTGCAGATGGTGTATCTGTACATTGTTCTACAATACAACACAATTTGCACAAAGAACATTTGTATGGCAGGTTGATGAGAAAGAAGCTCTTTCTGCACTCACACAGAGTTGTTTGTTGTATGCAAAAGCTCATTTAGACAGGCCACAGTCATTTTGGAACAAAGTGCTTTGGACTGATGAGACAAAAATGAGTTATTTGGTCATAACAAAAACAGCTTTGCATGGCAGAAGAAGAATACTGCATTCCAATAAAAACACCTGCTACCTACTGTAAAATTTGGTGGAGGTCCCATCATGCTGTGGGGCTGTGTGGCTAGTTCAGGGACTGGGCCCTTGTTAAAGTTGAGGGTCGGATGAATTCAACCCAATATCAACAAATTCTTCAGGATAATGTTCAAGCATAAGTCGCAAAGTTGAAGTTACGCAGGGGTTGGATATTTCAACAAGACAATGACCCTAAACATCAACTAAGGCATTTATGCAGAGGCAGAAGT
The DNA here is from genome assembly GCA_038501925.1 of Xenopus petersii. Lineage (NCBI taxonomy): Eukaryota > Metazoa > Chordata > Amphibia > Anura > Pipidae > Xenopus > Xenopus petersii. The sequence continues at coordinate 162,778,878 of CM076672.1, forward strand.
ACAATATTCTGGAATGACCATCACAGTCCCCTGACTTGAATATCATCGAAAATCTATGGGATGATTTGAAGCAGGCTGCCCATGCTTGGCAGCCATCAAATTTAACTGAACTGGAGAGATTTTGTATGGACGAATGGTCAAAAATACCACCATCCAGAATCCAGACACTCATCAAAGGCTATAGGAGGCGTCTAGAGGCCGTTACATTTACAAAAGGAGGCTCAACTAAGTATTGATGTAATATCTCCCAAATGTATGCACCTGCCTAATTTTGTTATAATGCATATTGCATATTTTCTGTTAATCCAATAAACTTTGTCACTGCTGAAATACTACTGTTTCCATAAAGCGTGTTAAATATTAAAAAAGAAGTTACTACTTTGAAAGCTCAGCCAATGATAAACAAAACTCCAAAGAATTAAGAGGGGTTCTCAAACTTTTTCATATGACTGTAATTAGGCATTTGTGCACTTATTTACTTGGAGGGTGATGTGACTTTGAATACCTGCCCACATTCCATGCATTATTGTGAATAAAAAACAGAATTCTGATCTACTCTCCTTAGTATTACTTTGACTGAGGTCCCTTCCCTTCCCTTTATGAAAATGAAAAAATAAAAGGGCAGTTATTATTCATACAGTGTTTCCTACCTTTATCCTGGTTCCAGTGTAGGAAAAAGACATTCTTGTTCATTCCAAAAAAAAAAAAAAACCCAGATAGACCTGGTCCAACTAGAAGAATTTGAGTTGGGAAAGGGCTTACTGCATGTGAGCACATGCTGTGCCTGAGAGAAAACTGCTGCCTTCATTGGCTTTAAATGTGTAGCCAATCACATTTCACATGACCTCAGAGCAAACCCTTAAACCTGCAATAAAAACCACCAATATTGAAAGAGATTCAAACAAAAACAAATGAAAAAAAATACCCTGCCCTTAATTGGATCATCCTTTTGTTTGCAAAGGATTTCACCTAAGGTCCCTGATCTAACTGACTCCACTGCCCGTGGTATAAAGTGAACATTGCTATTTAGTGAATGTGCTGTAACCTCTATTATAAATTATAAAGTACATTTTACCACCCGTTGTCTTCTTGATTACTGCTGTAAGAAAGCAAAATTCCAGTCGAGCAAGCTTCCTGGGAAAACTGATAGAGTGGTAAGCAGGTACAGAAAAACCTATACCATAACGATAATGCTAAGTGAGCAGGAACAGCTGACAAACCTCTGTTGTAACATGACAATTCAGTGTAGCAACTAAAGGGTTAGGATGCCTGGATCACCACCGACAGAAGAAGAAGAAGAATGCTAGTTGAAGGAAGCAGAGAAATTCACTATTAGATTTTCTCACGTAGTTTTTCACTTCTCATACAATTTTTCACACTTGTCTGGAAGTGTCTGTATCTCCCTCCACCCAGTCCCACACACCTTCTCCAAATCACCTCAAATCCCCCTTCTCCACCCCCTTAAGGTGTCATCACCTCTGTGAGGCGTTACATCTCACCTAGGGCGTCTAATTATTGAGATATGTTCCCCCTCCAACCCCTTTTCTCTTCATCCCCAACACCCTGCAGTACTCCAGGGACTAAGGGGCAGATCTGCAGATTTATTTTTGCTTGCAAAAGGAATAGGTTAAATGAGCCCCACTTTCTGACAAACCGTCAGAACCAACACAGAGTCACATCATGAGATTGTTAGGGGAAAGTACTGCAAAGGTGCAACCTCATTTCTGGTGTTTAACTTTTGGTAATGAAAAGAAGTGTGAGATATCTCTCAGCTGATCTGTCAGTATATGGAGACACAGGAGAGAACAAAATGTTAAGTAGTCTCTTTCTCTCCATGTGCATATACTGTATACCTATGAATGTAAGTCTGTTGAGTAAGATTTGAGAAGTTGGCTTTGTAATGAATATGGAATGTGATCTGTAAGTAATCTGTACCCTGAATTATATTAAATCCAAAGAATACTGCATAAGGGGGTACAAACACAAGATTCAACGGCAGGGTATAACCTGCTAGTCCATCTAGCTTGCCTATAACATGCTTAATTGGGTATAAATGCCTTATATCCACCCTCGTATTTATGATAGTGCTCTCAGTGGCTACTGCAGGGCTACCTCATATGGTAGTGCATTTTGTGCTTGCATTAGGTAATCAGCTGCAGTGGACTTATGGCCTGCAGAGAGCAATTAGGCCTATTTAATCGACTACATGAAAGAACTTAAGAAAGGCTGTCAATGATATTGTCTATTAATTAAGGTCTCTGTTTGTTATCAGGATTAAATGGGAAATTGGATCTGACATCACACAGTGATTTTCAGACTAAGATACAAGTTTCAAAAATGCAAATGGTTTTAGGCTGGTCTCACACAGCCATATTCTTTGATATTCCAAAAACTTGATATTCCAAATAATCAAATGGCCTAATGTCTTCTGTTAAGGTGGCCATACACTATAAGATTCCCTAATTTGGTGGAATATCCAAAGAGTTATGCAGATAAAGCTGATGGGTCCATGTTTACCCACAAAACACCATTTTTAGGTATAGTAAATGTCTACACAGTGTGACTGACCCATGCTTTCCCTTTCTGTTAAGTTAATGATATTGGTAGTTATTGATAGATTGGTAACATTGCCTTCCTTTACATACAGTAGTTGAAAAAAAGACAACTGTCTTCCAATGATTCCCCAGCATATACAGAAATGGAACCTATTATCCAGAATAGTCGGGACATGGGATTTTCCATGATTTGGATTTTTGTCCCTTAAATCGGCTAAAAAAAACATTTAAACATTAAAGTAACTCAACATGATTGGTTTGCTCACAATAAGCATAATTATATGTTAGTTTGGATCAAGTATAAGGTTATGTTTTGTTATTGAAAGAAAAAGGAAATCCTTTTTAATTTTGAATTATTTGCTTAAAGTGGAGTCGAAGTCTATGGGACATGGCCATCCTGTAATTCATGGGATAATGTATCCCATACCTGTAATGAATGTTAAAGAAAGTACAAAGCACAGACGACAGCATCAACTCCTGATGTGCTAATTCTTGACTGTTCAAACAGCTGATGAAACTAAAACATTTGCCTACCTGATTGGCATCTGCTCAGGGTTTATTCAGATATTATTTGGGCTCGGGGAAAACTCCTAATGCTTCATATGCTAGATGTGGTCAATATGCAATGGTTATGCTTGAGCATTCTATGCTATTTCTCAGTTGGTTTAATAGCTAAACCATATGGATCAATCTGATGTAGTTAATGATGAAGGTAGCAATATCAGGTACATGTACATTCATTTGAAACCTTGGGCAACCTCTTAATGATTAGTTATTATATGATTCATTTGAATTGTCTGTTTTATCTGCATGTAGCATGTGCAGACCTCACAGTTGATGCTGTCACGGGAAAACCTGTTTGTTTCAAAATGCATTCAATATTGCTCCACCAGCAGATTTCTGCACTGAAATCTGTTTTTCAAAAGAGCAAACATGTTGGGCTAGACATGTTGCCTGTTTCCCAGGTGCCCTCAGTCATGTGACTTCTGCTCTGATAAACTTCAGACACTCTTTACTGCTGCACATCAAGTTGGAGTGATGTCACCCACCTCCCTTTCCTCCCCAGCAGGCCATCAACAGAACAATGGGAAGGTAACAAGATAACAGCTCCCTGACACAAGACAACAAATCCCTGTTAAATATGAGAATAGTACTCAATAGTAAAATTCCAAATCCCACTGTGACTCCCAGTTACATTGAGTAGGAGAAACAATAGCCTGTCAGAAAACAGTTCCATCATAAAGTTCTGGATCTTTGTGAAAGCACATGACCAGGCAAAATGACCTGAGATGACCAATATTACATCTAATAAAGTATACACATGTTGCTTCAGGAATAAAATTTTATTTGCAGTGTAAACAGTGAAATTTAAAAATAAAAACCACACCATAAAAATCATGACAGAATCCATTAGGATCTGCACCTCTGTGGAAGGGTCTAGGCTGATGGCACAGAAATTGATACCACCACCTCCCACCTTGAATGAGAAACATCTGACAGTGCAAGTACTAGCAGTAATTTTTAGCTTAATGATTCTTGTAGACAATTCATATTGATGTGAAAGGTTTGCACTAAAAGAAAAACTTTCAGCTTTACACTTTGTCTGTGGCTTTTTCTTATGTGTCTTAATTGGTTTATTTTATTTTTTTAATTATGGAGTTTGTCTCATTTTGATAAATTGATCTTTCCATGCCTTATTGTGCTTATTAACTGTACATTAGAAAAATGTTTGTCTCCTTTACTATGATCTATTGGCAAAAAAACAAAATGGTCCTCTATGTACAGTATAGATACTGTAAATATATAAATATTGTTTTATCATACCGTGCACATCAGCAGGGTACATTGTTGTTGTTAGGGATGGCGCGAACTGTTCGCCGGCGAACTTGTTCGCGCGAACATCGGGTGTTCGCGCTCGCCGGAAGTTCGCGAACGTCGCGCGACGTTCGCCATTTTGGGTTCGCCATTGTTGGCGCTTTTTTTTGCCCTCTCACCCCAGACCAGCAGGTACATGGCAGCCAATCAGGAAGCTCTCCCCTGGACCACTCCCCTTCCCTATAAAAACCGAAGCCCTGCAGCGTTTTTTCACTCTGCCTGTGTGTGCTGAAGAGATAGTGTAGGGAGAGAGCTGCTGCCTGTTAGTGATTTCAGGGACAGTTGAAAGTTTGCTGGCTAGTAATCGTTTTGATACTGCTCTGTTATTGGAGGGACAGAAGTCTGCAGGGGTTTGAGGGACATTTAAGTTTAGGTAGCTTTGCTGGCTAGTAATCTACCTTCTACTGCAGTGCTCTGTATGTAGCTGCAGTGGGCAGCTGTCCTGCTTCTGATCTCATCTGCTGACTGCTGCAATAACAGTAGTCCTTGTAAGGACTGCTTTTATTTATTTTTTTGTTGTTTTACTACTACTACTACTACTACTATAAGAGCCCAGTGCTATTAGTCTAGCAGTGTTGGGGAGTGGGACTGGTGTGCTAATCTGCTGCTCCAAGTAGTTCAGCAGCACCAACTTTAATTTTTTTTTTTTAATATTCATTTTTTTTTTATTTTACTTTTTTTTATTTTACTACCGCTGTAGTAGTGTATAAGTTGACCATTTAGGCATTATTTGCCCTGTAGGCATTTTTTGCCCAGTGTGTTATTCAACCAACTGCCATCTAGCTGTGTGACCTTGTTCACATTCTGTCTAAATATCCATAATATTACCGTCTCCAGAAAAAACACCGGAGTGACTTTTTTCAAGCAGCCATAATATATTTTACGTAATCCGTATCCATCGCTGTATTAGTGTATAAGTTGACCTTTTAGGCATTATTTGCCCTGTAGGCATTTTTTGCCCAGTGTGTTATTCAACCAACTGCCATCTAGCTGTGTGACCTTGTTCACATTCTGTCTAAATATCCATAATATTACCGTCTCCAGAAAAAACACCGGAGTGACTTTTTTCAAGCAGCCATAACATATTTTACGTAATCTGTATCCATCGCTGTAGTAGTGTATAAGTTGACCTTTTAGGCATTATTTGCCCTGTAGGCATTTTTTGCCCAGTGTGTTATTCAACCAACTGCCATCTAGCTGTGTGACCTTGTTCACATTCTGTCTAAATATCCATAATATTACCGTCTCCAGAAAAAACACCGGAGTGACTTTTTTCAAGCAGCCATAATATATTTTACGTAATCCGTATCCATCGCTGTAGTAGTGTATAAGTTGACCTTTTAGGCATTATTTGCCCTGTAGGCATTTTTTGCCCAGTGTGTTATTCAACCAACTGCCATCTAGCTGTGTGACCTTGTTCACATTCTGTCTAAATATCCATAATATTACCGTCTCCAGAAAAAACACCGGAGTGACTTTTTTCAAGCAGCCATAATAAATTTTACGAGATCCGTATCCACCGCTGTAGTAGTGTATACGTTGATCTTGTGGGCAGTATTTGCACAGTGTTTTCTTCAAACCGCCATCTAGCTGTGTGAGCTTGTTCACATTTTGTCTAAATATTGATAATATTATCGTCTCTAGAAAAACCACTTGAGTTACTTTTTTTCAAGCAGCATTCATATATTTTACGTAATCCGTATCCACCGCTGTAGTAGTGTATACGTTGACCTTGTAGGCATTATTTGCACAGTGTTTTCTTCAAACCGCCATCTAGCTGTGTGAGCTTGTTCACATTTTGTCTAAATATTGATAATATTATCGTCTCTAGAAAAACCACTTGAGTTACTTTTTTTCAAGCAGCATTCATATATTTTACGTAATCCGTATCCACCGCTGTGTATACGTTGACCTTGTAGGCATTATTTGCACAGTGTTTTCTTCAAACCGCCATCTAGCTGTGTGAGCTTGTTCACATTTTGTCTAAATATTGATAATATTATCGTCTCTAGAAAAACCACTTGAGTTACTTTTTTTCAAGCAGCATTCATATATTTTACGTAATCCGTATCCACCGCTGTGTATACGTTGACCTTGTAGGCATTATTTGCACAGTGTTTTCTTCAAACCGCCATCTAGCTGTGTGAGCTTGTTCACATTTTGTCTAAATATTGATAATATTATCGTCTCTAGAAAAACCACTTGAGTAACTTTTTTTCAAGCAGCATTCATATATTTTACGTAATCCGTATCCACCGCTGTGTATACGTTGACCTTGTAGGCATTATTTGCACACTGTTTTCTTCAAACCGCCATCTAGCTGTGTGAGCTTGTTCACATTTTGTCTAAATATTGATAATATTATCGTCTCTAGAAAAACCACTTGAGTTACTTTTTTTCAAGCAGCATTCATATATTTTACGTAATCCGTATCCACCGCTGTGTATACGTTGACCTTGTAGGCATTATTTGCACACTGTTTTCTTCAAACTGCCATCTAGCTGTGTGTATTATCGTTTCCAGAAAAACCAACTGAGTTTTTGTTGTTGTTGTTTTTTTAAAAATAATGCCAGGCAAAGGCAGGCCGCCACGCAGAGGCCGTGCTAGGGGCCGTGCTGCTATGCAATCCTGTGGCCCTAGCAAATTGCCCAGTTTTAAAAAGCCAATGACCCTGAACTCCCAAAATGCTGAAGAGGTAGTTGACTGGCTTACACAGCACACCCCATCCTCTACCGTTTCTAACTTTACCACAACATCCTCCTCATCCTCCACTGCTATGGCCACCCCACGTAACACTTCCTCCACCACCGGTGCCCCTTCTTCACTGGAGTCAGAGGAGTTATTTTCCCATGAGTTTCTTGAACTGAGTAATGCGTAACCATTATTGCCAGAAGAAGATGAAGGAGATGAGGACGTTACACCAGATTTAATTCTGGCAGAGAACACGACAGAGATGGACATAATGATGAGTGATGAGGAGGAGGTCCCCGCTGCTGCTTCCTTCTGTGATGTGTCAGAAGAAATTGATGCATCTGAGGAGAATGATGATGAGGAGATTGATGTTTTGTGGGTGCCTAGTAGAAGAGAGCAAGAGGAGGGTAGTTCAGATGGAGAGACGGAGAGTCAGAGAGGCAGTAGGAGAATAAGACTTAGAAGAAGCAGGGAGGACAGCCCGCAGGGATCAGTAGGGCAACAACATGTATCGGCACCTGTGTTCAGCCGGCCAACGCACCCGCCATTGCCGCCAATGCCGCCAACTTCTACTGTTACCGCCAGATTGCACACTTCCAAAAAGTCAGCAGTGTGGGATTTTTTTAATGTGTGTGCCTCTGACAAAAGCATTGTAATTTGCAATGAGTGCAGTCAGAAACTGAGCCTTGGTAAGCCCAACAGCCACATAGGTACAACTTCTATGCGAAGGCACATGAGCGGCAAGCACAAAGCACTTTGGGAGCAACACCTCAAAGGCAACAGGCAAACTAAAAGCCACACTCCTTCTGGTCCAGCATCTTACTGCTCTACCTCTGCTCTCCTTGACCCGTCTGAACCACCCTCCACTCCGCCTTCCACCTTGACCACCTGTTCCCATTCCCAGTCATCTGCCACCAGCCAAGTTTCTGTGAAGGCCATGTTTGAGCGTAAGAAGCCAATGTCTGACTGTCACCCCCTTGCCCGGCGTCTGACAGCTGGCTTGTCTGCACTCTTAGCCCGCCAGCTTTTACCATACCAGCTGGTGGACTCTGAGGCCTTCCGCAAATTTGTAGCAATTGGGACACCGCAGTGGAAGGTACCCAGCCGCAATTTTTTTTCTAAAAAGGGAATACCACACCTGTACCAACATGTGCAGAGCCAAGTTACCGCATCTCTGTCACTTAGTGTTGGGCCAAAGGTCCATATGACTACTGACGCATGGTCCTCCAAGCATGGTCAGGGCAGGTATGTCACCTACACTGCCCACTGGGTGAACTTGGTAATGGCTGGGAAGCAGGGAATGGGTAGCTCAACAACAACAACAGTGGAGTTGGTGTCACCACCACGGATTGCACGCGGTTCTGCCACCACCTCTACTCCTCCATCGCTCTCTACCTCGTCTTCTTCCTCTTCTTCTTCTTACTCTGCTGCTGGGTCCTCCTTCTCCTCCTCCACACCTGTGCACCCCCAGCTCCCCCTAGGCTATTCGACGTGCCAGGTACGCCGTTGTCACGTTGTCTTGGTGATGACGTGCCTGGAAAGCAAAAACCATACCGGATCTGTACTCCTGTCATCTCTGCAGTCACAGGCCGATCGGTGGCTGACCCCACACCAACTGCAGATCGGAAAAGTGGTGTGTGACAATGGAAGCAATCTGTTGGCAGCGTTGAGACTGGGCAATTTAACACATGTGCCCTGCATGGCACATGTGTTAAATTTAATAGTCCAACGTTTTGTCTCCAAGTACCCAGGATTCCAGGACGTTCTCACCCAGTCCAGAAAGGTGTCGGCCCATTTCAGACGTTCCTACACAGCCATGGCACGCCTTGCTGACATTCAGCAGCGCTACAACATGCCAGTCAGGCATTTGATTTCTGACAGCCAGACTCGCTGGAATTCAACGCTCCTTATGTTGGAACGTCTGCTGCAACAACAAAGGGCCGTCAACGAGTACCTTTTTGAACTGGGTGGTAGGACTGGATCTGCAGAGCTGGGGATTTTTTTCCCCCGTTACTGGGTGCTTATGCGCGATGCCTGCAGGCTCATGCGACCTTTTGAAGAGGTGACAAATACGGTCAGTCGCACCGAAGGCACCATCAGCGACCTAATACCCTTCGCTTTCTTCCTGGAGCGTGCCGTGCGACGAGTGACAGATGAGGCTGTAGACCAGCGTGACGAGGAGCTGGAAGCGCACGATTTATGGTCGGAATCACCAGAACGAACCCAGGCACCTGCTGCAACGCAGGGAGAGGTGCCAGAAGTGGAGTCAGAGGAGGAAGGTGGCTTTGTGGAGGAGGAGGAGGAGGACCAACAGGAGCAGGCTTCCCAGGGGGCTAGTGGTGACCTTTTGGGGACCCCTGGTCTTGTACGTGGCTGGGGGGAGGAGACCGTGGATGATGCAGTCCTTGATAATGAGGAAGCGGAGATGGATAGCTCTGCATCCAACCTTGTGAGAATGGGGTCTTTCATGCTGTCATGCCTGTTGAAGGACCCCCGTATCAAGAGGCTTAAGGAGAAGGACCTGTACTGGGTCGCAACGCTACTAGACCCTCGGTACAAGCATAAAGTGTCAGAAATGTTACCAACATACCACAAGTCCGAAAAGATGCGGCATTTACAAACCAGCCTGCAAAACATGTTGTACAATGCTTTTAAGGGTGATGTCACTTCAGGAACTCATCAACATTCCAGGGGCAGAGGTGCCAGTAATCCTGCCACGAGCACACCTGCAAGGACAAAGCCCTTTGGCCGGTCTGTAACGTCAGACATGCAAATGTTTTTCTGTCCAAGGCAGCGCCACAACCCTTCTGGATCCACCCTCAAAGAACGCCTCGACCGGCAGGTAGCGGACTACCTGGCATTAACTGCAGATATCGACACTCTGAGGAGCGATGAACCCCTGGACTACTGGGTGCGCAGGCTTGATCTGTGGCCAGAGCTGTCACAATTTGCCATGAACCTCTTGTCTTGCCCAGCCTCAAGTGTGCTCTCAGAAAGGACCTTCAGTGCAGCAGGAGGGATTGTAACTGAGAAGAGAACTCGCCTAGGTCACAAAAGTGTCGATTACCTGACCTTTATTAAAATGAATGAGGGGTGGATCTCGGAGGGTTACTGCACGCCGGAAGACTTGTTCTGACTTCTATGCAGCTGTCCTTCTCTTCAAGCCTCATGACTCCACACACAGCTGTCCTTTAGCGTCCTCCTCCCTCCGCCACCGTTACAAACTAGGGTGCAAACCCTACTGGTTTAATTTTTTCTGGCCTCTGTGCTTCAGTGGCTGCAACCAAAAAAACTGGGCAAACAATGTCTACAAGGTCAACGTATGGCGAAAAATGACTATTTTCAGCATTTATATGGCATATTTTTTCTGGCAACTGTGCTTCAGTGGCTGCGTCCAAAAAAATGCATATTTTCTGCATTTATATGGCATAATTTTTCTGGCCTCTGTGCTTCAGTGGCTGCAACCAAAAAAATGCATATTTTCTGCATTTATATGGCATAATTTTTCTGGCCTCTGTGCTTCAGTGGCTGCAACCAAAAAAATTTATATTTTCAGCATTTATATGGCATAATTTTTCTGTCAACTGTGCTTCAGTGGCTGCGACCAAAAAAATGCATATTTTCTGCATTTATATGGCATAATTTTTCTGGCCTCTGTGCTTCAGTGGCTGCAACCAAAAAAATTTATATTTTCAGCATTTATATGGCATAATTTTTCTGTCAACTGTGCTTCAGTGGCTGCGACCAAAAAAATGCATATTTTCTGCATTTATATGGCATAATTTTTCTGGCCTCTGTGCTTCAGTGGCTGCAACCAAAAAAATTTATATTTTCAGCATTTATATGGCATAATTTTTCTGGCAACTGTGCTTCAGTGGCTGCGACCAAAAAAATGACTATTTTCAGCATTTATATGGCATATTTTTTCTGGCCTCTGTGCTTCAGTGGCTGCGGCCAAAAAAACTGGGCAAACAATGCCTACAAGGTCAACGACGTTGACCTTGTAGGCATTGTTTGCCCAGTTTTTTTGGCCGCAGCCACTGAAGCACAGAGGCCAGAAAAAATATGCCATATAAATGCTGAAAATAGTCATTTTTTGCCATACGTTGACTCAACGTATATGGCAAAAAATGACTATTTTCAGCATTTATATGGCATATTTTTTCTGGCAACTGTGCTTCAGTGGCTGCGACCAAAAAAACTGGGCAAACAATGCCTACAAGGTCAACGTATGGCAAAAAATGACTATTTTCAGCATTTATATGGCATATTTTTTCTGGCAACTGTGCTTCAGTGGCTGCGTCCAAAAAAACTGGGCAAACAATGTCTACAAGGTCAACGTATGGCGAAAAATGACTATTTTCAGCATTTATATGGCATATTTTTTCTGGCAACTGTGCTTCAGTGGCTGCGTCCAAAAAAACTGGGCAAACAATGTCTACAAGGTCAACGTATGGCAGTTGTTTAAAGAGAACAGTAGATTACTAGCCAGCAAAGCTACCTAAGCTAAAATGTCCCTCAAATCCCTGCAGACTTCTGTCCCTCCAATACAGAGCAGTATCAAGCAGATTACTAGCCAGCAAACTTACTATCATCTGTCCCTGAAATCACTAACAGCTCTCCCCCTACACTATCTCTTCCAAGCACACACAGGCAGATTTTTCAGATACATTTTTGCCCTTGATCCCCCTCTGGCATGCCACTGTCCAGGTCGTTGCACCCTTTAAACAACTTTAAAATCATTTTTCTGGCCAGAAATGTCTTTTTTAGATGTTAAAGTTCGCCTTCCCATTGAAGTCTATGGGGTTCGCGAACCGTTCGCGAACCGCTCGCATTTTTGCGCAAGTTCGCGAATATGTTCGCGAACTTTTTTTCCGACGTTCGCTACATCCCTACTTGTTGTTAGATCATGGGGAATCTAACACAGACAGTTGCATATAGTAATCTAAAACTTAGAATCTCCCACAATGGCAGACATTTCTGTTTAAAAATAAAATCTATCCTATCTTAGTTCAGAACTGTTTTTTATCCCACAGGTGTGAAGAGAGCAAAGAATAACATTTGATCCCTACTTATAATAACTTAAACCACTGCAATGCAAAGTCAGCTCTAAAGTCCCTAGAAGGGAATGCATTGCAGCTTATATACTGTAACTGAATAAAATCAATCTTGTGTCTTGAAACTATTTTACAGTTTCTGGAGAAAACAACATTTTTACAAATGTGAATTACATTTGCATTATAATTCAATGGTCCTTTTGGACAATAGTACAAATAAGGTTCTCTCAAAGAGAACTGGGGTGGAAAAAGGCTCTGGCCATCTGCAGCTTTTACCATTCATTGAAATTTGGAGTATGTTGCCTGTAGCAGACACTGGTATTATAAGGTGCATTCATTAATGATAAAATGGTAGTAGGCTACCAAAGCCATTTTGACCAACATGGTTCTTCATTAGAGGACCATGGCAAAACCTTAGGTATGACATAGCTCTTTAAATAAAGGTATTTGTGTATTGTGTGTGCGCTTAACCTAGCTTCATTACTCAAGGATAGGGACACCTTGTTCACTCCACTCCTACTGGGTATCAAAGTGACAAACATTTTCTTTTCAATAGTTTTTATTAACCTTTAAAAAATAAGTAGGAGAAAACATAATGCCAGTATTACAAAGAAAACAGTTAACAAATTTGATCAGCAGTGAGCATAGAGAGTTAAAATGGGAAAGCATGCACATATCTGGATAACATTGCAGAGGCAGTAAGTAGTCAGATATAAGGAAACACAATGAATGGCACATGGACTAAGTGGCCAACGGTTGAGCATTGGAGTATGGTTGACTATGTTATAGAAGCCATTGCAAGACAATAAAATGTCACTGAGAGAAGGCCACCAAGCAATGAACATTAGGATGACAACATAGACAGATCTCTGATGCTCAGAAAGGTATAGTTATACCATGGTTTCCAAATCCACAGGACTTTGTCATGTTTGTCCAGGAGTATGCTGGAGAGATTTTCATTGACCATAACCCAGTTCAATGTATTTTTAAAGTGACATATGGGGATGGCTGCAGTTTTTCAATATTTTGCAATGGTTATTTTGACTGCGGGAAAAATGTTTGCCATTAAAATCATCTTATAAGCATTTATATGTGGTTAATTCCAAATGAATTCTATGGGTTGGTATCATATATCATCAGAGGAATATTTAAGTGAATTGCTAGTTTCTAAAATTGATATGTTCAGGGAACTATGGAAAGTAGAGTCCCATATTTACCAGGACTCCTCTGTAAGTGAACCAGTAAGGTCCTTTTTCCTGGTATAGGGATGGGAGATTTCCATTGGTGTCCCTAGAAATAGCCAATATACATATGAAACAAAACCCCTGGAGTACAGGTATTTCAGAAAACTAATCTCAGAGTAAGTGGTGGCCACAGGGGAATGTGACAAACCTTTTTATCTTAAAATTTTGTTTCAATTGGAAACATTTCGGTATTAAATTAAATATTTCAACTGCTCTAAATTAAAATACCAGATCACAATGTTTCCAGTCTCTAATCTTAAAATTTTACAATAATCCCTTTTTTCTGTGTGCTTCATTATTCCTCTTTCCACATCCCCCTTGTATTTTTATACAGAATAATTACCTTGGCCTGCCATCTTTCAATTAGTCAACTTTACTATTTCAACACCTCCTTTCCTGCCATTCTGATGTTCATTTGTACTACGATTTACAAATTTATATTCACTCTGAATTTTTTTAACACCTGACACTTACAGAGGAGAACAGAGCAAATTTATCTGAACATTTAATTTTGGTTGTAGAAAACGACATAAATTCTAACATAAACAAGAACAAAACAAAATGATAAAAGTGTATTTCTACTGTTGAGTTTTTTTGCATTTAAGAGAAAAATGTCAGCTTACTTTTTCGACACATTGCACAGTTTGGCTACACATACCAATGGCACAGATGCAATCAATAAGCCTCAGGGAGCTGATCTATTGGGTGCAGGACAGCCATCAGGGGGGGACAGGGGGGAGAGTTGTAGTGGCCCCCGAGGGTAAGGGGGGCGGCTATGCCATACTTACTTGATTAGCAGGGCCCCCATCTTTCTGAGAGCTGCTGACTTCGGGAAGGCATGAACGTTTAAGGGGCCCTGGCTACCAATTTTTTTTTCTCATGTGGGGTCCTAGCCACCAATATTTTTAATGGGGGGGGGCCCTGGCCACAAATGTTTTTTTTTATGGGGGGCCCTGACCACCAATATCTTTTTATTTTTTATTAACATGTGGGAACTCTAGCCACCAATATTTTTTTTGGTTTTTTACTGCGTGGAGGGGGGCGGACCTGTGGGGTGAGGAGGGCGGACCTGTAGGTGGTGCTTGCGGTGGGCGCAGCCCAGGGGGCCCAAGAAATTTTGTTGTATGGGGCCCTGTGATTTCTGATAGTGGTCCTGATTGGGTGGTCCTATTGCTAGCTGGATGATGGTCCAATATACATTATGATCCCATATACAGTACATGATGGTCCCTGATACATGATTTAGCCAAGTTTTCCATTGTAAGCAATTAACCAGCATGTGATTAAATCTATTAATCACAGTGACCAATGATCAACCAGTTCAGCTGCAAAAAAACAAATGGTTGGTGCTCACTGCAGGGAAATCTCTCATCACTCATATGTGAAAAATTGAAGTCATGCTAAAACATACCCTTAAATCCATATGCCTCATCCTCCCCTGTGGATAATACAACAACCCCCCAACACATGAACAGCAGCAACCCTAATAAACCATATTCCAGAAGTGCTGTCTGTCCGTTTGAGTTATATATGCCTACAGTGGGGACACTGTCGACTGAGCACCAGGAGAAAGGGAGGTCCGGTGAGCTGAAGCGGTCTTGATTTTTATTTTTGTCTTATCTTAGGGGCCCTTAACAACAATTTCCAAATGCTAACAAACCCCAAGAACAAACCCCTAAAAGGCTTACATTCCACAGGTAGTGTAGGGCAAGCAGAGAATGGCACACACAAGCAGCACTGAGTAAGCAAAGAATGGCACACACAGGGATGGAAGGCAGAACAGAGACAGGGAAAGCTATCAGTCTAATATGTACTACATACAGTGACACAGTGCTGGTGCCCCATTAGCATTTTGAATAAGGTGTGAACAGGTGAACAATGTGGGCAGTTTCAGTCTGGGTCTCAGGTGTGAACAGTGCAGGACTTTAAGATGTGAACGATAGAGGTGTCACAAGTGTGAACAATGTAGGGGGATCACAGGTGTGAACAATATAGGGGATTAGAGTCTGAATTTGAGGTTTAAACAATGCAGGGGCCAGTTACTCTCTGTAGTGATACCTTTTAAATTTTATATATGATAAGCAGACACAGTATGTGGGGGGCCACATGCGACCCGGGCCCGCCAGTTGAACAGCTATGCTCTATGCCATTATACTAAAACGTTGTTTTATTTATATCCACTTTATATTTGAGTTGTTTAAATTTTACATTTTAAAGGTCAACACACAGCTATTTTCTTTGTCATTGGGTTTCATACCTTCCAAAATGTAAAGAGTACCTCCACCCAAAAATTACATATAAGAAAATGTTATTCCAAGTAGCTTTCCAATATATAGTAATAACAATGTACAATTGCTTTAAAGTTTTTTGTTTTAATTTACTGTAATTGCAATTAAAAGCAGTGTCTGGCTGACTATGTACATTCTCTGCACCCCTGTTGAACAGTTGCTTAGAATTCGATTTTCGTTCATTATGAAAAAAATGGAGGGTCACTATAATGCCATTTCCTGCTAATTGGACATGGGGCTCACGGGTGCTGCAAGATTTATAGTACACATGTCAAAAAGGCTGCAATTCTTTAAATGAAGGCCCATGTGACCTATTGTTCTTTGGGCTAGGTGTTGCTGACTTTGTTTTCAACCCCCTCCTCTTGGCTCAAGGCAGGGTTGGACTGGGGGGCCCGGGGCCCATCGGGGTTGCTGCTTTGGGCCCCCCTGCCCCAGCGGCAAAAACGCGATGACCTGGCCCTCTGCAGCCTCCCCCCTCACATACCTTTTTTTCCCAGTGTACCGATGGCCCAGTCCTACCCTAGCTCAAGGCAGGTATAAGAGGGGAGGAGATTAAAGCTTATAAGGTGAGGTGGGGAGGAGAGGGGCCAGATAACCATTTTGTTTTTTTGGGTTTTTTTCCAACCCTCCCAACCCCTTAAGATGTACAGGTTCAGATCTTCAAGAGGACAGAGGTCACGAGCAGGAGGGGCTGAATGTACATCAGAACTTGAAGCAGCAGAATGCGTCAAGATATAAAAAGCAATAAAGAATTATTTGCGGCAGAGACTGCGTTTGATGTGCTCCATCCATACCCTTGTTTGTTGAAATTGTCTCTGGGTCTCCTGGTGTGGCCTGACTGGAGAGTGAGCACGAGTGCACAGGTGAAGTTGACTGAACGAATCTGCTGAAAGTTACAAAGATATAAAAAGCACCAGAGATCTTGGCTATGCCCAGGCTAGTAGGCTGTGATCATATGATCAGGTGGATGCTCTTAAAAATTACATGTGATGTCAACTTGGCTGCATTTGGTGGAAAGGACTTAATATTCTAAATGTTTAATAAAGCTGTGGCCTCTGGTCCCTCTTATTTCCCACAAGTTTTGTTGTTCATTCTGGTTATTTCATTAGTAGGATTAATTAGTTAAATGGAAATATTTGTGTTGCAGTGACAACAGATAAGGCTCATGTTTCCGGTGCTCTCTGCCACCTCCAGTTTTGAAGTCTAACAGTTTGTACTACAAGCATTATATGAGAAGAAAGGAAGAGACTTTTCTAGCTTTCATTTAATAGCCCTGGGCCATTGCATGGAAAGAAGAACAGGAAATTAACAAATGTTATCACACATGTAGTAGAAAGTGGAAGGTATTAGAAAAATGTGGATGAATGCAGGAATACTAGCAGGTCAGAGCAGTGTTTTGAGTATTATTTATCCTCGATACCATGGTACACTAAACTATTGTTCACTTTTCAACAATGCAGCCTATCCTCCTCTCTGGATAACTGGGGTCTGGGAAATTTATAGAGGTAGTTACCAGAAAATGTTTGATTTTAGGTGGGTAATAAAACTTTGGACACTGTTTATTAGACTTGGGGACGAGTCACTTTTTTTTTTTTTTTTTTTTAAAAAGAAGAGAATCGCCCGCATATCACTCTTCAGAATAATCTGCATTTCTAGAATATAATGGTATTTAATAGTATTTATTCCTATATAGAAATATTTATGGAAACATATCTTTATATTTTCATAGTCATATTGCTTAGTTGTATCCTTGACACTTTCAAATAATAATCTGAAATATTATGGGACTGGTAGGAATGTTTTATCTATTTATCTAGCAAAGGCTGTAGCCAGTCACCCCAATACAGAGTAAGTGTAAGTAAGAGAGATACAGTCGGCACATAACAGAGAAAGATAGTAAATGAGTTAAAGAGAGAGAAAGGGTGAGAGAATTGAGGCGTATGCTGTATTTCACACCTTGATTCTATTGCCAAGACCCCACGACAACAGGACTTCTACAAACCCTGGGATGGAAATGGGAAGGTTAAAATGTCAGCAGTCACTGATAATGCTGGGTGCGAGACAAAGTCTTTTCACCTGTGCTGTGTATCACCTCTTTTATTCTGTTCATCTGTGTGATACTCAGTCAAGAAGATTTGTATGTGTATAAAGAGAACGCCCTGCTGCTCTGCCAGTTTGGGTGCATGCTGTGAGCGAGGAATTCAGCCCTGGGCAATATCTGACATCAAACCAAACACTGCTCTTCAGAAGGAGGCCAATTTCACTGTTACTAACACAAGACCTGCAATGAATACATACAGGAGATGTTTCAGGTGCTAGGCACAGGGGCGTAACTATAGAGGAAGCAGACCCTGCGGCTGCAGGGGGGCCCAGGAGGTATAGGGGCCCCATGAGGCCCTAATTCATATACAATTTCAATAAATATTGGAGAAACAAGTCAACCTCTAAACATTTTGGGGGCCTGAAAAATAATTTGCTGTGGGGCCCAGTAATATCTAGGTACGCCACTGGCTAGGCACAAGGTAATTCATTTCCATTCTAGGGGAACACTTTTCTAGGGTTCATAAGATTACTAATGAGTGGGTGGTGGCACATGCAAAGGCATCTTATAGCAACCCATAAGTATGCATGGTCATAGAGATCAGCAATACATAAGTGATTGAGGGTATGCAATAAGGGAATAGTTATTATGCACACAAAGGGGCCCATTTACTTAGCTTGAGTGAAGGAATATAAAAAAAAAAAACTTTGAATGTTTTTTTTTGGCTACTTCGACCTTCGACTACGACTTTGAATGGAACTATCCGAAGTAAAAATCGTTTGACTATTCGACCATTCGATAGTCGAAGTACTGTCTCTTTAAAAAAAAACTTCGACCCCCTAGTTCGCCACCTAAAACCTACCGAAGTCAATGTTAGCCTATGGGGAAGGTCCCCATAGGCTTTGCAATCTTTTTTTGGTCGTAGAAAAATCGTTTGATCGATGGATTAAAATCCTTCGAATCGAACAATTTGCAGTAAATCCTTCGAATCGAAGTTGAAGGATTTAACTTCGACAGTCGAATATCGAGGGTTACTTAACCCTCGATATTCAACCATAAGTAAATTTGCCCCCGAGTGTAACAATTTGTGGGCTCATTAAAACTTTGTCTAAGCCATTTATTAGCCATTATTACCCCTTTACTTATACCAGCATTGTATAATTCCGTGTCTCAGTGCTGTGATACTGGAGTTAAGAACACACAGATAGTATGCAAAACAGTATGCTAACCTCCTCTCCCCTAATTTTGCTATTAGTCTAACTATTATTATATGTTTGAGGCCTACAACTATGAATTTATAAGAAAGTCTTCAAGCCACACTCAGTCTTCTATGATTACATGTATCATCTGACTCTTTCTCTCTATCCTTTTTCTACCCCTGCATCAAATGTTCCTATTTCTGTTCTTTGCTTTCTTTTCCTTCTCTTCCAATCTCTTTCAGTCAGTCAGTGTTTTTGTGCTTAATTTCCCTGATACAATTTGCTCCCCCCTTGCAAACCTGTCAGGCCTGCTCTTCCCCACTTATCCAGCTCATGAATATTAACCAGCAGCTGCTGTCACACGCGATAAAACTCCCCAATCCTCAGCAAATATGTCCTAATCTCTTCAATTTGGGGGTGCAAATATTCCTTGCGTGTCCTGTTTGCTGCCTAGATAAAGACTGCACCTCCCATAATCCTTCACTGCGGATTCAAGAGGTGGAGGAACACAGGGAGACATAGGAAGGGAAGATTAGCTGCTTCCACTACAGCCTCACAGACTGTGACCAGCTAATTTATGTTTTTATATTTATCATGCAGCTTTTGCATGGCAAGGAGGAAATCAAACTACATAGCAAATTAAAAAGTGTCCATTCTTTCCATTTGGAACAAGGGGAAACTTGTACTGTATGTTACGAATTGGAAACAGTGCTGCACTATTTCATATCATATGATATCTGGCCACTTTGAGTGTGTTGTGTTAGGGAAAAGGTAAGGGCCTGACAATGCTTTATGATAAGACCAAATAATGAATGCTAGGGCCAAAGGCTGCTTCATGGTGCTGGAAGTTGCAGTACGTCAACAGCTAAAGGAATTAGCTTGGGCAAATGTATTTGTGCCCCAATATTTCTAATCTAGAAAATAAGCTGCTGGTGCTGTTGAACCAAAACTGTTCAAAAAAGTAATAACCAGGCGCAAGAATGTGCATTACATGTACAGGTATTGGACCTATTATCCAGAATGCTCGGGACCTTGGACTTTCTGGATAACAGATCTTTCTGTAATTTGGATCTTCATATCTTAAATCTAATTGAAAATCATGAAAATAATAAATAAACCCAATGGGCTGGTTCTGCTTTCAGTACGGATTCATTATATATTAGTTTGGATCACATACAAGGTACTGTTTTGTTATTACAGAGAAAAAGGAAATAATTTTTAAAAATTTGGATTATTTGGATAAAATGGAGTCTACGGGAGACAGCCTTTTCATCATTCGGAACTTTCTGGATAACGGGTTTCCGGATAACGTCTCCCATACCTGTACTAGATCACAAGCTGACCTGGGAATTCATAGGATGTTGTTCCATGCACTGCTGCCTAGCAATTTGATCAAGCCATTCATGTCCATGGCTAAATTAAATTACTATGGCAAGATAATTGGTCAGATATGATAAGAACCCAGCTTGTGGGTTGTCACTTGGCAGCATATGTTTGTCTGTTTCATATGTTTATTTTCACACAGTTGGACATGCATCTACATTATTAATCTTTTTGTGTATTTAAATTTTTTTTGCTTCCTGATAGTTACTAGCTGTTTCCTACTCAAG
This sequence comes from Xenopus petersii, assembly GCA_038501925.1. Lineage (NCBI taxonomy): Eukaryota > Metazoa > Chordata > Amphibia > Anura > Pipidae > Xenopus > Xenopus petersii. The sequence goes on from CM076672.1 coordinate 162,799,438, forward strand.
TCATTACCAGCAGTCAAAATATCATTCAGCTTCTTTTATTACAGATCTACCCCCATAAACTCTCAAATCTTGTTGTGACCAGCCAGTGGCATGTATAGACACGATAAAGGTGTTAAGTTATTTGCACCAGCAGTGTATGGATTCAAATGAGCTATAAAATATAGTGCAAAAGCTGTTCATGTATTAACACCAACCAACCCATCAGTGATTATCTTAGACTAGTCTTGTGTAATATGAACAAGGAAATACCCTGAGGGTGTATAGCCCAATATTAATAGGTGCAGCGGGAAATGGATACTTTGTACTAAAATATTAATTAGGAGGATGTAGATATGAAAAAAAAATATTACATTATAAAGACACTCCATCAGAACACACAAAGAAGTTTTCTGTTACTTTACTGCTTCCTATGTGAATAAAGTCTAAATACTGCTTTGACAGTAAATTGTATTATCTGGAAGAATCATGTGAAAATCCCCCTATATGACTTTTTAAGAAGATCATTAGCAAGAATGTCCAAAATGCCTGAAACTGTTTGGTGTATTCTTGCCTTATTGGGGAACCGTGGCCATTATAAAAAAGAAAACTGTATCGGATAAGTAATATTCATTTATACTTTTGTTTTAAACATACAGAAATGGTTTATTTGTGTGCTTGCAAACAACGTACAAAGCAGAGGTGAATTGCAAATAGCTGTCTCATGCTGGAATCGGCCAATTAGTCCCAGTGAAATCTGTAAGTGACTCACAGCATGAGTTTGGTTGTTGCAGGAGCCAGGAAAAAATGTTAGGTTGAGTTACTCACATAGAAATCATTACATATACAAACAAAAAACTGACATTCATTGCACGTTAGCGTATTTTTATTATAACGACAGTTTCCCTGATTATTCTCCACCAATGAAAACGATAATGAGTTGAGCAACTCACACATAATGAAACATCTAAACAACTGTAAGAAAAATATTAAAGATTTTTGTTAAAAACTATTTACCAAAACACTCAATACAGTTATTTTCTCATAATGACAGTTCCTTGTTTGGGATTGGAGTTGAAGCGCTTGATACTATGTAGATAGCGGCATTCTAACCAGTTTGAGATTGGTCATTACCACCAGGAGACCAGCTGCAAATTGTTTCATATCTGGTAAGCTTATTGTAAGACACTGGTCATCACTAGAACTGACCAGAAAAGTGAACCCTAAGGCCCAGATGATTGTGGAAGCATTGTCTCTGCTTGTGTGCAGATAGACATGGTGGATCTCAGCGCCGAAACACGCCATTTTTCATTATGTGCTGAAATACACCCTGCCTTCAGAAGACAAGGGGAGCAGAAGGGCAATCATCAGCATTGTCTGGCCCTAGCCTAAATGTTCCCTGATTGGTCACTGAAATACTTAAATGAATAACTTCTTCTAGTCTCATGCCAATAACATACTGTCAGACAATGTAGCATGCAGTTTAGAGCTGATCATCACATATGGGCAGATATTTTAGCCAATTTGATGTCAACCAGACTTTGACTACATGTGGCTGTGTATGGGTCTGAACGAGCCATGGTTCTGACTGTAACTTGCTCTGTATAAACAGATTTTATGGGGACATGTCAATAAGTCGGTCTGGCTGATTATCTCACTGGGGTATCTAAGTATGTCTAAATTATAGATTAATTCTGTCATTGGATCAAATGAATGGATCTGTCTGCCTGTGGCCAATTTTGCCAGTACTAAAAGGCTGCCTTTGAGACCCCTGAATGACTTTCTTAATTGTATTATATATTTCTAGACAAAATTATAGGATGCTCATTAAAAGCAGCAATGCAGCAAAGAAAAACATGAAGGGTGTTGTTTATCTATGGTACTGTAACACTGCAAACTATTCTATGCAGGAATGAATAATCAAATACATTTATTTTACCACTGGTATTAAAATATCTTAGAATATTTCATGTTCCAATGCATTGTAACAGACAATAAGGATTCGCACTATCATCTATCTAAAGTTCCTGCTCTCAAGATTTCTATAAGTCTGGACTTCTGTTTCTGGGCTCCTTCCTTTACCTGAAACTGATAATATCACAAACAAATTAGGAACACGTAGAAGGAAATTATTGGTTATAAGGTACCTTAGGATAAATAGGCTCACGTTCCACTAATTCTGCAAGGCCCAGCCATGCTGTATATGCAGTATTTCTCCTAAACTGTCTTGCCAAAAGTACAGGAAAGAGCTCCATACAGCCAAGGTTGTCATATCCATGAAAATTCCCACTTAGCAATGCTCCATTTGCCCTGAAAATAAATGCTTAAATCATAGCCCGCATAAGTAATCCCCCCCCAAAACCCACAAGGGATTTTCCTACAGGTGCCAGATGTTTCCAGCTCAGAGAAGAGGAAATCATGAAGTAACAGTTTTACTGGAAGATTTCCCACTCATTTTGTGCTACAGATTAAAGCTACCTCCCAACCAGCTAAAGGCAGTCTTTCTATTCCATAATGTTCCTGCTTGTTGTTTTCAATTTCTTAAGGACCTCGTTTATGATACTGTATTGTAAATTATTGTGATCATGCTCACTCATGTTTTTATTGTATAAGCAGTTGTATGTAATGTTCTGTGTGCCTTAAATGTGCCACGCCTAAGCAAACCCACCATGGGTATTGGCTCGCATACAAACATTGCCTATTTATCATGCTGTGTAAAAAGTGCAGTGAAGCATTGCCCAGAGCAACCAATCAGCAATTAGCTTTTAACATTTAGAAAACAAAAGCAAAGATCTGATTGGTTGCTCTGGGCTACATCACCAGTAATGTTTTACTTTTTACATATCATGAAAAATAGGCCCCATATATATGTGTCAATAAGATCTACTCTTGACCTTCTATACTTCTGTACTCACCCCAACAGGTCCCTATTGGTTTCTTGTTTTATGTAGTTTTTCATGTTGCGATGCCTGAATATCCCAGCTTGGATATTTTAATGCTCCATGCCTGAGTGTGCGCCCCTGGGGGAAGGGGGGTTATTGAATAGAACATTTCTAAGTGAATACTACATATTCTATGTTAGATATTGCTTGCTGATTTCTTTAGAACATTCAACATGTGTAATACACGTCATTCATTGCATGTGCTGTAGTGTCTCTTTATAATATTTATAAAGCTAAGTGAATTGTGTTTTATCTGTGAGCGGGACTGGAATTGGTTGTCTCACACTAAGTCAATGTAACTGTTATGATCACTGTCCCTGTCAAGATCATTGGTTTTCAATATTAGTTCTTCTGGCTCATGAGCACTTAAGCCAAACAATGTGAAATAACTTGACTGTCAGAAAGAGTCATCTGCAGGCAGCAGAGCTCAAACTTATCAGTCTTATTCAGATCAGATCATTTAAGGGGAGTTATCTTACTCAGTAGATCATATTTCGCAAGACAACAAAAATGATGTGCCATTTCAAATATAAATCCAGAAAGCTCCAAATTATCTGAAGGCCATCTGCCATAGACTCAATTTTAAGGAAATACTTCTAATTTTTAAAATTATTTTACATTTTTTTCTCTGTAATTATAAAAGAGTACCTTGTACTTGGTAACTAAGGGGCACAAATCCCTAATAGTGGCAAAATAATACTATTTGGTTTATTTAATGTTTAAATGATTTTTAGCAGACACTGTATACTGGTCCAAGTTATGGAAAGATATGTTACCCAGAAAAGTCCAGGCCCCATGCATGCATTCTGGACCACAGATCCCAAACCTGAATATACGGTATGGCTATAGGAATTGGTAATATTCTGTTTAACATTCAGACAGGCTTTATATATGTAATCTGCTTAAAGCTGCAGCCCTGTTTATGGCCAGAGTGTTAAAGGTATCCTGTCATCGGAAAATGTGTTTTTTTTTCAAAACGCAGTTAATAGTACTACTCCAGTAGAATTTTGCACTGAAATCCATTTCTCAAAAGAGCAAACAGATTTTTTTTATATTCAATTTTGAAATCTGACATGGGGCTAGACATTTTGTCAATTTCCCAGCTGCCCGTGGTCATGTGACTTTTGCCTGCACTTTAGGTGAGAAATGCTTTCTGGCAGGCTGCTGTTTTTCCTTCTCAATGTAACTGAATGTGTCTGAGTGAGACATGGGTTTTACTATTGAGTGTTGTTCTTAGATCTACCAGGCAGCTGTTATCTTGTGTTAGGGAGCTGTTATCTGGTTACCTTCCCATTGTTCTTTTGTTTGGCTGCTGGGGGGAAAAGGGAGGGGGTGATATCACTCCAACTTGCAGTACAGCAGTAAAGAGTAATTGAAGTTTATCAGAGCACAAGTCACATGACTTGGGGCAGCTGGGAAATTGACAATATGTCTGGCCCCATGTCAGATTTCAAAATTGAATATTAAAAAATCTGTTTGCTCCTTTGAGAAATGGATTTCAGTGCAGAATTCTGCTGGAGCAGCACTATTAACTGATTCATTTTGAAAAAAATGTTTTTTCCCCATGACAGTATCCCTTTAAGGATTGACATATTATATAATTATGCAATATGTAACAATGCTACATAAGAATTAGTCCAGGAACTTTCTTGCTTATCAGATCTAGTCCTCAAAGAAAGAGGGATGGACCCTTGGAAGAATCATGAAATCTTATGGCATCTGTAATGGATTCCTGTGATAGCTGCATACAGACAGCATCCCGACTTTTTCAGCAGCCTAAACAAACAACTGTAAGCTCTAGTGGCTAAAATCCGCCCCCCCCAAAAAAAAAAAGCTTCAGCCCATGAGATTGGGTCCTAATTTTTTTTCATGATTTTTATACAGGAATTTTATCCCAAGAAAGTATAATGGGCACTAGGGCTAAAGCGTAAGCCAATGATATTGGGTGCAGGGGATGATGTTGGCATGATTACATATATGGGTTTTTTTATCCCTAAAGCTGGCATTTAAGTCTGGCCCATCCTGGGGAGTACAACAACCTGCAATGTATGGAAAGGAGTACTATAAAAATAGGCCATGCTTGGTTCATGGTAAATAGCCTTAGACTTTAATACATCTGGGGGATAGAAGAATGATGTGGTTTGATGTGTTTTTTGTGTTTTTTTAGTTTAATTATGTAACAGTTACAGAAAAGAACAAATAGAGGAGTTGACAGCTGACAACAGTTTATATCAGTACATTTATGCCATATTTGTAGCTTTTATTAGGTAACAAGTCATAAATTATATACAATAACTAGACCTTTGGGCAGAGAACACTGGGTAACCCCAATTCACCAGCAAGAGACTACCTCTTGCCCATACCTCTGGGGGGGGGAGCAGGTGACGTATAAAAGTTCCATTATAAACCCCACATCTCAGGCATTTGTGGAGAGGGTCTTTTCTCCATCCAGAACAGTTTTTGAGGGGTGATATACTGTAGATCTGATGCCTAGTACTAAAAAGAATAATGTGTATTGGGGTACATTTGTGTACCCTCATTTTTAAAAAGCGGTGTAAAGCCATATGTGCTTTTTGTCTTCAGTAGTGCAAGAGAATTACTTTCACTACTGCCTACTGATATTAATTCTGTTAACTGGGCATATATATTATGAAAATGTAATGGGTGTGAAAACAGCACAAAAGATGTGCCATGCTTGGGGAAACATTTAGAACTTCTGTGTGCAGTATGTCGTCTGCTCTGAATCTCTGCTAAAGCCATAACATCCAATACATTATGGTGCTTGATTATGTATTCTGCTAGCATAAACATGTCTCCATGCAGAGGGAATACTAGACTGGAATTTGGAACTTTTAGGGGGTGGTTTTATGAGCGTGGTGATGTATTTTAGACAGCAGTATGCACTATGAATGGTGTAAAAGCTATAGGTATTACAGAACATATAAAAGTTATGCGAGAGAAAGCACAGGTAAGGTCAGTATTGTTTATCTGCATGTATGAAAATATATAATGTGCGGTATAAGATGAGCTGCATAAATGTACTCTTGGAAGAATGTGCTTTCTAGCACTGAACAAGTTAATGAAATAGTAGGGAGTATGGGGGGTCAGGGTGACAGGAGGAGATGGACAGTGGGAGGGGGCAGGTTGGTTTGGAAGGAATGACATCTCCTGCCTATAATAAACACTCCTTGTTTTTATTGCCACTGTGATTTTCCCAGTTCCATGCTGCCCCCTAATCATTCCGGTGAGAGACAGTGTCACATCCACACTCTGTGCCAGTAATTGGAGAGAGCTCTGTGAATGAGAAGAGCATGAGGGCCTGCTCCTGACAGACATCGGGGTGCCGGGAAAACAGCTGCTTCTGAAACCTTCCCCACTTGCTTCCACAGCATTCGGTGCCATGCTGCATGCACTACAACACTGCTTTACAACACTGCTCAAAGGGGAATTAAGGAAACAACAAATGGAAAGTGAATGAGAAATATGAATGATGGAGTGAGGCAGTGAAGAGAGGACAAGGAAAGATGAGTGAGAAATAGAAGGGGGTATTTGCTATGATCTATAGCAGTGCTGTCCAACTGCCGGCCCATGGGCCACATCGGACCCACAACCTTCCCTTGTGTGGCCCTCCACATGAAAGCTTGGCAGCTGTGATTGGCTTTAAAAAGTATCAGTATTGATATTAACTAGCCCCTGCATTGTTTACACCTCAAATTCAGACTGCAATCCCCCCCTGCATTGTTCACACCTCTATTGTTCACACCCATAAAGCCCTGTACTGTTCACACCCAGACCCAGACTGAAAGTGCCCACATTATTCACCTGTTCACACCTCATACAAACTGCCAGAGATGCACCAGCATTGTGTAACTGTATGCAGCACAGTATAAACTGTTCATCTTAGAGTCTTTATAGGTTTCCCCTTATTCTGCTTTATTCTGCCTGTGTGTCATATTCTGCCTTCCCTATGATCCCTATGTGTGCCATACCCTGCCTACCTGTGTGTGCCATACTCTGGCTGCCCTATGCTCCCTGTGTGTGCCATACTGTGCCTGCCCTATGCTCCATGTGTGTGCCATATTCTGCATGTGGAACATGTGATCATGGTAGGGGTTTGTTCTGAGGGTTTGTTAGCATTTGGAAAATTGTTGTTAGGAGCCCCTAAAGTGTTTAATCATGTGCTGTGGGTAGCTGTGCTATCCACAGGGGAGGAGGCATATGGATTTAAGCGTATTTCATAAACATATCAGTGATGGTGATTTCCCTGCAGTGAGCACCAACCATTTTGCTTTTTTTGTGTACTACCACAATTAATGTGGATATTGTCTTACCATTTCTTGTGATAATGTGGGTGTGGTTTAAAAAAGGGGAGTGGTAAACACCGACTTCCATTATCGGCCCTCCACCATGTAGGCCAGAAAAATTCCAGGCAGTACCACAATGCAAACAATCTTACAATATGAACAATTAGAGAAGTGCTGTTATTAAATTAGAAAAAGGGAGATATTCCACATGAACACTAAGGATCCAGATATACAGTATACAATAAATAAAATAGGCCATACATTCAGAGGTCAATTAACAAGAGAAGTGTGCTGATCTGCCTGTTAAGCCCCAAAGATTAGCTTAAATACCGTACTGAACTCACACATAGTTCTGTATTTAGAAGGTACTATAGTAGACTAACTACTATGTCCAAAAAAAGAGGCCTATTTCACATGGTTCTTCTCCCAAAGTAATGCATTTTTTTACATTTGTTTTTATATGGAGCAAAAGTTAATTTTGGGGCATTCTTAGCATTTCAGCGGCATATAATATTGGAGGCGTCTTGAAGTTTACACTTGGTCATTAGGTTTGTGCTCTGAACCTTGAGACTCAATTACATTAATCAGTAGAACTGGTAAATTGGCACAAGGTACAAGGATAATTGGGTGAAAGCATTTTCCAATAGCAGTTTAATGCCTGCAAACTTGCTTGTATTTTTGCCCCTAATGGTTACGCTCACATTATTAAATTCCTTACACACACTCTAATTTTGCAGGGGCAGTGTATTTCTGACACATAGTCTTGAACAGGCCCTTGTGCCCCCCCCCCCAGCAATTTCATTAAATCAGATCTCATGAAGTCAGAGACTCAATTAACAGTGTGATAGTAGCTTACAGGGTCACAAACAAGTAGCCATTAACTGTGCTTTTCTAAGAAAAAGCTTTATCACATGCACAGTTTTTGCATTATAGTACAATTATTAAATTTGTTTAAAAAGAGACAACGTACTTCATAGTGCTGTCCATAAGGGTACATAATTATTGACAAACGGATACATATGAATATAAATAACCAAATGCATGAAAACTCAGGGATCGTCCTCTCGTTCATATGATCACAGGCACTTTTGGTTAAAAAATGGGGCCCCTCAGGCTCCTCTGAAGTCCCATTACTACTGAGATTTACCTGTGGGAAAGCATATGCATCGCACGGTAGCCCAAAGTTGCCTTGCGACGGAGTAAAAAGACTCTGAACAACCTTGCAAATTCAAAAGTTGTTAATGCATAAATATCTGCTACCAAACACATGTAAATGAAGCACAACTCTTAGACAAACCAGTGTATAAGGAAGGTTTCTCTTCAGACATCGGGGCTTTAATTTCAGGCACAGGCCACATATTCATGGAATATCCTTTAATGAAAGGCTATTGTGTTTATTAAAAAGGAGATTTGAAGCGTTTTGTAGGCCTCCCCACTGTCATCCTGCCAATAAAACGGTACACAAAAATTGCTTGTTTTAACACAGCCGGATCAAATATTCCTGTCCTAGCTATTTTAGAATGCGGCAAGCAGTAAAGTAGCAAAGAACTGGCTCAGAATAAAGTTAGCAGGAAATGTAAAGCAGCAATATCACAGACTCACCTTCATGTAAACCTTGCCTTATCTACTGGTGTATCAGCTTAATAAATGTTTTTCAAGATGGCTGCTTAGCCTGTGTAATTGTTGTGATTCACTTTGAAGGAATACCCTTAAATAAACAAAATAGTGATTGTAGTACTGCATAATATACACAATGTAGTCCTAAATGTATATCTATAGCAAAATTGTGGCCTGAAATCGGAAATTTGATGTATGGTTTACATAGAGGCAGCAAATGAAAGCATCAAGTAGTAGAAAATAAAATGACTCCTTTACAGTCATTTGGCATCATTCATTAAGGGTACTTACATCCATGACGTTCCTTGCACTTCCCTATAGTTGCACTCAGCACCAGGGTGTCCATCCTGCCTCTTGTTCTGAAATGCTCGCATATTGATGAAGGAGAACCCTGGAGCTACAGCCACTGTCAAGCTGATAGTAATTCCAGGGGTGCAGCACAGCTACTTATTTAACATGTTTCTCTAAAAAGTACTCCACAGGCCATGCACATTGTATGGGCCTTTGATGGATTCATTCGTGAAGATTGTCCTTTCACTGATACATCGGCCACTTGTCTAATATCACGCAGTTTCTGGAAGCACAAGGCGTCTATTGAAAGGCAACTGATGCACTCACCATCTTTGCATAAAAATGTTCATTGCCATCTACCTCTAATTTTATATTTAGGACTTTTCAGGCCAACTTCTCTTTGGCTTTACTCTCTCGAGGATGATTGATAACATCATGGAGCCTGAAAGGAGGCCTCAGCAAAGGAGATGTTTTTAAGAACCGCTACTCTCAATTTATTGTGAAGAATTGTATTGTGAAGAGTGTGTGAATCAGCTTGAATGTTCTTTCCTCAATACTACAGGTCCAGAATGTATTCCATATAATGTGTGCTTTGCTGGAGAGCTGCAGGAGGCCTTCTAAAAATAGCATTACGATCACATACAAATGTACTGCATTTATATACACAGGTAGGTGGTAGGTCAACCTTTGTGGCAAGGCTGTCTGTAGCTGTAATATCTCAATGCCTATAAAGCAAATCTCTGATTTTACCTGACACTACATTAACAGGCGTCATCTAAACCCATCTCATTAGAATGCTAATGATGCACTTTGGGCATTTTGAAAGTTTATTTTATGTTACAATAAAGAGCAAAGGTTCCCACACTGTGAGGCTGCTCTCCCAGAAGTAGCCTGGAACAATGACAGAGGGTGCTCAGCCTGATGGACCATAGATATAATGCCTATTTACTCTCCTAGATAGCCCTGAAAGTGCCATGGGTAGCAAGGATTAAAAAGATTTAAGACCAATTTCAGACCAATGTTTGTCCAATTTTGCACACGACCATAAGGTACTGTATGTAGCAGGGTATCTTGTTCTTGGTTACAACAGTTACAGTAGGGAGAAATAGTAGAATCCATGTTATGGAGTTTGATTTTAGCGTAGTAAGTCTATGAATAATGTATACAGTAGCTGGATCCTTCTATACTTACCATTCGTGGACACCATAAATGCCTATGTCTGTAAGATAAACCAAGTCAGTTCTATGTATTTTAGGATGAACATGTATTACCGAGACACCAGTGCAGGTTTCCGCCATAATAACAGTGGCTAATGTTGATGTATCAATAGTAATTTTATGTAATTTTAATCATAAGTAATTTTATGAGTCTGTAGAGGGCTGAGCTAATGCTGCTGTCTACCAGCCACTGAGTACTTTTGACTGAAGAGTGGCAAAGGTGATCAGGACGTTACCTTCCCATGGATTTCCTATTGTACAGAGGCCCTGATCTAAGATTGCTTTAATAACATGGATCTCAGGTGTGGGAAGTTAGAATGATCAATAATAGGTGTATGGAGGGAGTCTTTGAAATGTTTTTACAAAGCCTAACCATGACATCAAGGGGCACATTTACTTAGCTCGAGTGAAGGATTAGAAGGAAAAAAACTTCGAATTTCAATGTGTTTTTTTGGCTACTTTGACCATTTAATTGGCTACTTTGACCTTCGACTACGACTTTGACTTTGAATCGAACGATTCAAACTAAAAATCGTTCAACTATTCGACCATTCGATAGTCGAAGTACTGATGGTCCCCATAGGCTTTCCTAGCAATTTGTGATTGAAGGAAAATCGTTCGATTGATGGATTGATGGATTAAAATCCTTCGAATCGTTCGATTCAAAGGATTTAATCGATTTTCCCTTCGATCATTCGATCGAAGTTGAAGGATTTAACTTCGATGGTCGAATATCGAGGGTTAATTAACCCTCGATATTCGACCCATAGTAAATGTGTCCCCAAATATGCCATAAAAAATATTGTAATACCGCTTGTTGTAAAGCACATACACACACTACATGTGGAAATCCCCCATAAAATTTCACTATTTGCAGCAGGTCTGCCAGGACAAATTATTGTACATATAATTAAGTAAATGCCTGTAGATTACTGGTACACATTGACCAGTGGCTTAAATAAGTCCCCCACAGTGCCCAGTTGCATGGATAGAAGGCCCTGAAGTTCCTTTGCATGGTGGCCCCAAAACTCTGATGTTGGCATATACTGTAAATGTAAGATATTGTAAAATAGTTCTCAGTTATTCAGTTATTGCAAGATTATTGTTTGAATTATTACATGGATAATGATGTTATGTCATTTCAAAATCCTGTTTCTAATACCCTTTGTTCAGTCTGCATTCTTTGCTGTGGTTTTTTAGTGTTAACAATAGAAGCGACAACATGCAATCATTTGCTTCATTACATGCAACAATGTACGTTTTTACATGAACTGAAAATAAGGCTAAATAGAAGCTGGGGAAACATCATGTCAGTAGTTTGTGAGAAACATGAATAAGTGCAAATGTATATGGAGGATAGAACACATCATGGGTCATTTAAATATATGCCTGGTCAATATATGCAAGTAAAAATACCTGATCTTTAAAAATGCTTGACATACAGGTATGGGACCTGTTATCCAGAATGTTTGGGACCCATTATATCTTAAAAGCTTGGGGCAATGTAGGGAAACTCCATGTTTTAAGGCTACTTAAAAAAGCAAAGCAACAGATTGTTTTACCCCAGCATGGATTTATGCTAGCTTTGTTATCAATAAGTACAAGGTGGTTTATTATTACAAGGAAAAAGCTAATAAGTCAAATTATTGTTGAAATAGCACTCTATGAGGAATGACATTGTGGAAAGAAAAAGAACTTAATCTGTTTTACTGAGGGGTAAAGATGGTGGGCTTACATGTAAGTGCAAACAAGAGTTTTGCTCACAAAATCAGGAGCAGTGTTTAGACGTTAGGGCGCTATGCAAAGGGAACATTGATCACCACAAAAATAATATTTGCATACTATTCCTCAATACCTTAGAGTTTCAAGGCTATTGTTTCACATCCACTGACTGAAATATGAAATCATATTACATTCATAAGCTTAGGTATACCCTTATAACCTTCCCAGGTTAGCAAACCCTAGAGGTATCTGGGTTATAGAGAATTACACCATCAGCCATTGAGCAGTCAAGAGGTGACAGTCCCAACAGATTTATCACCCCTCTACTTTACCCCATCAGGGTATGCGTCTCATTGATCTATTTCACCCTCGCTCCTCTGCCTCCCCCCCTTAAGTTGGAGGGATTTCTCAGCTCAAAACACTCCCCAGGCAGAAATGATGAAGATGGATGTGTGATTGATTTCTGCATCCTCTGTCTGTGCCCTTCTGGCAGAAAATTAAAAGGCTATTAGTTAAAGGGGGAGATCCCCTCAGGTGAGGCCCCACCACAGCCTGACCATTTATCTCTGTGAATAGCCTCCTATTATAGCAGAGCAGGAGGGGACCCAGGGGACAGGAGAGGGGGGTTTGGAGACACAAAGGCATGCAGAAGGCTGTGGCAGCAGCAGGACCGTCTCCCATGGATAGCGAGTGTATGATTGAGGGAGGGAGTGATGAAAGACAGAATGGAAAATAAAGGGGGGAAGGAAAGGGTAAAATACATGTGGAATCGCAAGAACAGTACAAATTGAAATGAAAGTGTTAAAAATATGACGCAGCCTAGAGATGTGTTAAAAATTAATAGAAACAAAATGTAAGAGGGTGTAAACTGAAATTAGTATATAATTCTAGTTCTTTTTCCTGCCAGAAGGACTGGGATAGAAAGGGTTACGGATTTGGAAAGTTATAGCATAAAGGGGTCCAGCAGAAAGGGGGCCAGTTATTGAAAGGGTTAATGAACGGACACATGGCCTTAAGCCACAGTTTAGTTTGTTGTACATGCAGCCAGTGCTGAGAGGTAGTGGGGCGGGTGAGAGAGGAGGATCAGGCTGGGACCATGTGTTGCTGGCCCTGAAGATAATGTTCCATTTATGATGCGTGCTATTGAGCAGAAGTGTGCTGCCTCAGCCAGCCCTGGGCTCAGACAGGGGGTGGGTAAATGATACTGTTCAAGGGTTTTGACCTCCTTATGCTTTGAGAAAGGACAAGTTCTGGCTTCAGTCCTAAAGCCCTTTCCTGGCTTCCATCAGCACCACTTGGGTGTCTCAATCCCAGTCTGTTCTCCTCCTTCACAATTACTATTTTTCTCTTGTTCTCTTCAGCATCTCAATTGTACCCTTCTATAGACCTCTGTTCCCATCTCTCTAACAAAAGGAAAAAAACTAATTCTATCCTCATTTCTCTTTTTCATAACCTTTTCAGGCAGTTTTCTCTCTTCCCTTATCTCTTGCCTCCCATCTCACATTGCTCCTTCCATTCCATCTCTCTGCATTTGCCTGACTTGCACAATTCTGAATATTTTTCCTGTTTGCCTGCAAAATTACTTAAAGCCCAACACAACAATTTAGAACATTTCCTATATGTTCTGTTTGAGATTTTTTAATACTTCAAGCATCAACCTGCCAGTCTTATCACAAGAGGATGCTGGGATCTGTAGTCTCACAGCCGCTGGATCTATAATTGTTGCACATCACTGCATTAGTTATCAGGAAAAGACATCGTCAGAAAGTGTAAATACCTGTGTGCAAGTGATAGTACCCACTTTTTGACAATGTGGAATTAGACGGGTATAATGTGGCCCCAGGCAACCTGATTCGAGCTGTTAATCTAAAGCTTTCTTAGCAAACAGTGTTGGACAGACTTAGACAGAGTTATCTGTTGGCAGTAAAACACTGCATGTAAAGGTCTAGGCACATACAGTATACTGTATGTAGTTCACAAATTGTAAAAAACATAGCACTGATAGGGTTGTCACCTGGCCGGTATTTTACCAGTCTGGCTGGTAAAAATTATGGTTGATCCCGATGTTATTATAGGGAAAAATGATTAATGTATAGGAAGGTATTTTTTTCCGGAAAAGGTGGAAACCCTAAGCACTGATCATCTCAAAATAGATTTACTTTATATTGTAACAGAAAACTAATATATCTCAATAAAGAGATATTTACAAATTAGCAAATGGTTTTCATGTTTATTTGTCTTTTACAGTACAGTAGAACCCCTAGATCTAGTGAGAGGCCTAGCCTGAGTAATAGCACACTATAGGGGTGTGAGAGGAGACAGGGTAATTAGCATGGGCAGCTATAGCTCTTACAAGGAATGAGTGGGCATAGCGACCAAGCAGGTATCCCACTAGTCGGGGTAGAGGATAGGTAGAGCTGGAAGGGAGAACTGGTGAAGGATGTGAGACTTCCACTGGAAAAACCTAGCGATGGTGGTGTCAGGGCAAGGAACTGGGGAGAAGTGACGCCTGGACCTCCTGGTAGGACACTGCAGGCTGAGCTGTGATTGGGAAGGGACACCAGAAAACTGAGTGCACCTGAGGGGGTGCAGGAGGTATATATTCCCCCTGACCGAGTGTAATTACCAAAGTATAGGGGGTTATTTACTAAACCTCAAATTTATCTGGTCGGGCTTTTTAGGGCAAAACCTGGATTTTTATCTTGAAAAAACAACTCAAAATTTATTATCAATAGAGTGTAGGATTCAACGTCTCAGTTCAATCACAAATACTCCCGTCCAATGAAGCAAATTAATCCAAATAAAGTGGTAGTGATGGACTTCAATAATAGGCAGCGGGTTGCTGCAAAAAGGTGCTGTTTATTTAAACACTACTTGTTTCAAGTGTAGCTCTTTATCATGATTTATTATATCCCGATGCTGGAAAAAGACAGAATCCAAAAATCCACCATCTCAGACCTTTCAAGATCCTGTATAAGTCAATGGGAGAGGCACCAATCTCAATTTGAAGTTATTGTGGTTTGTGCTGAGTTTAGGCCGAAAATCAGAAAAATTCGTGAAAAATTTGTGTCAAAAACCTGAAAAAAATTGAGAAATTCTGGAAAAAAAGTCAGAATAAATTTGATGCTTGTTTTTATCTGGTATTTTCCAGATCCAATTAATTAAATTTTTTTTAAATAATAAATAAGGTCAAATTGGGAATGGGAGTTTGGTTGTGTTTTTTTTAATAAAATAATGAGATAAATTCAGGGTTAAGCAAATAACCCCCCATCTACCTAAACAACCACAACACTGATGCAGAATACACATCACATCAAATGGCTCAAAAACACGTTGTCTGAGCTAAAAAGCCAATAATCTAGATCCTCATTGTCTCACCTCAAATCTCCACTGACACAACAATGGGAAAAACTCCAAAAGTGCCAGGTTCTTAAGGTGGCCATACATGGAGAGATATGCTCGTTTGGCGATGTCGCCAAACGAGCGGATCTCCCTCCGATATGCTCACCTTGAGGTGGGCAATATCGGGCTGATCCGATCGTGGGCCCTAGGGCCCAATGATCGGATCCTAATGATGCCCAAACGGGCGGTCGGATCACGGGACCACATCAACGAATAGATGCGGCCGCGATCCGATGGGATTTTCTGTCCCATCCGATCAAGATCTGGCCGACTTTCGGCCAGATCTCGATCGGTGAAATCCGTTGGGGGGCCCCATACACGGGCCAATAAGCTGCCGACACGGTCTGTCGGCAGCTTTTATCGGCCCGTGTATGACCACCTTTAGTCAGCCCTGCTGTTACTCAGGATTCTGGCCAGGAACCAAAACTCACAGAGAAAGAGAGAGAGAGAGAGAGAGAGAGAGAGAGAGAGAGAGAGAGAGAGAGAGACTGTCTCTTCTCTGCTCCTGACATTTCAGATGGAAAGAGTCACTGCCCACTGCTCACTAACTGAAAGCTAAAACATACTAAAAAATGGAATTCTTTCCTTTCATTAAATACACAAAATTAAAACCAAATTCGTCACATTGCCGGGTACATTATGCAATTATTTTTAAGATGTACGTGTATGTGACCTATTATACAGAATGCTTGGAACCTGGATAAGGGATCTTTCCATAATTTGGTTCTTTATACCTTAACTAAAAATCATTTAAGCATTAATTAAATCTAATACTGTAGATGTTCTGTAGATTAAGGATTAATTATATCTTAGTTTGAATCAAGTACAAGGTATTGTTTTATTATTAAAGAGAAAAAGGAAATATTTTTTTTAAAATGTGGATTATTATTTGCTTCAAAAAAAGTTGAAATATTTTCTAAGTCCCAAAAAATGCTGGTGTCTTTTACTTTTTTAAGGGTGATAGGCTGAAAAAGATTGTATATTCCACCCTACATTTCCTAACATATGGCACCTAAACTATACAGTGGGCACATGTATAGGGCAAAATAACAACTCTATTTTATTTTATGAAGCTTTCCCAGGCTTGTGTAGTGTAATGTATTTGCTGCTACATATACGTCCATTGTACTTTAACTTGGCGCCGTATGCAAATTACGCATCGTTAGCATAACTTTGCTTTTCTTGACAAATTAACGCTAGCGCAACTTCGCTACCTTTCGCCTCACCTTTGGATTTTAGTGAATTAGCGGCGCCCTGGCGAAGTGCGGCAAAGCCAACGCTGGCGCAACTTTGGAGGAAAGTAAATTTGCCCCTAAGGGAGAAGGTCTTTCTGTAATTCTGAGTTGTATAACGGGTTTTTGAATAACGGATCCCATAACTGTACAATATAGCTCCAACAAACAATAATCGGTATTTTTATGTGCAATGTGTATGTGTAGAATCTAAACAGACCTGTAATAACCCCTTTTATAAAAGGCATAGTCTCAAGAACTGGCGTATATCACACTACATGGGTGTTTAGTGTGATCATTTTTCGGTAATATTTCAGTCTCTTTCTCCCATGACAATTCAAATACATATAGTGGCATCTTAAAAATGGGTAATGAGGAAACATGCCATTGATACATTAGAATTCCCCATAATATGACATGAATTATGGAAATTCCTTTGAATTGTATTACTTCTGCCACAAAAATATAATAGAATTGACTCAGATTTTTGAAGAAGTCTTAAATCGAAAATTCTTCTTACAACTTATTTATACTTTGTCTTTTTTGTCTTTTAAACTGGCTGCTAGGGTTGCCGTTTCCAGTAACCAGGCAGGTGTTTGGAACACAGACTGAAAAAGAAAAATGGTAAAGCAATAAACATTTATAATAACATACATCTCAGCAGAGAGCAGTTTAAATTCTATTTTGGAGAAAAGCAGAACTGAATTGCGGATAAAATACACACACGCAAACAGACCAGCTACAATATTGTTGCTTTCCCTTCACTTCAACTGTCTTGGGCCATTTTCTCAGTATGGGCTTAAGACCTCATATTTTTCAATGCCATGTTATTAGAATGAATGCATTAGTGAAGATATCCAACATGCAATATATTGGTGCACCCTGGTTTCATTATTGTGTTAGAATATGATAGAACTATTTCATGTTGTAGAACAACTTGTCTTACATTGGAGGTTACTGCTATGGGATTGTATGGTGAAACTACAATAACAAATTCACTTTACAAGAAGGTGATTAAAAAATAGATGTGAGGAGCCACTTGCACTTAGGGGAATATTTATTATGCTGTGTAAAAAACAGTTGGATAATACATCACACATCTCCAGGCTTCGCAAAGACGGAGTACTTTTTTTACAAGTTTTTTTCTTAGAGTGACTTCTGCCGGAAGCAATGTAAAATAATGGCAGCAAACCTGGCATTAGTATGGTGTAAAATTACACACACCTTGATACATGCGCCATTTATTTTACACAGCTCTTTACATCGTTTTTTTTTTTTTTTACAATTTTTTTCCACGCATCATAATTAATATGCCCCTTCAAATCCACCAGAGGAACGTCAGTGGCCGTCAGTATATGACAAAGGCATATGACAAAGGCAGAGTGAAGCTCCAAGACATTCATGGTGTACTTGTGGTCACAATAAAAGGGGTGAGCTCAAGGGGTTGTTCTCCTACCAACACTTTTTTTATGTTCAGTTGTTTTCAGGTAGTTCACCAGAAATAAATACTTTTTCCAACTAATTTCTATGTTCTACATGTTACTGTTTTTTTTAATATTGAAATGTAAAGTGTAATTTTTCACCTTGTAAAACAGCTCTGGGTGGTCGCCAACCCTGTAAACTGTCCTAAATTGATACATTTAGTTGATACATTTCGTATCTTTGTCCCTGCTGAGCAGAATCTCTGGATTTCATTACAGGCAGCTGTTAGCATTGATACAATATTTGCTAATACTCCAGAGATGCTGCTGAGAAATATATCAACTAAATGTTGCAAAATTGTAACAGTTTAGAGTCTGTACCTGAATTACTGAGCTGCCAGACTCAAACACCAGAGAGAGGAACATTACATTTTTAAAGTTAGATTTTGGAAAAAACGGAAAAAAAAATAATTGATGGAAACATTTAAAAAAAGTCTTTATTTCTGGTAAAAAAACGGAAAACAATTGAACTGGAAAATGTGTTTGGAAGATGAACAACCCCTTTTACGTGTATGTAGCTCCTTGCATCTGTTTTTGAATTTGTGTGGGACAGTTGCTTTTGGGCAGGGAGTCAACTAATATATTTCTGCCTAAACTGTTGGAGGTGCAGTGCTACTTATACAGTGGTCATGGTTCTAAAATGAAAAAATAAAAATAAAAAACATTTTCAGCATGACATCCAAGCATTTCAACAAAAGAGAGACGCAGCTGTATGTATTGTCTTATCTGAGATCTGGCTAGCAGCAGTCATAGTAGTACTTTCTTGTACCGCATTTTTCTCTTGCGATTGGGTTCAATGCTATACCCTCTACTTGTTCTGCTACTTCTATTTATTTTAGTTCCATCCACCATCTGTTCTTCTTATGTTCTTGTTTTATTTCATATGCCCCATTGACAGAGGACAGATGATAAAATGTAGTGTTAGATGCATGTATCATGCTTGCTCCCTGGTGTAAATGCTGCAGATCTTGATCTAATTTAGGGTAATGTTATAAGTTTTGACATGTGCATATGTCTTTCTGAACTTACTCTGAAAAGTCTTGGCAGCAAAATGCAGATCATATCCCATTATAATCCTTGAGAGCAACCCATGTTTACAGGCACATTGGAACTATCATCTTTAGAAAACCCAAACAAGTGTTTAATCAATAAACCTGCCTTGGACCATGCTTACTGACTACCACAGCTGATCAGTAGCAAATGTATGATAATTCTATCTGTATTATTACAAAACGCAGGGCATAAATATGCAAGCATCACTCACTTTAGTACTGACAGTTGTATATGTTGATTTCTGTGCATATTTGTTTTATATGCATTTATATTTTTAATAACAAAAAAGTTAACAAAGAATCTGTGTTCTACTTTTGAAGCCCACTAAATAGCTCATATACAGGTAATAGAATATTACCTGTATATGAATGTAAAATGTTCATCAAGCAGAAAAAAATAGTGATTTGGAGTAAAACTACAAGAAAAAGAAACTAAGTATATGGAGCTAGTTTGACTGTGTTTAATCAACAGTCAAAAGTAACATGTACATTGGATCAGTGTCTTAATCATTTCCTCTAACATGCACTCCCATGCACGTATCCACTGATCAACTGGCTGCATAGCTATCAGTGGGCAAATACAATGTGTGACTTGCCTATACAAGTGAGCTGAATATCAGAAAAACTTGCAAATGAATGGTACGCATTTCAATCACAACACTTCTGCATATTCATTGCTCTACAAGTTCTATAGGGCCTCTGTGAAAACACTTCCATAAATGTAATAAGGTTTTACCACTGACTGAATAATCTGTTATTACTATGTAAAGGAACTATCATATAATATGAATTGCATATATAAAGAGCCTTATTTGAGATAAGGTTTTTACCATGGACAACTGACTGTATGTGAAGAATACATTTTAAATACACATCCTATTTATTTTCTTTATATTGAGCAAAAGTTTCTTTACGGGTAGGTATGTATTTCACCTTTAAAGCAGAACTAAACACTAAATATCAATATGGTTAAAAAAATATTTTATATACTGAACTTATTGCACCAGCCTAAAGTTTCAGCTTGTCAATAACAGCAATGATCCAGGACTTCTAACTTGTCACAGGGGGTCACCATCTTGGAAAGTGTCTGTGACACTCACATGCTCAGTGGGCTCTGAGCAGCTGTTGAGAAGCTAAGCTTAGGGGTCGTCGCAAATAAACCAGCAGAAAATGAGGTTTGTCTGTAATAAAAGCTGATGCTACAGGGCTGATTATTAAATTCTGATGCTAGTTGTACTGGTTTCTGTGCTGCCATGTAGTAATTATCTGTATTAATTACTAATCAGCCTTATATTGTGACATTTCTATTCTATGTCTACTGTATATTGTGAGTTGGCCCCTAAGCTCAACAAGTGACATCAGCACAGAGTATGTGCAGAGAATTGTTAGAAAAGAATATGTGGACCTACTTGGGCATCTTTGGAGACACACATCTTCCCTGTTAAATGGGTTGTCTTGGACTGGTACAGAAGCACAAAACATAATGTACAACATTTCTACCTACTTCTTTAGTTAGGCATTAGTTCCCCTTTAGGTCAGAAGAGCCACCTAGGGCAAGCACATTATTAGGGTCCTCAGAAACAATAGCGGAAAAGGAAATGGGGTTCTCATAGTCAGATATATCAGTAGGTCAGGGCTGTAAAGAACAACATAAAGAAAACTCTGAGGCAGGGCAAGCAGCAAGATTCTCAAGTTCAGGAAAGCAGTCCTGGAGAACAGGCAGTAAAAAGGCATACCAGGAAAACGGAATAATTAAAAATCCTACATCAAAAGACATAGCACAGCCGTGAATAGTGATGGGTGAATTTGCGCAATTCGCCGCCGGCTAATAAATTCGCAAAACGGCCAGCGTCTGTTTTTTTTTTACTCCAGCGTCCATTTTTTTTACGCTGGCGTCAAAAAAACGGACGGCAGCACGGGTTAGAATTTTTCACCGTTTTGCGAATTTCACGGTTAACTGCTCAAATTCACCCATCACTGCCGTGAACACTCTTGGATCTATGAGTAGGAATGAGCAATTCTGGTCACAGTTATGTAAAGGGTAAGTAGAGCCAAATTAGTGTTTTTATTATCGGCAGTACACCCTTAATGCTGAATAGACTGGAACAAAGTTGTGGCAGGCTAATGAACATTTTCCATAATTTACTTTTGGAATGCATGCGGTGATTGCTGTCCAACTTGACAGAGCTGCAATGAGATGTACCCAACTTTATGATTAACAAACAACACAATGCAGATGGTCTTCATTTTGCATTTTTAATTATTTTACTTTTTTTCTGCAGTTATCTAGATACCTTAAAACAGCAATACACTGCTATGCACAATGAACATGGCAACCAGGTACCTAATAGCAGTATTAAGCATGAATAGACAAGGTTCTCTGTAGCAGAATGAGTCCCTGGGCCCCAGCAAGTGCAAATGTTTTTCGGAAAATGAAGATATCATGTAGGCTAGACGCAGTAGGGGAAGCTGGTCACAGGATTGCTATTCCCTTTACGCCTTGCTACTAATATATAATTTTCATGGAATCCAGTGTAAATGTAGGTGCCTTCAAAAGTCGTGCATGCTGCAATTTGAGTGTATTGAACCAACACAGACAATAATTTGCATCCATCTGTGATTGTGAGTTTATATCATCAATTGTATGAGTCCTAGTGCAGCTAAGCTCACAGCAATACAAACTACTTTAGAATGCTATTCATTAGGTATAATTCAGTAGTATGTTCGTTGGCAAAATTCAAATGGAGCCCAGAAGTAGCACACCCTCCAGGCAGGTATCTTGCATCCATTTACCCTGTACTATTATACATTATATTATATTCAACAAAGCAGAGGCAACTGCCAGTTTGGTAGAAGCTGGCATTGACCCAAGTACCTTTGTAAATAAGATCTGGATGGATCTGCAAATCTGCTTAGCTGACTTTCAGCTGCAAAATTCTAAAAGTACATTGACAGGGCAATTCACAATTGTCATCTATCTCTTCTTTATAGAATCTTAATAGAATCTATGTAATATTTTTTAGAGTGCGTAGAATAAAAAGACACGCAATCCCAATATGGCTATTTATGTAACCAGGAATTAACACTATAGATTGTCAGAACTGCCAATGCTTTTCAAGGTGCCGATATTTGTCACCCACAAAGCACTATGATGATGATGTTTACATTGTTTAGGAGCAGAAGGCTGAACTTGGAATAATAAAAAAAAAACAATTAATAAAAATTACCGTTTGTTAAATAGAAACTAAATTTACTTAACAATGAATATCTATAAGAATAAGTTACCAACCCTTCTCTATGTTCATGGCGAGTGCAAACCATGAGTAGTTCACTATATCCAGAAAGTGTTCTTTTGTAACAGTGGAGAGTTGCATTAACTACTATCATTTTGCAAGATCAGGGTACCCAAGAAGGATTTTATTTTTTTATTTTTTATAACAGAGGTAAGGATTGGTAGCCTATGACCCAATGGATATGGTGAATGACCACTATACGGACCAACAGCATTTTTGTTTTGGATAAAATGGAGTCTAGGGGAGACGTAACACCTTAAATCTGCTAGAAAGTCATGTGAACATTAAATAAACCCAATTGTCTGGTTTTGCTTCCAATAAGGATTAATTATATCTTACTTTGGATCATGTACAATTTACTCTTGTATTATTACAGAGAAAAGAATATCATTATTAAACATTTAGATTATTTGGATAAAATGGCCTCTATGGGAGACGACCTTTCCAATTTACGGAGCTTTCTAGATAACTGGTTTCCAGATAATGGGTCCTATTCCTGTACATATTTTTCTTTTGGTGGATGTGTATTTTGTCTTTTGTACTATCCTTCTAATTAATATTTGACATACAGTATATACTTTACTTCAGTGCTTCCCTAGAAAGCTCTCTCTAATTCCCTCCCTGTTCTCATGTATGGAAGAGAACACGGGGTTAAAGACATGCACACAAGCAAACACTGGCCAGTGGGTGGGCTCATCTCTGATTATGATACTATAATGGTTGGACTATTTCTTGAAGATTAAATTCCCATTCTAGGCTGCGGGAGGAAAAGGCGAGAAGGCAAATCAGCAAAAATTAGTGTGAGAGAAGTGGTAAAGGAAAAGAGACAGGCAGTGGAAGGGGAGGGAGGGAGTTAGACAGCGGGGAACAAAAATGAAGAATTAAGATACAGCATGCAAGACTGGGAGAGAGAAATAGAGTGTGGAGAGAGAAGACAAGAAAAAATGTAATGGAGAAGCCATAAGAGAGAGAGACAGGATAAGACTGCAATCTCTAGGAAGAATATCTGTATGGATTGCTTATTTCTTTCATTTGTATAATGTTCTTACAACTGGAGGCAGCCTCAGGTCAAAGCACCCAGGGAAATTTCTCCTCAGCTTGAGCGTAAAAAGAGAGAAAGAAGGGATGCAACGCACCCAGAAGGGAAAATTCAGAAGGGAAAATGAATTGCTTTCATAAACGATGGAAGGTAGCAAGATGCACACTGTTAGTTTTTCTTTAACAAATATTTGACTTTGATTTTCACATCAGGAATATGTCACCATGGGGGTTCTGTGCAACTCTCTCCCTTTTGCTGGTTCTTCCTACCTCCCCTTTCATTTCTACCGTGTCAGCTGTCAGCTTTCCCAACCACAGAAGTCAGCAATAGCTCCATATGTCAATCACTAACCACTTGTCAATAACTATTGCAAACCTTGTCCACTACAGAACACATTTCTGTTAACCATTTCTCTTTTC
The DNA here is from genome assembly GCA_038501925.1 of Xenopus petersii. Classification (NCBI taxonomy): domain Eukaryota; kingdom Metazoa; phylum Chordata; class Amphibia; order Anura; family Pipidae; genus Xenopus; species Xenopus petersii. The sequence goes on from CM076672.1 coordinate 162,823,425, forward strand.
TGTTGTCTAATAAGAAGAGGATCTCGAATACAGACAAACCAAAACATATTATCTGTAAAAGTAATAAGCTCTACTATTTTTATTATTTATGTAGAGTCTCCTTCAAAACCTTAAAGGGAAAAGGGATGCAAATAAAATTAACATACAGTTTACATATACACAGACAAACATGTCACCAGAATAGATGCACAATTACTATTCTTAGGGTTAGGGCGCACTGGGCGATTCAGGGAGATTTAGTTGCCTGGTGACTAATCGCCGCGACTTTGTGGCAACCAATCTCCCCGAACGCCTTCCCTCACTCTTGTGCTGGCTAAAATAAAAAATCGCCGGTGCTAAGCACACACGGCAATTCGTTTTCCAAAGTTGTCCAAAGTGGAAACTCCAGGTGACTTCGGAAAACGAATCGCCGTGTGTGCTTAGCACCGGCGATTTTTCATATTAGCCAGCGCAAGAGTGAGGGAAGGCCTTCAGGGAGATTGATCGATGCAAAGACGCGCCAATTAGTCCCCAGGCCACTAAACCTTCCTGAATCGCCCAGTGTGCCCTTACCCTTAGAAGCAAATAGGGTGAGGACCCTGCTGGCAAGAGTTTACTAAAAACAGTAAATTACTGATAAAGAATAGTGTGTTAACTATCCTTACATCCTCCCATGTTTTAGAATGAAATTTTTGTATTGGTGGTATACCCCCTGAAAAACTAAGGTGTACAGCAACAAAACCAACACAATAAGGTATTGTTGCAGCTGCACATTTAAGGGGTATCTTGTGTTTCAAGTAACAGAGTTGTGTGTGTACAAGCAGTGCACACCTGGGCACACAAACATTGTCATTCATGCCTGTTGGAGTAGATGCTTATCATTCACATAGCCCACACTTTCCAATGGCCTTTGGACATTTTTTTACCTTTTCTGCCCACGTTAACATAGGCTTACCTACCAACAGTAAGGATCCCAGTAGCAATCTTGAGATAATACAGTCTATTATCCTTCTAATTACTGCTACATAGAGTTGGATGGATTTTGGGGCTAGGCGCAAGGCTGACCTAAAAACTTGATTCACAGGCTCCATCACCTGGGTTCTATTGTCACATGTTGAGCAACTCCTCTATATTCTTAATTTGTGCTGGAAAGTCACCTAGCATAGTAATGATTGATGAAGTATGAAGATAAAGGATGACGTTGTGGAGACGGTGAACAAAAATACAGCTAGTAGTAGTTGTCCCTCTGAGGCAAATTTTGAGAGACTTCATGGGTTTTTTTGCCTTCCTCTGGATCAACTAGCAGTTAGACAGGTTATATATAGACATAAAAGGGTCGAACTTGATGGACATGTGTCTTTTATCAACCTAACTTACTATGTCACAATGTTACTAGTTGGGGTCTACAATGTTCTTGCTTTGCTGAGGCTCTCTCTTCTCTAATGCCAATCTTGTTATATTAATGAGAGAACAACTCAAAGGGGGGAATTCACAAAAGTGCAGGAAGCAGTTTTTTTGGTGTAAATACAATCTCTGTATTCACAAACAGAAATCCGCTAATATGAGAAAAACAGCTTTAAGGAACACTTTTGTGAATATGTAGTTAAAGTAACAAATCGAAAAGAAAAACGTAATTTTTAACGTCACCTTCTCCTGACATTTTAAAAATGGGGTAAAGCTCCCTGAATCTTCTTGTCTGTCTCTGCCCTTAAAATGTTTGTGAATGTGGTGGGAAATCTGACATATTCACCTCCACTTTTATTTTGTCTCAGTATCACCACTTTTGTGATCACCCCCCTACATAATGTTGACAGTAGGGTGAAAATAAAAAAGGGGAGACCGGGCTTTACAGCCCAAACAATTTTGCCTTCCTTTATTCCTTTGTTTCTGGGAAGTGCATGATGATGATGATCTTTGCATGATGGAAGAAAGCCTGATGCATTAAGTCTCTTTTACTGCCCTCAGGGCTACAACTTTATCATGTCAACACAGAAATGTACTCCTTGAGAACATCACTTTTATATTTAGAGGCACAGAAAGAGGCCGATTATTGACAGCATCGCTCTATAGAGAAGGTCATTTTCCATTAAGTCCAGCTGTAAATATTCATCAGAACTTGCCAATCTACTTTTTTTCAAGCCTTTATTAATAAGTGTCGCTTTTGAAAAATTTCTCAATTGTTTTTAAATATTTAAATGTGGCATTAATATTAAGTATTCTGGGTATTTAGAAATCGGATTCTATCATACGGCTTAACTAGGCATTAACTCTTGTGTTCCATAGAGGGGAAAAGCTATGTACAACATGCTCTTCCTAGAAAAGCACAGTGCCTTGGTGAGTGTGTTGGATTACCGCTATGGAAAGGTTGCTAGGAAACAGACACCACTCCCCCACCCCCAGAATCACAAGTTCCACACCACTTCCAAAACCCACCACCAGATTAGCATATTAATGAGGATCTAATTGTCTGTGGGCAGCACAGGGACCCAGGAGCTTGCTATACAAACACACAGCGTTTCCAGTCTGTGGGTTCATTAGCTCATCAAGATCATCACTTAACGCAAAAGGCAGAGAAAATGCACAGTAATGAACCAGTGTTTACTCTCTCTCTGTCTGCGCCTGACACTTTCACTATTCTTATCAGCATTGCCATTCCCTCTGCTCTCTCTCTTTTTCTCATTCTAAGATTGTCTTCAGTTTTCTTCTTCCTCTTTGTTTTTGTCTTTTAATTGTCATCTTAATACTTATTTTTCAACATCTGCCCTATTACTACTATGTATTAATATATTTCTAATATGCTAAGCATAGCAATGCGAAGAAAAAAAAAAAACAATAGGTAAATATAGATGCAAATGATTACACTGTAAGGAGGGTCAGCTCAGAAACTATGCAGTGTAGAGATGTGAATGTAAACATGCAGACACATCAGGTAAATAAGAGAAAGCTATAAACACAGTTACATACACAAATGCAGCTGCGTTTGTAGTTCTTGCTAATCTGCTAATCAATGATTATTAACAAACCTGACTGAGTTCATGTTTACTTAAAAAATATATAGATAATACATTTAATAACTTGGAACATTGAACTTGCTTGGTTTAGGTAAGTTAACCTTGTATTTATTCCTCTTAGTGTAAATATGATCATTTTTATAATAATTATTCAAATGACAGCATCTAGCTCCTCCCCTTTGTATAATGGGGGCTAGAAATTGTATCTATATTAATATACATGCACCAACGCAAACTGACACTTGTGCTGACACATAGATGTATATATGTGTGTGATTATTCTTATTTAAATACATATGGAGCAAATTTTGTTATGTCATCCCAGTTCACACAATGCACTCATGACAAATGTCACAGCATTCTGCTAAAAAAAGGTGTGAAAGTGATCTGTTTCAATGAGTGATTAAGGGGGCCATTTGACCCAAATTTCTAGAAGTTATCTCCATCTGTAGTTTATCTCTAGTTTAAATTCTATATCTCTAGTTTAAATTCTATTTAGCAGTGTTTCAGGTTTCCCATAGAGGCCTGTGTCAATAGACGCAATATACCTGCCCCTAAAAAACATGACAACTTGCTCTAATATAAATGAGCCCTAGTATATTTTATTACATAATCATATTAGAATGTGAGACTTGTATCTTAAATAGATGCACATATGACATTCAGGTCCATAATCAAATCACATATGTTGTTATATTACATGTGGAACTTTTGGGTTACAAAAAAATCCCTTCTGAAGTTATAAACAGTGTTTCAATGTGTGTTGAGCAATATTCTAGCAGCAAATGCATGTAACCAAGCCTCATATTCCGTGAAGAGCATGAATAAGCAGCCTGTAGCTCTCCAGGTATTGTGGATCCTAAATAACTGCAAAAATGCAGTGGTGTCCTGCTGACCATTAATAAATTAATTATAGTTGTCCATTTAATTGTAGAGTTTCCAATACATAATATCATATTGTCAGTGGTTCTCCACCAGTGGAATATCGTATGTATGCAAACCTTTCCTTCAGACAAAAGAAGAGATACTGCACAGAAGTGTCCAGTGGGTACCCTTGTAAGGGGAATATGTAGGTTCTCTTTGGTTAAAGTTTCTGGCACCCAAAAGATAACGAGGTAATTTGATTTGCAGTGTTGACTCCAGGGTTTCTCATATTGTGGGATCTGACCTTTAAGAAATATCTCCTCTGGTTCAAGAGAGACTAATTGGGCGGTGGGAGTGTTGGGAAACTGTGAAATTTGGAGGGGACAAAAGTAATGTCAATCTGCTTCCCTGTATGTGTGGTAGGGGGGAGGAAGGGATTGTCTGGTATATAACTATATATATATATAGATATATATATATATATATATCTACACACACACATATCAAACATAATAACTTAAATAACATAATACTGCCTGGACTGAAAAGATGCCTGTATACAATCAAATCCAATTTTTGCTTCCTCATGGTAAATGCCTTTCAAATGTGGCATAAACACATACCAACCCCATTAGATTCATATATATATATATATATATATATATATATATATATGTACCAATACAAGAAAGCACTCATGGCACAAATGTTCATGAAAAAGGCAAGAGTCTTTATTCCTCCAACCACTCCATCTACATGTACACACTGTCATCAGGAATTTCGTTTGTGAGCACCTGGCCTTTGCCAATACGAGTGGTGAGTGCCTATATATGTAAAAAAAAAAAAATATATGTATATATTAGTGTATATATATATATATATATATATATATATATATATATATATATATATATATATATATATATATTAGTGTAATCAGCCCCCTGTGTTAACTAGACTAGCCTTTAAGTCATTAAAAGACATGCATTCAGGATGCAAATCTAGATATTTTAAGGTACGAAGTTTTAGTCCTGAGACTATCTGGGTGTTGCTGAACTACATATTTAAACAAATTTTAAAAAAAACACAGTTATTTTAGACCCTAGAGATTGTGAGACTATAACCACTCAGTAGAGCATAGTATATATATTAAGGAGAGGTGAGGGGTAGAAAAGAGAAAGAGCAGGAAACAAAGCAAGACAGATCAAGAGGTCCAATGCGGAATTTGTTGGCAGCATTTACACCATATCATGTAAAACAGATTTCCTCCTGTTCATAAATATTCACTAGATTCCATTCATTTGTTAAAATAATTGTAATAATCTGCTTGTAACTGCTTCTATTGATCTCCCTTATCTCTCTGCTTCTCACTCCCTAAGTCTGCCTCCTCCCTTTGCCTTTTCTTATTTTCACACCTCTCTACATCCTCATACTCCGTTATTGCTCACGCACACTTCTCTTTATTCTTCAACTTACAATTTTTCAAGTTTTTTTCTATTCCAACCTCTTTGTGATCCCACAAATTGTGGGACTAGAAATGTCACATTCGATTCCTTTCCACCCCCTAATTTTTTGCAGATACATATCTCTAACATTACACAGGATGTCCTTAATACCCAAGCTATATAATAGAAATTCTACTGACCTCTATTTACAAGTAGTGTGCTGCTAACTCAGTATAACAATACAGTACTAACAATGGGTAGATAAGAGATAAGAAATGCCAGATGTTGATCTAGCTGTAATCTTTATATCTAGTTACTTAATGATTTCCACACTTATTGGGTGTTCTAGTACATATATAAAAGAAACTTTCAGGTAATGATGTTTCATTTATATTGGTTTATATGTTTTATTTTTTCCAAGATATATTAATTACAGTGAATGCAAGTTCAATATATATTGCTTGTTCTATTTAAAAGATTTAAGGAGTGTTAAAAAAAAAACTATGCTCTACATTCAGATTGTGTGAATAGTATAATATAAGTCAAAGGACAGATGACAGTGGAGATATGGAGACAGAGATACATCAACAGACAGACAGAGATGCATAGAAAGGGGAGACCGGCTGGCAGAGAATGAGATGCAGAGAGGGGTGAAATGGGATAGATTGGGATAAGGAGACATAAATGTGAGAGTAATGGAAATACACCAACACAAAGACTGGCATCAGAAGAATTCATGACCTACAGGGAGTTAAACCCATGCATCCAGAAGTATCAAGAAGTAGACTAAATAAAAACAAAACCAAATATAAGCAGAATATAAATTATGCATTTAAACAAAAGAAAAGGGTGAAGGAATAATACAAAGCAGGAAGTAAAAAAAATAGGAGGCAGCAAAGCCAAATGCTATTTATCTAGTACGGTGCTAAAGAGAAGTGCCAAGCTATGGACAGGACAGAAAACAATACATTCTTGCTGTTGTGCTAAGATCATCACAGAGATGATTTTTCAGCACCAAGGACAGCTCATAGCGTGGAAGGTTCCTGTGTGTGACCTTCTGTCACAAAGACATTATTTCCCCTGTCCAACAATTCATATTCTCTGCTTAGAAAACATGTTTAGAGCGTGTCATTCTGCAGCAAATGGCTTAACCCCTCATCTTCCTGTCTTATGGCAGCTGGGCACCGAGGGGTTACACGTTTTGTTTCGATGAGCTGAGTTGTGCAACAGAGATGGGTCGCTTTTTTCTAGACCTGGTGTTCTTGGAGCCTTTGGCTAATCCCAAATCTACAGTAGTCGTCTGGAATCTGAGAGGGTGTCTGATTGTTACACGGTTTTCGGTTAGCCACGTTAGTTGTTCCTTTGGAGGAAGCCCAGCTTCTGATTTGGAATAGGAAGCATTGTTGCATTTCCTCAGCCAGAACATAGAAAAGATAGGAGAATTATGAACCCTATTCTTGGCACAGACAAGTCCGCCCTCTGATCTGCTATTGAAAGCAGAATTCCTGCCAACATCGTCTGTCAGTGTAGCTGTGCAATGTACAGGCTCCATTCCTTGAAATACTGAACCATTTATTTGCCTATGTCAGCTCCTTTCAAAAGCATTTCAAGCCAAAATTTGACATTGACTATTATATGCACAAAAAGGAAATAAAAAAGAAAGATAAATACTGGTCTGCTAAAACACAAGTCTACTTATACATCTGTTACATTACACATCAACGTACCAACAAATGAACAAATGTAAAATATACTAAATTTAGCGGACTGGTTGTGTTGATCTCAAACCATCAGATTCATGATTTATTTTACAGGACAGAAATAAAATGAGCTATTTAATGATTTAAGAATAAAATATTAGAGGTTGTACATATTCTACAGTCGTAGGGCAACAAGGGAATGGGTCTGTGCGGACTGAGACTGGGGCTGTCACTGTAATGAGAAGATAAACTAACTGCATATTCTGAACTCTCTCCCCTGCTTCCCTGCCCTGTGTCTGTGTGATACACTGTGCTGCTGCTGGGTCTCTCATTCTGCTTCCCCATGCATATCTCTTTTTAACACCTCTTAAACAAAGCCAAATGGGGGCACTGCATTGCCATATCAACACATTTCCCCGGAGGGAATGCAGAGGAGAAAAAGAGAAATGGAGGCAGCAGGGGGAGAGCAGAGTGCACGGTAGACGTATGTGTGTGAGAGGGAAGTAAATGAGGAAATGGTAAATAAAGATACACTGCCACTTTAAGGGAATTATATATTGTGCAACATCAACATGAATAAATAGAAATCCTTATCCATATATGCAAGTGGCATAAAAAAAACAGTTTTCCAAAGCTAAGTGAGAGATTGATATATCTTTAAATATTAAAGAAGTTGCTGGGTCAGTCACAGAAATGACAAAAGGATATAGTGAATAAATGATCAGGGCTTGTTTATACTGTAGGTATGTGAAGAAGCACAGAAACATACCCTTTAGTATACCATATGTGCAGTGCTAATGCACTCTCTGCCTTTGGTTAGTTGAGCTTTCTGAGGGCAGCCAGCACAAAGAACAGAACAGCCCTCTGTAGTGGGCAAGGATTAAATTAAAGCAGGTCCCATCTGCAGTAGAGCTAATGTATTTATCAGGTTGTATGAATATAAACTTTTCAGCTTGATCTGCATGTTGAGCCCTGAGGTACAAATATTTGGGCTACTAGAATGGAGTGAAACGAGCTATGCTTCAGTCTGTATGCATTGCTGCCTGAGCTAACATATTGGTGTCCCATGGTTTGCCTCTTACTTGCACATCATTATGGGGGTTATTTATCGAAGGTCGAGTTGTTTTTTGCACTAAATATTCAAGTTTTCTGGGGGGTTTTCAGTCAAAATTCAAATATTCCGATATTTATTACACCCCATCTAAAACCTGTTAAGGTCATCAGAAGTCATTGGCAGAGATCCCTTGAACTGTCTGAAGATGTATGTAGCCTTCATGATGTTCGAGGATTTTTGGGCGGGTTTTGCTCGAAAACTCAATCAATTCAAGCAATTTGATTTATTTTCTTTAGAATTAGAATTAGAAACTATTCAAAGTGTGAGTTTATTCCAGTTCATTCAAGGTCTAGAAGCTCTAAAATTCCACATTTGATGAATGACCCCCAAAGTATTTACATGCTAGCACTTAAATCACCAATTTAGAGGAAAACTATACCCCCCAAACAATGTAGGTCTCTATAAAAAGATATTGCATAAAACAGTTCATATGTAAAATCCTGCTTCATGTAAATAAACCATTTTCATAATGATATACTTTTCTAGTAGTATGTGCCATTGGGTAATCATTAGGGATGCACCGAATCCAGGATTCGGATTCGGCCGAATCCTTCTGCCCAGCCGAACCGAATCCTAATTTGCATATGCAAATTAGGGGCGGGAGGTAAATTGCATGACTTTTTGTCAGAAAACAAGGAAGTAAAAAATGTTTTTCTCTTACCACCCCTAATTTGCATATGCAAATTAGGGTTCGGATTCGGTTCGGTATTCGGCCGAATCTTTCATGAAGGATTCGGGGGTTCGGCCGAATCCAAAAAAGTGGATTCGGTGCATCCCTAGTAATCATGAATAGAAAATTGCCATTTTAAAAAATAAGGGCCGCCCCCTGGGATCATAGGATTCATTGTACTCATAAACATAACAACAAACCATACATGTTAGGTCACATGAGCCAATCAACAGACAGAGTTGTGTCTTTTGCTTCCTCACTTCTTCCTGTTACAGTTAGAGTTGAAGTATTTCTGGTCAGGTGATCTCTGAGACAGCACACAGACCATCACGAAATGGTGGCTCAAGGCAAGAGATGTAAAAGGGTAATATTTACTTAAATATATATTCCAGTTTGGTAAGATTCTTTAATATGCCACTTAATATGATATGAACTATCTGTTGCTTAAGTGTTTATTTTGGGGGTTGAAAAGATGGAAGATGGACAAATTAGAGGATAGATAGGAATGGGATAGGGGATAGATGGGGATGGGAGAGGGGACACCTATGTGTCACTTCCACTACCCTTCATGAATACAGCACTGGCTAGCACAGATAGGGCTGAATTCACCGGGGAAGTGCTGGCTCTTGATTATTTTGCAAAAAAACTAATTTTGGATTGAGCATGTGTACAAAGTTCCAAAGTATGGAGATTTGGTAACACTCATGAATTTCTTCACTTACCATTGCGTTATTAAAGTTTTGGTAAGATCCTCACAATTTGTAAGCTTGTATGTTATATTTTTAATAAGAGGCAATTAAACTATAAACTTTTACTGTATCATTTTTGTTTTGTGAAAAATAAGTCAGTGGTATATTTTCTCTAAATATAAAATGCTAAATTCCACTCATCACAACCAGAGATTTATTTTCATGATTTTGCATGCAGTATACTTAGCTAAGCTACTGGTTGAGCAAGATTGTGCATTCAACTACTCCAAAGTCAATTATGTCAGATGCCAAGATGTCAACAATCCTATTTCATCAGTAAAATGATCTCGACTGTTATGTTTAAGAACTTGTATATAGTTTGCCAATTTATACTCAGCAACAGCAAGTGAGGAGAATAACATTAATAAAAACCTGGAATGGACCAAGATATCATAGATGTTGTATAAACACCACAATCAATACCATGGTTAGCTGACTTTTCAGTGTTTAGAAAAACTTACATGGAAAATTACAGAACAGGGTTCCATCCTTAGTGAGAATCGTTTGTATAGATGTTCACTAGAGAAGACTGTGGCCCCATAATGCTGCGAAAAATGCAGAGAATGTATGCAAACACTGCATAAACGGAAATAGCACAAACATCTGGTGATCACAGGGAAAAACTACACATAGAAAAAAAATGGCTTCCAGTAGGAATTGAGAATGATGCCCTAAAGACAATTCTGAAAGCAGGCAACATCACAAGCAAAATAACACCCATAAGTGTGCAGCAGCTCAGGCATGAATTTGTTTCCAGCAAAGGTTGAACAAACATCACCTTGTAGCAGCTTTATAATGCATCTGATTTCAAATAAGCAACAGTCATGTACCTTCCTAAAGTTTACATATATATACCTCTGCAGCTTGAATACTGGTTTTTGCCTTCTATGTATATGCATTTAATATATATTTATCTAGACATTAGACCCCAATTATGAAACACACTTGTAAAGTGCTAATTTGAATGCAAAACTAGGCATGCTTTGTTGATATTCACATAGGTACTTAGTAGAGATGTGCAGGTTGACCTGAAACCTGAGTTTGACCACCGGTTGGGTGGGTTCTGGGGACTAAGGGAATGTTCCCCTAAACCTGCCTTCTTTTCCCAGTAAAAGGATTCAACATATAGGAGCTGATTTACTTAAACTTGAATTTATCTCATTTTTTTCTGAAAACAAAGTCGACCTAACACCCTTCCATGAATTGAACTCAGTTATCAATCATTTTTCTTGAAAAAATCAGAGAGTGAAAGCATCACAACAAAATTGAGTGTCAAACATTATACGATTGACACTCCGAAAACTTGGTTTTATCAAATTTTTACTGTGAAAACTCGACTTTTTCGGATTATTGATCGAAACCCCAACTTTTCTGGATTATCCAGCTCAGATCATGATGTCAAGAAACAACGTCAGGGACATCTGCCATTGACTTTTTGATTTGGATTTTTAGCAGCTTTGGAGCATGTTAAATGTCTAAAAATTCAAGGTCTTTTTTTTGTTCCACGAAAAATTTGACCAGAAAATATCAAGGTTTAATAAATGAGTCCCAAAGTCAAGTTTATTAACCTTTTCAATCACCAGTCTTACCTTAAGATTTTATTTATTACTGAGTACCTAAAAAACGAACAACCACAAAACAAGAAAAAAGGCGGCACATATTGCAGCCCTTAGGTTCCACCCACTACACTTGCACCTCTGGAACTAGCTGCACCCCACTGAACCCTGCTCTGTTCCTTGCACTGGATTTAAACTCCAGCACAAGGTGCAATAAAGGCACAGGTCTTTGCACTGGCTCAAATTCAACCCGTGTTGTTTTCTCTTATTTAACTGTAAATAATATCTTTATATGGCTTGTAGCAACTGGTCAACTCCAGAATAGAGGTTAGTACGAGCATTTTACAAAGAAGTAGCCGGTCAATGTTACCACGTGTGTTTGACTGAGCCATCATACTTTTTCATTGTTTTTGGTCTTTGCACTGTATTGTGGAGGACAAAGATCTTTGCCTAAGAACATAGCCTTCACAAACTGAATATATAATGGTATTTGGGTCTATTTACTTACACATTAGTAAATAAGACTTAATACAACATATGTAAATGTCTATAAGTACTTTTATTTATTTTTTTGTGAACTAGGCCCTTTAATGTCACAGGAAAAAGAGTCATTAGCTATAAGTATTGTGCCCCATCGAGACCCCATATATCAAAATATAAGAAACCATCTTTGTGGACATTTTGTAATTCAAAATATATTCATGCATTGTACTTCAACTAGGGAATAATCCAAATTCGAATCAAATTTGAAAAGAATAAAAAAATTCCAATATCGAAATTTATCATGTACTGTCTCTTTAAAACTTCGACTGCAACCGTTCACCATCTAAAACCTGCCGAATTTCTGTTTTAGCCAATGGGGGACCTCCTGGAACCTATTTGTAGTCAATGGGTGGACTTTGAAAAATCAAAGGTTTTTTTTTAAAAAATACTTTGAATCAAATTCGATCGAATACGATCTTACTCTGATTCGAATGATACGAATGCAGCCTTTTCATCCACAGAAAAAAACTTACATTTTTTTAATAAATTTCGGTTGGTCTTTTTTTCTCGCATTTTGTTACGGGAGCTCAAATAAACTGCCATTACTTCGAAATTCGACCCTTGATAAAACTGCCCCTAAATGTAACTTTTAAATGAATATTTCTTTTAAATGTAGGTGTATAAAGTAATAACAAATATTTATTCTAGACTCAGTGTGTCCCCTTTGAGTATGTTCAAAATTTTCAAAATTATGCAAAAACATAAGGACCCCTTTCATGCAAAATACGTTTTTTTATTCATACAAATCATTGGGTCCATGCGATGAGATGTGATCTGTTTTCATCAACAGAACTCATGGTGCAAATTCACTAAGCGCCGAAGCGCCAAACGCTAGCGTCAATTCGCTAGCGTTTGGCATTTTCGGTACTTCGCAAATTCACTAACGAACGCTGGCGTAAATTCGCTAGTGTTACTTCGCACCATTACGCCAGGCGAATTTTCGCTAGCGATGTAACTACGCAAATTCACTAACTTGTGCAGTGTACTGAACTCTACCTTTTACGCTAGACTTCCTTCGCCACCTCAGACCAGGCGAAGCGCAATAGAGTAGATAGGGATTGTTTCAAAAAAAGTCAATTTTTTTTCAAAGTCCCAAAAAACGCTGGCGTGTTTTCTACATGATGGGTGATAGGCTGAAAAAGATCGAAAATATTTTTGGGGCTCCCCTCCTTCCCCCCTACATTTCCTGACTCATGGCAACTTACCTAGACAGTGGGCACATGTGTAGGGCAAAATAAAATTTTTATTTGCTGATTTGAAGGTTTTCTAGGCATTTGTAGTGCAGATACGTGTTCCTCCATTGAAATTTGAATTTGGCGCCGTATGCAAATGAACCATTGCTAGCGAAACTTCGCTTGGCGAATTAACGCTAGCGCAACTTCGAAAACTTACGCTACCCCTGTGCGCAACTTCGGATTTTAGTGAATTTGCAGAGCGCTGGTGAAAATACGCCTGGCGAAGTGTGGTGAAGTGCGGTGAAGTGCGGCGAAGTGCGGCGAAGTTGCGCCTGGCGCAACTTCGAATCTTAGTGAATTTGCCCCATTGTGTGCAGACAATATGTATGAATATACATTTATTTTTAAAGCGCCACTTGTGTACACTGCACAATACATTTATATAACAGGGGTCATTACAATAATAACGTACAAAGGCAAGGCCAATTTTTATACAATTAAACCAATGGCTTCTTGAGAAACATCCTTAGGGGCTGATAGGGCAGATGTCGTACAATGAAGTGAGAAAATAATACATTTTAAGTTATTCACAGATGGTGTCCTGATCCAATGGTTTGTGTGTGTGTGTCGGTGTGCGTGCATGTGTAGGTGTATATATTTATTTAGACACACACACATACATATTTGTATACATACATGTATCAGTCAGGTATGCTTACATGCAGTGCTCTTTATATTTTCCTAAATGAAGGTATCATATATAGAAACCTCTATCCTGATCTCAGATCGGCTGTGTTTCCTTTTCTGTGGCTTCTCTCCAAAACAAAACAATGCAATACATTTGTTCTCCTATTGTGAAGTGAAGTAAAGTGATTAGGTGCATGCCCCTAACTACACTATTCCCCCTCCCTTCTATATCTTTCCCCCACTATCTCCCTCCCTCTATCTTTTTCCCTGTGTGTGCTGCACCAGTGCAATATTTTCCGCATGGCTGGAATCAGAGAGGAGAAGGTAATGAATCCTGCCAGCAATTTAAATGTACAATTTGTAACGCAAGCCATGAAGAAGAGGAGGGGGTTGAGAGAAAGATCTTGCTGTGTTTGTTTAATGTTAAAATACAACTGTCAGGGGCATCCTCTTCAGGCTGATAGAGAGGATTGTAAGCGAGAATGTTAAAGGGACAGGTTCATTAAAATGTAAGGTACCCTCATATTAACTCTTTAAACTCCACAAAATGCAGAATTGACAGCAACCCCATACAAGACAGTATTGCCTGTGCCACAGATTCTTTGTTTCTGGGTTACTCTTTAATCTATGCTGAGTGTTTGTTCACATTTCACAAAAAGGGGATAAAAACCTGCTGTCTATATCTATACATTGCATTTAATACTTAGCCTATAAATACATATTGTTTTATTTATATGTTGTATTCTTCATTCCTTTTTGAAGAGTGAGACTATGCTTCAACATGCAAAACTTGCATCTGTTTCTTAATGTTAGGCAAATGGCAAAAATGTTGGAAGTGTAGGGTGTATGAAGGTGTATCATATAAAAGTGTCACTGTCACTATAAGTGCAAAGACACACATAGTAACTCCATGCATTTTATTGCTTGGGCTATTTTATAGCTCCACACTCTCCCTATTGATTTTAACAGGAACCTCCTGGTTGACTGATGCTTGGCATAGCTGACTGCCTCATTTCCAAGAGACATCTTCTGACAAGTGGGTACAAAACACCCAGAATTGCTACATGTGCTATTGCCCAAAGGCATAACCCCTTTATGTGCAGAGCATGCAAGCAAAAGGTGCAGATTAGAAGGGTTCTCTCTATTTTTTTCCTTTACACTGAATATAAGTATTTAATGCATTTCTGCTGGTGGCTTGCTTCACAGCCCTCTGGGGCAGCCACATATATAATAGGAAGCCAGAAACCAAAATGTGGACGTGTAATAGTCAGTTTTTCCAAGCATCAATCACCAGGAGGTTACGGTTCAAATCAATGGGGAACAAGTCTGAGTGTTTGTTGCCCACCTAGAGCTATTAACTGCCCAAGCACATGCTCTGTAGGAGTCACAACACACAACATAGCCAGGAACCTGAAGTGTAACACCCCAAGGTCATGGTGGGCTTGGGAGAAAAATGAAACTTAATTTAAAAAAAATTAAGTGTAGCTTTATCTTTTAATATACTGACACAATTCCTTCATATCATTGGGGCGTAACAGCATGAGGCTTCAGACAACTGGTCACAAAGAGCAAAGGAAGCTCTATAATAACCACCTGCTCCAGGCAGTCAAACCCTTTCAGCAATACTATGCACACTGTGTTCCCATAAGAAATGAACCCCATGAAGCTATAGAATTTGGCATCCAATTTTGCAGTTATGCTCCATACATGAAAAATATAAAGGAAAAGTTATGTCTGTTCTTATATATTTATATGGCACTGAAAAGGTGTAACACATACAGTATTTGGACAGCGGCCTATTACCAGCCCCCCAGGGTTTTGTCTTTCCTTGATGCACATTGCTGTGTGAATCTTCTGTGCTGATCACATATGGCAATGCATTTAAAAGAGCAAGCTTATTTACACATACATTTCCCACCAGCCAGATAACACATTTACATATCATGCATGTTTCACAAAATAAACGTCTTTCCCGCATCTTGAATTCTGATTAATCCACTTTGTCTATTATATTTCTTGTATCATCTATTATTAGACTTCTGCAGCACATTGGGAGTTCCTTAGAAGGCTGATAAAGCTGAAATGATTCCAAATTCTGAAATTATTAAAAAAAACCTGCATTTATTTAAATTGATACTATTGATCTTCATTGGGAATATATGGGTATGGGATCTGTTATCTAGAAAGCTCTGATTTACAGAAAGGCCGTCACCATTTTATCAAAATAATCCAAATTTTTAAAAATGATTTCTTTTTTTTCTGTAATAATGAGACAGTAAATTGTACTTGACTCAGACTACGATATAAATCCTCCTTATTGAAAGCAAAACCAGCCTATTGGGTTTATTCAAAGTTCATGATTTTTTAGTAGACTCAGGGGCCCTGAGCGAATGATGAAGTTGAAAAACTGGCCTCAGGTGGCAGCACCAAGAAGGTACCTTTAAGAGTTGAATTTCCAGTTTTTAAACCAGAAATGTAGCTTTTCTAGAGCGCAATTACGCTCTCCACACTTGCGTTGTGCCATTGCAGCAGCTTGCATCAGAAACCCTGTTACATAGACTTAAGGTATGAAGATCCAAATTATGGAAAGATCCATTATCCAGAAAATCCCAGGTCCTGAGCATTCTGGATAATAGGTCCCATACCTGTGTATTTCATAGATTAACAGGTTAATTGTATCTGGAATTCGTGCACAATTGTTTGCACTTTTA
Organism: Xenopus petersii; assembly: GCA_038501925.1. Classification (NCBI taxonomy): domain Eukaryota; kingdom Metazoa; phylum Chordata; class Amphibia; order Anura; family Pipidae; genus Xenopus; species Xenopus petersii. Next base: position 162,839,629 of record CM076672.1, read on the forward strand.
ATTCCGAAATACAGCAATTTTCTCAGTATCTATGTTCCTAAAAAACAGTGACTAGAATTGGGCCTTGCACCACTGCATTGTTGCTCAGCCTCGTGTTTAGGCAGTGTCAGACTGGACCACCGGGATACCAGGAAAACTCTAAATAGTTGGCCTATTTCATGGCTATTCCCTTTTTCTATGAGAATAAAGAGGCTAAATAGATGCAATAATATGTTATAGTATGGAAAGAAAAGAGAATAGGAGAATAGAGGTTGACTAAGGAAAGGAAGAAAATAAAACTTAGAGTGGGCCCCTGGTCTAAAGGTGTTTGGGTGGGCCCCTGGTCTAAGGGGTTTTGGTGGGCCCCTGGTGTCCCAGTCCGACACTGTGTTTAGGAATATTGTCCTGCTAAAAGATTATTTTTGCCCAAACTTCTATTTTTAGCAGACTGAAACAGGTTCCCTTGCAGTATTTCCCTGTTCCCCCTTCTGTTTTTACAAGATACCCAGTCATTGCTTATGAAAAGCAGCTCCATTGCATAATGCTACCACCTCCATACTGTAGGCACTGTAGCTCCTGAGCTGTTAGCAGTCTTATATAAGCACCACATAATGTATTTGACCAAAAAGCTCTGTCTTGCATTCATGAGGAAAAGTTAACTTACATTTGGCCTATTTTGGCTGTGGGGTGCCTGGAATAGAGACTTCCTAACAGTTTGTAACAGAAAGGATCCAGTTGCATAGCAGCTTGTTCATTCCAAATTAGCAATAAGCTTCTATGGTGATAATTCCTACAGATATCACATAAACCATTTTTTCTGAGTCACAGATTAGGGAAGGCAGTGCTGTCCAATTGTCTTCCATGTAGTTGGGCAATTTTCTAATCTATAACAGTGGGATTATATTAAAATGAGTTTCTTGGCATTTTCTCTTGCTGAACCAAATTCAAGTCTGGGAATGAGCACTGCAACTCATAAATTAGCTGAGAGTCAAATGAAATTACTATTTTCTTTTATAGGAAGAAATTTCATTGTATTAAAGTGGGTCATGGAAGCCCACACTAAGCAGCAGGAAAACCGTTTTTGAATCCCAATATAATTATATATACAGGTATGGGACCTGGGGTGGCAGAAGGAAGGCCGGCTCAGGTGGCAAAATGGCCAGGATCGCCCAGGACCAAGGCATGGGGCAACATGAAAACCTTGCCTCAGTAGGCAGTGCCCCACAAGCTACTGGGGACAACAAAAAAGCGACTCCTGGTAACTGTAAGAGATTAATTTAGAATTAGTAAAATAGCGATGCAGCCCCCGTTCCCGGACCACACTCCGGTAATGTAAAAGCAAGTGAGGGGGCGAGGGGAAGGCTAAAATCTCCACGAGGTCTAGGTTAACAAACCCTGAAGACTTGGGCAATAATTAACATTGATTTTAATCAATAATTATTAGATCAATTGAACTGGCCTTTCAATCAGGTAAGATAGTTGGATCTCAAAGTATGAAACATTGTAAAACACAGTAATCCTGATGAACTTGTCTGACACTCCCCTAACATGTCACAACATCTTCTCTGAGCTCCAATTGCCGCATTCTACAAGGAGTACACTTAACCCTTTTGCAGGGTCTGGGGATGGGAGCATGACACTGAGTTTTGCAGGGATTGTTTATGAGAAACTTTAAAGGAATTGTTCTGTGTATGAATAAAAATGAGGTAAACAGATAGGTTGTGCAAAATAAAAAATGTTTCTAATATAGTTAGTTAGCCAAAAATGTAATGTATAAAGGCTGGAGTGACTGGATGTCAAGACAAGGCAGTAACCAATCAGAGACTTGAGGGGGGCCACATGGGTCATAACATTTGCTTTTGAATCTGAGCTGAATGCCGAGAATCAATTTCAAACTCACTGAACAGTTATATCCCATGTGGCCCTTCTTCAAGTCGCTGACTAACTCAGAGTTATAGAGCTGAAAAGGAGGAAGTAGTGTTCTGGCTATTAAGTTAGACATCCAGTCACTCTGGCCTTTATACATTACATTTGTGGCTAACTAACTATATTAGAAACATTTTTTATTTTGCACAGCCTGTCTATTTACCCAGCTTTTATTTTTACACTGAACAATTCCTTTAAAGGGGACCCATCACCAAATTCCAAATTCTATGTTTTCGTGTTAGTCAAGCAATATTAACTTTAATTACATTGTATAAATTCTTTGAATGTTGTTTCCATCTGTCTGGGAATTCATAATTACAGCAAGCAGACAGGAGCTGTTATTAAGGCAAGCCTTGCATCATCTCAGAATCTTGTTTGTGCACCAGAATGGGGGACCCAATGTCCATCCTCATGCCCTGGCTACACAATTAATTTTTTAAGAGAACTGGGGGAATGTGGTGAGAGCAGTGACATCTAGGAAGTGCTGAATGGAAAGTGAAAGTAAAGCTTGCCCCACCTCTATTCCTAAGGCATAGAGGAGGGGCAACCAATATTTGATTGATAGCTGATATTTTTAAATGAGTTTACAACAGCTATGAAGGCTTTAAAAAAAAAAAAGAATTTGGATTTCATGTTTAATTTGAAAAGGACTTTTATTATACAGCTTTTTCTGTCTGGGTGACAGGTCCACTTTAAGGGCTTCCACAGCAGCTAACATGGGAATTGCTACTGGTGAAATATTCGTGTGGAAACTTTGGGCAACTTTGTGCTTTTCATATTAGCTGCTAGGGACAGGTCATATTCCCAGTCTATGGTAATATCAGTGCATTTCTTAAGGGGTACATTTTTCAATTGCAGTAAATTTTACAGGGAAACGGTGGACTAAACGTGTTTTCTTTCCTTTGATTATGCACATATTTATGAAAACTCATGAAGAGTAGGCAAGGAATAGCGAATCGTGACATTGTATGATTTTGCATGAAATGATAAATGTAATGGGAAACACGTAGAAGGGTACATGTGAGGGCTCGCACCTGCACTGCTTTGATGTCGATAGAAACAGCAGGACGCAGTAGAGGGCCAGTACTCCATCAGCTAATAGCCTAAGGGGAAATTCTCTTCACTGATGTTAATGTGGTGATGAAACAAATATTTAAATTAAAAAAAGAACAACTAAATGCATTCTAAAGTTCAAACCTTAAACCACCAAAAGCAAAGTGTAATTGCATATGTTGCTGTTTATTTTTTAATAGGTCATTCATTCATGACTGGATGTTTGGGGCAAATGATCTGATTCAATTAAATAGGACCTGGTTCTACTTAATCTGACATAATAGGTATAATATTGGATGCCTACCTAGCCACACCTAACCAAGTTAACAGCTTACTGGTCTGTTTGCGGTGGGTATGCCCAAGCCAAACGTCATTCGAATGTTGTTTCAAGAAACAAAACAACCCAATGGCCAGATTATTGGCAACGTTGCAACATTACCAAACAAGCAAACCTTAGCATGGACAACCAGTTTAAGAAGACTTGCAACAGTTTCAGATATTTTACAAAGTTCTCCTTCCCTGAATCACTTCTAAGTCACTGGAACCTTAAGAGGTGGATAAAGTTATCTTTGTTTTAATCCATGCCTTGGAAATGTGTCCATTGTCCTTCACTTTCTACCAACTACAGTGTTTTCTAAACAGCATGGGGCCTATTTATCACACTGTGTAAAACTAATATCCAAAAAAAACAGTGCTGTGTATGTGCAGTACATATGTGTACTATTGGCTGGATTTTTACACAGAGGTATGCTGAAAATCAAGACATAGCTTGATAAATATGCCATTTTTAATTGGACCATTTTTAATGAAGCCTGGTGATTTGTGGTGTATTTGGTTGCCTTTTTATACACAATTTGATAAATTGGCCCCTATTTGTAGCCACCGTACATTAAGGGGCCGATTCACGAAGGGTCGAATATCGAGGGTTAATTAACCCTCGATATTCGACTGGGAACTAAAATCGTTCGACTTCGAATATCGAAGTCGAACGATTTTGCGCAAATCCTGCGATCGATCGATCGAACGATTAAATCCTTCGAATCGAACGATTCAAAGGATTTTAATCCAACGATCGAACGAAAATCCGTCGATCAAAAAATCACAGGCAAGCCTATGGGGACCTTCCCCATAGGCTAACATTGACTTCGGTAGCTTTTAGCTGCCGAAGTAGGGGGTCGAAGTTTTTTTAAAGGGACAGTACTTCGACTATCGAATGGTCGAATAGTCGAACGATTTTTACTTCTAATCGTTCGAATCGTTCGAATTCGATCGAATTCGATCGAATTTAACCAATTTGATGGTCGAAGTACCCAAAAAATACTTCGAAATTCGAATTTTTTTTTATTCGAATCCTTCACCCGAAATTCGTAAATCGGCCCCTAAGTAAGATCAGCTCATGCAGATGGCTCCTTATGTCAGGGGAAAAAATCTCTTCCGCAAGCAGCGGATAAATTCATATACTTCTTCACAGGATGTTTATCTATTGTCCTGAAATATTTGAAGTCTAAGAATTGATTTTTATGAAAATGCAACAGTAGCAACATTGGAAACAGGATTATCCTCCACTTTTGTTAATATCAATAAAAGAATGGGATGCCTGTTCTAACCACATATGTTGGAGGCGATACTTTTGACAGCAAATAAGAACAAATTAGCAGTTGAATGCTTAGAGAAAGTGTTACAATTTCAGATATGAACTGAGATTGTTAAACACCAATTAATATATAAAAAATAAGGTGTATCAGTAATACAAATGGAAAGACCCAGTGGAGGGATGTTTGTGCAGTAACAGCTGACTTACTGGGAGAATAATGCATTAAAATAGCTCAGGCCTCTGTGCTATTGCTTAACTTTACGGGCGGTATTTACTAAACCTTGATTTTTTTCTATTCAAAGTTTTTTGGGGGAAAAAACTAAAATTTTTAGAGGGAAAAAAACTCAGATGTCCCTTTTACAGTTTGAAGATATCGTGATCCGTACTAGGTTTTGTCTGACAATCCAAAAATTTCTGGGTTGTTGAGCAATTTTGGGTGTCAAATCCGAAAAATTCATATGAATCGAGTTTTCACTAAATTTTTATAAAGTATTTTCCCCGACCAATTTTTTAGCGTTATATTGTTAATAAATAATTTAAAATCGTGGATGGGAGTTTGGTCGAACTTGGTTTAATAAAAAGATGAGATAAATTTGAGTTTTAGTAAATAACCCCCTAGGTGTTGCTAACAGGAATTCTTGTTCTAAAGCAGGGGTCCCTAACCTTTTTTACCTGTGAGCAGGGCCGCCATTAGAAATCACGGGGCCCCGTACAACAAAATTTTTGGGGCCCCCTGGGCCCCGCCCACACTGACGACCAAGCTCCACCCCATTTCCCGCCCACTCCACATCGCAGTTAAAAGACCACACAGACATCAGTGCTAAAAAAGTAACCCCCACGACACAAGTTGTAAAAAGCTATTGATGGTCAGGGCCCCCTTATAAAAAATTGGGGCCCCAAAAAAAAAAAAAATTAAATTTTTTTTTTTTTTAAAAAAACATTGGTGGCAGGGGCCCCCTTATAAGTTAAAAAAAAACTTGGGGCACCAACAAAAAAAAATGTAAAAAAAACTAAAAAATAAACAAACATTGGTGGCAGGGGCCCCCTTACAAGTTAAAAACAAATTGGGGCCCCAAAAAAAAATTAAAAAAAAATAAAAAATTTTTTGAAAAAAAAAAAACATTGGTGGCAGGGGCCCCCTTATAAGTTAAAAACAAATTGGGGCCCCAAAAAAAAATTTAAAAAAAAAAAAAATTTTTTTTGAAAAAAAAAAAAAAACATTGGCGGCAGGGGCCCCCTTATAAGTTAAAAACAACTTGGGGCCCCAAAAAAAATTAAAAAAAAAAAAAAAAATTTTTTGAAAAAAAAAAAAAAAAACATTGGCGTCAGGGGCCCCCTTATATGTTAAAAACAAATTGGGGCCCCAAAAAAAAATTTAAAAAAAAAAAAAAATTTTTTTGAAAAAAAAAAAACATTGGCCGCAGGGGCCCCCTTATAAGTTAAAAACAAATTGGGGCCCCGAAAAAAAATTTGAAAAAAAAAAAAAATTTTTTTGAAAAAAAAAAAAAACATTGGCGGCAGGGGCCTATAGAATATTAAAATAATACATTGGTGGCCAGGAGATTAAAAAAAAAAAAAAAAATACACAAACTGGTGTTCAGTAGAATTGAACTCACGGCTTCAGTACTTCAACTTCACCTCCTTTCGTGACTTCGGGTCTTTTCACTGCTTCAGGACTTCGGCTTCGGCTGTTTTCGTGACTTCGGGTCTTTGCGCTGATTCAGGACTTCGGCTGTTTTCGTGACTTCGGGTCTTTTCGGCGCTTCGTGACTTCGGCTTTTTCCGTGACTTCGGGTCTTTTCGGCGCATCGGCTTCGGCTTTTCGGCACTTCCGCATTCGGCAGCACAGAGGCAAGACGTACGGCTCGGGCGCTCGTAGGGGGGCCCGGATCTTCAAAAAATGCAGCGCTGCCGGGCCCCCCTTCATGCCCGGGCCCGGTACGCTTGTCCCCCCTGTCCCCCCCTGATGGCGGCCCTGCCTGTGAGCTACATTCAAATATATAAAAGGTTGGAGAGCAACATAAGCATGCGAAAAGTTCCTGGGGATGCAAAATATGGGCTGTGGTCAGGGCCATATTTATTTCTAGGCCCCCGAGATTTTGGAGGAGGCCCTCAGGTGCCTATCTTTTTGTTTTTTATTTTAACCCTGCCCACCCTCTGCCATGGATTTCAATAGGAGGGGGTCCGAGGAAGACTGCAGAAGTGACGTCACTTCCGCTTAATACGTCGTGTGACATCAGAGTGTCCGGCGCGTGACATCAGCACATGCGGCACGTGACGTCATTGCGTACGGCGCGTGCTGTGTATAGCTATCTTAAATGGGTTGTTCATCTTTGAGTTTACATTTAATATCGTATTTCCTTTTTTATTTGTTTTTTTTAGTTACTTAGCTTTTTATTCAGCAGCTCTCCAATTTGCAGTTTCAGCAATCTGGTTGCTATGGTCCCCATTACCCTAGCAACCATCATTGATTTGAATAAGAGACTTTAATATGAATAGGAGAGGGCCTGAATAGAAATATGAGCAATAAAAAGTAGCAATAACAATACATGGGTAGCTTTTCAAAGCATTTGTTTTTAGAAGGGGTCAGTGACCCCCATTTATAAATTGGAGTCAGTGAGTAAGATGCTTTGAATGAATGAAGTATATATATAGTATAGTAGCTATGAACTAACATCAACACTGTCCTTCCACCTACATAATGTTGTAATTCAGCCATAACTGGACTGGACAATCAAAGGGATTTTCAACTGTCTTTTAGTCTATACTGTGTGTGCAACACCCTAAATCCTGAAAAGGATCTTTAAATTTCTTGGGGAGCATTTTCATTTCATATTCATTACATAGTGGTGTCATTCAGAAAGTCATGGTTCAAGTTCAGTTCCAATATTCTTCTTGTTTCATATTATCCCCTCAGGATGCCAGTTATTTTTGTGACTGTACCGTTAGTCGCTAAATCCTACCCTGCAGGCAGTCTCAGTTGTAGCAGTGAAAGGGTTACCAGGAGGCAGAGCCTCTAGTGTTATCAGCAGCTTGCAGATCCCCATTACCAACTCAAGGGTGACTACAGATGTATTTCCCATATTACCAGTCAAAATAAATAATGTGTGACATAAAGCCAATCTTACCAGGGCTGGCCTGTGATAAGATGATTGGATCTGGAAAGAAGCTATAGCTTGGGGCTGCATAAACTATGGAATTATAGGTGTGAATTACATTATATATATATATATATATATATATATAGAGAGAGAGAGTATATAATGTGTACCTAAAGTATAGAGATACAGTACAGTCTGCAAAATTGGAAAATTATACATATACATTTATTTATTTACAACATATTTTTAGATCCCCTGCAAGTAAACAGGATTGTTAAACGGCAAAGTCCCTTCAGAATTACACATGGGATAGATATAAATCCAATTTTGGGGCTATTCCTTGTGTCCAAAGCTGCATCTGTCAAATATTAACTTACAAGTTACAGGACAATATTTGCGTATTCCAAGGAGTTTACTAAACTGATATTCTGCTAGTTATATGCTAAGAAAGAGTCATCAGAAGCTTTCAGTCGATATAGTCTAGTAAAAAATACACTCGCACCCTAGTTACATATCTTGATAGAATGTAAGTTATTGTGATGAATGTACTGTTTGCCTGTAAGCAGGGAGATTGCATTTTTCTTTGAACTGGAAAATGTCAAAGCTGCTGTTTCAGAGACAGAAGGAAGAGCAGAGAACAATGGATGAAAATGACTTTCTCAAACCTGTTAAAAAGAAGCATATGTAATACATGATATCATATGTTCTGTTGTGATAGGGGAATTTTACACTGATATATGAATTTGAATAATACATTTGGAGTCTTGTCTCCTGCATCTTACTATGGTAAAAGCATCATGGAGTTCAACTGGTAAAAGCATCATAGAGTTCCACTAGCAGGTCCAAAGCCCGAAGCACTTATACCTATAGGGAACCGCTTGGCTTATTTACACTGAAAATTAAATCAGATGGAAGGACTATAATGGTACTTTTGTAATTCAAGGTGAGCAATATTACATAACACAAATAGAAAATGAGATTATCCGTAGGCAAAATAACTAGCCTGGCCAACTGCGGTCATATTCCAAATGTTAGTGTGCATAGTATCAAAGCAGCAAATATAACATTGAAAGGGATAGGCCTCTACTTTACATTTTGCATAATAAAATATGAATTTCTAAGCAACTTTACAATACATGTTATCTTTCAAAAATGAGTGGCTATGAAGTTATTTGTAAATGTAACTGCTAGTGAAAGCAGTGTTTGTTCTACTCCCTGGTTCTGACTCTTGAAACAATGTAGCATAAGTCATTTCTCCTCTGTTAATCAGCTGGCTTCTGCTACATATTTCAGAAAAACAAGCGCAGATCATGTAAAAAGAAAGACAATGTAATATATTTAAAAGTTGCTTAGAGTTACTTCTTTCATTGTGCAAGAAATTGTTTTTGGGCAGACGACCCCAAATATTAGAATTACCAAAATTCCAAAGGCTTTTATTGAATGGTTTACTAAATCCACTGATAAAATTATTTTATTTTTATATTTATTTGTTGTATTCATTGGGTAGATTACTTCTTGTAACTTTTGAGATTCTGAGATATTTAGGTGAGAAAACACTTGCAATAAGTAATAAGCAGCAGAAAAATAATGATCCTGAAACATCTACACTCCTATAGGCTCCAGTGCTCCATTACAGCTCAACAACTCCCAAATGACAGTCACATAACAATGCAATGTGCATACAATAAGCTATTTTTATTGAAATCCCAGCAACATTTTTGGAGACAAATACCTTCTACAAGTGTTTGGACAGACATGATAAATAAATCACTTGATAGGAACAGATCTGCATCAATAACACACACAGTTCAGTAAGAACTTGAATGAATTTTATCAATCCTGTGTAACATAACAACACTGCATTTCCGTTATCCGGAAACCCATTATCCAGAAAGCTCCGGATTGTTTAAAAAAATCAATTTTCTCTGTAATAATACAACAGCACCTTGTACTTGATCCAAACTAAGATATAATTAATCCTTACTGGAGACAAAACAGGCCAATTGGGTTTAATCAATGCTTAGTGATTTTAGCAGCCTTAAGGTATGGAGATCCAAATTACAGAAAGTACTCTTATCTGGAAAACCCCAGGTCAATGCTTAACTATCTACTAACACAAAAAATTACTTGTTTTTATCTGTCTGCCTGTCCCACTGCTGAGGTGTGCATTATTCTATCACTCAGGTGGGGTGCAGAAGTAGCAAGGCTCCAGCAGAAAGTTTACATTGGAAGACTATGATTTCCAATCAGGTCATATAGAAGCGTGGCACTCTGAGTTTTCTAAGTGACAATCACTCACCAGCACCCGTGTTTGCATTGATAAATGAATAGTATGTGATTTAATATACACTTAATAAGGGAAAATGTAAGAATACAAAATGTAAGGTTGTGATAACACTAATACCTTATGTATTCTTAACAACTCAACTAATTTGTTTGGTAGTTGTGAACTAAACCTCATGTTTTTTTAATATAGCCACTTTTTCTAGATATATAAGGGAATATATCACAATGCTACGGCACATGTTGGTGCTATATATAAATCATTTATATAAATATATTTTTTTTTTATTTGAATTCCCAACTGTTTTGGGACTGTAGAAGAAATGAGGGTTGATTTGTGCAGAATATCATAACTGTATGCATAATTTCTTTTTTTTAATTCATCAATATTGCATACCATGTTACTGATGTTGAGGCAGTGTGTAAATCACTAATCTAAAAGAAGGTAGATGCAGGTGTATTCATCTGAGGTAGCAGAACCTATGATAATGGCACACATTGCCATCCCCATACTTGCCACTCCTCTGCAGAGATCAAGGTGAATGGGTGGGAACACAAATTAGTTCTCTTAAAGAGCATTATATACTGTTAAAAAACAGAAATTCAGCTCAAAAGTTACCAGAGCTGTCTTTGTTTCTTCTCATTCTCCTCATAAAACCTCCCCTGGACATATAGGCCCATTTATAATGCAATGGACATTCATGTCACAAATCATGGATTCTTGTAGCTTTTTATTATTACAATTATTATTGTATTTTCTCAAATACTGTACAAATCATGGATTCTTGTAGCTTTTTATTATTACAATTAGTATTGTATTTTCTCAAATACTGTACTGTAAAAATAAGTTTGATAAATGGATGAGAACAGGCCCAGACTGACAATCTGTGGGTTCTGGCAAATGCCAGAGGGGCTGCAATAAGGTCCCATAGAAGGTCAGTATTTAGTGGGCTGGTGGAGGCTATTTGGGCCTCTGCTTGGACTGATTGGGCCTCTGTGTACCTGAAATGCCAGGGCCTATTTTCATTCTCAGTCTAGACCTGGATGAGAATCATTTGTATATAGCTACAAATCTGTAGAAATCTTCCAGTGAGCACCACTAATCGCTCCAGCTTCTTCTTTTTTCTCGTGGCTGCGCATGCGCAGTAGAGTGAGAAGCCGAACTTAAACTAAAAATCTATTTCATCCTACTGCACATGCATCTGAAAAGTTGCTTAGAATTATTAAAGGAAAACTATACCCCCCAAACAATGTAGGTCTCTATTAAAAGATACTGAGTAAAACAGCTCATGTGTAAAACCCTGCTTCTTGTAAATGAACCATTATCATAATAATATACTTTTTTAGTAGTATGTGCCATTGGGTAATCATAAATAGAAAATTGCCATTTTAAAAAATAAGGGCCGCCCCCTGAGATCGTAAGATTCACTGTGCACACATACAAACCACATGTAAGGTCACATGAGCCAATTAACAGACAGAGTTCTGCCTTTTGCTTCCTCACTTCTTCCTGTTACAGTTAGTGTTGTAGTATTTCTGGTCAGGTGATCTCTGAGGCAGCACAGATAGAGTCACGAAATGGTGGTTCAAGGCAAGAGATGTAAACGGGCAATATTTATGTAAATATATATTCCAGTTTGGTAAGATTCTTTAATATGTCATTCAATTTGATATAAACTATCTGTTGCTTAAGTATTAATTTTGGGGGTATAGTTTTCCTTTAACTGTTGGAGTTGCACTTTAGTCCAGTTGGCCCATTAGCCATTCATCTAATTGCAAATTGGTTGTTCTGATTTACTACTGCTTCAAACACCATTTTTCACCAAAAACAAGTTCCACAGTCCCCTGTAAAAATCACCCGACAACACAAATAATTGTCCCTCAAGCTGGTGTTTACCACATTCAGGTTACAGGGGACAATGGGGAAAGACTGCAACTAAAAATATCCAGCAGCTTTCATAAATATCTCAAAATACGGAACTACTATTTTGAAATCTATTTCCAATATGGCACAAGCAAAAAAAGGTATAACAAAGATATACAACCTACTAGGTGAACCAAAAGAAACATTACAAATATCTCACATGATTACATTGAAAAAAAGACTAAAGAAAACTTTCACAATAAAGGAATGGCAAAAGGCTATTATCAAACCACAATTGTTTATTAAATGTGTCACTCATCAGGAGAATTATTACAAAATCCTATATAACACCTTCAAGGATAGCAAAAAATGTATCCCAGAGCTTCAAATCTATGCTGGAGATGTAACAAAGATATAGGAGATACTGTATGCTATACAACTGGTGGGATTGTGATACTATACAAAGTTTCTGGCTAGCTGCAAGATCATTGATTACAGAGGTCACTCAACAAAATATTTCATTATCCCCTGAAGCAATGCTGTTAAACCTACATGACAAACTTCCAAATAAGAACCTGGAAATGCTGACCTTCCAAATTTTAAACACCTGTAAACTCCTGATAGCTAGTAACTGGAAAAAAGGACATTCCAAATATCTACCAGCTGTGGCTAAGACCAAAACATAAAGCCTACATTGTCTAGGACTGTCTTTAGTAGTAACAACCCTGGGAGATAAAAAATTTTTTTTTAAATTTTGTTAGATTTATAGTAATTGCTAGATCCTTAGAGAAGCGAAGGTAAAATGTATGTATTTGTTGGAAAACACAATAAATAAAGAGAGAAAAAAAGATACATAAAAAAAGAAATATCCAGCAGACAAAATGCTCATGGGCAGATTTAGAAATATAACCAATTGGATTGGCCATTAATGTCTACTAGATGGTTAGGAACGTTAGCTTCAGAAGAATTAAGGTTTAGAATTAACTTTTTATATAAATTAGACAATGATTTTCTGAGACAATCTGCACTTGCTTTTTGTGAGTTGCTTGTTTTCATATACTGCAGTTCTCCAATTTGGAAATCCTTTGGATATCGGCTCATTAGGGTCCCATTCACCCAAGCAGGCAGGAATGGGTGGAAAATTCAGAATGAAAGATGAATAAGGTACATACAGAAAAACAAGTCATAAAAACAGTTACAATTTTACACGCATCTGCTTTATTGTTTTCTGTCACTGACCCCGACAACCTGATTCAAATTGAAGATGGAAAAAGGCAGAATAGAAAAGCAAATAACCTAAACCATCATATAAACTTAAACATAAATATTAGTTGAAAAGTTGCTAATAAGATTGTAACATCCAAAATATTGATTTAAAGGTTACCTTTCTGCTTAATTACATTTTACACTTAAAGTTTGTCTACAGCATGGTGAATACAACTTACAAATCATTTTAATTTAGGTTTATATACACCCTCTCTGTGATGCAAAATGAAACATGAACTATAGCAGTCAACTGATATCTTATCCCAAAGTGAGCTCTCTTTATAACAAGGTCCAATGTGTTTTGACTATGATAGAATATCAGACAGATCAGATAGCTAGTAAACAATAATTGGTTTGGTTTCAATGAATGCATTAATTGCACAACTGCTCACTTTGAGCCTGTATCTATTTAATGACTTTAACTCTGTCCAGGTATCATCCAGGAATGTAAGGGTTACTGACAGGATTGGTTTGGCTTTTGCTTTACAAAGAAACAGGAGGGGGGTCTGGAATTTTGTTTTCACCTAATCCTGATTTTGTAAATGAATAGGACGGTAGGAGGGAATTCCCTGTAGGACTCCCTAACCACCCCAAACACCAAGGTAAATAAACTTAACATTAAGCAAACAATTAATACACTGCCCTTTCATAGAACTTCATTATGATGCTGTTTTCTCCACCCAGTTCATCTCTCTATAACTGAATGTGCCCATGATACACCTAGCTCCTTAGCACTGCAGGGGTTAAACGGGTTTGCCTGTTCCTCAGTACAGATAGTACACTTTCTGATCCAAAGTGTCACATACCATGTATAAACGAAATGAGTCAGGATATTGGGGTTATTTTAAGGGAGGGGTTTTGCACTAAATATATAAGATTAGGAAATAGCATCATTATGCTAATAACGCTTTGTTTACATTTGAAAGGGGAGCACAGGCTATTCATAAAATGACTAATTTCTGATCTATTAACTCCATATGGTACTGCTGTCAGACAAACAGACTGGCAAATGCTATAAAGAAGACGTATACAGTGTAATGTAACAGATCGTAGCTGCCCTCAGAGCCTCAGGCACGAATTGTTTGCATGGAACGCTGACAACTGTCACAGGAGCAAGTAAGAAAAGCACATGGTAGGGGAGATCTTTAAAGAGATACTGACGCTAGAAATTGAACCTTTTTTTACATCTATTATAATGCATGCTATCTATAATTTTGCCATAAAAGTATTTACAGATGCTTTTACATTACCCATCTGATCCCCCATGTTCCTCTCTGAGGGGGCTGCCATGTTGGAGCTTCAGCATTAGAAACTCTAACTGACATGTTGAGAAGGGACAGTCAGGTTGACAAAACAGTCAGGTTTCAAGTAACAATTACAGTAGAACCCCCATTTTACATCCCCTGGTTGTAAGTTTTCCCTCATTTCACATTGTTGTTTTGTGGTCCCACCTATATATTATGCATAATACATTTCCCTGATTTTACATTTTCCTGGATTTTACACCATTTTTTTCTGGTCCCCTGAAGAACTTAAAATGGGGGTTCAACTGCACTTACAAAAGCAGCCCTATGGGTGAAAAACATGAGCTATAGGTAACTTTTGATGCACATTAATATTTTGAATAATATTTTTTTTTTTTTAGTGTCAATATCACTTAAAGTAAATGAAATTTAAAAGTGGGTTTGTATAAAGGGTACAAATAAGATTTGGCTATACACATACTAATGCACGGCTAGCTATGCCCAGGGCAGATACATAGGGTTAGGAACTGCTAATTCTCCTGCTCTACATGACAAAGCTGAATAGAGCCTGGGAGAAAATGTAAGAGCAGTGCTTGTGTAGAAATGCATAGAGGACCCCTGGGTGAGGGTGCCTTGCATTGCTTTAGGGGAACTCCCTTTTCGGGCAACTAGAGATCCCTTGCACTTGATGGAAAGGCTGTGTATAGTGTATGTTTCCACAACAGAGGCTAAAGACATGCTAAGAGCAACGCTTTTGTCCTTTTAACGTGCTGCATGTTGCAAATGCACTCCTCCTCTTATTAAATGCTGCTAAAATGCCTAAATATTGTTTCAAAGCATTCGGGGGCTCAAGGAGAAATACCCTCTACTTCGTAACCAGAATGAACTCTGAGCAGCATCTCTCCTCCAAGCCTTCGCCGTGCCAAGGACCATTCTCCAGCCAGCTATAAATTAACCGGTAACCATAGCTACTGTGCTCTGATTGGCAGATGGCTTTCCGACGTTGCTGGGGACGTCACCAAATCTGAATAAGGATGCGCGAATTGCTAAACTTGGCACTCAGAGCCGATTATGGGGCACAGAGGTGGAACGGGAGAAAGTGACATCTAGGATACAGAAGAAGGACACCCCAAGCAGCCTGTGTTTTTTGGGATCAGCGGAACGTGGAGCATGTGGGAATAAAACATAATACTGGGCACCTGTCATCTGAACTATCCACAGAGACAATACCAGGCGCCCCCTTGGACTGTGCCAGGGACCCTTGCGAACAGGGCTGGGACTGAATTCACACTTTTGGGTGTTTGGTTGAGGGTCTATGAGGATTTCACTGGAGTGGGCTTCTGCTGCCGGTGTTTGCTTCAATCATGATGGCCCATTGCGCTGGGTGTGAGAGGCCTATCTTGGACCGATTTCTCCTTAATGTCCTGGACAGAGCCTGGCATGTCAAATGTGTGCAGTGCTGTGAGTGCAAGTGCAATCTGACCGAAAAGTGCTTCTCCAGGGACAGTAAACTCTACTGCAAAACTGACTTCTTCAGGTAAGTACCCGGTGCCCTGGAGTGTATCATCCTTCAGGGAAAATTCAACGGCTTAGGCTGCCCATTTATTTTATATTTTGCGCATACCCCCAAGTGCAACTGGTTGGACATGGGATCTATCAGCCGACTAGCAGCAGATTATACCCTATTGTATCCCCCAAGTGGCAATTTATGAATATCAAGCCCCCATGCCAGTCATCACCGACCTCTCAGACGCTTTCGTGCCAAGGGGCGCGGAGTATTTAATATACCAGAAAAAAAATGTGGAACTTGGATGCATAAAGTTTCCAATCAAATTTTCACAAAAATATACTTCTGCTTGTGCCACTTTAGTATTAATATTCGCTCTGGGATGCAATAACAGAACAACGCTAGATGTAACCGCTATTAGAAATCTTAGTATAGGGGAGCACATCAAGATCACATTAGATATAGAGCATATCTACATTACATTTGTAGAATCAAGAATTGGGGGGCCTACTTCCATCCCAGGGGCTAGGCTGTTATCCACGATGGGGTAATAACTACATGTGAAGGGCAGTGAGACACAATGATATTCTACTTTGGGTGTCAGTTTAGTATAAGCAGTTGCTAAAAAAACAATGTGTTGTTGGGGTCACAATGCTTCTTTTAAGACCTTAAATGGCAATTTAGTGGAACCAGCGATAATTAACTGATCCAGACACTTCAGTGTATCATCATCACCATAGGAAAGACGTTGTTCTGGGTATTGTATATATAAGGAACAAACGAGCCCCTGCAGAGTCTATGGTCCAGCTATATGATATATATATATATATATATATATATATATATATATATATATATATATATATATATATATATATATATATATATATATATATATATATCTGACATTAAAAAAAAACTAGCATCTCATTGGACATGTTTATTGTTAATATCGCTTGGGGAGGAATTATCCCCAAACTATATTATCACCCTAATTACTAAGTTTCAAAGGCGTCGTAATCAATATTAACACCATATATTAAGGTCAGGGGGATAAAGTATCAAACTCAGACATCTATAAGTGTATGTAGGGACCCACAATGCATTGTTTCACCCACAATGCACTGCAAGTACCTGCTCTTTTATTCCCAATGGTAATAACACATATAAAAGATGTTTTCCCACGGAATATTCTAACAATCCGCTCATAAAAATTGCAATAGAAACCAAAATGAATCAGTAGATATAAAAGGTAAAATTACAGTTTACAAATGGTAAAATATTGACCTTCAGTGCATAGAGGCCCATATATATATATAGTTTAGTGCAAATGTTTCCGTTTACGCCTTATCTGTACATTTTCCTGAACATTTAGAGATGTCCCAATGTACTCTGAACTAAAACTTCTATGTTATTTCTCCAGCTTCAAAAAGATCTTCAGTCTGCTCTAAAGAATATCCGGAATATTATTAGCTTGTTAGCAAATATATATATATATATATATATATATATATATATATATATATATATATATATATATATATAGTCTGTTTCTATTTAATCGAAGTTTCGTTCCACCTCTGGGACCTTTATCAAGATAAAACACCATAAGACTTATCAAACATTTAAATACTCACCCCCCTGTGACCCACACCCACAGTGTAAGTGTATATATATATATATATATATATATATATATATATATATTTATATATATATATATATATATACTTATATATATATATATATATATATATATATACTTAATATACTAGTACTTGAAGTACTACTTAAATTCAGGAAAAACATATTCTCATTGCACATCAGTGCCATTTACACATTAACTGAAGAGTCTCCAGGCATAGAACAATGGGGTATCCATATTAAAATAGAGCGACAGTGTTCAATTTATCAGAGCCCCTGATAGCAGAGGAGTTACCAGTAAAAACAGGGACTGGGACACTGGTTTCCATTAAGCAGCCGGCTTTTGTCATGTTAAATCCGAAATTCTACTTGCTTACATATGTAATTGTTCTAAATCTCTTCATGTAAATGAGACAGTTTAATTCCCCCTTTTTTTATGCAACAGAAAACGAATTATATTGTTTTATTGGCTGATGGGCTCAGTGGATGTTTTTTTTTTTTTGGTTTTTGAAAGTCGGGCAGTGATGAGGTTAATAATGTGATCTCCCATAAAAATGTCCTTAATGTAACTTTCCGGCCCATGAATAGCTCCTCCCATCTAATGTGCAAACTCTTTAGGAGCATTTAATGATTTTTGATAAGGTGCAGGTGAGCTAATTATTTTGTTGGATAAGGCAGGCATGACTTATGACCTCTAATACAGTCACTAAATCAAAGTCACTGGATGCATGGCATGAACATCCACAATGAAAGCTTTGGCCACATAAAACCCTGCCCTAACCGAGAAAACAAACAGGAACATTGTCCATTCAACGGGTTTTAGATTGGATTCATTGTGTTCTCTAAAATGCCCCCAAAAAAATACATAAATTATGTATATGTATGTATACACACATCTTGTTTTTTTCTCACAGTGTTTTTACACAGTGTGTAAACATTTTATGATAGAAACAAACACCACAGTTACAGTCTGGCACATCCTCCCTAGTTGTAAAACTGAAGAGAAATATTTGACAATGTGTTTACTTTGTATTGGCATAATCCACTGTCCGTTGCATTTCGTTGTTTAAATAACCCGTAATTATAAACCAATATCGCCGTTTTAAGTTTTTCCTTTCACCCTAAATAGAAAAGCCCTTTTTCATACAAAAAAATCTTCAAGCGTTTGTTTTATCCAAGCAGGATATATGGTTTGTGGATACCAGGGTATGATTTGTGCACCAATAAATTGCGCCCAGCACATATCGGGAGACATTTCAGCAGGTCCTACAGCTTCGCTTTGCAGAATCGCTAAATAGAATTCACAAGGAACATTAATCTGCTGTTTTTTCTTCAAATGAAGCTTCTGATTTAATAGATTTTTTTCCCTTTATCAACTCCCCACTGATCTGTCATCCCCATGCCCCATGCACCTTTTATTATGTTTAAACCTTGAAATACAGGAACAGTTCAGACTGAACAAAAAAAATCGTGTGTTTCATACAATGTTAATTTAAAAAAATAAAATAAACACCGTTTTCAGAATATACAGTTCAAGAACAATTGCGGGCAATCGTTTGATTTGCGCATTTAGGTGTTAGAATGATTCGTTTTCTTTAGTGGAATAATGTAAAAGTGATAGATACAATTTAGACACCGCAAACTACGTTGTTGTAGAAATAAATGAAATATCCATCGAAATAATCGGTAATAATGCGCATTTTTACAATTGTAAAAAAATATATATTTCCATTGTTGCTAATGCGCAAAGGATAGAAATCCATTATCTAATAACCGGCTTGCCCCCTGTAGTTCACTTGCAGTCTATATATATATATATATATACATATATGCAATTAAGTATAAGCCTTTTGTTTGTAACTTAAAAATTGTGTCACTTTATAAGGTTTGGGGGTTCCATTTTTAGAGGCACGGATAACCGTAATGATACTGTTTCTATGAGAAACAAAAGAAAAGGAATGGAACAGCATTCTGTTGGTGTTTCCTTGCCATTGTAGTCCCAACTGAGGCACCACCGAGACTACACTTATTTTCTAAGCACTGAAGCATGTTAGAGGTTGGGTTACCCTTCATAAATCTTGTGTCACTGTGGGGTGCGCCAGGTAATTAACGAGTACCGCTAAATGCATTGATTGTTCTGTGAGCACCGGCCTTCCTTACACCGAACATCTATTCTATAAGGCTTGTTGTGCACTGTAATATTTTTGCATTTCCCCAAATTTACCTATGCAGGGCACCTAATACTTATATTGGGTCCCAATGTCCATTATTGCACTGACTACATATTTGGGGTTTTTTTTATGTTTTGAGCAGGAGATTTGGGACAAAATGTGCAGGATGCTCCCTGGGGATCTCTCCAAGTGACTTGGTCAGGAAAGCGAGGAATAAAGTGTTTCACCTGAACTGTTTCACCTGCATGGTGTGCAATAAGCAGCTCTCAACAGGCGAGGAACTCTACATCATAGATGAAAACAAATTTGTCTGCAAAGAGGATTATACCAGTGTCAGCAGTCTGAAGGAAAGCAGCCTCAACTCAGGTGAGTGCACTAGTGCAGGAGGGCAATCACTCTCAACTGCAGTAGCAACGGCAAAGGGTTTTACTACAGGTATGAGGTAACCAATGCTGCCATTGCCAGGATCTCTGCTCAATAGAAAGATTCAAATAAGCCCTTTCTTTTGAATCTGATGAGAGCACAGACGCATCAGTTGTATTTAGATGGGTCAATTCAGACAATCATCAGAATAAATGCCAGATTAGCTAATCTCACTCAGATCCCTGGGATTCACTACACCCCAGTCATGCCGTCATAACCTCCAACCAGTTGGGGGTGGGGCTATAAGCAGACACCTGAGAGTAGTTAATGTGCCAGACACACCTGCTTTTGTTGACCAACCAGTCCAAAAGGAGTCACCCATGAAAGCAGCAGTCTGTGCCTCTTCTTCTTCACCTTCCATACTGAGAAACTGAAATTGACTGACAGATCAATGAAAAGGAGAACATGGTCAGGTGGTGGTTTCCTTTCATTGTTGCATTACATGGCTTACTGTAAAACAATATTTATCAATTGTGTACCTGCAAGGGCTTTCCCTTGTAATTGGCATAATTAACCCATGCCCTGTATATAACCAAATTACATTCCCTTCACCGTTCCTTGAGTCCCAGTTCATTTCACTATTATGAGGGTTGTAAAGGCAATAAAGACCCACACATTGGTGAGCCTTTTTTTTTTTTTTTACTTATTTTTCCAAATAAGTGCTTCCATCCCAGATTCCCAAATCCATAGCCTCTGCATTGACTAAGAAAATACAGCAAATGATTGGTTTCCTAAGAAATGTAATTGTCATCCGGGCAGCCGTTCTCCTAGCTATTATTTGTCAAAGTATTGCATGCTGGTAATTGTAGTTTAACGACAGCTGGAAACTACACGATGAACAACGGACGTCATTTTTCAAAACAGAACTAACGTAGTGGGCTCGTGTACGCTGAGTAGTGGTTACAGTTTGCACAGGCCTGGGCTGGGAGTCAAAATAGGCCATGCCATTCCAAACAGCCCCCTACCAGCCCACTATATGGTAACTTTCTATGGAACCATACAGCAGCCTCTCTGGCATTTGCCAGAACCCACAGATTGCCAGTCCGGTTTGCATACGGCTCATTGTGCTTTCACAAATCCACAAAGAATTTACCAATACAGAACATTACGTCGTGTGGGGCAGGGAACGCCCTGTAATAATAATAATTAGACCAACATTTTCTTTTATCGGATGCTTTTAATAAATTGCTATTGTTATCTTTATACTACTAAGTTCCATGTTCTTTATTGCATCAACAATTGTTTGCAACTGCGTATGACGTGACGACCTTGCGCCCGGCCCGAAAGAGAACCTGTGGCATGTGACTGTACATCCTTAGAAGGCGGGAATTAGTGGCGGGAGCGTAGGGGCGTCCTAAACTAGTTAGGCGTCTAATACATTCTAAATGAGTTTGCTCCTATAAGGTGCAGTGAAAGTGACCTATATTCATAGACATACGTAAATCAATTCAGAGACCAAAGCATTAGTTGTCCCTTGATACAAAATTGCTTGAACCCTTAGCCCTTTTAAATTCAGTGCCATTAACACCTTACACGTCCAAAACACATTTATCAAGGCAACTCTTTGTTTTATTGGTCTTGTACTTATTCAAATTAAATTGACATTGCCCCTGCCAGTAGAAAATACCACTTAACCCATGTGACAGGGCCCTGTGTTACTGTAGACAGGGGTGATCCTGTCCATTTTGCCGCCTGAGGCGGCCTTCATTTTGCTGCCCCCACCCCTCCACATGGCACTCACCTTTCAGTGCAGGAGGGGTTAGTGGGCGGTCCAGTTGCGCTCTCTGCACTAGAAGAGCCGAATTTCCAGGTTGAAAAACGGAAATTCTTCTCTTAGTTACCAGGAGCGGCATGTATGCTGCCCCTGGCAACCGGGGGGGCGCTGCCGCCTGAGGCGAATGTCGCAACTTGCCTCATTGGTGGAGCACCCCTGACTGTAGAGCAAGAAGGTAATAACCAGGGCAAACCCCCCCCAGTGGCAATGTCTCCAGTCTGCTTCCTATATTGTTATACCCCCGTAGGAGTTAAATGTAACCCCTTGGGTTTGAACTGAGTTCCCAGCAGTGTTACAAAGCCATGTCTTTAAATGATGAGCTGATTTGATTTTATGCAATGTCACTGTTTGTTTCACCACCAGTATCTGCGTTCAGATATTCAAACTGAAAATAAACCATATAGTGAGATGTTAACATCCAAAATTCGGGTAACCTTGAAACACAAGACTGCTGTAAAAAGGGAATATGAATGCAAATAGAGAAAAACAAGTAAATATATCAAGCATTGAATTGTGTGGATCCACTTGGGTGGGTTGGTTTGGGTACTAATGAGATATTCCAATTGTCTTACCCCAGCACTTTGTTTGAATTTTCTTATAATAGTTTTGCATTCCTTATTTCTTCTTGTTTTCTATTGAGTTATTATTAAGAACATTAATATAATGTAGCTGAGAAATTATAGCATAGCTGTGTTTTCTAGTTGTTTTTTGGGAGATGGAGCATTTTTGTTTTTAACTTTTTAGTGAGTAATGATTTATCTGTTGCATAATTAGTACTTTGTCTTTTTTATGAGACTGGTTATGGTCTTTCGGCAGATTAGCGCCATTACAGTGGGGAAGATTTAAAAATTGATGGCATATTACACCACATACAGCTACCAACATATATTGCATTTGATAAACATGTTGACTCTAGGAACCTGGGCTGTCTGTGAGTTTTTAAAGTGAAGATGTTGCTCAAAATTTATTCTAAAAGATTGAAGAAGCAAATTAGTGTTTTCACTCAGACACCTTCTATATCATTAACCTTTCATTTATCTGTGTGAATCTGAAATACTGTATGCATCAGTTATCTTTTACCTGTTTCACAGGTCCAGTGAAACAAAAAATATTACTAATTTGAGCCAACGTATTATATTTGTGATGTACACATAACCATATTTTCTTTTAAGAAGTAGTCCTGCTTTTTGTTGCAGTATTTTTATCAGTTCTTCTGTATTTGGTCATTTATTTTATTTATTATATTATCCCGCAGTCTCTTATGTTCACTGGAACTTCAAATAATGCATATTCACACTTTGCCTCCCAAAGCACACCAAAATAAAAGACAAGTATTTTAAATAATATATGTATTTTCAAAGGGAACTTTTTTCTGTTTTTACTGACCCTTTAATGCATTGGCAATTATGTTTCATTGTAATACAAAGTTGAAAAGGTATTGGATCATATTTGCAAAGAAAAAAAATGTAGTACGTAATTATAGATCATTGTGAGTTGGTAAATAAAAATCCACAATTACATTGTATAACACTATGCATAATACGCTAATACGCTTCATATTTGTGTTTATGTCGGGATCCAGTCCTCTGTCCTGTTGTTGGATTACACCCTTCATGTTCCATTACAGTAGAAAACAATAGGGTGATACAGGGAGTAGTAACAGTGGCTGGGGTCCTGATTTATGACATTTTTATAGGCTGGGGTTCCCAGACTCTTGCATTACCATAAATGAAGTAATTGAGAACCAGGCAAGTCCTCTGATAGCTTGACTTTTAGCTTGTGTTGTTCTGAAACAAATGGTTGCATGATTTATCACCCTCTTGATCTGAACACACACTTCAGAGCAATATTGCTTAATATGTATGTTTGACTTAAACGTGTTTGTGCTTTAAGATGTGGGGTTCAGATGCAAAACAAAGCAAACTTAACAAACATGTGTTATGTAATTTCACTCATGGGCTCGTGTGGCATTTTAAGAGGACTATAACTTCTTTTCATTTTGCTTTGGTTGAAACACATTATGTTTATTTTTTAGGCATGTCTTGTTCAAAGCAAATATTAACCCATACTCAATTGATTTATCATTTGATCAATGATCAGTGTACATGAGAAAGTATAATAAGGATTTTGTTTTTGCTTTTTCAGTGTCTTCTTGCACAGACAGAAGTTTGTCTCCAGACCTCCAAGACCCCATAAAGGATGAGAGCAAAGAGACAGACCACTCCACATCTTCAGACAAAGAAACGACTAACAATGAGAATGAAGAACAGAACTCTGGTACTAAAAGAAGGGGACCACGGACGACTATTAAGGCCAAGCAACTGGAGACCCTTAAGGCTGCTTTTGCTGCCACTCCTAAGCCCACCAGGCATATTCGGGAACAGCTAGCTCAGGAAACAGGGCTAAACATGCGGGTGATTCAGGTAACAGAATTATATTGTATTTCTCTGTTCTATTCTTTAATGGATTTCTGGTATGTCCAGATTATTTCATCCCAGCATGTTAAGTGCCCGAAATGCTACTTCTAAGTGATTTAATCAGGCATGTGCAGGGCCATATCATACAAAACCAATCTTTCTTCATTACCCAATGACCCCATATACATGCCTGTAGTTCTCAAGGGATAACCAGATCTTATGAGAACTTATTTGATTCAGTGCACAACTTGGTTATTTAGTGACTAAATAGAATTAGATATTCCTTTATGATTTTATTATATTGTCACTGCTAGTTTGTTTATAGAGTAAGAATCCTGCTGTTTTGTATCCTATATTGACCATTGCACAAGGTTAAAACTGACATCTAGTTACTTGTGTCGTGCAGAGTAGTGATGGGCGAATTCCCGCGATTTGCCGCCAGTGAATATATTTGCAAAACTGCCTCAAAAGGTATCAAAAATGAGACGCTGGCGCCGTTTCACAAATTTCGCGGGAAATTCACAAATTTTTCTGCGAAACGCCCCAAATTCGCCCATCACTAGTGCAGAGCATTATTTTAAAGTATGTGTTTTCCATCCGTTCTAAACATGCCAATCACAACCTAGGGGGGAGTCAGAGTATGACAAAAGCTCAGCAAGCTCAACAACCAAGAGACTTGGGTCTGTGTAGTGGCAGTGAGTACTAAATCAGGCTGGAAGTTATTTATATAGGATTAATTTATCTTTATTGTGTTTTCTTCTTAAAACACAGCACAGATCAGATTTTTTTTTCTTTGGCTTAGGTTTTAACTAAAATACTTGGACGGTCTCTACTAGACAGCTTTGCTGTACTTTTTCTCCTGTTTTAGGAAGGTAATAATTGTGTATGATTCTGGGAGTAGCTCATTACTGAAGCTAAATTTAGGGGTAACCCTTAACTTTTTATGCCAAGGGTTAATGTCCTTCTGTGTCATGCATGTCCAATGTTAAAACCTGAATTCTATGACATTTTTCTATATATCCTGAGCAGCAATTTGACTTTTCCAGGATGTGTTACCTGAATAGAGGGTACCTAAACCTTAGACCACTAACTTTTTTTCTCTATGCATATGAAAACTGAAAATATTACTTAATGGGCAACAGTAACAGGGATTTTCACCTCATGCTAAACACTGCCCACACTGTTGATAATGGGGTACATACAAAAATTCACATGTTTAATTTTGATCCTAAGAGTTATTTTATTTGGATCACATAATGTTTTTTCCCCTTGTTTTTGAAGTGTGTATATCACTTTGCTTTTTCTTTCTCGGTTATTTCAAATATAATTTTTTGTTTGTGGATAAAAGGATCACTTAATAAGAAAATACGTGTTTAAAGATGCATTAGTATAGGTGCTTAGAACTCGGACAAGAGATATCAGTAACACGTGTACAATAGAAAATGTTCTTATGCATTTTAAGTTCAACTTGCTTTCAGAACCCCAAAAGAGATCTTTACAAAACTGAAACATTGCTTTTTCTTCTTTATCTTTTTATTATCATTTTTACCTTTCTTTATATTTGGCTGCTGTCCCGATTTAGATTCTGCTCTTAACACAAATCCCGTGAGCCCTCCTCTGTTATTCACATTGCTTCAGTGGAAAAGATTGGTGTTTTTTAATCCTTATTTCTCTAGCAAAAGAGTGAGGTCCTTCCCTTGTCTTTCAGGCAGGGGGTCTCCATTCATCCCCCTGAAAGAGTTGTAATCCGGATCCTATAAGCTCTTTAGAGGGGCTTGTACAGGATATGATGCTTTTGATGAAGTGGTTTTCATGTTTGATGGTTTTCATGTTCCTTCTTTCTCGGCTTATCCCAGTAAGAATTCTTCCAAAATTCACAGTAATCCCTCATTTTAGGGGTGGATCTGTATGACAGGAACCAAATTCAAGAGATGAGATGTAGACCTATGGGGTTTTTCAAATTCCATCACAGTTCCACTCTGTGAGCTTGTGATTGCCTCTTTCTATCCAAAGACAGGTCTGCAGAATATTTTCCTAGAAAATCATGAACTATCAAAAAGTCCGATAATTTAAGGACTCAAGAATATCTTGTGTTTTTTGTAAAACAGAAAGTGAAAAAAATGCTTGAAAAATAAATCCTAGAATATTAAATGTTGTTTTTTTTTCTGATAAATATCATATAACCCCAACTCAAAAAGAATGAATTTAATACATCAGCTACAAGAGTTTTTTGGTCTAGGGGAAGTTAAAATGAACATTTTAATTTACATTCCCTGACCTGAAGGAGTGTGTGTGAGTGTATATATACATATATATCTATATACAGGTATGGGTTCCGTTATCCAGAAACCCATTATCCAGAAAGCTCCGAATTATTGAAAGGCTGTATCCCATAGACTCCATTATGATCAAATAATACAAATTTTTAAAAATGATTTCCTTTTTCTATGTAATAATAAAACAGTACCTTGTACTTGATCCAAACTGAGTTATAATTAATTCATATTGGATGCAAAACCAGTCTATTGGGTTTATTTAATGTTTAATGATTTTCTAGTAGACTTAAAGTATGGAGATCCAAATTACAGAAAACCCCAGGTCCCAAGCATTCTGGATAACAGGTCCCATACCTGTATATATTTATATGTCTCAACAAAAGCCTTCTACGTTATTCAACGCTAATATATTAGCATGATTTTATTTCCCTATAACTAAAGCAGGCACAATGTCTACTATATAAAGTTCAAATGACATTTCATTCAAAGATGCAAATAGAACAATGTACATAACGGTCCAGAAATCATTAAAATACTATAATGGATGTGCTTGGCTTTATTAAATAATAGCATATAAACTAAGCATCCTCCTGAGAAGGTGTTGTGATTATTTTATTCATAAAACAACACACTTATGCAACAGTTTTATTAATTATTACCCAGAAGAACAATCTTTTTAGTGTGATGTTCATGTCCAAGGATTTTCTAATAGCAAAATTAGCAACGTGATGCCTGGTAAAGTCACAGTGGATACATATTCACAGAGTATATCTCATTAAGTCCTCTCATGCATATTTTACTTGTGTATGTTTTTTTAACAAAGACAACAACAGCCAACAAAGGCAAATCAGTTTCTGTAGGGACATGGTGTTATTAATCAACTTTTCTATTAGAATATGTTAGGGAAAGACAATAAAACCAGCTATATTAAATACAATACAAATAATTGCATACAATTTTTGTGGGTCTTATTTTCTGTAATTAAAAGGGGTTGTTCACCTTTAATTTCAATTTTAGTACGTTATAGAATTTCTAATTTTAAGCAACTTTTCAATTGGCTTTCATTATTTGTTTTTTATAGTTTTTCAAATTATTTGCCTTCTTTTTCTGACCCTTTCCAGTTTTCAAATGGGGGTCACTGACCCCATGTGAAAAACAAATGCTCCGTATTGCTGAAATTGCAAACTGGAGAGCTGCTGAATAAAAACCTAAATAACTCAAAAATCACAAATAATAAAAAATGAAAAACAATTGCAAATAGGCTCAGAATATCACCCTCTTGCGTTTTTTTTTATTTCAATTGTATACCTGTCATTTAATTGAGGTTCTTTTCTTTTCTAGATGGGCTATGGTTAATTTCTACCATGACACATTTAAACTAAATGATGTGAAAGCGAAAGCTGCCATCCCTCTGTGTAGATTTATAAAAGTCAACATTTCATAAAATAAAAAAATTCTAGGGCAAGTTTTTTTTATGGGAACAAGCTGTGAAATATTTTTGCTGGTATTAGGAACACCGGTCCCTAATGTAAATCAAAGGGATAATTGTGGTTAGATGTAGGAAGCTGTAGAGCTAACCATAGTTTCTATAAGGGGATGTGCTACATAAGACAATTGCCCCACATTGTCATCGCTAAAGGACTTATGGGTATTTTTAGGGTATTGAAGGTTTGCCTCCCTGACTCTGATCTTTAATTTATGAAAGTATGAATTTTGAAAATAGGACTGATGATCTGGATTGGATATATTTCAGAACTGCATGCCTCTGACATTTTCTTCCAGTATGCTATATGTGTATATAATACACAAGAGCCATGAATATTCTGCAAATTTTATCTTCATAAACATGTGTATAATACACAAGAGCCATGAATTTCCTGTATATGTGTATATGATCTACAGTCTGGTCATTTCCCTATGGGACCAGACTGTAAATTATATCCTTATAAACGGCATGTTCTGACGTCAGAACGCGCCGCTTATAACAGGGACCCCAGGCCGCCGAATTTGACTCAGTATATAATAAACAAGAGCCATAAATATCCTGTAAATGATATCCTTATAATACACAAAAGCTATGAATATCTTGTAAATTATATCCTTATAAACGGTGCGTTCTGATGTCATCAGTTATAAAAGGTGAATTCTGATGTCATTTCTGTCACATGACTCACTGAAACTTGTGTATTATAATAAAGTACCCCCTGTTGCAAAATATGAGGATATTAAAAGTCACCTCAGAGTTCCATAACCTGTATAAAAACAATTGACCTCCGGCCTGATGTTTTTATATGGTTATGGAACTTCTCTGTTCTGTATCTTTATATTTTACAATTGGGTGTACTTTATTCACTATATTACAAATCGTGCCAAATATTTCGAAGTCTGTTTCTCAGCATGTAAGTGAAGTGTGCGCCCTATTAGTTCGGTGCAACTATGATACGACAATTGGCGCAGGGTTCTGTGGGTATCCTGGAGTTACTGTCTGGTCAGGTGGTTTCCCTGCATTAATAGACACAGCAGCACCTGATTCAGAAGGCAGGAAGAAATGAGCGGTGGCCAGCGCAACTATACAGAAGTGGAGAGAGTGCATATTGACATAAGTATCTTTAATGAAAGTGGCTTAAGGCTAGGGATGCACTGAATCCAGGATTTGATTAGGTAGTCAGCCTTTTTCAGCAGGATTCAGCCAAATTCACATGCCTGGCCAAACTGAATCCTTAAAATCTCTTGACTTTTTGTCATACAATTAGGTTTCTGATTCAGTTCAGTATGCTGCTAGATCTTTCCCTAAGGATCTGGGTTTGACCAAATCTGAAAATAGTGGATTAGGTGCATTCCTACTTTAGTAGAAAGTTGCTGTATGACTGTACATAAAACAACAGTTCCATGGTGTCATTTCCTACAGATGGCATTTGCCCTCAAACTGTGCAATATTGCACTTAACAAGATGTGTCATGTTACCTTCATATTGACATTTGCTCACTTTTCTCAGAGAAATAATTGTCAGAAAATGGGATAGAATGGGTGTGTGAGTGAAATGGGGAATACATGTGAATAAACGATAAAGCTGCAAAGTAATATAATGTTAATAGGACTCAAGGCAGAAATGAGACGTGCTGCTATTCCATCACCCTCTTTTTCTTGTGTCAACATGTATGACACCGTTCCCTGTTATTATAAAGAAAAGTACTATGTGCTTCAACCGCTCTGCAGAACATTATCCTCTGTTAAATCAGTCACACCTTTTCTTTATATTTTGCTCAGAAGTCCCTGTTTGTCAGACTCAGGCTCATTGTCCCTGCAGTGTATGCCTCACTCATCCACTCTAATAGACATGCCTTGGCTGTCAGATGTTATACAGTGTAATACCATACCTGCTCATTCTGTCCATGCAGAAGCCTGAAAAGAACAGTTTGTGCATCAATACTTTTTGTAATCCCCAGCATTTAAAACCTCTTAGCTCCTACCTTTCTACTGTCATAAAGCATGGGCATTTCTCATATATATTATTTTTAAAATGACTTGTTAAGCTCTCACACATAGGGCAAGCAAATATGTTGCCTCTATGTCTACCCAACGAATTATGTATGGCACTTTGTAATTTACCTACAACAGTTTGTCACTGATTCTTTATTGAAAATGAAATATATTTCTCTTTTGTTGATATTCAACAATGCTTTACAATCGTGATGGTCATAACTGATAACTGCAACTTGACATGAATCCATACAAGCTTCTACTGTATTCAGTACTGAACAAATGGCTAATATTCATTTTTTATACTATTGGCAGGGCTTAAGTTTGTTTAAACATACCTTTTGTGGATGATGATATAGCATCGCTGGCAGTCATACTCACCTATTCTTCATTTTGTGTAACAGGTTTGGTTCCAAAACCGAAGATCCAAAGAAAGGAGGATGAAGCAGCTCAGCGCTTTGGGGGCCAGGAGGCATGCTTTTTTCAGGAGTCCAAGGCGTATGCGACCCCTGGGAGGAAGGCTGGATGAGTCTGACATCCTGAACTCTGGGCCTTACAGCTACTATGGAGGTAATCCACAGCAAGGTGCAACAGTCCACTTTCACAGCCCTCACAGATCTTGTGTTTATAATAGAACAGATAACGTTTTAAATCCTTATTGTAAAGCTAATTGTTTGTAAACAATGTGGCAGGGGGCACAAAACATAATATAACCACTAGTCAGCCTATAAAAGCTTTAGATGATAAATGTGGAAAGTGTCACTGTCCCAATAAGCCAACTAAACAGGGACCAAAAAAATCATTGTTATTAAAAATGATATACAGGTATGGGATCCATTATCTGGAAACCCGTTATCCAGAAAGCTCCAAATTACAAAAAGGCTGTCTGCCATAGACTCCATTTTATCCAAATATTCCAAATATTTAAAATGGACCCGTCAACGAAAAAAATTATTCAAAATCTTATTTTATCACATTAGTCAAGCAAAATGAACTTTAATTACACTATATAAATTATTTGAATCTTGTTTCCTTCAGTCTGGGAATTCATAATTATAACAAGCAGGCAGGAGCCATTTTGTGGACACTGTTATTTAGACAAGTCTTGTATCATCTCAGAATCTTGTTTGTGCACCAGAATGGGGGACCTGATGCCCATCCCCATGTCCTGGCTACACAATTAAATGGTGAAGAGAACGGGGGAATGTGGGGAGAGCAGTGACATGTAGGAAGTGCTGAATGGAAAGTGAAAGTAATTGTCTGCCCCGCATCTATGCCTAGGCATAGAGGCGGGGCAGACAATATTTGATTGACAGCTAATATTTTTAAATGAGTTTACAACAGCTATGAATGCTTTAATAAAAAATAGAAATTGGATTTCATGTTTAATTTGAAAAGGACTTTTATTATACAGATTTTTGTGTCTGGGTGACGGGTCCACTTTAAAAAGAATTTCCTTTTTCTCTGTAGTAACAAAACAGTACCTTGTACTTGATCCCAACTGAGATATAATTAATCTTTATTGGAAGCAAAACCAGCCTAACCCATTTATTTAATATTTACATGATTTTCTAGTACAATTAAGGGATAAAGATCCAAATTACAGAAAGATCTGTTATCTGGAAAACCCCAGGTCCCCAGCATTCTGGATAACAGGTCCCATACCTGTACTTGTGGGCCACGAAATTACTTTTTGAATTATGGCATTCACTTCTCTAAGGGAAAACCAGATTGGCCGCATGTATATGATCATCAATTTGTCATTAACAGAATGGGGCCACATTTCCATTGTGATATGCTAGATCCCCATGCTATTATTAATAGTATCCTTTATTTATAGAGTGCAATATATATCGTTATATAGTGCAATATACACACAGTCATATATACACACTATGGTCAAGTGTATTAGGAAACCAGATTACTGAGAGGAGAACCAGGAAACACACAAACTCATATTTTCTGTGTGGAATCAAACAGATTGGCAATGAAGTGAAGAACAGCACCTTTTAGTGAAGTAAAAAGGCCTTTATTTAAACATGGCACAGACCAGATATAGCAACGTTTTTTCAAGCTTGGAAGTCAGAAGACCCATTTAAGTAAAGGGTTTGCAGAGCAGTCGAAGGATTTTAATTCCCAGTCGAATATTGAGGGTTAATTAACCCTCGATATTCGACCCTTGGTGAATCGGCCCCTTAGACTAGCTACTCATTGGTTTTGATGAATATATATGTATGAAAGCTTATTTCTTCCACTATTGTTGCCAAGTCTTCATAAGTAACTAGATACTATACAATACACTTAGAAGAAAATTGATTATATGTTGATTATTTTTTTTACCCCAACTTGAATTCTGCTACAGTTTTTTTTTCAGATGTATTAAAAAAAAACATTTTATCAGCAAACTTTTAGCCTTGTTTGAGATGGGGAAACCCATTCATCTTAGGCAAAATAAATGGTTTTTTTTTTTTTTCAAAAAAAAAAATCTGTGGATCCTATGACATAACAGTGTTTTCCAACAATTTAACAATTTAAGTCTAAATATTTGTTACTGATGCAAGGGAAATCTTACAACAAATCCAAGTTGCTCTGACAAGTTATACCCCATTTCTTTTAAATGGCAATTTCAATCTAACGTAATAGAGTGATTTAATGAGTGTGCTGCAATGAATTGTTACATCCCGAAGAACTATGGCCTTGCATCTTAAGTATATTATACAAAAAGTCATTATATTACTTACTGACCCACAAAGTCATATATAATCTTATGTCTCAAAAATAAACCTTGTAAGTATCCTTATAAATGATAAGTTGTAGTTGAAGTTAATTCTCCCACATACAATACAATATCAGAGCGTTCTTCATGGTTGGGGTGGATTTTCCTTTATACAGTCACCCTTTATAGATTTGTAACTTGTATTTTTTAGGTTAGAAATTGGTTTCTCTACCCACTAGATTATTTCAGTCCATCCATTAATTTTGCAGTGGACCTTCACAGTTTGGTTTTCTTGGCATTACTAAAATACCACTTCCAGCAGGAAGCTTATTTTTGAACTAGAAGCTCCTACTGGAAAATGATTGCAGGCCTCGCAAGCTTCCTATAGATAAGCTTATTTATTTGACATCTCTCGTTTATCTTAAAACTTTAGTAAATCTAACACTTGTTAAGTTGTTTACACCATGATATAAGTCTTTGCCAGTTATGATTATCCTTTATTTATATGCTGCTTCTCTTTACAAAGATTATATAGCATTTACACTAACCCCTGTCCCAGTGGAGCTTACATCCTAACTTCCTATCACATTCACACATCACACAAGGGTAAATTTTGTCCAAATGTTGCTTTGTTAGCTCGTTGCATACCTCCCAATAAATGTCATAAACTTCACCATTTAAATTGATGGTAGGTTAATTTTAATGAAAACTAAAGTGGTTTGCAACAGAAACAACACAATGGTATTTAAACATGTATATAGAAAATTAAAAAAGTTAATTATGCCATGGTAGTAACCATTTAATCAGTAGTCCATTTAAATCACATTGAATATATGAATCTGTAGGTCATCAGCTGCCATGGGTCCAGCCCTGAACTGGCAATCTGTAGATTGTGGTAAATGACAGAGGGGCTGCTGTAAGATGTTGTAGACAGTCACTATTTATTGGACCCACGGGGGGACTTTTTGGGCCTTTGTATACCTTAAGTTACAACTGAATTGTGCCTATTCTAAATCTCAGTCCTGCAAAGGTCCACATGTTGGACCTAAGCCATTCAACTTTTTTAGCACACAGGAGCATTACAATAGGGGCAGCAGCCCCTTCAGCTGCTTTGGGACCAAGATTATAAACAGACACTTTTTTTTGACACAAAAAGACCCTTGGTGCTGTTGTTTGTTTTACTTTTTATATACACTGGTTTTCTATGCATAGAGGCAGCTACAATCTCTCTCTCTCTCTCTCTCTCTCTCTCTCTCTCTCTCTCTCTCTCTCTATATATATATATAAGTTAGCGAGGAGTTTCATGACCATATAAAAACACGAGGCCTCATATTTTGCAACTGGGGGTACTTTATTTATTATAATACACAAGTTTCAGTGAGTCATGTGACATAAATGACATCAGAACTCACTGTTTATAACTGATGATATCAGAACTCACCGTTTATAAGGATATAATTTACAAGATATTCATTGCTTTTGTGTATTTTATATATATATATATATATATATATATATATATATATATATATATATATATATATATATATATATATATACATATATATATACAATAACACACAATTTCAGTATATGCTTGCTCAGTTGCATATTCTGCCCCTGTCCCTTTTATAGCCTATAATAATCCCATTTTAGATCATAGTTAGAAATACTTCCTGGGTCCCGCTGTTAGTAAAGGATAACTTAAGCAAAGTCAGAGATTTTAAGTCTGTGGAAATAAGGGCTGTGCCCTGTGCTGACCTGCAATTTGTATATGTAAGAATGGCCACGGCGATTGGATTTATTTTCTGTATCTCAAAATGAGGTTTATCAGAAAGCCAAAAGGTATTTTAAAGATTAAACGATTGCAAAGCCTCAGTGAGAGATTTTTTACGAGGTTTCTTCCCGAGGTCTCTTTAATCTCCTTTACCCTCTCAATCCTCTAACCACCACCTCCTCCCTTGCCTTCCCCTCACCTCCTTAAAGGTTTCCTTCATTGCCTTTCCAAACTTCGCACTCTGCTGAAGTAGAAAGTAAGAAAGAGAGGGCATTGTGAAGGAAAGATGTAAGAGCTTGCCCCCCCCTCGCACTCCCTCCACTCCCCGCCACCCTCTGTAGTGTTGCAGGGGACAATACCACAGCTGCTTTCTTTGTACCTTATTCAGACAACAGTTGTTCCAATTACCTTCACATTCCTAGAACATATGGAGGGTGATTGGAAGAGAGCAGGGTGCCCTGCCTTTCTCTGTTTGTTTTCTCTTTCCTCCGATTCACAATTTACCCATTACAATTATCATTTGTGTCATGTGCCCCCTGAAAACCCAGACATTAATAATATTCAGAGAGGCAATGACATGCAGCGGTAGCAGATTCTCCCTTTCCTCTCCTTGCCTCTTCTCTCCCTTTTCATGGCCACCTTGCAAGTTTCATGTACCCAGTGCTGGTCTCCTTCTCCTTTTATATTTATCCACGATGCTGTTGTCACTTACATTATGTCTGGACAGAAGGATTAAAGTGTTGTTTTACCTATATGTCTTTTTATGTTTTCCTGCTGCTTTATTCCCCATCTTTCAGTTCAGGAAAACAGCAGCTGCAAATGTCATGCGGAAAATGTCCAATACACTATAAATATCAATCAAAGGAGCAGCTTCTGGGCCAAGAACATAAACACTGTCCATCTTGGGGCTGGGTGCATTGGGCTGGAATATTATCCAGGATAACCTTTCACTGCTGCAATTTCTATGATTCCTGTATGTTAGTCTGTGCTGAAACTTGAACTTCTGCTTGGCTATATCTTTGTGATCAACCAAAGGGATTTCTATGGCACCCAACATTGATTCATTTTCATGCAAACTAAGCAATTACTCATAAATCAGTCAGATTAATTGACTAGTAGAAATCTCCAGCCTTGGGTGTATATCATTTACATGTTCAGGAGTCTATAAACCTGCATACATTTGGCTCCTCTGCTTGCTCTCCTTCTCAATATTTGCTCCTTGCACATACATAGACAAAAACATAGACATACACACACACAGGCACCCCCTTCTCCCTTGCCTTTGTGATCTGTTACAAGTTGTATGTGTCTTGTGTCTTTGAGCCGTGTGAATGGGGATGTGTGTTTACCAAGAAC
This sequence comes from Xenopus petersii, assembly GCA_038501925.1. Lineage (NCBI taxonomy): Eukaryota > Metazoa > Chordata > Amphibia > Anura > Pipidae > Xenopus > Xenopus petersii. The sequence goes on from CM076672.1 coordinate 162,875,480, forward strand.
TGTGCATTCAGTGCCCTCAATAGATCTGTGTGTCAAGAGATTACAGAATCAGTCCTTTCTCATTCGGAGCAAAAGGGGAAACAAAGAAACCCAAATAAACCGCTTTATTCCTTCTTCTATAGGTGATTTCGTTACAAATTCAATTAAAAAGATACTAGAGTAATCAGTGGATTCTTTCAGACAGCGTTATGTTACTTTGTCGTCAGCTTTCACAAGTAAAAGGACATTGTTGCCAATTTATTTTACTCTTGGACTCTTGGGCATTAAAAAATATATATCTATATATATTATGTATAATATATATATATATATATATATATATATATATATATATATATATATATACATATACATATATATATATATATATATATATATATATCATTGTAAAGCTATCCCTTTTTTTATCTTTGATTGTAAAAAGATTTTTTTTTTCAAATGAGGAAAAACATTTTGAAAAAAGTAATTATTTTCCCATCTGCTCCCTCCTGCATCCTTGTAATCGCTCCTCCCTCCCTCCAACCCCTGCACACTTAATGCTTTGCCACACTTACAAATGGGTTTTATTCTGCTGCCTGTGTGATTTATTTGTATGGTTGGCTTATTATTTACCAGTAATTAGAGCAGAAGTACATTTGCTCTAGATGGCCTGGTGCTATGGGGACAGGCTTCATTTTACTAGAAAAATGGCAACTTTATCAAACTCTAACCTTTACTCTGAAAAGCAGATTTTTTTAAATTAATTTCTGTGTCTATAGGTTATAGACATTATAGACATCTTATGACAAGATTTTAATCTGTTTAAATTTACTTATACGTCCGATTTCAGTGCTATCAGGTTCACATTTGTTAATTAAGTATTGAAGCTAGATATAAACAGAGAATATATACTGCTGAGAATTAGGACACGTATTAGTTCTTTGCCCCCTCATTATATGTGAGTCATTAGTGCAAGCACTGAATAAGTAAACTAGACTTTCCCTGAAGCACATTGACTTCTCACCTAAAATTTCATCTTTTTCAAGGTTTTTTCCTTGCAGTTTTAAAAATATTTTCTCACATTCTCTGTCTTGTTTATTAATTAATGCAAAACAAGTTTTGGACTTAAGGATTTTTAATTTTCTTAAATGTCTCTTTAATTTTTTTCTCTCCCTTTTAACTATGCAAGTTTTATTGTCTCCTTTTGGCAACTGTAGCAGAGAGCTCATTTACACTGCCTCCCGTTAAAAAGAAACCAGCCATATATGTTTTAACCAGCCTTTTAAATGGGTGACTTTGGCAATCATGCTAGATCCATAGTTAGACTATGAGGGTTACTTCATATAGTAATCCTCTTCCGGGTTACCGCTTTCCCAACATCAATCAATTATTTCATATAGTAAGAGGTGAGCACTCCAAGGTAGCAATATGCTGTGACTATATTTATTAAGGACTACTACACAACATGTTTCTGGTCTTACATTTCATTTTTTAAGGTATATAAGACCCGAAACATGTTGTGTAGTAGTCCTTAATAAATATATTCACAGCATATTGCTACCTTGGAGTGCTCACCTCTTACTATATGAAATAATTGATTGATGTTGGGAAAGCGGTAACCCGGAAGAGGATTAGATGCATTCATAGCGAACTAAGGCAGTGTGGGGAACTTCTGTGTTTAATTTAACTATGAGGGTTACGTAAAGAAGAGTGAGAAAAGACAAAGACATTCCTCCCTAAGAGCATCAGTGCCTATTAAGATAATAGAGGTTAATTGTCACCGACTGCCCAGACAACCAGCAGGAATAACTGTAAATGGCCTTTTTTTTGTCAATTGATATTAATGTGCTCTGGTAATGCTGGCTGATAGGAGACGTTAACAAAATAACTATTTGGATTTGTCATTGTATTGCTATGATTCGACATACATTAATGCTCATGTCAGCATGACTCACATTGTTCCTCACTGTTATATTATTTTTCTTTTTATTTAGATTATCAAGGAGATTATTATGGAAGTGGAAATTATGACTTTTTTCCTCATGGACCACCATCTTCCCAGACACAGTCCCCAGCAGACTCTAGCTACCTACAGAATTCTGGACCTGGTTCAACTTTAGAATCTCAGCTTTCTGGACACCACCCTTCGGAAAACCAAAGATATGCGGACATGATTTCCCATCCTGACACTCCCAGTCCTGAGCCGGGTATGACTGGCTCCCTCCATTCCATTTCTGGTGAAGTCTTCAGTGGTGGTCCTAGTCCTCCCTTTTCTATGTCTAACAATAGTGGCTTTAGTGGTCCTCTACCCCATCAGAACCCTGACATTAATGAAGCTACTGTATGGTAATAAAAATCATTTGTTGACTGGACTGGACTTTAGTTGACCAGAAGTCTATCTTCCTTCTGTCTCTTTCCTTCTACTCTCCACTCAGCAACTGGGTGTTTGAACGCCTGATTCAAACAGACAGGCTCAACCAACCTTGAAAATGATTCAGTTGTGTTGTACATTTTCTCCTTGCTGAGCAAAGGCTGAATCAATGTAGGAGTGGGCAATCTGGGGTGATCAATAACCAAAACCAAGAATGACACTAAACCAAAAGCCATTTCTATGACAGCAGAAGATAAATTTCAAATAACAAGATCTCTTTATCCTGTAGCACTGAAGCCACAAGTCCGGCTGTTGGAAAGAGGGAAGATCAAAAGGACCAACATGGCACCAAAACCAAAACTCACCTCCATGATTATTTATAATGAAGCTGCCTCCCTACCCTGCTTATGAACCAAGAGCATTTATTTTGTTGAACAGCACCAGACTGAAAATCTTCTTAATTAAAAAGCCTTTATTTCAGCTTAGGGCATCACAGCAACATTTCAGGCCATGCAGCCTTTTATTAAGCTTTATAAATGGCTGCATGGCCTGAAACGTTGCTGTGATGCCCTAAGCTGAAATAAAGGCTTTAAATAAGAAGATTTTCAGTCTGATGCTGTTCAACAAACAAATGCTTTTGTGATATCAGTTTTAAGTGGCCACTGAGGAACATGCACCAATTCTCCAAAGGAGAGAAAATCGATGTGCTGACTGCTTTTCCAAGTGAACCAAGAGCAAACGTAAAACAACAAGCTCTACATGATACCATGAGTACAGTTTTCTGAACCAGAAACCCAAACGCATTTCAGTAAACACTAGAACAATCGAGTTCAAATATTTTGTATTTATTTCACATTGAACATGTATTTTTAAGAATGATAATAATAAATGGTTACAGGGGTTTTGTGTCTAAGCTCAAGACTATGTTAGAATCAACAGGGAAGCATTCATTCAGGACATGTCCTTAGCTCTGCCTGCCGTCCATTTAAAAGGGTATTTTCTATTCAAATGTTTAACCATTTCTAAGTCATTAATTTAGTCCTCTCTCTGAGCTTTAACAATATTTATGTTCTTTTGGAAGCAGTTCCCATAATTATCATACTACAGCAGAAAGTTTTGTTTATTGTGTTTAGGTGGAACTGTTACTATTTCCATACTGTGTGCTTTCCTATGTGTAAGAAAACACGGGACCAGCTGAAAGGATTGCATTTTCTGTCCACTGAGCTTACTTCAAGTTTTTTGTATCGATTAAATCCTCAGCTGTCATTGACACTGACTTCCTAAATCAAGTTCTCTGGTTCAGTTGATACATTACCTCAATGAGAGATATAAAACTTCAGTACTGTTTTAGGGTGCCATCTAGTGATCTATTTCAACATTGAAACTCTTCCTGTCAATGGCTTAATGGAATCCCAATGAACCTGATAAAAATGTGAAATTCTACAATCTATATTTAAATGGCCTTTTTTTTTTAACAAAAAACAAAATCAGGATAACTAAGTGGAAGAAGAGAGGTTAGGACGAGACACCCGTTTTGCTGTACTATAAGTTTAAGAGGCTTTTAAGCGTCACATTTGCTTATTTTGTATAAAGAAACATGAAAACAATTAATAAAGTAAGCTTGTGTTCCTGATTATTTATTGTATATTGTATACCTGCCTTTTTATTTCATCCCACTGTTCTTGCCAAAGAAACTGATTGATTTTGAGATAAGAGTGTAACAGGAGGGAGATGTGACACATGACAAGTAAATGGCTTATCCACATGGACAGACTGACAGTCTAGGGGACCCCAGGAATGTATCTTGAAAATGCTTGCTTACTGGCTGCTATATCATTTTTGACATTATATGGATTTTCTCACTTTGCATATATTACAGCAATGAAACCTATTGTGACAAGGTGCTAGTTCTGGGTGGAAATAGGGTTTAGAAACTGTTTAAATATTTTTATTTGGCTGCACTTTTCTACTTGTTTTAATGCTCTGTTTAGCTTTAGCCCTTCTCCCTGTTAACTGATTAAATGCTGTCTACACAAGCCAACACACTTATCCTCCTACAGAGGCGGATTAATGCCTAGGCTAATGTAGGCTATAGCCTAGGGGCCCATGGGGCTTTTCAATTTGTTTTTATCTTGTTTAAAACATTTTGTGAGCCGGCTTTCAAGGGGAATTGACAAGCGCCAGTGACATCCGAGGCAGACCCAGCATGACACGCGCCTTGCCTAATCTTCTCCCATCCAGCCAGAAAGCAGGTACTGTGCGTGCTTGCGGGGCAGCATGGCACTCGATCAGGTCCAGCAGGGGTCGCTTGAGGCGCGGACGGGCCCCTTTGGATAGTGTAGCCTAGGTGCCTCAGGTTGTATTAATCCGCCACTGCCCCCATATGTAATAAAAGGCATTAAGTTTATTATCTATTAAACAGGCGACCAGTAAATAGGACCTGCTGAAAGGTTGCTATAGGTTACTGCTCCTGTGGAAACTTAATGCCTTTTATTACATATCGGGGCAGTGGCAGATTGATACAACCTGAGGCCTCAGTTGCAAAATATGAGGATATTAGAAGTTACCTCGGAGTTCCATGACCTGGCCTTCAGCCTCGTGCTTTTATATGGTCATGAAACTCCTCAGTACTTTATTCATTATAAATATATGTGTGTGTGTAACCTAAATATAGCTTGTTTTACACCATGGTAGAACATATTACGATGAGATTTATCAACCAAAACCTTTCAGGCAGTAATGACCATAGTCTCTGTTTGTGAGGATATAGGGAGAGAGTGGTCACTGGTTACCTTCAGCATTGTGTCTCTGCCGTAGCGAAATGGAGCGCCTGCCTACAGACATCTAAGGCCACCGTGTGTATACAGTTATATACATCTGTGTTAATAACATGATTGTCTTTTGGATGACTTTTAAGACTAATTTTAAATATGTGGTGTGGTCATACATAGAGGCAGATTTATTATGTGGTGTAAAGAATGCCAGAATAATTAGCCACACATCGCAGGCATCGCTGTGTAAAAAAATGGCGTACATTATTTCAATGCTTTTTCTTCACCTTCCGCCAGAACGTATTTATAAAGGTCTGAAGCAGTGTAAAATAATGGCGGCAATTCTGGTATTCACATGTCATAAAAAAAAGTAACTTGAATTCACCATTTATTTTGCACAGCTTTTTACACAGGTTTTTGGCAAATTTCATTTTGCACAGCATAACAAATAGGCCCGTTAATATTCTTGTTGGTCATGAGCATAAAAAAGGGAAGATTGTATTATATTTACCGTAGATCTTCCTTTCATAGACAACTCCATGTCACACTTACCAGGATAGCCCCCGCCCCAGTGCTCCCATCAGAAGGACCCTCCCCAAAGCTTTAAAAGTCCAACCCCACCCCCCAATCAGGTGTCTCGTAATAAGCTTCTAGAAACTACCGAAAAAGGGATGGGAACTATGACATGGAGTTGTCCATGAAAGGAAGATCGTGGTAAGTATGATACAATCGTCCCTTTTCACTGGACAACTCCATGTCATACGGGACTTAGCAAGCTAATATCCCCAATGGGAGGGTAATTGTTCCACATAAGGAAAACTGGCTGAGTGTAATCTATACCAGATAAAACTCTGAAGAATAAAACTCCACAGGTGGACCGAAACTACCTTGTAGAAAACCTGTGAACTCTATTTCTTTCTCTGGTCTGCCAGAGAAAGAAAAAGAAATAGTACTCTTTAGAGTCAGATCCGACACTAAAGTAATGATACTGAGTGTGAAGCCAGCATGACAATTCCACCTAAAAGGAGAGAACTAACTCCACTTAAAGAGAAGCAGATAGTAACCCAGAGTAACACTTCTCCATAGTCTTACTCCCACTACTTACCAGCACAACTGTTACAACCGTGTATTAACCACAAGAGCACTCTTGGAAATAGCTCAAAAGCATGATACCTGCAAAAGATGATTTAGTAGGGGAAACAAAAATCCCATCACAAGTGTTTTACATGCCCAGCTATGTATAACATTACACATATCATTTAGTGTAGTTCCCCATCTCTAATACTAAGGAACCTGTATTTATCCTGAACCATAAACAATACACCTTATCAATGAAAGGTCTGTAGAATGACTCATGGAGATGGACTGCCGCCACTGCGGGCATACCTTACCTGCCCTGTGAGGTATCTATGAGCATTCTGCAGCCTGTACGGGTTAAAATTGTTCTTATCATTAGCTCATGATCTTCCACCCAACAAGGCTGGATACTATTAAGTATCTGAGTGCCCTATGGAGTGGGCATTGTAACAGAAATGCATGCAGATATGCATAAACTTGCTATGATACAGTCCTCTTTAGCCTTCACGGATGTGACCTATACATAACTGAAGTTATTATATATCATAGATAGGGCCTAGCACCAAAATCTGTTTGGCATGCTCTTACAAGTCTACCCAATAGGCAGGAATTTGAGTTACTCCAGGAAGTATAACAAATATTACAATACTGCTAGAGATGGGTTATTTTCTTATCCTAGGGCTCCAGCCTGGAACATGGACAGTTCATAGAGACCATTCTTAACTATCCCAGATCAAAATTAATCTAGGTATGGGGATATAATTATCCATCTATTATTCTGGAATGGAACACCCCTACTAGGGTTGCAACCTGGCTGGTATTTTACCAGCTTGGCCGGTAAAAATGATGCTTGATGCCAAAGTTATTATTAGGAAAAAATGGCAAGAATATAGGAAGGCAAACATAGCCCCTACTAACTATACTAGCATGTCCAAACCTGTAGTTAAGACATGCCATAACCAGGGCCTTGCCTAAAGGCAAACACTGCAGCCTTGGTCCAGAAAGTATAAGCTCAATAAGACAATTTTATAAACACTCTGACATGACGTTAACCTATAGGATACCAACTCCAACTAACCGTGCCAGACTGTGGTGTTCTGAAAGGCAAAACACAAACTAACATAGACCCTTAGAAAAAATCCAGCATGCCATAATTGCATGCAACCTATCCACAATAGGGGTTAACATGACCGAATAATAACTTGTTATAATAACCCTGTGGATAATAACCTGGATGAAAAGGGTTTTTTTTCCCTCCAAGTCCCTAATGGATGTGAAACTATAGCTACACCGCATTGATGGTGTGTACCTAATTTTACAGGCACTTCTATATGGCACCATTAATCTAATATGGCCCATGAGTATACCCTCAGTGAGCTGACTGGACCCCTATTGTACTTGAGACAAACTGGATAGGTCATGTGCTATAATATACCTCATAGCAAGGCTCTAAAACCTTGAGGCAGTAGTGAATCCAGTAAATACAAAAGTAACTAAAATTTGCACTGACTGATGTGATTTGGCTATTACCTTAGTCAGCCCCCAAGCCACTTAAATGTTGCAGCATATACATTCAGTTTGGTTATAATATTAACCAGTGGCAGGACCAAATAAATGTATAACATGTGCATTCATATATGGTTATTACAGCCAGCCCCAGAACCACTGATGTTTCCCCATCTACATGCAATTTGGTTGTAATATTAAGCAGTGCCAGGACCAAGAATGTATAACATGTACTTTCATATTTGGTTATTAAAGCCAGCTTCAGAATTACTGAAATGTTTCCACATATACATACAGTTTGGTTGTAATATTAAGCAGTGCCAGGCCCAAGAAATGTATAACATGTACATTCAAATGTGGTTATTACTGCAAGTTTCAGAACCACTAAAATGTTTTCACATACTGTACATGTTCGGTTTGGTTTCTAAAGTAAGTAGACTGTGAGCACTCTGCCCCAGAGTCAAGAAGCCAGTCTCTCTGACTGCCAAATCCCAGCTAGCAAGTATCCACATACACACAAACATACACACTCATACACTGGCTGAACAGTGTTCTACTCCTTTACAGCACTGCCTTAGCTTCTAAGCTAGCTAGACTCAGAAAGCAGAGTAAAGAAGTACATGCAGGGCCGGATTTACATAGCGGGCACCCCTAGGTCCACTGCCGTTTGTCGCCCTGTCCCCCTCCCCTTTATTCATGCAAATTTTCATCGGGACTGGAGCAAAGGGGATTGGCGCATGGGAAATTTAAAAATCATATCTCTGCACATTCCCAGTGTTTCTGAATCAATGTGGATGTGGTTGTGCAGCAAGTCGCCCCTAAAATCCTGCCACCCTGGGCCCGGGCCTTGGTGGCCTTTCCACAAATTCGGGCCCGAGTACATGTTAAATTAATTAACAAACCTTTACTATAACAGAACAGAGTTGTTACACAGAATTTTACCTGATGTTTCTGAGAATCAAGCTAAGCTGCTAAGGGAGGGAGTGGGAGGGGAATCTACCTGTTCATTAACTGCTGCTGCTCACTGAACCTGCAGACCCACATAGTATTATCACTGCTCACCCAACATATGTATTAGCATAACATTTGCACTGCTTTGAACATACAGAGCAGCAATGTCTTACCATTACTCACATAACATGCAGATCAGTTTGCTTTAACACTGCTCACAAATGAGACTAGTATTTTATTAACAATGCTCACGTAACATACAGACCAGCCTTGCCTTAACAATGCTCTGAGAACTTTCAGATCATCATTGCATTAACACTGCTCCCAGAACATGGAGATCAGTATTGCATTATCACCGCCATTACATTAGCATTGCTCATAGAACGTACAGATCAGCATTGCAGCTGCATAGTTCCCCCAATGGCCAAACTGGCTCATCCATTCTTAAGAGTTAAGAGACTCCAGCAACAGGATGGCATTCCCATCTTAAGTTTAGCTTTTAACTGCCAGCAGATTAAAGGCCCCAAGTTTTTGTTTTTTTGCAAATTACCTCCCCCTTGGGAAAGACTTGTGAGGGAGGCAGCTGGCTCTGAAACCTAAATTCCTCCAGAAGAAAAAAAATACCCCAGTATAGGTTAAAAAAAGAAGGCCATAAGGATCAGGCCGCTAACTAAATATTGTTCGCCACACAAATGTCTGCTAACCCCATTCCCCAGGGCAAACCTGGGATTCCACCAGATTACCTTAACTAACTGCCACCTCCCTCTCCCATCGGTAAAAATCATAAAGGGTGTAGGGGCCATATACCCCAATACCGTTGGACACTTTTTAGACATGCCCAGGTAGGTTAAAAAGAAAATTTGCTTCTAACCGGAGCAAAAATAAACTGAAGCAGAAGGAAAAAAAGACACCAGATTGGGGGGGGTTGGGCTTTTAAAGCTTTGCGGAGGGTCCTTCTGATGGGAGCACTGGGGCGGGGGCTATCCCGGTAAGTATGACATGAAAAATATGTTTCATGCGTATTTTTAAAAAGTGTGTAATAATTCTCTTTCTGTGTGGGTGGTCAGAATAAATAAATATTTGTTTTGTGTGCACTACAATTTGTTATGTGCACTAGCTTTAAAATGTGTGGGCATTAGGGATGTAGCGAACTGCCGATTTGGTGTTCGCGAACGCCGTTCGCGAACACCGGTAAAAAATGCGAACGTTCGCGGACAGTTCGTGAACTTCGAACACCCGCTAAAATCGTTCGATTCGAACGATCAAAGGATTTTAATCATTCGATCGAAGGATTTTCATTCGATCGAATGCTAAAATCATTCAAATCGAACGATCGAACGTTTTAAGCATTCGAACGAATGAAAAATCATTCGATCGAACGTTTTAAAATCATTCGATCGTTCGATTAGAACGATTTTTAGCGTTCGATTGAATGAAAATCATTCGATCGAATGCTTACAATCGTTCGTACGAATGGAAATCGTTCGATTTTTAGCGGTCGAAAGAATCGAATGGTCGAATGGTCAAACGATTTTTATTCGAATCGAACGCGAACTCAAAATGCGAACGTTCCCAAACGTTCGCGAACATTCGGCGGACGCGAACGGTCGAAGTTCGCGCGAAGTAGTTCGCAGGCGAACAGTTCGCTACATCCCTAGTGGGCATGAGCTCAAGCACACAGCTATGAGGGAACACTGGTCACACCCTTCAGGTGGAGTTACATTTCTTCCCCTAACACCACTAGGACTGGCCCTAGTCTTCGAGCTCTTAAGCATAGTCCTTGATCTGTTAATCTCTTAAAGGAACAGTTCAGTGTGAAAATAAAAAATGTGTAAATAGATCGGCTGTGCAAAATAAAAAATGTTTCTAATATAGTTAGTTAGCCAAAAATGTAATGTATAAAGGCTGGAGTGAACAGATGTTTAATAAAACAGCCAGAATCCAACTTCCTGCTTTTCAGCTCTATAACTCTGAGTTAGTCAGCGACTTGAAGGGGGGCCACATGGTACATTTCTGTTCAGTGAGTTTGTAATTGACCCTTAGCATTCAGCTCAGATTCAAAAGCAACAGAAATGACCCATGTGGCCCCCTTCAAGTCTCTTGATTGGTTACTGTCTGGTAGCCAGGGTAACAGTCAGTGTAAACCAAGAGAGCTGAAAAGCAGGAAGTAGTGAGCTGACTGACATGTTATACATCAAATCACTCCAGTCATTACATTTTTGCCTAACTAACTATATTAGAAACATTTTTTTATTTTGCACAGCCTATCTATTACACAGTTTTTATTTTTACACTGAACAATTCCTTTAAAATATAGTCCCAGACAATTGGTTTCAAGTTCGGTGTTAGGAAACTGGACCAACAATTCTTTTCTTTCTTTTTACCAAATATCATTCTTACTGGAGGGGGTCTTTCTACATGCAAGGAGAGCCTTATTCCTAACCATCAAGAAGGCCTATTCTTTTTTGAAATCTGATCCTTGATGCCTAAAGCGGGAAACATGCATCTCTCTCTCCAAAGACCAGACAGCTCCTCCTGGTAGTACTCATTGGTACTTGTCATTCTGCTCATTCTGTCCAAAATGTCCTCAAGCTTTCCTGTTTGACTGGTTTCCTAAACTCAAGATTTTCATGCTCTGGCCTTACTAGAGCATACACTGTATTCTTGGGGGACTGAGCTGGTGAACAAATATGTATGATTTGGTATTTTAGGAAGCATGCATACTACTTCCCTTTGCAAGGGAAAAAAAACTGAAGCTTTCCCTTTTCACTTTGCTCTTTTTCATAGATAACAACATGATGATTAAATTGTGACCATATGGTTATTTTTTGCCTACAGAGAAATTTCAAGCTTTCAGAAATAATCTCACTATGCAAAAGAATAATTATACATGATAAATCTGTTATGGGAGAGGAAGGCTCAGTGTACTGTGTCCTACCTGCATATGTGTAATGGTTTCATATAGCATATCACAATATGTATACATTTCAAGCTTTCTGTGCAAATATGGAGACCAGGCGTGAAGTCACAATTTAATGTACTGTACCATACCTGACAATTTAGAGGGCCTCAAAAAGCTCCCATTAATCCCACTGACAAATAATTCACCACACTGAGGCCTTCTCACCCTGCCCTTCTATCGATTTATCACATCACAGTACCTCTGTGTTTACATCAAAGATTTTGGTAATTATGAGAGGTCAGGGTGTCCTGTGTCCCACAGCCCTTAAGCTAAAAGACTCAGAAGGCATATACTGTAGGTGTTCCAGTAGTTATGCAAGGTTGTATAAGAATGAGTAAAGCATCCAGGAACATGTATATTTTTTAACAATCAAGAACATGTTTATTTATTTAGCAATCCTCACAGGAAGGAAAGCAGGATTGCAGGATACTAATACACTTTGATGGATAAAATTATTTTTACTTTACCAAAAATATACTGTTCTTCACAGATATATATAATTTTTTCACTGCAATTATTGTTAATTATATGCTAATTTTGGGTTAATTGAGCACCTTTTAAATGATGTCTGCACCACGTTTGCACTATGCTTGACAAAGCACCACTGCATTAATACAATTGCAAGGGCTTGCCCTACTATCGCAATTTCTGAATTTCTTCACACAGATATTTTTTGGACATCCCTTCATTGACTTCTGGTGAGTACATGTGCTGTACACTAGGACTTACTAGAATGGCTGTTCTGCACATTCATCCAAGGAATTCCTGGGATACAAAGAAAGATGGAGGCACCCTCATTCAAGTGCCCTGTGCACACCAGCCTGAGGCAGAGACTTTTGCTCACAGTAGGTTGCCTAATAAACCCCCCAATGATTTCATGTTTACGTCTCCTTTAAAATAGATTCTAGGCACCAGGGGTATCAATTTTTAGCATGCAGAGAGTTACATTTCTCCCTAAACACTACTCTGAGCAGGACAAACTGTCCTGGATTCAGATGATGTGCAATTTGTGATAATCAAGAGGATGACAAGAGTGAGAAAGTTATTTTCTAGTAGGCAACATTACTGGAAAAAAATGATTTCCAGAGAAATTGCTTCTTAAATATACTACAGTTAGAGAGAAAGAAGAGAGGGGGCACGGAGAGGCAGAGAACTGGGTCTACGAAGAGAGACGAATATGCAGAGAAATGATAGCCGTTGGAAGAGACATAGAGGCAGAGCTCTAGGTTAAGCTCTAATGAACAGGGTCTTCTTCATCTCTCATACCAGAGGAATGCTGTATCCACCACTCTCCCCCCACCACCATCTGTAGTTCTCTGACAGTAGGAGTTCTGAAGGTTGCATGTCTCTAGAATAAGGAATTGTGACTTGTTTAACAGGCTTCACTGATATTTTGGTGGGTTTTCTACATAATTGTGAATCTTTTTTTCATGTGGGTCACTGTTTGCATTAGCCTGAAGTAAAAAAAAAAACTATAAAATAACACCTGAAATTATATATTTGTATATTGTATTAATGGAGCTTCCAATATACCATGAAATGTACCCCTCTATATGTCTCTGTCTCTTAGTAGTATGATAAATATATACAGAATAATGTACCCCCCACTGTAAAAAATAAGGGAGAAGTTCCGTGGCCATATTAAGGTACGAGGCCGGAGGCAGAGTACTCACTCCGAGGTGACTTCTAATATTCCCATAAATAGTGATCACTCAATAGTGAACATACCAAAATATATGGCTTCTTTTAACCATAACAAATCTGCATTGAATAGGTTCCTGTTATGAAGGTTTATATTGAAATACTGTATTTCGTAGATATATACAATAAGGTAACCTTCATTATGCTTTCAACCTTCCTCTGGCCTTTCTATATCCCCTGCTAACACATATAAATACCCAAACATACATACATAGTAAATTGTTTAAGCAGTATTGCACGCCCTGCTCCAATACATAAGCATATTAGAAGGCACCTGAGATTTCAGTAAGCTATAGACACATCAACTGTAGATTCTATAAAAATAAAGATTTATAAACAAAGATATTAAGGGTTAATTCCCTGCTTTGTGCTGCTTCCAGACATCCATGGGAGTTAGTATAGAAACTGTCAGGCTTGGTTTTCTTCTCCTGCATTGTGGGCCATAGTGTTGTTCCATTGATTTTTCAATACATGTTTTACGTCCCTTCCAGTCTTTGTAGTGGGACAGGGCCCCGGTCTCAGTTGCAAGGACTGCAGATAACATATTACAGCCAGAGGGAGAACTGACTTGGTATAATTAATGGTGCTTCTGGTAATAGGATTTCCCAGCCTTGAGGAACCTTTTTACATAAGATATTGGCTGGAGAGTTATGATTTATGGGGGTCTGATCCCAGTGAGATTTTAAAGGAGGGCTTATGGAATCAGGATATTTATCAGAGATGGGAAGGAGAGAGGGAGGAAAGGGCAACCAAAGAGGGTGAAGGGACATAGTTTTGACCCTGTACTAAACAGAGGATGCAGGAAAAAAGATCAGGACACACATATGTGCACAGAAAACAGGGATGGATAAGGGTGTGTAAAATAAAGTTAATACTGAGACACAGATACATCACAATTAAACCAAAGTTTGGTACAAATTACCAGGATGCTGCAAAACCCTTTGGCTCCCTCCTGTGGCTCAACTGAGCATTTCACCAAGCAAAGCCAACATGTTTCCTCTATGCCAGTGTTTCATAGAATCTGTTCTGATCTAGTTGGCTAACTCAGGTCTGGACTGAGATTCAAAACAGGCCCTGGGATTATAGGTACACAGAGGCCCAAACAGCCCCATCAGCCCAATAAATAGTGACTGTATATGGCAACTTACAGCAGCCCTTCTGGCATTTGTCAGAACCCACAGATTACCAGTCCGGCCCTGGTCTAACTTAAATAAGAAGTTTATTAACCTATATAATATGTCAACCTCAAAATCCTACGTATTTCTTAGTGAGAGCAGGTGTGGAGAGCAGCCCCACTACCCCCATTTGATCTTAAACCATCTCTTTAGGATTGGTTCTCTAATGGTAAGCTATAATTAATAAATACAAAGACAGAAAGAGAATAATTTGATTTTATTGGCATTATCAGTTCATATTCAGCTGGGATTTAAAGTGTTGTAGCTGAGAAATGCTGATCGCACTGCCGTCACACTCTACAATCACAATGGGGTCAATGGGTGTTCTCAAGCTTCCCTCCTGCTGCAGGCGTTGGATATGTCCTGAATGAACAGCAGCAAGGGCAGCTCCACAAGCAGGCTTCACAAACATTAGCTCATCATCTGAGGAGATAGATTAAACATAGGATGTAAAAAATATAGGATGTAAATCAGAACCGGGGAGATGTAAGACACTGGGAACGAGAGGAGACATAAACTAACAAAGCTTATGCAAGAAGAGTATTTGGTACGAGAGAATGAAGTTACAGCAATTTTGTCAATTAAGAAAGGCCATTTGTTGTAGGCTTCGGATGTAAATTAAGAATCCAAATGGATGCTGATTAAATAAAACTCCCAGCAGCCTTACCCAAGTAATGTTGGATAGCCAAAGGTCTACCTTAGGAATATGCTGTGTTGAAAGAAGACTTATTTTATGATATTCTGCAGATCTCACTTTCACAACAATGGAGACATAATTAAAACATAATTAAAAGTCATTTGTTGTAGGCGTTTTCCCCCCCGATGTACCGCGTATGATGTAGGGCACCATGCTTTGATATCTAACAATGCCTCCCCATGGACACAGGGCATAATGCTACATTTCTTCAAAAGCGAACCACTGGTGAAAGTGTGAAGTTCACTGAAGAACTGTACAGTTAGCTCTTCCCTCCAGCTCTTGATGAATTTCAGCTGCTTAGACTGTGACTGGTGGACATCAGCAATGGAAATGAATACATAAGTGGACTTGAGTGAAATAAAGACTAAGGGGGAGAACGCAAGAGAAAAACACTTAGAGAGAGCATCTGCACTTTATACACACACACACAAAAACATTTCCAGAGCTCGCATGGCTTCTCTGTCATCAACAGTAATTGAGATAACTTTATGCTCTCTTGTACACTCAAAGGCTCTGTCACATATTGTCTTTGCACCAAGACACTTGTCAACACTAAAAGAGACAGGTGAAAAGAGAAGAATATGCTTGCATGGCATGATATGCAATAAGTCTTACCTGGTAATGTCTGGAAGGCTGATGGGGTTCCTTCTTCATTCCTTCAGCCAGCCATTCCAGGAGTCCACCACCCCCTACCGAAACCACCAGTGGGAACCACGAGAACCCAAATTTTCCTATTCTCTAATTTAAAAAAAACTCTCTAATAAAAATCTAATCTCTCATTGTCTTTTCAGACTGTCCACTTTTCCAATCTATCAATTAACTGTCTAGAATGATTTAATGGCTCTCCTAAAACCTTTTGCTTTCAAGAGATAATTTATCTAATGTCCTAATTCTACCTGCTTACCAAACACCCGAACTGCTATGCAGATGGAACTAAACTAAAGTTTTACCAAAGGTCCTCTCTACTGCCTCCTTCACTCTCCCCAACCACAGCAAAGAAACCTGGCAGAACAGCCCTGCTCCCCCACACCACTTTTGGGCACTGGGGATATCAGTTGCCATGAATGGCCATAATTAACTATAGTCTTCTACTTCTTGGTGGAAATCTGAACAGTTGAGTTTCATTTAACTTTAAATCACTCACACCATGTGTATATAAATATTTACACTTTCCACCTTTGTGGTACCATTTAAATCAGTATTCTCAGGCTCAATAAGTATAAGGACAGGCTCATTTTGAATGCTCCCTTGCAAAATTTGAGAGACACAAGTGGACTGCTTGGGCAGCATTTAGTTCTTCATAGAGCTTGTCCAACATGCATTTCTCCTCCAATAAAAAGTAAATCTTAGATCCCATCTGTAATAAAATGCAATCATTTTTACTCATATGCAGTAACCCATAGCAACCAATAAGATATATATTTTTTTAAACCAGCGCCCAGTAAATGCTACCTGCTGATTAGTTGCTACAAGCAATTAGCTTGTACGTAAAACGATTGCCCAAAAAGACTTTCTAAACCAATAATAGTACTCCAATATTAGTTACAGCTTTTCTGTGCATGCAAAGTACAAGAATATTTTCCTACGCTATATGTATATTATGGGAAGGAAGTTCCAAACGTCTGAGGCCTGGATAATGACTATGATAAGTGCAAGAAGCCTTGGTGAAACTATAAAAAATGTGTATAGGAGCTGATTTAAATAAAGGCGAACACAGTGCACATTCCTTACTCCTTACTGTTTTGTTCTTGCTTGGTGCCAGTTCTAATAGGACATATGGGAGAAATTGCTGCCATAACTTCCCATTTGTTGTGGCAGTTCTTGCAGTTCCGCAGATATGAG
The DNA here is from genome assembly GCA_038501925.1 of Xenopus petersii. NCBI lineage: Eukaryota > Metazoa > Chordata > Amphibia > Anura > Pipidae > Xenopus > Xenopus petersii. Next base: position 162,892,512 of record CM076672.1, read on the forward strand.
TGCACCTAGCAAAAGAACATTACTATGAAGTGCTCCCAGACGAGAGGGTGGTTAAATGGAGAGATATACACACTGCCAGGGGTTTCAGTCAGCTGGTGAGCATGTGCATCAGCATCATCCCAGACCTACAGTTGGCAGAGGGGGAGAGAATTAGTGATGACACTTAGTTAGTAGAAGAACAGGTTATAGTAGAGCAAAGTCTTGTAGTAGCTTAAACTGCTAAGATTTTTTTATTGGCAGGCTGAAAGATTTTGGAGGTGTGGATTTGTATTTCGGCAGAATAATAAGACTATCCTTTTTTTTTTTTTAGAAAATGCCACCAGTGTCCAGAGTAATAAAAAGAGGTGAAGATCACAGGCACATTGGGGTTAAATGGTTACCCATTAGCTGATATAGTGGGAGGCAGATGTATCTTGGCATTAGGATTGCACTTGTTTGAGACAAGAAGCACTAAGCTGCTCCTATCAGCTAAGTATTATCTCCACGAATCATTTCACCTTAATTGCAGGCTCTTTGAGGTCTGTTTTGATACATTTTATGAGTCACTTTATACGCTAATGTTTTGCTAAATGACATGTATAAAATACACCAAACGGTTTATACTCTGAGGTTTTGATAAAATGTTTTACTTAATGTCTGTAATTACACTTGACACAATAAATGTTTTGTTGTAGCCTACATTTAAATCTGTGTGCTATATGTTAATAGCTGGATCCCCTAGCTGCCGTGACAATAAGGCCTTTTTGTAACTAGTGTAAGTAAAACTTACCCAACGTTGAAATCTTTTTAGAGCCGATGGTCTGCTTTACACACATTAACTGAGGGGCAAAGTGCAAAAGGCAAGAGCAAAGCAGCATCTTTTTTGTAATTTTTGACTTTGTGCAAGATGGACATGGCACAGGGTGGATCTTGCACCTGTAATGGATTCAGGCACAAGTGTTCTGTATATGAGAGTTCTGGGTGCAATTTTGCACCCTTTAGTACACCAGCACTTGTAGCTGTAGTAAATAAGACCTATACACTGGTCATTATCTTGGCTGGTTTCTCTATACCCCCTTTGTCCTTCATCAGTTTCACTTCCTGGTTCACAAATATTTATATCATCCCCAGATGCAGCTTTTGCATAACAAACCCCCCCCCCCCGATGGAGGCCCTGGTAATAAAAAAATATATTTGATATTTGGGTTGTATCATTATTTCTAATAGGATGACAAGACATGTCTCCATTCATTAAATATAATTTAATGAATGGAGACATGTCTTGTCATCCTATTAGGTTTAAATACATTCATTAAATATAATGCCATGTTCAATTCACTTGTACAGGCTTTGGAGAATTTTGGAAAAATTTATCACCATTTTATAAATCCGTCCTTAATGCTGACTCCACTCAATATGAGTTGTTCAACTTTTAGCATGATGTAGACAATGATATTCTCAGACAATTTGCAATTGGTTTTATGTTTTTTATTATTTGTGGTGTTTGAATTATTTAGCTTTTTATTCAGCAGCTCTCCTGTTTGCAATTTCAACAATCTGATAGCTAGCGTTCAAATTACCCTAGCAACCATGCACTGATTTGAATAAGAGACTGGAATATGAACAGCAGAGGACCTGCAGTTTTGAGTATTCAAAGGTAGCAATAACATTAAATTTGTTTTTCAGTTGGGGTCAGTGATCCCCCTCCCATCTAAATGATGGAAAGAGTCATAAGAAGTTTAAAAAACAATACAAAAAAATAATGAAGACCAATTAAGCAGTTGCTTAGAATTGGCCATTCTATAATATACTAAAACCACCCCTTCAGATATGTGGCCAATAATTCAGTGGGACAGTTTCTTGAACGACCTGAATAAACAATATAGGCCCTGCAATTTCGGCACATGCGCAGTTGTCGAAAACCGGAAAACTGCTCCAACTGCGCATGCGCCGACATACCGATCTCCCAGTCAGCTTACCGAGGACCCGGAAGATGGATGTCGTGAAGTCCACTGCCAGAATTTGTGAAGAGGGGTAAGTATAAAGTATGGGGCATTTCCCTGGGGGGGCAGTTAGCCTGGGGGGAGAAGGGAGGGGGGTCTACGTGGGGTGGGGGATACAGGGTTTTTTTTCTACAGGGTTTCCTTCTCCTTTAAGGAGCATTTAAAAGTTTGGAAAGAAGGAGAAAGTCTGACAGCTCGAGGCAGAGAGTTCCAGAGAGAAGCAGAAGGCCAAGAAGTCTTGTAGACAAGAATGGGCAGAAGTGATGAGAGGAGAAGTGAGGCGAAGATCAGAAGCAGAGCGAAGGTTTTGTGAAGGAGTGTCATGATCAGAGATGAAATATAGGGAGGGGCTTCACTGTTAAGGGCCGTGAATGTGAGTGTTAGTAATTTGAATTTGATTCTATTTGAGACGAAGGGACATGCATATGGGAGCAGCTGATGTTTAGCGGTGAGATAGATTAATGAGTCTAGCAGCCACATTTAGAACAGATTGGAGTTCTGAAAAGCGACTTGTTGGAATACCTGTGAGTAATAAGTTGCAGTAGGCTGCAAACACAACAGAAGCAGTGTTTAAGATCATTCTTTTTTCTACCTTTCCAGTAACCACAACATCAGCTCCCAGATCCTGCAGCTTCTGTAGCTTCTGTACTATATCTGTTCCAGTGCTTTGTGGAACAACAATGGTGGCTGGCAGGTTCAGTCTTCTACAAGCATAAGCTGCGACAAGTCCAGCGTTACCCCCTGTGAGAAAGAGAGACAGAGAAAGCAAAAACACCAAAGCAAGGAAGCACAATAAATATTGTGAGTAAATAAATGAAAATAAATGAAAAGCTCTTGGATTAAAATAGATGAAGATCAACACACACCCAAATGAAGTAGCTTAATCAATACCTAAGGAACAGACAAACCTTGTGCAGCCTTTCTTTGCCAGCTACAAAACAGAGAAGAAAATGTTTGGTTTGCACTGTTTTCATTGCTTTGTGAATCTGCTCTCTATCCAGTGTGTAGCCATTACTTTTGCTCTCTCAGATTACCTCCGCTCTGTTTTCTATATATTGTGTTGCCCTTGTTTCTGTAACCTATTGTGTATCATTATCTCTGTTCTGTTTAACCAAATCATGCTGTCCTTCTCAATGAAGCTATGCTAACTACTTAAGCCGTCTTCTAGGGTACAGAAACTACAAAAGACAAAGTTATGATACAATGGGCGAGATTTAATTTGATTTCCTATGGAGCCAGTTGCAATTGAATGAGGAAAAATGATAAACAAATGATGCTGACTGGAGCAAGATTACAGGGTATTTATTCCAGAAAGATCTTATTTACAAGTCATTCTGAATTAAGAAAACCAGTTGGATAACTGGTGAAACATCTTCAAGAAAAACACAGCAAATCCAGTTGGTTTGACTTCTAAAGATATTTCTACAGATATTTCTACAGATATTCGATGACCTGGATTAATGAGAATCTTCACAAACATGTTAAACGTCTATTAAAGGGGTTATTCACCTTACAAACACTTTTTTTCAGTTCAGTTGTTTTCAGATTGTTCACCAGAAATAAAGGCTTTTTTCAATTACTTATCATTATTTATTTGTTACTGTTTTTCCAAAATCTATGTTTAAAGTTTAATGTTCGTGTCTCTGGTGTTTGAGTCTGGCAGCTCAGTAATTCAGCTGCAGATTCTGAACGGTTACAATTTTGCTACATTTAGTTGATATATTTCTCAGCAGCATCTCTGGAGTATTAGCAACTATTGTATCAATTCTAACAGCTGCCTTTAATGAAACTCATGGATTCTGCTCAGCAGGGACAAAGGTAAGAAATGTATCAACAGGCATGTAAACTAAAGAAGTATGGCGTCACTACGTTTCAGTATGTGTCTATTACTAACACCTCCAGCACACAGGCAGCAGTATAGACCAAGTGGCAGATCATTTCACTAATGTGCCCAAATATTACTGATATGATTACTCAATTCCTGTAAATTGATGTTTATGGTTCAAAGAATGTCGGGCTGAATGGTCGACCCCCACACATTTTCACCTCACCAAATCTGGTCCTGTTTGCAAAAAGTTTGGGCACCCCTGAACTAAATGTATCTATTTAGAAAACTTTACAGGGTCGGCGATCCCCCATCCCAGAGCTGTTTTAGAAGGTGAAAATCACAATTTACACTTCAATATTAGAAAAATGTGACACATAGAAAATAGAAAGTAATTTATTTCTTTAAGTCTTTATTTCTGGTGATCTATCTGAAAACAGGTGAGAACCTTGCCTCAGGCGGCAGCGAGCGGCCAGTTACAAGGGGCGGCAAAAAGCCACCGCTTGTAACTTTAAGAGCTGAATTTCCTGGTTTTAACTTGGAAATTCAGCTCCACTAGTGCAAAGAGCGCAATTGCACTCAATGCACTAGCGATGCTGCTACCATTTTGACCCGCTGCTTTTTAAGCGTGGAGCATCAGGCGGCAGCAGCCCCAGAATCGGCGCTGTGAACAGCCCCTTTAAAGTCTATTGACCTTGACCATAAGTTTTCACATGATAAATCATACAATATATTTTCTCATTGATTGGAATATGGCCCTATGGGGAAAAGTTTTTCCTCCTCAAATTGAATCTTCTTTCTCACGTGATAAACCAAAAATAATGTTTTCTCATGGAATTGAATCTGGTCCCTAAAGTTCTCCTAAGAGCAGCAGCACTAACAGAGCCTGCGCTGGCTGATTTGCTTATGGAAATCAAAGTGTCCAGAGAATTTTCCATCCTCGAGCAAGACATACAGAAACTCCATGAGTGCATGGTGGAGGCGGAACAGCGCATTTAAGCCCTGGAAAATACTACTGCTCTGTTACCACAACAGATCGGTGACCTTCAACAATCCCTCACACTGTCCCAAAGGTTAAAGGTTACAGAACAGAGTGACAGATCTGTGATACAAATGTGTCAGTATGGCTTTAACTAGATGTAGAGATAACAGCGCTGCTCACTTGAGTAGCCACAACTAATAAAGTAAATAAAGGTTTGGCTGAAAATGTAACTTAAAACGAAAAAATATCCTTGGTACTTTACTGTCAAATTCCTTTCCTGCAACTTCAAATCACAAAGCTATACACATTTAAAAGGGCAGATAAGCTTTGAGTTAACTGTAGGGATATTCTGAGACAATTTGCAATCGGTTCTCATTTTTTATTATTTGGAATTTTTGAGTCCAAATTACCCTAGCAACCATACACTAATTTAAATAAGAGATTTTAATATGAATAGGAGAGGGTCTGAATAGAAAGATCAGTAATAAAAAGTAGCAAAACATTTACAGCATGCTTCTCCTATCTGGTGTGCCTTTATAGCCTTAGCCGAAACAGAATTTAGAAAAAGCAAAATGCAAATGAAGTACAAATTATTGTTTGTGTAATATTTGTTACTAGTGATTATTAATATGTCTGCAAGAAGGAAGGTTAAAGTCTGCTGATCCACACAAAGGTATTTTCACAGTCTGTGTACTGACACTGTTTTTAAAAAGTCCAGAAATTCTTTCTGATAATCTTTTTGGTTTTCTGTGTCATTGATTAGAAGAAATAATGAACCAGTCTTTATGCAGCCCCACCAGATATACACAATGCTATCTTCTGGTTTATTCAACAGGTCCATTCCTACCTCTCTATTCCTTTAGCAAATATATAACCTGGACTTTAAACTTCTTATGGGAATTTTAGAAGGGATGGGGATAGTTAAAGGGGTGGTTTGCCTTTAAGTTAACTTTTAGCGTGTGAGAGAATGGCCAATTAGTAATTTTTTGATTGGGCTTCATCATTCATTTTTTATAGTTTAAGAATTATTTGCCTTCTTCTTCTGAGACTTTCCAGCTTTCAAATGGGAGTCACTGACCCCATCTTTAAAAAAAATGCTCAGTAAGGCTACACATTTATTGTAATTGCTACTTTTTATGACTCAACTTTCTTTCAGGCCCTCTCCTATTCATATTCCAGTCTCTTATTCAAATGAATGTGTGGTTGCTAGTGTAATTGGTCCCTAACAACCAGATTGCTGAAATTGCAAACTGGAGAATAGAAAGTGAAATAACTCAAAAACCACAAATAATAAAAAATGAAAACCAATTGCAAATTGTCTCAGAATATCACACTAAAAGTTAATGCAAATATATTGAGGCAGTCATATCTCTCAGCTGAATGAGATAAAAAGGACATTATGGGGGCATCTAATTAAAGGTGCAACATGTGCACCTGGTGATTAATTTTCTAATTGGAAAAATGCATTCTGCAATTTGCCATGTGTTGTTATACATTACCTAATGTTGTTTTTTACCAGAATTCCATAGTTACTGAGTCTGTTAAATTTAGTATGCAAATTATCTTTTTTTTTTAGGGCAAATTGCACAACATCATGTCAATGTGCCAATTAGCTTTCGATATCACAATATCCATACAAGGCTACACAGTGGAAATACTATGGAAAACTGCTGCATTTCTCTGTTCCAGACTGGTTCATACTGCAATGGGTGGTAGAGATACAAGACAAAACAAGACATGTTACAGTATATAAAATGACATAATGCCATAGGCAAAACATCATTGCAAAATCTCTTATTCTGCAATATAATGCATATTTAGAAAGTGTTGTAAAACTGTTCTCCCCAAAATCTTAGAGCCAGTAAGCCTAACTAATATTACTCAATGTGCCTTAAAGGATATACAATTAGCATAGGTCACTAAATATAACATTGATACATAAATTATTAATTAATAATTGTAGGGATCTAATTAATGCTCAAGGCTGTCATTCAAACTACAATATAGGTACCAGGGTATAATTAGCCATGGTTAGCGCCTCCAGCACTGCTGACAAAATGTCCAAAGTTACTTTTCTACCAGAATTTATATAAATCGCTGTTAGTAAACCACATGCACTGGCGTAATTCTAGAGGAAGGAGACCCCGTGGTCATGGGAGGCCCAGGGACAAGGGGGTCCCAGACCTCAGTGTCCTTTTCCTCTATAGTGTTGAAATCCCCCTGTAGGTAAGTGCACAGGACTCCCTATACATGTCAGGCCCTCAGAATACTTTTCTGGCAGGGGGGCTTGGGGGGGCTGTTATTACGCCCCCCTGACCATATGCATTTTAAAAATCACCTAAAGTTGGCTTGCGAGGCAACTTTGAGCAACTATATGATGCATATATTTTACCATCGGTGATATAGGTATACAGTATATTTTTCATGGTAGGAATGTAACAGAGTCACTACCAGTTCTCTAAAGATATTAAACCCAAATTTACAGCTCTAGTTTTCCTTGGTCCCCAACCTTGTGAGCAACATTCAAATGTAAAAAGAGTTGGGGAGCAACAAAATCATTAAAAGAGACATGGGGGTGCCAAATAAGGACTGTGTTTGACGATTTGGTACCCCCCATATGGACTGGCAGCCTACAGGAGGCTCTGTTTGGCAGTACATCTGGTTTTATGCAATCCAAACTTGCCTCCAAGCCTGAAATTCAAAAATAAATACCTGCTTTGAGGCCACTGGGAGCAAAAGCCAAGGGTTTGGTTAGCAACATGTTGCTCGCTAACAACTGGTAGGGGATCACTGTTTATGTCTTTGTGTATGCTAAATACAGTGTCTCTTCCTGCATATAAACTGTGCAGTGTGATTACACATTCATGTTCTTTGCAGTGTGTATCCCTGTGTATGCTTCAAGCTATGTGTAACTCTAGATAAGCTAATTGCAATCCTCTGTATACTCTCTGCAAAGAACATTGAGTGGAACTCATCTGTTTAAATATGTTATAGGAATAGGAAAGACCCCCAGTAATCCAATTTTCAACATGCTGCATAAAGCTGTAGGCATAACTGACAAGAGTCATTCCATGTCATGTACATGTATATGTAAACAATTCCAAGTCACTGCCACCATATATTTTCTTGAAGACTCCACAACATGCTGTGGGGCACAAATTAAAATGTTCTATAACTATACTCAGCTAATAAATGTGAACCGATGAAATGCTGAATTATATTACTGGATGCTGTATGAGTAATAGAAGCCCTCCAATAAAAGATACCCAGTCCAAAGAATGTGGTACAAACCTGACGTTAGAAGAGCACCTGTGTCACATTTGTAGAATTCAGTACTTAGGCCTTGATGGAATGCAACCTGACATCCCCACTGACCACTTTTCCTAAATTAATAACAGATCAAGATCCCGAGGGAGTGCCTGTAGGGAGGAGAAAGATTTTACAGAATGCTACTCTACTGCTGACAGGGCGAGTTTATCAGGGTTTGTCTCTGCATTAAACATACCGTATTTAATTGTTTATAAGAAAAAACTTTCTGCCCGTTGTTGTGACTCTGGGATTCTGCCATGATTTTTATGGTGTCGTTTTTATTTCCAAATTACATTGTTTTTTATTTATTTATTTATTTGTCTGTTTATTTATTTTAATGGTTCCAATCAATACAATAAGCAATATTTACACATAATAAATTATATATTCTTACACCTTGACATTCCACAGTATATTATATTCTACTACATGAATTTAAGTTTTACCAACCCATACATAATATAGCAAAATGATATTCAATAAATTCAATTTTATACCAATTATTCAATTATATGTGGTACTAGGACTTATTCCTCACCCATAGGTATCCTAGTTAGCCTTGAAAGGCCCAACCCTCAATTATTCAACCATTCTTTCCACATTACTGTAAATTCTCCTGGTTGGCCCCTCAACTCAAATTATATTTTATAAATAGATAACAACTTACCCAATAACTCCAACTATGGTATTATGTTCAGGGGTGATTACATTGTTTACACAATTCACTCTAACATATAAAATTGTATTCCTGAACAAACAAGTGTCTTATTTAGTTGTAATATTGGTGTGTAGGCAGTCATCTCCATTTTACCTGGTCATGTGCTTTCAGAAAGAGCCAACACTTTAAGATGGAACTGCTTTCTCATAGGCTATTGTTTCTCATACTCAATGTAACTGGAGGAGTTGCAGTGGGACTTGGATTTTTTACTATTGTGTGCTACTCTCTCTACCCTTGTGTCAGGGAGCTGTTATCTTGTTACCTTCCCATTGTTCTGCTGCTGGGGAAAAGGGAGGTAGATGACATCACTCCAACTTGCAGTGCAGCAGTATAGAGTGACTAAAGTTTATCAGAGTACAAAGTCACATGACTGGGGGCACCTGGGAAACTGACAATATGTCTAGCTTCATGCCACATTTCAAAAATAAATATAACAAAATAGTTTGCGCTTTTGAAAAAACAGATTTCAGTGAAGAATTCTGCTGGAGCAGCACTATTAACTGATGCATTTTGAAGAAAAAAAACATGTAAAAAATCTTGAAATTTATGATGTTTTTCAATTCCATTTCATAAAATTATCTGGCACTTTTGCTCGCAAGTGTCCACCAGAGGTGTCAACTAGAGTCATAATAATTCACTCTGAGCATTTTATTTTTGTTACCATTTAGTAACAAGAATTAGGTGTATAAAAATATCGATTTGGATCATTATCATCATCTCTGCATTGTTAACCACCATCCCTCATGCATGTTGTTTTCTTCCTATCTGGCCCCTGCATTAGGCTACAAATAAATACTTATTTCCATAACTACAGAGAAAGCAGCCCAGGGGGCCCAGGAGGTATAGGAGCCCCACAAGGCCCTAATTCATATACAATTTAAATAAATATTGGTAAAACAGGTCAACCTCTAGACCAGTGCCGGACCAGGCTGGCCGGGCGCCACAGGCAACCCGGCCAGCCACTTCGCCCCCTGCTGCAGGTGTGTGCAACCTAGGACACGCGTGGACATGCGCATCCGTGGGCACGCGGGTGGTCATGTGCAACCGTGGGAGTATGCGCGCTACTGCAGGCAGGGCCGCCATCAGGGGGGGACAGGGGGGACAAGCGTACCGGGCCCGGGCATGAAGGGGGGCCCGGCAGCGCTGCATTTTTTGAAGATCCGGGCCCCCCTTACGAGCGCCCGAGCCGTACGTCTTGCCTCTGTGCTGCCGAATGCGGAAGTGCCGACAAGCCGAAGCCGATGCGCCGAAAACACCCGAAGTCACGGAAAAAGCCGAAGTCACGAAGTGCCGAAAAGACCCGAAGTCACGAAAACAGCCGAAGCCGAAGTCCTGAAGCAGCGCAAAGACCCGAAGTCACGAAAACAGCCGAAGCCGAAGTCCTGAAGCAGTGAAAAGACCCGAAGTCACGAAAGGAGGTGAAGTTGAAGTACTGAAGCCGTGAGTTCAATTCTACTGAACACCAGTTTGTGTATTTTTTTTTTTTTTAATCTCCTGGCCACCAATGTATTATTTTAATATTCTATAGGCCCCTGCAACCAATCTTTTTTTTTAAAACATGTTTTTTTTTTAACTCGTAAGGGGCCCCTGACGCCAATGTTTTTTTTTTTTTTTCAAAAATTTTTTTTTTTTTTTTTAATTTTTTTTGGGGCCCCAATTTGTTTTTAACTTGTAAGGGGGCCCCTGCCGCCAATGTTTTTTTTTTTTTCAAAAAAATTTTTTTTTTTTTTCAAATTTTTTTTTGGGGCCCCAATTTGTTTTTAACTTATAAGGGGGCCCCTGCCGCCAATGTTTTCTTTTTTTTCAAAAATTTTTTTTTTTTTTTTAATTTTTTTTTGGGGCCCCAATTTGTTTTTAACTTATAAGGGGGCCCCTGCCGCCAATGTTTTTTTTTTTTTTTAAATTTTTTTTTGGGGCCCCAATTTGTTTTTAACTTGTAAGGGGGCCCCTGCCACCAGTTTTTTTTTTTTTCAAATTTTTTTTTGGGGCCCCAATTTGTTTTTAACTTATAAGGGGGCCCCTGCCACCAATGTTTGTTTATTTTTTAGTTTTTTTTACATTTTTTTTGTTGGGGCCCCAAGTTTTTTTTAACTTATAAGGGGGCCCCTGCCACCAATGTTTTTTTTAAAAAAAAAAAAAATTGTAATTTTTTTTTTTTTGGGGCCCCAATTTTTTATAAGGGGGCCCTGACCATCAATAGCTTTTTACAACTTGTGTGGGGGGGGTTACTTTTTTAGCGCTGATGTCTGTGTGGTCTTTTAACTGCGATGTGGAGTGGGCGGGAAATGGGGTGGGGCCCCAAAAATTTTGTTGTACGGGGCCCCGTGATTTCTAATGGCGGCCCTGACTGCAGGTACGCACGTGCAACTGCGAGCGTGCAATGCTGTGCACAACCGATGCCTCGCATTGACGGGAATAAAACAATTGCCGGACTAGGGGTAGGCTGCATATGAGGTACGTGCCTGGCGCCCCCCAAGCTTTGTGCCCAAGGCACATACCTCTTCTGCCTACCCATAGTTCAGGCCCTGCTCTAGACATTTTGGGGAACTGAAAAATAATTTGCTGTGGGGCCCAGTGATACAAGTAGTTATGCCACTGCTTATTTCTACACGTGTTCTTGGACTCCCCCACTAACTGTCCTCCGCTTATGCCACCCAAACCAGAGGAAGAGATTTGATTTGCTCTAAATCTCCCAGGTGACCTCTGCAAAAAAATATTCAATATTTAAAAATCATTGATCACCTGAAAGTGGCTGGTCCCCAGTGTGCCTGCAGCTGCTGCACTTTTTCTCTTGTTCCTTTATGACTTTTTACTTTTTAAATGTAATTTTGCCCCTAATGTTCAAAGGCAAAAACACTAACACTTGTGTTGCTGGAGTTTCTTCTCCAGAACTACAGCTATAAATGGGATCAGTGCTTAATTCTTTAATACTTTTCACTCCTTTATTTTTAGTTTACCAATCAAGATTAGAAGAACTTTGAATAAGGGATATTCATACAGGCTATGTTTATCCCAACACCAAAGTGTCTATTGTAGACATATTGCATCTGATTAAAATAAGAGATCTGCAACACTTTGGAGATGCTCACGTGCTGTTTTACCCTGGGCAAATGTCTCTTTGGACCATTTATGAAAGTAGCAGCCATCTGTTTGTCACTTTTGGACATTTTTGCTTGCAATGCTCAGTATTTATTCATATGCTGAAAACTGGATTACTTCTCTAATCAAGTAAAATATGGAAGAAGCATGATAAAGTCAGTTATTTTACTATTTATTTATGTTGACTTCTTTATGTTTTAGCTTAAAGATAGATAGGTTTGGTAGCAGAGGTTTAGTAGTGGAGCCCCGCTGTTGATTCTTTTGTACACACCATGTCTAGGGTTGCCATCTGGCTGGTATTTTACTGGAGTGGCCAGTAAAAATGATGCTTGATGCCATTGTTATTATACAAGTATGGGATCCGTTATCTGGAAACCTGTCTCTCATATACTCCATTGTTTCCAAATAATCTATATTTTTAAAAATGACTTCCTTTTTCTCTGTTATTAATCAAAAAGTACATTGTACTTGATCCAATCCAAGATATAATCTTGGAAAAGCAGTCAGCACATCGATTATCTCTCCTGTAGAGAATTGGTGCACGTTCCTCGTGGCCACTTTCCACTGATATCACGACAATCTTTGTTTGCAGAACAGCAACCGGACTGTGAATCTTTTTGTTTAAAAAGCCTTTATTTCAGCTTAGGGCATCACAGCAACGTTTCAGGCCATGTTTGATAAAAGGCCGCATGGCCTGAAACGTTGCTGTGATGCCCTAAGCTGAAATAAAGGCTTTTTAAACAAAAAGATTCACTGTCCAATCCAAGATATAATAAATCCTTATTGGAAGCAAAACCAGACTGTTGGGTGTATTTTGTATTTAAGTGATTTTTATTAAAATTAAGGTATGAATTAGATCTGTTATCTAAAAAAACCCAGGTCTTGAGTATTCTGGATAACAGGTCCCATACCTGTAATAGGGAAAACAAATTACAAGGCGTGTATTTTTTTCCGAAAAAGGTGGCAACCCTACCGATGCACTCCTGTTATGCCTTGTACTAAAGGTAACTGTTAGTAGCTCTAGCTGTATATGCGGGGCCGGGCTAGTGGGTGCAGGGCCCACCAGGGCTGCCTCTGTGCCCCTATACACCACCTACCTTCAGCGTGTCAGGGGAGGGAGATCAGTGTGGCCTGGGGGAACGCAGGAGAGGTTTGGGTCTGGGCTGGTGGGATCCACCAGGGCCAGGGCTCACCGTTTTTTTTTCCCAGTGTCCTGCTGGCTCAGTTTGACCCTGTGTGTATGTCACATTGTTAATGTATTCTATATCTGTGAAACAAATAATTTGGACTCAATTTCCATTAGATCCGCCATGCCCTATTCTAACATTGACAACATTCTGTCCTCATTTTAGTGTCACAAATGACTATGTGAATGCTGTTGGGTACTCCGAAATATATTTATAACAAACCTTCTTAGAAGTACTTGGCTCTCCGAGTACAGAACATACTATGTAAGTGTTCCCAGTACCCTTCCATACAAGAAAACAAAGTGTTAAATTACATTTTGCTGCGTAGGCATGTGTGCACATTGCATAACACATAGGAGAGCAGCACCCTGGTTGTCTGCCTGAGCTTGCACAGGATGTGTAACTAAATCAGCACTATTTATGTGTGTATGTGTGACAATCTCCAGCTTGGAGACACATTCAGTCAGCTAGCCCTCATCAGGTGACCTAGCACACTAATAATGGAACGGAACAGATACAAGCTGCTCATATATGCACGGCATTTACTATTCCTGTTGTTTAGTTATAGACCAAGAAGAATAATCTGTACAGTGCAGCACAATGGGAATGAACACACAGGAAACGTGAGCACAATATTTCTGATGAAATAAATCCTCTTTCTGCTCCATATGTCCACTAAAGAGGTAAGAAAAAAATACACAGCAGCCAACCAATGTCAGATATTTCTCAGTTAGCAGGATAAAAGAAACATCTATTAGACTTTAGAAGTCACCTTCCATAAACTGTATACAGTGTCAGAATAGGGGTTCTGGGCCCATGGGGGCTGCCACATCTGGGTCCTGCAAACAAGCACCCCAGGCCCGAACCCCCTCAACTTCAAGGCCAGTAGGGTTGCCACCTGGCCAGTATTTTACCGGCCAGGCCGGTAAAAATGTTGCATAATTGCAATGTTAAGTATAGGGAAAAACCATAAAAACATAGGAAGGCCAGTATTTTTTGAAAAGGTGGTAACCCTACTAGCCAGCCACAACCCTCCTCCATCTGCCTCCTTCCCTGCCCGGTCCATCATGTATCTGCTTTTCTTATATTGTTTGGGGCAGAGAGAGGTCATGGAGTGCAGGAGGGGATCAGATCTGGGCTGGCGGGGGCCCCTGAGTGCTGCATTCCTATGCACTGCAATCCATGAAAGAAACCATAGACAGTCACTGGACTGGGGGTGGCTCTTTGGGCCTCGCTGTAATTGAAAAGCCAGGGCCTATTTTAAATCTCATTCTGGAGTGCTGGTTAAAAAATAAGTAGTGCTCTAGTGCTAACAAATAGCAATCAGACTCCAACATCTTCTCTTTTATCTAAACATAAACAAATATTTAACAGCGGCAGTGTTCAGGGCCAGTTTACACACTAGGCTCCATAGGCGCTATTAACTTTGTGTTAGGGGCCCAGAAACTGTAAAAACTGAAATGAATGATGGGATGTGACTGGATTACAGATCTCATGGCATCACTTCAGTCAGAGGCCCACCTCCTTCAAAGGCTGCTCAGAGAGGCACTGAATTAATTCAACATGAACACTGCTGCTGAGGGTCCAACCCAGTCAATTAATACTGCTACCCTTCTCCGGCTCCCTCTCCTCTGTGCCCAAGATGGTAGGTTACTTGCTAGTTATGATGCCTCCCTGTCTCCCTCACCCTCCCACTCTGACTTTTCTCTCTCTGACTGATGAGCTGCCTACATTTCCTCCCAACTATCCCGTTTTTCACAGGACAGTCCCGGTTTTGACAGCTTAGCCCGCAGTCCCTGATTGTTATGGATTTGTCCCAACTTTTTCTTTGATCTCCTGCACTGAATAGCCAGAAAAAGATACAAAGTTTCTAACATAATTGGCTTTTGGCAGAGAGCCCAGAACATTCTGCCCTTCGATACTTTTGTAACAATTTAAGATGAGCAAAGAAACAATTTTAACAATTTAAGATAAGAAATGAAACCATTTTAACAATTTAGGATAAACAGGTTCCTTGGGGAAACTGAGACTGTAATAACACATAAAAACGCTAGAACTATGTTCCAACTTTCATAACCTGCCAAATTCTGAAAAATGGAAGTGGTCGAAAAAATCTTTTTGTCCCTCTTTCTATTTCCTAATTTTTGGGAGGTATGCTGTCAGTCTCCATCTCAATGCCATTACCTCCCTACCCAAAGTTATATCTAACCTTCAGTCCAACCTTCTTCCAACCACAGCCTTCCTTATTGATGCAAGACAGGACACCAGGGAAAATGGCTGATGGGTCAGTGTTTCCTCTATAAAAACTCTACAAAACTAAAAATTCATGAAAATCGGATGGAAAATCCAAACAATTAGTGAAAATCGGATAAAACATCTGAAAAAAATCATGGAAATCGTATTCGGAGTTTGTAGCAGAAATTATTGAGATAAATTAGGACTTTGATAAATAACCCCCTAAATGTTAATGTAAAGCTGAACTACTTCTTTAAACCTCAGCTAATAGACATATCCCCTGTAAGAAATTCTGTTTCCATTTTTAATTTTTGCCATTTATTGTAACAATTATTTTTATAGTCAGAGATTGTGTTCTAGCAATCAGTCTGCTTCTTTTTATATATTAGGGAAGTAGGAGAGAAAATAGGTAAGCAAGGTGCGTGGTTAGAGGGTTTAGCAAATGAGAAAAAAAGACAGGGAGCAAAAAAGTAGGAAGTGACAATGGAAGGGTAAGAGACATATACCAGTTCTTGGAGCACAGCCCTCTGCCTGCCTTGTAAAAGGAACAAATTGCCCAAGGAGGACATAGCAAACCCAACTTGTGCTCCTGTGCCATTTCGAACACTAGATGGTAGCACATAACTGTAGTTACATCTTTTATAACTGTGCTTGGATTATTATGATATTATTTGTTAATAACAAATGCATGTGTCGTTTATAAAGGCCTTATATGTGTATTTCATTTATATACATATATGTATTATTAAAATATTTCAAGTATTTAGTATTTATGTATTTATTACAAATACATTTGTAATTTACAAATAAAAAAATCTAAATTTTACATAATTTGAAATATTGATATCAACATGAATGTGATAATATTACATTGCAGCTATCCCCCTGCATGTGCATGAAAATACATGTAGAACTGACTCCTTGGATAAATATTAAATCAATCGCTTACTTATGCCAGTAACGGGTAAAGGTGTTTGGTCAGCAAGGGGAATGGCAGGATCATTTGTTTGCACCAGTGCCAATAGGCTTCTAACTATTCCACAATAGGAAGCTGTTTTGTGTGGCTAGTTAAGTTCAATGACCCATATTATTTATGGGTGATTTAGAGCGGTAGGTAACCCAGCATTACCATACCTTCAGCAGAGTCTTACCCTGTACATCTGTATATCTGCACTTGTCTGATCATTAATGTGCACGGCTTCTATACAGCATTAAAAGAACTACTAGATATATACTCTGTAGAAGTGAATATGTAGTAAGAAAAATCAGAAGATCAATGTGCATCACAATAATCAACCATATCAGAACAAAAACCCAATTAAATCCATATTTTTCTAAAAGAATGAATTGGTTTGCTCACATATGTATTCTGTCACTTCCAATTTCTGGAAAAATGGTAATTGTTTATTACAATCTTTGTTATGTGGCCTGATGTTAATATATACATAATATTACTGTTTGATTTCTCTAGATTTCTGGAAGGGGTTGCATAAGAACAGCAAAGGTTAAAGCAGCATCTTCAACAAAATAAAATAATTGTATTATTGATCATCAAAGCCCTATTGAATAAAAGACCTTCTAGTATATGAGAAAGGTGATGGTGGGTGAAGGTGAAGAGGGGGCTGGGGAATATGAGTGTTTTAAAGACTAAAAGCCAGCAGCAGAGTAAGAGAATGTGGAGAGCATATAAATGCAGAGTAAAGGACAAAGAAAGTAGAAAATGGTGAATAGAAGAGGGAAGAAAAGGGAAGAGCATTACAAGAGGAAAAAGAAGCAAAGTAGGAGAAAGCAGATGAGATAAAGTGGATGGGAGAAGTGAATGAAAATAGAAGTGACGATGAATAAATAAATGAGAAGAGGAGTGCAGAAGGGATAATAGTAGAAAAGCACAGAGCAGAAGAGAAAATGACAGGGAGATGAAAGTAAGGTAAAAGATAAAGTCAATAGACCATTTGTCACTCAAATGGGGAGAAAAGTGGTGGAAGAACAGGACAACAGATATATTGCAGAAAGTTACAAAAAAAGGAGAAAAGGAAATTATGGGGGAGAACAGAAAAACAAATAAAGGAGTGGGAGAAAAGGGCAGGATAGAAGAGAAGGGACTATTAGAGAAGGAGTTGCACACAAGTGGAAGGAGAGCATAATGGAGTGAAGAGAAATTGTGGAAACTGGGAGAAGAGGGTATGATTAGAAGGTAAGTTATGTAATAACAAGAGAAAGAAGACAAGAGAGTGACTGTATGTGGAATAAGGTGTAAACAATGTTAGTAGCTCTTAAAAGGGGTTGTTCACCTTTACAAGAATTACAACAATCTTGTCGCTAGGATCCAAATTCCCCTAGCAACCATGCACTAATTTGAAAAAGAGACTGGAATATGAATAGGAGAGGAACTGAATAGAAAGACGAGTAATAAAAGCAGAATTTGTAACTTTACAGAACATTTGTTTTTTTTAGATGACCCCCATTTGAAAGTTGGAAAGAATCAGAAAAAAAATAAAAAGAATTAAAAAAAATTACAAAAAATAAATAATGAAGACCAATTGGAAGGTTGCTTAGAATTAACCGTTCTACAATGTACTAACTTAAAGGTGACCCACCCCTTTAAGAAGCTACATATGTGGGGAAAAAAGAAGAGAATGGGAACAAGAACAGGATGAAAGGACTGCATATAAAGTAACAATTTAATCAGTTTTTCCTCAATCCTCAATCAGGGCAGGCTGTTTGTATTGTATTCCTTATACAGAGGGATCTGTCACTTATCTCATTTATAGTGGGTAGGGTTGCCACCAGGCCGGCATTTTACCGGCCTGGCCGTTAAAAACGATGGCTGATCCCAATGTTATTAATAGGGAAAACTATATAGGAAAGCCGGTATTTTTTTCCCAAAAAAGGTAATAACCCTTATAGTGGGTAATGTTCTACCCATTCATAGGCCAACCGGTGTCGCTCTAAATTATTGGCTGAGTAGAGAAGATACAGGAGGTCAAAACTGGAGATTTGAATCTGTAAAAAAAAGGTTTTTCTTTCATTATCCTTGCTGCAGTAGACCAGTTAATGGTACTTATTGCTCACTGTGCTAGGCATGTAGCAATTTGTGTTATGTTTTGGGTAGCCGAGGATGAGTAGAGTATAACAGTGCTTTATTAGCAGAGTCATGCAGGCATTACACAACAGTAAGCATTCACTTTCACTTTTAAACTTCCAGGAAGCATGCACAGTATAAGTCTGGGCACAGTTACATCTACAGGCCATTTATATAAACACCACAATTTGCCTGCTGTAATTAAAGTTTGTACCAGGTCTTGTAACTAGTGATGTGTGAATCTGTCCCGTTTTGCTTCGCTGAAAAAATTAACCAAACAGCGAAACTTATTGAAGTCATGGGCAGCGTGACAATTTTGACATGAGCAATACGTGTGACTCTTTTGTACAAATGCATTAAAGTCAATGGCGCGAATTTTTATGCGCGCCTCAATTTTGTCAAATTTTTGCCACAGTTTCACGAAAACATTAGCGGGTGGCAAAAATGAGGAAACTCGTCGTGAATCCATGCCTGGGAAATAAATTCGCCAATTACTAAAAGTAACCTATAGATACCAGTCATATATCAGACTTTGTAATTAAAGGAATTATAACCATTATCCATTGCTCTTTTCCTTTTCAAATACATACAGTATGTTTTTTTTTAACTCTTGCTTATTTGTTTTAAATCAACATAAAAAGAAAGAGATACAAATTGAAAACCAGGTCCACTGTGCAGGTCTCTGTTGTTACCTGGTAGACTATATGTGGACAGGCAGACTACAGGAGGCTCTGTTTGGCAGTACACCTGGTTTTTATGCAAACAAAACTTGTATCCAAGCCAGGAATTTAAACATAAACACCTACTTTGAGGCCACTAGGAACAACATCCAAGGGGTTGGAGAGCAGCATGTAGGTCACGAGCCACTGGTTGAGGATTTATTCTACAGAAGACAATCCACATTCCCACTATCCACTATTACTGGAACAGATCAATCCTTGCTTTATCTGTAGATTCAAGCAAATGCCAGAGGGGTTGCTGTGAGATGCCATAGACACTATTTACTGGGCGTGTGGGGGCTGTTTGGGCCTCTCTGTACTTGAAATTCCAGGGCTTATTTTGAATCTTAGCCTGAACCTGCTTGTAATTCAGTAACAGCAGTGGTTGCTAAGGACATACAATTTAGCCAATAAAAGGGTTGGACAAAGGAATGTGCAAAACAACTCCAATATCTAGTTACATAGTTACATAGTTACATAGTTACATAGTTAAATTGGGTTGAAAAAAGACAAAGTCCATCAAGTTCAACCCCTCCAAATGAAAACACATTTTCACTCACTCTGAGAGTCTTATTTACATGTGGATTTGTCACACTCAGTGTTTCTGTAATTGCAGCTGATGACTAAACCCCATGCTAATTCTATACTTTTTAATATCTGAACAATATGTTCTTTGCAAGGCTACAGTTTTGAATCTATGAAGTTATCAGGTTTGAATTTTATCCCACCATGTCACTATGGATTTTTCCAATAGAGGACATATGAAAAGGCCGGATTGTGCCCACAGACAGCTTCTATAGTGTCAGAAAAACTCAAAAAATACAAACTTCATGTCTCTACTAAATAACATGACAAATAAAAGCATCAATTTATACAGTATAGTCTCTTATAATATAGAAAGGCTACGAATAAACTGTAAAATGTACCCTTATAAAGAGTATACAATGATCACTTATAATAGGTACCTTGTAATACTACAAGATCCACTAACGTTATCAGGGGGGTATAGGGGGTACTGTCGTACCGTGCCTGGGCCTAAAGGGGTGCCCGACTGTGCTGCACTTTTTCAAATTATCCGGGTCCCCTTGACAGCGCCGAAGTCATGCACGGAAGCGCCTAAGTCCTGAAAGAAGCCACGAGAGGAGCCAAAGCTGAAGCCCTGAAGCCACGAAAGGAGCCTAAGGTAAGTTCACTGAATACCAATATGTTTTTTCTTGTTTTTTTTTAAACCCCTAGTTACCAATGCATTATTTTAGTACTCTATAGGCCCCTGGCCACCAATGTTTTTTAAAATATTCTATGGGGCCCCTGACCACCAATGTTTCCTGTTAACTTGTAAGGGATGGCCATGGTCACCAAAGTTGTTTAAAAAAAACTTTTATGGGGGGCACTGGTGCCACTGTTTTTTTTTTAATTTATAGGGGGGGGCCTGACCACCAATGGCTTTTTATAACTCATGTGTGGTGGGGTTTACCGTTTTTATCACTGATGTCTGTGTGGCCTTTTTACTGTGGAGTGGGTGGGCTCTGTGGTGGGACTTGGGGCTGGGGTGGGTGGGGACCCATGGGCCCAGAAAATGTTGATGTATGGGCTATATTGTAAGCAGGACTGCCATCAGAGGGCACAGAGGGCGCAGATGTCCTGGGCCCAGTGGCTTTGATGTTTTAAGGGGGCCAGCCATGCTGCACTTCTTGGATTAGTTGGGCCCTTGAGTCACCAAAGCAGCTTCCGAAGGGAGCCGAAGAAAAGCAGAATGAAGACCTCCTGCAAAACTTTAAAGTTAAGTTCCACTGAACACCAGTGGTCACCAACCAATGTTTTATGGGGGACCCTGGCCACCAATGGTTTTTCAGTGGAACTTGAAGCACCTAGCACATGGTGGAGGCATAGCAGCATAGTGTATTTCAGTGGGTGTCTACCAAAACTGCACACTACACCAAGATGTGTCTATTGTTCAAATTTTGTCAAGCTACTTAAAGTACAGTAGCCCCCAGGGCCTGTGACTAATTTGACATTAGCTATACTATAGGTCATGAATGTGACCAAGCTACTTTTTGAGCTGATAATTCTCCCAAACACCCACAGGTCTGAGAGTATAGAGGTGATTTTCATGTACATCAGTAGATTACTAATGCAGAACAAAACGAGTTAGCAATAAAAAAAAATGAAGGACTGAATTCTAATGTTAGCCCAGCACAGTCTAGAGCTATTTGTCAAACAGTGGTCAACTGAGATTGACATCCACTGTAATAAATATGCAACAGTCCAGTCCAAATCTGTATATACAGTATATATTGTGTAGAGACACAATTGTTTAAGGCACACTGTAGGGGATGTGATAGAGTTAAATTCATAGAACCCATAAAACAACTTAGCTGACGTCCCTGGTAATAAGGGAAAATCTAGATTCACACTCTGTGTCAAGGAAATAGTCAACTTTAGCTAAAATGGGCAGTTATGTGCTCCATTAAAAAGAGAACAACTACTTAGAATGCAATCACTGAATTAAGCACTGTGGATGGAACTGACCTGGAATATGTTTCTTAAACAAATGTAAAATCTAGTGTGTAGATAAAGGCTAACAGATCTACTCTGGCTACTGGCATACTAAGTACAGGTATGGGACCTACTATGCAGAATGCTCGGAATCTGGGGGTTTCTGGATAATGGATCTTTCCATAATTTGGATCATGATACCTTAAAGTTGGCCATACAAGTGCAGATTTAAGCTGGCAATTTGAGTCCGTTTAGACCAATATGGCAGCTCATCTGCACGTGTATGGGGCCCTGCGACAGGCCTCCCCGATCAATATCTGGCCAAAATTGATTGAGTAGCTGATGCGGTCCTCGCTCTGACTTTTCATATACCGTTCATAGTAATGCGATTGTTTTGCCCTAGGGCCAATCAATCACATTACCATGATATCACCCACCCAAGATGGGCCTCTCAGAGGGAAGATTCACTCATTTTCCAACGAGTGAATCTTACAGTGTATGGCCACCTTAAGTCTATTACAAAATCATGTAAACATTAAATAAACCCAATCGGCTGGTTTTGCTTCCAGTAAGGATTAATTTTATATTAGTTTGGATCAAGTACAAGGTACTGTTTTATTATTACAGAGAAAAAGGAAATCATTTTTAAAATCTTAAATTATTTGATTAAAAGGGAGTCTTTCTGGATAATGGGTTTCTGGAAAACAGATCCCATACCTGTACTGTCTTCACTTTGATTCTGTTTTTTAACAGAACAACTTCTGTTTTGGTCATTCCTGGAACAATGTTAAAATCATATTGCTTGTATAGCCTTGTAATAACATGTTGCCTAAGATAGATTTAATGAAAAACATGGAGGTTCAAACAAAAGAGTCTGAAACAGTATCCTGCGTGCACAGTAAAATATTAGGACTACAAATATTAACTGATTTGTATCTGCTATCTGCAAATATCTGCCTTGTCATCAATTCAACTGCTTGATTTTACCTTAGCGAACACTTCCCATTCTGCTCTTTTGTATATTACAGTGGAAGGTCATTCCTCACACAATTTACCTAGTCAGGGTCATTGTGTCTTTTCATAAATGACATTTCCAGCTGCATACCTACTTTCAGTACAAAGAAAAGCAGTGGGATTTGAAAGGAACCTCGGTGTCCCTTAAAATACTTCATTGCTCAAGGTAACCGGCCTTTTGGTCTTTGCAAGAATCCATTCATTGTTACATACATACATTGTTGCATACATTGATATTCTGAGCTATTCTTCTTCTTCGTGTTTTGCCATTCTCCTTCCCCAGCATATAAGCCTGTCACATTATTCTTATTTCCATTTGGTTATAATATCTGACAAAAATAGTCTTAAATCAAAATTACAGTTTTTGAGTTCAGGTGTAAAATGGAGGGAATAAGAATAAAATTTGTTTCTATAAATCTTCTACAGAAAGAAATGAGCATGTCTAATTTCCAGTTCAAATTGTCACCAAACCCCACCTCCACTGTCACCTCTGAAATAAAAATGCCCTATACCGTATACATTTAGGCTAAAATCACAAGGGCTGTTTACTCTGCTGGTTTAAATACACCCATGGAGAGAAATTTACAACACACAGCCATTAACCCTGGGTGAATGGCATTGGAATGGTAATTTTAGCCTTACACAATCATATGCTTTGCACATTTCAAGGAAGTGTTAGAGGTTATGTACAAGCAATGTGATCACAAGCATGATATCCCAGAGTAAATAAGTAATAGTGAAATCAGAGGATTATAGTTGCATAGATATAACAAGACTGTCCCATAGGCAAGGGCTTTAAGAAACATCTAAAAACAAACAGTGTGATAGGTGAAATTCTAATGCAGCACAACTGAACCAGACATTCTACTTGTGACAAAGAAACTTGTCAATAAACATTATGAGCATTACAAAATACTGCCTGACACAGGAACAACATGTACTGTACTTTATCAGTTGTTTTCCTCAATTCCTGAGTTCTGACAGCATATACACCTCAGCAAAACCATGGGCCATCACTTTACTGCCTCCCTTCCACAGCCACCCTTGCAAAAAAGAAAAACCCTTTCCCCACTCTGTACCTATCAGTCCCATTGGCTGCCATTGTTACCAAGAATGGGGCACAGCTCCAGCTAGCTGGCACTCTCTTTTCTCTGCTCAACAATGTTCATCAATGTGCCTGAGCTTCCTGGGGATGCTACAATCATTTATACATAATTCTCAAAGGCAGGCAGCAAAGTTATTTTTGGTTTTGGAAAATAAATCCATATTAGATGCCCTTATTCGGCTAAGACAAAAATCTGACTTTGATTGATGTATTTGAACCTTTCATGTTGCAACATACTCATTTATAAAGGAATGAGTTACAGAAGAGTAAAATACACGCCTAAGTGATTTATGACCCTACTGAAATGTTGGAGATTGCATTTCTGTTGTACAAAAAGTATGATTATAGCTTACACAATATTTGAAGGTGATTAAATATTTAGGGAGATTCAGACTGGAACAAACTTGTTAGAGACATTTCTTCTAAAGCATAAAGCAAACCTTTCTGACCTAAATGCCTGGGGCCTTGCATAGAGAAAATGAGGCTTCAACAAGACTAGACATTGCTTGTACGGTAATGTTCATGCTAAACCTCAGCCCCAGTAATTTGCTGAGATTCTGGCATGAATATTGTACTCAGTCCCTTAAAGGGCAGTGAACTTCTTGATCAACAACAGGACTTGTGCTGACCATACATGCCCTTTGTTTTAATAAAAATTTTTTTTACGTTTTTTGTTATTGCTTGGACTAAATAAGGTATTAGGGCAGAGACATACAGGAAGATTTGGGGAGATTTAGTCACCTGGTGACTAATCTCCTCTCCTTCGGGTGACTAATCTCCCCAAAAAGCCTTCCCCGCTGGCTAGAATCTAAATTGTCAGCGGGATGGCACTCGAAGCACTTTGTTTTCTAAAGTCACCCAAAGTTTCCTCGTCAGGCAACCTCAGACGCCTTCGGAAAACGAAGTGCTCCGAATGCCATCCTGCCGGTGATTTAGATTATAGCCGGCGGGAAGGCTTTTTCGGGGAGATTAGGCACCCGCCGGGCGACTAAATCTCCCTGAATCTTCCCATGTGTCTCAGCCCTTAAGCTAAACAGTAGCTACTCTTGTTCTTGGTCTTTGTTGTGAAGGGGAATTATCTGTGCACTGGGAATCTAATTATCTCACAAGTTGAAGGCATCAGGGGCACAGGAAGGATGGACAGTGTTAGATTTCAGCATATATATTTGATGCAGTATATTCTCTATATAGTCTAGTAACATAAAAAGGACATTATTTATTTAGCCTGAAGAGCATGTACCCGGCTCAGTTTTCGTTCTGATGGATGGGATGATCTGACATTTTTTGTGGATATGTATCATACTGTGAATCGAGCTGAAAAGTTGACGAAGTTAACAGGACTGTATTCTGGTCTGATGATGCCCTAGGCACTAGACTTCCTCATACCAGCAGAAGTAACAATATAATGTACCACACGTGCTTATGACATTAAATTTAATCTCATTCTTTACCATAAAGAGCAATAAAGTATGATATTCTTTATTTACTTGCAGCGGCATAACTAAATGTTACTGGGCCCCAATTCAATTTAGAGCCCAAAAGCACTGCTAAATTGATCTATTCTACCAAGATATTTTGAAATTACTCATTAAAAATGGCTTTACTGGGCCCCTCTGAAACCGCAAGGTCTGCATTCTCTGTAGTTACACCCCTGTTTACTTGCTAGGGAGAAATATTCCTTTGCATGAGCAAATGTAACTTTTTGTGCAGTTGTTAAAACCTGTAAACATGGTATACAGTAACTGTAGTCCAGTCTCCAAAAATATGCTGTATTTTGTTTTGTATGAATACTTAAACAACAGATAGTTTACATAATATTAAGTGACATATCAAAGAATCTTACCAAACTGGAATATATATTTAAGTGAATATTACCCTTTTACATCGCTTGCCTTGAGCCACCATTTCGTGATGGTCTGTGTGCTGTCTCAGAGATCACCTGACCAGAAATACTTCAACTTTAACTGTAACAGGAAGAAGTGTGGAAGCAAAAGACACAACTCTGTCCATTAATTGGCTCATGTGACCTAACAAGTATGGTTTGTTTGGTATGTTTGTGTGCACCGTGAATCGTATGATCCCAAGGGGCGGACCTTATTTTTTAAAATGGCAATTTTCTATTTATGATACCCAATGGTGCATACTACTAAAACAATATATTATTATGAAAATGGTATATTAACATGAAGCATGGTTTCACATTTATGCAAAATAATTTTTTCAAACAGCAGCATTGTTCGGGGGTATAGTTTTCCTTTAAGTATGTATTCGACTTAATGTCATAGGTAGAAAGACGTTCCAGTTCCATTATGTTCCTCTGGATTTTCCTATGGTGTAACTTTGTCCCTGCATGTACCATTCAGAGGAAATAATAAGTTATGGGTGATGTGAGGTAACAGCAGTTAAAATGTCCCGTGTATGAAATACAATAAAACTGCATGTATTCATATGCCTAATGTCACATGTATAGTAGTGATTTAAAAGCAAAAAATAGAGGTTATTTGTAAAACCACTTTATTTTTACCAAAGCAGATACACAATTAATTGATTAATAAAGGAAAAGAGAAAGAAATAGAAAATAAGGAAAGTATGGGAAATCAAAACCCTCACAACAGTTTAATCCCATCAGGATACCAGAAAAACTTCCGGTGGGCCAAGGTGTCAGTGGGCCCTCATGCTGCTAAACATTTGGCCTATTTCATGGTCATTACCTATTTCTATAAGAACAAAGAGGCTAAATAGATGGAATAATAGATTATAATATGTAAAGAAAAGAGACAAGGAGAATAGAGGTTGAGTGAGGAGAGGAATAAAAATAGTACTGAGTGGGCACCTGGTCTAAGGTTTTTGGGTGAGCCCCCAGTGTCTCAGTCCAACACTACTATTGTGTAAAATCAATGTAATGGTAATGTGCATTTAAATGTTATATATTATCACAAATACATGATCTATATTCCATTGGATCACTTCATTATGATGTTTGATGAAGGAGGTTGCCTCAGAGTTCTTTAGTTCAGCCTGAGGCCTTGTGCTTTCAAATGGTCACAGCACTCCTTGTTGACTTCTAATATATTTTATATAGAGTCATAAATATTCTGTAAAACATATCCATATAAACAGTGCTTAGAGATTCATCAGTTATAAAAGATTCAGATGGCTTATCAAAAGACAAAAGCAAAGAAGTTA
Source organism: Xenopus petersii (assembly GCA_038501925.1). NCBI lineage: Eukaryota > Metazoa > Chordata > Amphibia > Anura > Pipidae > Xenopus > Xenopus petersii. The sequence goes on from CM076672.1 coordinate 162,919,451, forward strand.
GTCAGATGTTGCTTTGTTTGCTTACTCTTTATAAAGCCCACTACCTGGCCCACCCACTTTTCTGCATACAATGTCAAGTGTGGGGGGAACTGAATGCTAATTACTGCCACCATGCCATCCCCTGAGCAGGTTTCTGTTTCTGGAATAGGCCCTAAGGGTAGGGTTGGACTGGAACATTGGGGGCCCACCGGGACTGCAATACAAAGGGCCCTCCTGGCAGTCACCAGCGGGGCCCCCTCCCGACATTTAAAAATACCCTTGTGCACACGCACGAATACTTTGTGCCATGCACATGTGCGAATAGCGGTGCGACGCACGCATGCGCAACCTTGAAACCAGTAAGTTGTAGGTAAAACTACAACTTACTGGTTTACTGTGTAAAATGAATCAGATGCAAGTTGAGTGTAGGACTGGCCATACCGTGAAAGACTTTGACGTAGTTGGCAAGCTAAAATATATTGCAATATATGAACAAACAATCCCTGTTTTGTTTAAAGGGTAAGGCATTTTTTTTTTATAGCATAAAGAGATCCTGTCATGGGAAAAAAAAATTCAATAGTGCTGCTCCAGCAGAATTATACACTGAAATCCATTTCTCAAAAGATCAAAGAGATTTTTTCATATTTATTTTGATATTTGATTTGATAAGTGGTCCTAGGGCCGAGGATTGGATTTGCCCACTCTGGCCCACTTCTTCTTTTGGCAACTAATCTCCCTGAAATGCCTTTCTGCCGGCGAGAATGTGAAGGCAACTTCGGAAAACAATCCCGCCAGAGATTCAAATTCTTGCTGGCGGGAAGGCATTTGGGGAGATTATTTGCCCGAAGAAGAGGAGATTTGTCGCTGAGCAACTAATTTACCCAGAATCTTACCGTGTGCCACTAGTCTAAACCACTTTCATTTTTTGGTCTTACTGTTCCTTTACAGAGATCTGAATATGTAGTTGGAGCAAGCGTTATTTAAAGGGCAGTGCTATGTATGTGGCATGAGACATAGGAATGCCCTTTCTTTTCAGAAGGTCAGTAGCATCTGACTAAGAGAATACATTAAGCTACACATGGCTGAATACATACCCTTGCACAAATTCTGTGACAGCAAGAATAACAGCAAAGTACTCAAACACTCTGGCATGGGTCACATTGACCATTTAATGGCCCAATATTGCTCTATATACTGTAGCTATCTTCCTGTTTCTCCAATCCATTGTTTTTTTTTATTTATATTTTTATTCATATTTTTTCTTTTCTTTTTTTTTTCATAAAACAAAAATTACAGCTTGCCCACATAGGGCCATAACACAGTACAATTGGCAATATATCATATAATCTGAGCATCATACAGCATCAATACATCAATATGTTATTTTCCTACATTGCTCCTCCTACTCATGAAGCCATATGTTATTGCCAAATATAACAAGGTACATCCATACTGTTATTCTTGTTTCCCTACTCCACCCTGTACTTCAGCTTTGTTATCAGTTTATCGCCCTACATATCTTTTACATGCCATATACCCACTTTGTGGACCCCTATATTATATGATTCCCCCATTGCACCTCTATTAGATCCCAATTATACCATATTCTATCAAATATGTCTACGTTATTATGTTTCAGTGCCGTCAGATAATCCATCCTGCCAATATATTTCATTCTATCTAGGAACTCCTGTTCTGTGGGAGGTCTAGGGGCCTTCCAGTGTTTCGCTACCAACCCCCTCTCCAATCCAATGTTAATCTCTAGGTTTAGTTACTTACTCTTGATGAGGGGCATAATTTGACTTCGCTGAACCCCCCAAGCATAAACTAATTTTTGGGCCCTTCAACAAAACCACCGCATTTTCCTCTTCACCCACATGTATAGGGGCAGGCTAGGAGAAGAAATCCTACATTTCTATGTATTTCTCGCTCCATACTGCCTCCTGCAGGGTCTGATGTCCATATTGGTCATGCCAGTAAAGGTGGCCATATACTTGTTTACCTGCAATATTGGACAAACGAACGGACATCCCCGTCTCCCTATCTGCCACTAACCTTCAGTTTAAATAAAGTAGTAAAAGAACACATCAGACAATGTTCTGCCCCTGAAAGCAATCGTATGAAAGTTATATCCGACCAAAGCTAGTGACAGTCTCCCACTGAAAATCACCAGATCGGCAATACACACAGTCTGAAAATTGTACGAATTGAGAATTCGTACGATTATATCTGTACGTCTATGGCCAGCTTAAGGTGAGTGCCAGTTACCAAAATCTGCAACACAGTCAGGAAGATATTTGCAACTGTTCAACTTTCCCATAAGGGACAGATTGGCACAGTATGCTTTCTGTATGGGCTTGAATGTTATGCATAATGCCCTGAAAAGCTGGTGCTGAGCATCTACAATGCTCTTGATACCTCGCTTATTTGTTGAGTGACCCGCAGAATATTGTTTGCATTGTAATAATACAGGCCTAATTCTTGCTCCCATATGTAGTAATATTGGCCTTCACTCAGTTAATTTTTTCCATGCCAGTTATACTCCATTACACCCCAAAAATGCCACCCATACACCTGAGTCCATTAAACAAATCTGGGAGACTACTGGAATATAAGGGAGGGTTGACAGCTCTGTATTTGGAACATGATTAAATTGGCACAAAAAAGTGTATGTGGGTACAAAGGGAACCTGTATTTAACAAGCCGTCAAAAGCAGGAGGTACATACAAGCTTTCCTTGCTAATTTAAAAGTAATGGGTGCAAATGTATAGATGTGTTAGGTGCCACTAGATGTTGCAGTAGCAAGGTGCAGGTAGTTTATATAGGGCCTAGCACAAATTTTGCAACTAACAGTGTACCCACATTTGTAAATAAAGTTCCATTTGTCTATCTGGATATCCTCCCACTGTTATTATAATGTGTTGCAAATGAATGTCCTATTGTGAAAATGTGGAGGAATGATTGCTGCATTGCAAACACTGCACCTGCTCTTTGTGCATTCAAACACATTTTGTTTTGTCAGGCAAATAGTGTGTTTCTGATGCATTTATTATCTGGCCACTGTTCATTCACCATTAAATAGGGCAGCAGTTTCCCTCACAGAGAATCCTCAGGCCATATTCATACCACCCACCCACACTCCTACCCCACTCCTACCCCTTACCTGTCCTCTTCTGAATGGACCTAGAAGGGAGGGGCTCAAATGTAGAGAATGCTATTGTGGTCTCCTACACTGAAAGAGCCTTACCTAGTTATCATAGAAGTTTAACTCTCAAGGTTCATAAATTAATTTTGGGCTGAAAATGCACATTTTTACCAACAGTGTCAGGCACATTTACATTATGGTAATTTCTTTGCACTGCTGGTCTTGACTACATGTACGATTGAAACAAGAATGCATATTAGTCAACTCTGCTCCAGCTACAATGGCTTACATGGTCTCAAATTCTTCTTCCTCACAGAGCTTTTCATTACAGAATATGCCAGCATTGTGCTAGGATTTAGAATCATAGCTGGTGGGGAGTTAGCAACTGCAACATTCTTTCAATGGTTCATGTAGTTAGGTAGGACTATCCGTGCCATGAATAGCAAAGAACATAGAAATATAGCTTTTAGTAACAAATAGTTTTACACATAATTTCATTAATAATTTATCAATTAAGTAGAAGGAAAGGTGTTTTTACTTGGGGTGCCAAAAGTTAGCCTCCCCCCCAAAGTGATTGTATCTACTTACCTGATCCCCCGGCCCAGGGTTATTCCAGCCGAGCACCTCATAGTGATCTCTTTCTTGCTTCTTCTTTCTTCAAATTTCCCAGGCAGAGGCATGCTTAATAGAATTAAATAGTCGACTTCTTCATTAAAGTTCGGCTTTTCGCTCTACTGTGCAGCCACAAGAAGAAAGAAGAAAACGGAAAACGATGGCTCAGTGGTGCTCGCTGGAATAACCCCGGGCTGATGCAGTTTTCTGCTGATAGGAGCACCGGCCTGGGGTGTCAGGTAAGTAAATACAATCACTCGGGGGTGCCTAACTTTTGCTAGAAAATGCTTTTCCTTCTCCTTTATTGTATATTTGAAAATTGCTTACAATTATTTATTTTTTTCCATTAAGCAACATTTTACCTTTGGGTTTACAATCCTTTTAAAAGTTGGTTTAGTGTTATTGTTCTTCTACAATGGTATGTATTGTAGTTCTCATTTAAATACCTATATATATCTTAGCATTCAATAGATGCATACCATAACATAAAATGAGTCATTCAAAATTAAATACAGTATAACTATATAGAATAGATAGATAGATAAATATTGGGGATCACTTATAAATAGCCCAGGAGTAGTGATGAGTGCAAAATTAAGCCATGTACAGATTCACCATGAACTTCTGTGTTTTTCATGAAACTGCGTCAAAATTTCATCTCTCGTTTCGCTTTGCGCAACAACAAAAATTGGTGCGCGACAAATACGCATGCACCATTTTATCCTTACCCTCTCCTTCCACATCAACCAAAAGAATCTGAGGCATCCCACTGTCGATATAATGACATAAACATAAATAAATGGTTTATTCATTTTAATGTGGGATACAAAGCTCCCAGATATTATCTGTTGGTTGTCAGATTTATTATTAGTTGTGCCTGTGTTTGTAAGCTAGTAGTAATACATAACAACAAAATATTGTGAAACTTGAACAAAAAAGTTTTGCAAATTTTTTCAGCAAAAAAAAGTTTTCACAAATTTTTCAGCGAAGCGATATGGGACAGATTCACTCATCACTACCCAGGAGAGCAAAATTGCCCCGAGCACTTGCATCTGGGGCATTACTTCAGTCTGCGCATTGTTTTGGATCAAACATCTGCTATAGAAGTGATGCTCAAGTTGGATAGGGGACACCTAAATTCTTCCTCCAGTCCATCCCCCATGGATACAGTGACCTGCCAAACTGATCGTAAATGAGTGTTATGGGCAGATTTATTAAGGATCAAGTTGTGTTTTCCTTGAAAATTCGAGTTTTTGAGGTTTATTTTTTTGGTCAAAAATCAATAGGGATGTAGCGAACGTCGGAAAAAAAGTTCGCGAACATATTCGCGAACTTGCGCAAAAATGCGAGCGGTTTGCGAACCCCATAGACTTCAATGGGAAGGCGAACTTTAACATCTAAAAAAGACATTTCTGGCCAGAAAAATGATTTTAAAGTTGTTTAAAGGGTGCAACGACCTGGACAGTGGCATGCCAGAGGGGGATCAAGGGCAAAAATGTATCTGAAAAATCTGCCTGTGTGTGCTTGGAAGAGATAGTGTAGGGGGAGAGCTGTTAGTGATTTCAGGGACAGATGATAGTAAGTTTGCTGGCTAGTAATCTGCTTGATACTGCTCTGTATTGGAGGGACAGAAGTCTGCAGGGATTTGAGGGACATTTTAGCTTAGGTAGCTTTGCTGGCTAGTAATCTACTGTTCTCTTTAAACAACTGCCATACGTTGCCCTTGTAGGCATTGTTTGCCCAGTTTTTTTGGACGCAGCCACTGAAGCACAGTTGCCAGAAAAAATATGCCATATAAATGCTGAAAATAGTCATTTTTCGCCATACGTTGACCTTGTAGACATTGTTTGCCCAGTTTTTTTTGGACGCAGCCACTGAAGCACAGTTGCCAGAAAAAATATGCCATATAAATGCTGAAAATAGTAATTTTTCGCCATACGTTGACCTTGTAGACATTGTTTGCCCAGTTTTTTTGGACGCAGCCACTGAAGCACAGTTGCCAGAAAAAATATGCCATATAAATGCTGAAAATAGTCATTTTTTGCCATATACGTTGAGTCAACGTATGGCAAAAAATGACTATTTTCAGCATTTATGTGGCATATTTTTTCTGGCCTCTGTGCTTCAGTGGCTGCGGCCAAAAAAACTGGGCAAACAATGCCTACAAGGTCAACGTCGTTGACCTTGTAGGCATTGTTTGCCCAGTTTTTTTGGCCGCAGCCACTGAAGCACAGAGGCCAGAAAAAATATGCCATATAAATGCTGAAAATAGTCATTTTTTTGGTCGCAGCCACTGAAGCACAGTTGCCAGAAAAATTATGCCATATAAATGCTGAAAATATAAATTTTTTTGGTTGCAGCCACTGAAGCACAGAGGCCAGAAAAATTATGCCATATAAATGCAGAAAATATGCATTTTTTTGGTCGCAGCCACTGAAGCACAGTTGACAGAAAAATTATGCCATATAAATGCTGAAAATATAAATTTTTTTGGTTGCAGCCACTGAAGCACAGAGGCCAGAAAAATTATGCCATATAAATGGAGAAAATATGCATTTTTTTGGTTGCAGCCACTGAAGCACAGAGGCTAGAAAAATTATGCCATATAAATGGAGAAAATATGCATTTTTTTGGTTGCAGCCACTGAAGCACAGAGGCTAGAAAAATTATGCCATATAAATGGAGAAAATATGCATTTTTTTGGTTGCAGCCACTGAAGCACAGAGGCCAGAAAAATTATGCCATATAAATGCAGAAAATATGCATTTTTTTGGTTGCAGCCACTGAAGCACAGAGGCCAGAAAAATTATGCCATATAAATGCAGAAAATATGCATTTTTTTGGACGCAGCCACTGAAGCACAGTTGCCAGAAAAAATATGCCATATAAATGCTGAAAATAGTAATTTTTCGCCATACGTTGACCTTGTAGACATTGTTTGCCCCGTTTTTTTGGACGCAGCCACTGAAGCACAGAGGCCAGAAAAAATTAAACCAGTAGGGTTTGCACCCTAGTTTGTAATGGTGGCGGAGGGAGGAGGACGCTAAAGGACAGCTGTGTGTGGAGTCATGAGGCTTGAAGAGAAGGACAGCTGCATAGAAGTCAGAACAAGTCTTCCGGCGTGCAGTAACCCTCCGAGATCCACCCCTCATTCATTTTAATAAAGGTCAGGTAATCGACACTTTTGTGACCTAGGCGAGTTCTCTTCTCAGTTACAATCCCTCCTGCTGCACTGAAGGTCCTTTCTGAGAGCACACTTGAGGCTGGGCAAGACAAGAGGTTCATGGCAAATTGTGACAGCTCTGGCCACAGATCAAGCCTGCGCACCCAGTAGTCCAGGGGTTCATCGCTCCTCAGAGTGTCGATATCTGCAGTTAATGCCAGGTAGTCCGCTACCTGCCGGTCGAGGCGTTCTTTGAGGGTGGATCCAGAAGGGTTGTGGCGCTGCCTTGGACAGAAAAACATTTGCATGTCTGATGTTACAGACCGGCCAAAGGGCTTTGTCCTTGCAGGTGTGCTCGTGGCAGGATTACTGGCACCTCTGCCCCTGGAATGTTGATGAGTTCCTGAAGTGACATCACCCTTAAAAGCATTGTACAACATGTTTTGCAGGCTGGTTTGTAAATGCCGCATCTTTTCGGACTTGTGGTATGTTGGTAACATTTCTGCCACTTTATGCTTGTACCGAGGGTCTAGTAGCGTTGCGACCCAGTACAGGTCCTTCTCCTTAAGCCTCTTGATACGGGGGTCCTTCAACAGGCATGCCAGCATGAAAGACCCCATTCTCACAAGGTTGGATGCAGAGCTATCCATCTCCGCTTCCTCATTATCAAGGACTGCATCATCCACGGTCTCCTCCCCCCAGCCACGTACAAGACCAGGGGTCCCCAAAAGGTCACCACTAGCCCCCTGGGAAGCCTGCTCCTGTTGGTCCTCCTCCTCCTCCTCCACAAAGCCACCTTCCTCCTCTGACTCCACTTCTGGCACCTCTCCCTGCGTTGCAGCAGGTGCCTGGGTTCGTTCTGGTGATTGCGACCATAAATCGTGCGCTTCCAGCTCCTCGTCACGCTGGTCTACAGCCTCATCTGTCACTCGTCGCACGGCACGCTCCAGGAAGAAAGCGAAGGGTATTAGGTCGCTGATGGTGCCTTCGGTGCGACTGACCATATTTGTCACCTCTTCAAAAGGTCGCATGAGCCTGCAGGCATCGCGCATAAGCACCCAGTAACGGGGGAAAAAAATCCCCAGCTCTGCAGATCCAGTCCTACCACCCAGTTCAAAAAGGTACTCGTTGACGGCCCTTTGTTGTTGCAGCAGACGTTCCAACATAAGGAGCGTTGAATTCCAGCGAGTCTGGCTGTCAGAAATCAAACGCCTGACTGGCATGTTGTAGCGCTGCTGAATGTCAGCAAGGCGTGCCATGGCTGTGTAGGAACGTCTGAAATGGGCCGACACCTTTCTGGACTGGGTGAGAACGTCCTGGAATCCTGGGTACTTGGAGACAAAACGTTGGACTATTAAATTTAACACATGTGCCATGCAGGGCACATGTGTTAAATTTCCCAGTCTCAACGCTGCCAACAGATTGCTTCCATTGTCACACACCACTTTTCCGATCTGCAGTTGGTGTGGGGTCAGCCACCGATCGGCCTGTGACTGCAGAGATGACAGGAGTACAGATCCGGTATGGTTTTTGCTTTCCAGGCACGTCATCCCCAAGACAGCGTGACAACGGCGTACCTGGCACGTCGAATAGCCTAGGGGGAGCTGGGGGTGCACAGGTGTGGAGGAGGAGAAGGAGGACCCAGCAGCAGAGTAAGAAGAAGAAGAGGAAGAAGACGAGGTAGAGAGCGATGGAGGAGTAGAGGTGGTGGCAGAACCGCGTGCAATCCGTGGCGGTGACACCAACTCCACTGTTGTTGTTGTTGTTGAGCTACCCATTCCCTGCTTCCCATTCCCAGCCATTACCAAGTTCACCCAGTGGGCAGTGTAGGTGACATACCTGCCCTGACCATGCTTGGAGGACCATGCGTCAGTAGTCATATGGACCTTTGGCCCAACACTAAGTGACAGAGATGCGGTAACTTGGCTCTGCACATGTTGGTACAGGTGTGGTATTCCCTTTTTAGAAAAAAAATTGCGGCTGGGTACCTTCCACTGCGGTGTCCCAATTGCTACAAATTTGCGGAAGGCCTCAGAGTCCACCAGCTGGTATGGTAAAAGCTGGCGGGCTAAGAGTGCAGACAAGCCAGCTGTCAGACGCCGGGCAAGGGGGTGACAGTCAGACATTGGCTTCTTACGCTCAAACATGGCCTTCACAGAAACTTGGCTGGTGGCAGATGACTGGGAATGGGAACAGGTGGTCAAGGTGGAAGGCGGAGTGGAGGGTGGTTCAGATGGGTCAAGGAGAGCAGAGGTAGAGCAGTAAGATGCTGGACCAGAAGGAGTGTGGCTTTTAGTTTGCCTGTTGCCTTTGAGGTGTTGCTCCCAAAGTGCTTTGTGCTTGCCGCTCATGTGCCTTCGCATAGAAGTTGTACCTATGTGGCTGTTGGGCTTACCAAGGCTCAGTTTCTGACTGCACTCATTGCAAATTACAATGCTTTTGTCAGAGGCACACACATTAAAAAAATGCCACACTGCTGACTTTTTGGAAGTCTGCGATCTGGCGGTAACAGTAGAAGTTGGCGGCATTGGCGGCAATGGCGGGTGCGTTGGCCGGCTGAACACAGGTGCCGATACATGTTGTTGCCCTACTGATCCCTGCGGGCTGGCCTCCCTGCTTCTTCTAAGTCTTATTCTCCTACTGCCTCTCTGACTCTCCGTCTCTCCATCTGAACTACCCTCCTCTTGCTCTCTTCTACTAGGCACCCACAAAACATCAATCTCCTCATCATCATTCTCCTCAGATGCATCAATTTCTTCTGACACATCACAGAAGGAAGCAGCAGCGGGGACCTCCTCCTCCTCCTCATCACTCATCATTATGTCCATCTCTGTCGTGTTCTCTGCCAGAATTAAATCTGGTGTAACGTCCTCATCTCCTTCATCTTCTTCTGCCAATAATGGTTGCGCATTACTCAGTTCAAGAAACTCATGGGAAAATAACTCCTCTGACTCCAGTGAAGAAGGGGCACCGGTGGTGGAGGAAGTGTTACGTGGGGTGGCCATAGCAGTGGAGGATGAGGAGGATGTTGTGGTAAAGTTAGAAACGGTAGAGGATGGGGTGTGCTGTGTAAGCCAGTCAACTACCTCTTCAGCATTTTGGGAGTTCAGGGTCATTGGCTTTTTAAAACTGGGCAATTTGCTAGGGCCACAGGATTGCATAGCAGCACGGCCCCTAGCACGGCCTCTGCGTGGCGGCCTGCCTTTGCCTGGCATTATTTTTAAAAAAACAACAACAACAAAAACTCAGTTGGTTTTTCTGGAAACGATAATACACACAGCTAGATGGCAGTTTGAAGAAAACAGTGTGCAAATAATGCCTACAAGATCAACGTATACACTACTACAGCGGTGGATACGGATTACGTAAAATATATGAATGCTGCTTGAAAAAAAGTAACTCAAGTGGTTTTTCTAGAGACGATAATATTATCAATATTTAGACAAAATGTGAACAAGCTCACACAGCTAGATGGCGGTTTGAAGAAAACACTGTGCAAATAATGCCTACAAGGTCAACGTATACACAGCGGTGGATACGGATTACGTAAAATATAAGAATGCTGCTTGAAAAAAAGTCACTCCGGTGTTTTTTCTGGAGACGGTAATATTATGGATATTTAGACAGAATGTGAACACGGTCACACAGCTAGATAGCAGTTGGTTGAATAACACACTGGGCAAAAAATGCCTACAGGGCAAATAATGCCTACAAGGTCAACGTATACACAGCGGTGGATACGGATTACGTAAAATATAAGAATGCTGCTTGAAAAAAAGTCACTCCGGTGTTTTTTCTGGAGACGGTAATATTATGGATATTTAGACAGAATGTGAACACGGGCACACAGCTAGATAGCAGTTGGTTGAATAACACACTGGGCAAAAAATGCCTACAGGGCAAATAATGCCTAAAAGGTCAACTTATACACTACTACAGCAATGGATACGGATTACGTAAAATTTATTATGGCTGCTTGAAAAAAGTCACTCCGGTGTTTTTTCTGGAGACGGTAATATTATGGATATTTAGACAGAATGTGAACACGGTCACACAGCTAGATAGCAGTTGGTTGAATAACACACTGGGCAAAAAATGCCTACAGGGCAAATAATGCCTACAAGGTCAACGTATACACAGCGGTGGATACGGATTACGTAAAATATAAGAATGCTGCTTGAAAAAAAGTCACTCCGGTGTTTTTTCTGGAGACGGTAATATTATGGATATTTAGACAGAATGTGAACACGGTCACACAGCTAGATAGCAGTTGGTTGAATAACACACTGGGCAAAAAATGCCTACAGGGCAAATAATGCCTACAAGGTCAACGTATACACAGCGGTGGATACGGATTACGTAAAATATAAGAATGCTGCTTGAAAAAAAGTCACTCCGGTGTTTTTTCTGGAGACGGTAATATTATGGATATTTAGACAGAATGTGAACACGGGCACACAGCTAGATAGCAGTTGGTTGAATAACACACTGGGCAAAAAATGCCTACAGGGCAAATAATGCCTAAAAGGTCAACTTATACACTACTACAGCGATGGATACGGATTACGTAAAATTTATTATGGCTGCTTGAAAAAAGTCACTCCGGTGTTTTTTCTGGAGACGGTAATATTATGGATATTTAGACAGAATGTGAACACGGTCACACAGCTAGATAGCAGTTGGTTGAATAACACACTGGGCAAAAAATGCCTACAGGGCAAATAATGCCTACAAGGTCAACGTATACACAGCGGTGGATACGGATTACGTAAAATATAAGAATGCTGCTTGAAAAAAAGTCACTCCGGTGTTTTTTCTGGAGACGGTAATATTATGGATATTTAGACAGAATGTGAACACGGGCACACAGCTAGATAGCAGTTGGTTGAATAACACACTGGGCAAAAAATGCCTACAGGGCAAATAATGCCTACAAGGTCAACGTAAACAGCGGTGGATACGGATTACGTAAAATATAAGAATGCTGCTTGAAAAAAAGTCACTCCGGTGTTTTTTCTGGAGACGGTAATATTATGGATATTTAGACAGAATGTGAACACGGGCACACAGCTAGATAGCAGTTGGTTGAATAACACACTGGGCAAAAAATGCCTACAGGGCAAATAATGCCTAAAAGGTCAACTTATACACTACTACAGCGATGGATACGGATTACGTAAAATTTATTATGGCTGCTTGAAAAAAGTCACTCCGGTGTTTTTTCTGGAGACGGTAATATTATGGATATTTAGACAGAATGTGAACACGGTCACACAGCTAGATAGCAGTTGGTTGAATAACACACTGGGCAAAAAATGCCTACAGGGCAAATAATGCCTAAAAGGTCAACTTATACACTACTACAGCGGTAGTAAAATAAAAAAAAGTTAAATAAAAAAAGAATGAATATTAAAAAAAAAAAAATTAAAGTTGGTGCTGCTGAACTACTAGGAGCAGCAGATTAGCACACCAGTCCCACTCCCCAACACTGCTAGACTAATAGCACTGGGCTCTTATAGTAGTAGTAGTAGTAGTAGTAGTAGTAGTAAAACAACAAAAAAATAAATAAAAGCAGTCCTTACAAGGACTATTGCTATTGCAGCAGTCAGCAGATGAGATCAGAAGCAGGACAGCTGCCCACTGCAGCTACATACAGAGCACTGCAGTAGAAGGTAGATTACTAGCCAGCAAAGCTACCTAAGCTTAAATGTCCCTCAAACCCCTGCAGACTTCTGTCCCTCCAATAACAGAGCAGTATCAAAACGATTACTAGCCAGCAAACTTTCAACTGTCCCTGAAATCACTAACAGGCAGCAGCTCTCTCCCTACACTATCTCTTCAGCACACACAGGCAGAGTGAAAAAAAGCTGCAGGGCTTCGGTTTTTATAGGGAAGGGGAGTGGTCCAGGGGAGAGCTTCCTGATTGGCTGCCATGTACCTGCTGGTCTGGGGTGAGAGGGCAAAAAAAAGCGCCAACAATGGCGAACCCAAAATGGCGAACGTCGTGCGACGTTCGCGAACTTCCGGCGAGCGCGAACAAGTTCGCCGGCGAACAGTTCGCGCCATCTCTAAAAATCAATCAGGTTAATCAGGTTAAATCAAAACTCAAATTTTTCGAGATTTAATATACCCCAACCCTGTAAGTAGCTTGAATCCAAAAATACACCATCTAAAACCTGTCAGGGTCATGTAGGAGTCAATGGTAGTTGTCACTTGAACCATTTGAAGATGTTAATAGCTTTAATGATGTTTGAGTTTTTTTCGGAGAAAAATGCAATCAATTCAATCGATTCAAGTTTTTTTTTTTGTCAAAAATTCGAACAATTCGTGTGTTTGGGTTTTTTCCATTCACGTTTTTTTTTAGATTAGAAACCATTGGAGTTGTGAGTTTATTCGAGGTATTAAAATTCGAACTTTGATAAATAACCCCCTTAGTTCCACTATTACACCAACTAAAAATGTATAAAACCCTTTAATAGTTTATCAGTGAAAGTCTGAGTATTAAATCATTATCCTTAATTTATAAATAACACTTATTACAGGGATTATACATCAGTCCCCCGTCCCAGTGAAATTTACAATGTAGGGTCCCTATCACATTCACGCACACTAGGATCAGTTTTACCAGGAACCAAGTAACCTGCCTGTATGTTTTTGGAGTAAAAACATGGAGGGAACATACAAACTCCTCATAGATTGTGCTCTGGCTTGAATCAAACCCAGGATCCCAGAGCAGCAACGTTAACTATTGCACCACTGTGCTGTTGTTTGACTAGATACATTAGTGTTAAAATGGATTAGGAGTAGAAGTGTAATATAGTAGTAGGTAAACTACATCAAGCAAATCTGCATAATAACATTTGCTTTATGTATTAGGGTGTTAAGATAAATATGATACATTACATTGAAATTGTGGAACTTTTACATTAAAACTTATATTAAGTACATTTTGGAAGAAGAATTACAATTCACTATCCTGCAGCAGCTGGACTGAACACCCAGCCTCTTACAGTTTAAGTTTATTATACGTACTTACCATTATAGTAATAAAACTATTAACTGAGCTCAACATTAACTGAGCTTTGAAAATGTTATATTTTGTTGCAGTGTATGGCTATTTAAGTCTTGACATAAGAACGCAGGTGTCCAAAGTATTATAGGAGCTATCCTTAACCAGCTATGAATTTTCCATTTTTAGCTATCGATGATTAATTATTTTAATATTTACTGCAGTGTTTTAAGCTTTTCTTCAGGGGACCAAAAGTTGGAATATTGGCTTCTTGACTCCAAAATTGGTTTATTAACCTTTTTATTTGTTTTTTTATTTTTATTGTAAGAGGAAACTGTATTCCGGTATAATCGTGGTGACCCACCCTAAATAGAATTTATTTCTGTGATTTATGTCTATTAATTGCAGTACATAACCGTGGAAGCAAATAAATGTAAAAGGGCAGATCAGTGGATTTGCTAATCCTTATGTTTTCCCAGTTCTGACTTGTGTTATAGCATCATTATATCATAGTATCATTTTTTTTTTCTTGGAAAAATGCATTTCAACATAGAGAAATTATATATTGTGTGTAAAGTGGTGCCAGGAGGAGCCTCCTAAACACTTGGCTTTGTTTTTCAGGACACCTGACGCAGTTCTTGGGACATTCCTGTGTGTTTGTCTCCTGGCCAAGAAAACACCTGGCCACGTTTTTGTGCGCCAGCTCATACATAGTATCACCTTCACCTTTTAATGCAGTTTCTCATTTTATTCCCCACATGGGAGATCCCTTATTCAGCTTACTGTCTTGCTTCTAATTAGAAGTTTGACTCCTCTCCACCCCCTACAACATGTTTACCAGGCAGCTATTTTTCCAGTAACCAGTTTGACCAGCTTCAGCCGGTCTTTGGAGAATCTTCACATACAACATGGGGAGGATCTCCTCCAGGAGGGGGTCCTTTGTCCTATATATAGCCCCTATTTCCTTTAGCTGCCTATACCCTCCCACCGCTTCCCCAGACTGAACCCTTTTGGTATTGTCTCCAGCTGCATCGCTGTCAGATGTAGGTTAGGCTGGGGGTGTGTGGGGGGTGTGCAGGGGTGTGTATGACACCCTCCTGTCTGATTGGCTACTGGACCTGCTCCTGATCCTATAAGACTTGTGGATTTAACAGCAGAAAAGCAGGAACAGAAGAGACAATTTGAAATTATCCTATACCTGTCGTACATCAGGCATTGAATCCAGATAAAAAAAAGGTGAGTGTGCCCTGTACAGAACTGGCTTTTTATTTTTAGAACTCTAACATATTATGCATGCTTTCTAAGGGAGGTTAATATAATAAAAGGGGCAATGTTTGCTACTGGTCTAGTAGCTTTTCCACTGCTATGGTAAAAATGAGTGAGTGGCATCCATGCCCAATGTGCACACAGCAAATTCCTGAATTGATAAAAAAGGGACCAAAGATCAGCATTTAAGCATGGGGTTTGAGATGTCATCTGAAGCATAATCCACATAGATTTGCTATTTGTAATATGATGAGTGATGTCAGTTATATATACTGTATAAGCAAAGTGCTTATACTAGGTAAACAAAGTATTCTCAGCATGTCCTCTAATTCATTGCACTACAGCTCCCAGCATTCTTGGCTCGAGTCATTTTTCAACATAATAATCTTCAATTTTTTTAACAAAGTTATTTTTTTCTAAATGAAATGATATGCAAGCATCTGTTTATGTTTTTAATTTTTATAAACCAGTCTTTTAGAAATTAGCATGAGCATATACAAATCACACATAAGACAGCTAATCTGCTTAAGTAATAAACAAAATCACCATAAACTGTAAAGCATTCCTTCTCACCCCATGTAACCTTCTCTGGCTCATGCTTTTCCATGTACAAGAATGCCCTCTGGCTATGAATTAGGATCTGTAGCCCTGAAGTGATATGTATCTGACAAGCAAGAGCTGCCGGAAGGGAATTATATTGGTAGAGAAGGGAATGGTTACAATGTGGGAATTTTTTTTTACTATGTTTAGCAAATTATTAATATTCATTGGTTACAATAAGTTTTTCCACTGGTATAATTTAGTAGCTCTGCTGTTAGTAAATTAGCCCCTATGTTTTTTGAACAGACATGTTACCAAACTTGTTTGTGTAATGGGACATTCAGGGCAGGATAATGGATTTTCAAATTATAAAAAAGATGATTCCATTTGTATGTATATGAGGTCATTAGCCAACATTTTTTATTTTTTTATTTTCTATAGTTTTTGAATTATTTGCCTTCTTCTTCTGACTCTTTCCAGCTTTCAAATGGGGGTCACTGACCCCTCCTACAAATCAGATGCGCTGCAGGGCTACAATTGTACTGTTATTACTACTTTCTATTACTCATCTTCATGTTTCAGCTCTCTTCTATTCACTTAAATTAATTTAATTAAATCAATGCATGGTTGAGTAGGGACCCTAGCAACCAGATTGATGAAATTGCAAACTGGAGAGCTGCTGAACAAAAAAAGCTAAATAACTCAAAAACCACAAATAATAAGAAATAAAAGCCAATAGCAAATAATTTTAGAATATCACTCTCTACATAATTTAAAAGCTGCAAAACAAAAAACAAACAATGAAGCGAGTCTGCATAGGATTCTTTAGCTCTCTATAAAAAGTTATTTCATTTTTAGACACTTGTTCATATTCTCACATTTCCCTTTGTGTTCCATAGGTGAAGATGCCAGAACGCAAGTGCCTGCATCTCGATACACCTCTCAGAGATAGTGTCCCTTTGTCCAAAATGGCAGGAATGGCAGTTTACTTGAAGCTTGATAATGCACAGCCAACAGGGTCCTTCAAAATTCGGGGCATTGGTCATCTGTGCAAAACGGTGAGTGGCCATAAAAACCAAAAATCATGACATTAGATTATAAAAATACTGGGACATTTTTTTCATGCCAGCAATCAGATCATAAGCAAATGAATGAACACTTGACAAAGGACAATTCGGCTCGAAACATGTAGTGTCAAATAAAAGGCATTTTTTTGCAGCAGATTACTGTGTCTACCTGGTCTGTTCCACTAATATAATTGATAAGCAAATGAATTACATAGGGGGCATGTGCAGAGTCACTGGCTACAGACCACATCCTTGGCTGACCATATTTACTTCACAGCCCAATCAATATCTTAGTGCCAATCAGATATCAGTTGGGCAGATAATTTCATTTTGGGTCCACACATGATGAAACAGGCTACTAACTCAAGAATGAGAGGTAGCTGGAGCTTCCTGAATTGTAATCATCATATGATCGAATAATGATAAACAATAATCATGTTGAATTAAGCAGTTTCTTACATTATAGAAGGACTGCATAGGACATGGTCATAGTCCTCTTCCCCACAGGCTTCATGGTTCCTAATGCTAATGTCATACCAGCCAGTTTCTCCACCAGTAGAAGAACATCAGCAGAGAAACTGCCAATGCTGGCACACAAAAGAATTATGGTTGTGTCGATTGGACAGGTTTGATTTTCCCATCAGTTCGCAGACTGCATCAGCTAGTTGATGCAGTCCTTCCTGCTGTTTTAAAGCGTTCGTTTGGCCCTAGGGCCATTGATCAGATTAGCCCAATATTTCTCCACCTTAGGTGGACACATTGAGGGAAAGATCTGCTCATTTGGCGAGGTCTTATAGCCAGCGCTAGGGATCATAACACCGGTCAGAAAGTATCTACATCCTATGCAGTCCTTACCTGATGTGAGTCCCTTTCTTTCCAACGGAGATCTGAATAAACACAGATCAAATAATGGGCTAGATTCAATATATCTCCTAATTCAATTGTAATTTCAGATTTTCATAAACCAGGAAATACTGTACATTTTTCTTACCAAACTGACCGATAGGGATGTAGCGAACTGTTCGCCGGCGAACTAGTTCGCGCGAACTTCGACTGTTCGCGTCCGCCGCAAGTTCGCGAACGTCGTGCGACGTTCGCCAATAGGCGTTCGCGTCAAAATCGTTCGACCATTCGACCATTCGATCGCTAAAATCGAACGATTTTCGTTCGAATCGAACAATCGAAGCCATTGGATTGAATGAAATCATTCGATCCAATGGCTTCGATCGTTCGATTCGAACGGAAATCGTTCGATCGAACGATTAAAATCCTTTGATCGTTTGAATCGAACGATTTTCGGATGTTCGAAGTTCGCGAACACATTGTCGGCGGTTCGCTACATCCCTACTGACCGATTGATAAGTAAGATCATGATTAATTTTGTTTCTCGACATTATAGTTTACATCAGAATACAATGGGCAAAGATAGGCATATTCTAATCATGTTTATGTTTCTCCTGCAGTGGGCAGAACGGGGCTGTAAACATTTTGTCTGCTCATCAGGTGAGTTTAGAATGAATGTCTAATTCACCTATCACTTCTGACCTCTGTTACAGTTTCACATATTGATAACATGGTTAATAATTGCACAGAGAGCTGCTTTCCTTTAGGAAAAGATTCAGGGAGATTTAGTCACCCAGTGACAAATCACCTCTTCTTCAGGAGACGAATCTTTTCAAAATAGTTGATGCCACTTTTATCTTTCCAGGAGGAAATGCCGGTCTGGCAGCTGCTTACAGTGCACGGATGCTCTCCATACCCGCTACCATTGTCGTGCCCATCACTACACCCACATTTACAATCCAAAGAATGAAAGATGAAGGGGCCACAGTCTGTGTTGTGGGAGAGGTTAGTACAGCTAAATGTGGTTATAATAGGCATGCATAGCACCCAGTTTGCAGCACCCAATATTGGGTTCAGTAAACACATGCAAATAGCAGTCAATTATCATGGTCTTGTAGATTAAAAACACTTGGGAGTGCCCTACCTTTGACTACTGGTTTGCCATTTTACTTGTTTTCATTTATATCTACATGGCCCTTTTGGGCCCTCTGGAGTTATAGGTCTTGGGTTGCTGTCCTTACAAGTGCAACTGATTGTAGCTATACACAATAAAATTCAAATAAACAACACATGCAGAAGTTAAACGATAGTTTAATCTAAGCATCATCCATGACCCCAAGCTTACCTGTGGCTTGCTTAAATGGCTTCCCAACCCACAGACTGCACAACCCTGCTACATAGGATTAAAATGGCAATGATGGGAGATTAAAAAGCCTGTCTGCTCTCTTTTGGAAACTGAGATAGATTTTAAACAAAGTGCCTTTTGCAGTGACCCTTATGAATTCCTAAAACTCGGTTATCAAATGAATGAGCAAGTCAGAATGTTTAAAGTCTTACAACAGATTTAAATGATTGCATGCTATTTCAGAGAGACTCTTCACTAACTATTTGTTATGGATGAGTACACTTAACTTTGTTTGCCATCATGGAAATCTGAAATATCTACCATTTGCAAGTACTAATGGCAGGTTTCCCCTGCTATTTTTTTCTCAATAAAAGCTACTTTTTTCTTCACCAAATTATTGCAGCAGTTCCTATAAGGATGGATAGTAGTACATGGTTTTATATATATATATATATATATATATATATATATATATATATATATATATATATATATATATATATATATATATATATATATATATATATATATATATATATAAAGGTCTCCTTTCTCTTTAAACCATGTGTAATGTCTCCGTAGATGCTGGATGAGGCCATTGAACATGGCAAAGAGCTGGTGAGGAATAACCCAGGATGGGTGTACATCCCCCCATTTGATGACCCACTGATATGGTAAGTAGAAATGCTAAGTGTATTAGCTTTTCCACTTGATGGACTTTTGGTTGCATTTACATCATAGTGACATCTAGTGTCTGTAACTGGCAAATGCCGTTGTGCAATATGCCACACATGTTTTATAGATGTTTCCCTGATTTTTAAGATGATTTGATAACATTACCATGTCAAAAAAACGGAAGGAGTTCTGACAAACGTACCAGTTAACTTCCGTGTAGTGGGGTGCTATAATGAGAATAGAGAGTTTGATTTTCACATATTAGCAATAACAAGTATTGGTTAACTGAAGCATACCAACATGTTTGCAGGTGCTCCAGTAAAGATACGTACAATATCAGTAATAACAATACAGCTCATACCTCACCGACAATGAATAAGTCACAGTTTGGAACTACTCAGTCCCATGCCTGTTAGTACTTCAAGCATTTTTATTGTTAAGAGTGGATAAATATTGCTAGTTACTTTGTTTTAGTTAACATAACTCTCACTTTCTGCAGGGAGGGTCACACCTCATTGGTAAGAGAAATTAAAGACAGTCTTCCTTCCAAACCTGGTGCCATTGCCTTGTCCGTAGGAGGTGGTGGCATGCTTTGTGGCGTGGTCCAGGGGCTCAGAGAAGAAGGATGGGATGATGTTCCTATCATTGCTATGGAAACCAAAGGAGCTCACAGTCTTAATGCTGCCCTTCAAGCTGGGAAATTGGTCACCTTACCTGAAATTACCAGGTAAGGATGTTTCCTTCCATCTATTCTTTCTTTGCCTGGACGCCTTCAGAACCTGTAAAATATGCTAGAAAGTGATACTTCTTTTGGTTATTGTCACTTATTACCCCATACACCTCATTGTTTCAGTTAAAGAAGTACCAGCATGACCAGTAAGCTTGTGCCTCACTCTTTGTTTCCACAGTGTAGCTAAAACACTAGGAGCCAAAACTGTAGGAGCTCAGACCCTAAAAGTGGCTCAGGAGCATTCAGTGTTTTCAGAGGTCATTTCTGACCAAGAGGCTGTGATGGCTATTGAGAAGTTTGCAGGTAAGAGTCAAAGTGAAATATCAGTTTGTCTGTTAAATAAGTGAGAAGTTCTTCTAATTCACCCTTTCATTCAAATCGAGCTTAGTATATATTTAGGCACCACTTCCACAAAAAACAGGTTCCATATTCACTTATACAAAGGCACATTTAAAGGGTATTGGATACAATGCTGTGCTTCACATCTTTTTTACATGGTTAAAGGAATGATTTACCTTTAAGTTAACTAATAGCATAATGTAGAGCGTGATATTTTGAGACAATTCGTAATTGTTTTTCATTATTTGTGGCGTATAGCTTTTTATTCATCAGCTCTCCAGTTTGCCGTTTCAGCAAATTACCCTAGCAACCATGCACTGATTTGAATAAGAGCCTGGAATATGAATAGGAGGGGGACTAAATAGAAAGATGAGTAATAAAAAGTAGCAATAACAATACATTTGTAGCCTTACTGAACATTTGTTTTTTAGATGGGGTCAGCGACCCCCATCTGAAAGCTGGAAAGAGTCAGGAGAACAAGGCAAAGGCCAATAATTTAAAACTATGAAAAAAAAATAATGAAGGCCAATTGAAAAGTTGCTTATAATCAGCCTTTCTATAGCATACAAAAACTTAACTCAAAGGTGAACCACCCCTTCCCCGTATTAATCTATTTATTCTCTTTATATATAAAAGTCATTAATTACACAGCAAATACTCAATATAGACAATATATATCAAATCAAATAACAATATACAAAATAACAAATCAAATACAGACCACCCCAATGTGATCACAGCAAAAAGTTTACAAGGAAGTTGATGCACAGGTCAGAAAATGAGCATTAACCCTAACGTTTTGGTGTAAAGCCTTTCTCAAGGGGAAGCCAGAGGGTGGGTTTGTATATTTGTCAGATCAAGATGTCTATGTTCAGACCAGAAGATAAGTGTACAAACTACAGTAGAAAACACAGGAGTACTTACAGCTACGGCAATACTACAAGCATAAGGGCCATCCAGTTAGATGTTATTTCACTAAACTGGCCAACCATTGCTCCATGAATGGGACCCTCTGCTGACCATTCTGTGATCTGACCTGATTCTGTTGGGTCTGTGTGCAGGGGAATAGACGTGTATCTAGAAATAAGTACAGGTACGGTCAAACTGCTGAGATCATTTGTATCATTGAGGGACAGTAATACCAGGAAATGAAAGTGTTCTAAATTAATTTATACTTATATTGATGTCTAATACATCTGTACTATTTTCAGAATGCATGATATATTTTATTACACAATATATATATATATATATATATATATATATATATATATATATATATATATATATATATATATATATATATAGATTTTTTGGGCAGTGCTTGTGGGAGGGGGGCAGTTCATCAACTAAATTGCTCATGGCCCAATAGACTTTTCTGTGTGAATAACATAACATAATTTTCATAGTCATCAATTAAACTCCGGTATCATTTTGTCCCCATAACTAGATGATGAGAAGATGTTAGTGGAGCCTGCTTGTGGTGCTGCTCTAGCTGCTGTTTATAGCAATGTGGTGGAAAAACTGAAAAAAGAAGGAAAATTGAGCCCAGATCTCTCTTCTCTGGTCATTATTGTTTGTGGAGGAAACAACATTACCCTAGCACAGCTCTTCCAGCTAAAGAAACAACTGGGCATGCTCTCTGATAGCTCTGCCTAGATCCACAACATCTTACTTAATGGACTGCTAAGATCTACTACATTCTTCATAGGGATATCTCATATGCACAAGGATTCCTAGGTCATTTGTCTCCTCTTGTAGTAGGCAGGGGAAGATCAATGACAGTCCACTCCTACTTCGTTTCGGTAATATAAAAACATTTCCATTTGTTGTGTGCCTGGAAGCCTTGGATTTCAGACTAACAGAATGCTGTCGGTCACATGGCTGGGCCAGTGGTCCACCTTATTTCTAGAAGGCAAATTGCGCTGACATGTCAGGAACTGTAAATATACACATTTATTTATATCAGCAGATGTAATCCATGGAAAACTGTGGTGAGGAAGTTTATATGTTTATGTAGATGTTTATGTAGTGAAACGATATATAAAGCATTGTTATTCATAGCATAACTTACTAGGGACTAATCTGCATCCATGTCCAAACCAATGGGTACCTAATGGCCACAAAGGGGTTTGCACCATTTGTGAACCTCCTATTTCCGATATGTACACCTAATGTACAAAAAATAATTCCTTAGCATTGGGCACAAAACCATTTCCACTATCTTGATACAACCAAAACACATCAGTAATATTTCTGTTTAGCGATGGTTATTTAGTTAAAGGTAAACTATTGCAAAGACTTCATTATGAGCCTTCATCTAATAGGAATAAAACTGTTTTTGAATATTTTTCACTACAGTCTGTTCCTCTATATGCAGCTATGGGTTGGAGTTGGTTATTTTACGTTAGCACGAATACATTGTCTTGGGAAAGGAAGAGCCTAACTATCATCAAAATCTGACTCCTGCATGAGCAAAGACTGACTGCAGAGAAGGAAATCGTGATGACTAACTTGTTTATTTCAGGAGCAACAGTGAATATTTAATTGTTTTTTTTTTTTGTTTTGTTTTTTTAAGTGCCTCAATTCCATGAGATAAAGCTCATATAAAATTACACTTTTTGTTATAGTTCCCATTTACTATAATTTAACTCACTGGCATGAGCAGGGAACTCATTTAAAAACAAAGACCAAGAAATCAGCTGCAGGTTTAAAATACAGCAATCTGATAATCTGATAATTTCTTCAGTTTTTACAATGTCTTGTTGTGTTTTTTTTTTTGTATAAAAAAAGTGTGTTGTAATGATTTAAAATACAACTGTGGTTTTAATATATCTATTTAAGTAGAAAATTCAGAATACTGGTGATTTTTTTTTAAACTAAGGTATGTGATGCTGCTCTTTAGTTCTCAATGAAAATTCTTGGCACCGCTGTCTTTCAGTATTATAGAATGCAATGTCAAGAGAAGGTGGTATGGCTCTTACAGAGCACAGGTTAAATTGTATGGCTGAACACACACTATAGCTGGCCACACACAAACCAAATTTCTGTTAAAGGTCAATTGGTAGGATACGAGGCAATATGGTTACACACATGCGTGCCTTGCACTGATAGGAGCCACTGACCTTTGATCGCAATGCAGCCCACACACTGTTCCAAAATTACAGTAGTACCTTTCAATCAATCAACACGGTCTTGACCATTTAGGGGTCAGCAGGGACAACTTCAGAGGACTCATGGCTGAGAGGGCCCCCTCAAAGATGGAAAAGCACAATTTGTAGGTCGCAAAAGGGAAGGGTGTGAGTGTCCTTTGACCAGGGTGGATCAGGGGTGTGAATGTGCATAATGGGGCTTTTTTTAATTTTTTTTTTTCCATGGTCCTCACATGGCAGGTAATGTGAGGATAGGAAGTAGCAAGCTATTTATAAAACTCCCTCTCACCACATCTTTTTTATCCTGTTCCTGTTAAGGATGAGGAAGAGTGCGTGTACTGAGGAGGCTTATTGGCGATGTCCCTGCAGATGGTATTTTTTTGCGCATTTCCACTAGCAATAGCAACTTCTCCCTTTAGTAAATCTGCCCTATTGAGTTCTGGCGCCATAAGTCAGGCAATTATAGTTTGGAAATGTTCATGTTTACAGTGAAAACTGCCAGATATGCAGGGTCCACGCGATTACATTTAAGCCGGTAGAGAGGCAATTGCGATCCATTTGCTGCCCTACCTTACAGCCTGGAAACTGCGCAGGCAGCAAATCTGAGAATATTTGTGTAGATATTATGCCACTAATAGTACGTTTCAATCTGAGCTCACCCCTAGTTCTAAAATATGTCACTCAACAACTAAAAGCTGGAGAGGTTGTATAGAAACGTCAATGGACTGTTCACTGAAAACTTTATTTTTTATTTTCCCAGTTTATTAAAAATTTCAAGATTTTCAGCCTCATTGAAAACGCATGAGACAATGAGATTCTCACATTTTTTTTCTATGAATTCAGATTTTGATAAATCTGCCCCTTATTCATAAAAGCAAGACAGGGATTCTCAAGTTTGCAGGAAAAAATGTAAAAAGAGCTACAAATACCTGTATCTGGAAATGGATTTCTACATGCAGGCAAAAATATGCCAGCAGTAAGAGAAGGTTAACGTTTTGTATTCTGTTTTACCCTCATTCGGTCAAATAAGTGTACAATCTTTAAAGGGACAGATGAACAAGGGATCGCTTTTGAGAGGTGGGCGCAGGCAAGAAGGACAATAGTTGATGTGCCGTATCACACTGTTACAATCAAATTTTATTAATACAATCACATATATATAGCAACATTTCATAAAAACTGGTGCATAATAAAATAATTAACTTTTCATTGAAAAAAATTATTGCTCTGTAATCAGCTTTACAAAGAACACAATTGCATATGAAGAGTGCTTGCTGCAGATGTGGATTCTTACATCTCTTTGGTTAAGTGCTGTTTGTTCATTTTGTACAAATATTCTCACTGCATTCATCACAAGAGGCTTCAGTAGTACAAAATGTGATAAAGATCAGAGCACTTAACAAGTAAACCTGCAAGGCTCCACTATCTAGTACCTACTTCAGGGTTTTTCAGCTTCGGTTCTTCAGCGGGTTTAAAGAACAACTCCCATCATCCCAAGCAAAAAGGTTGACGATTCTGAGTGAGTTTGTTCTTAAGAGCTGAAAGGCCCGGAATATGCATTTAAATGCCAAGTGCAGCAAAAATGAAGTGTGTGCCATTTCAAGTCTTTCATTATAAGCAAGAAAAGTCAGACTAATATGAACTCAGACAAAAGACAGACAGAAAACCACAGAAGCTGCATAATAGCAGAAAACCTTCAAACCAAAGAGCAAATCCCTTTATTCCAGAGATATGATGTGCTACAGAAATGGCTCTAAACGAGTCCTTCAGTGCACTCCTTCCTTCTACTGACTTGATCAAGTAGGCACAACAACCCCAGAACTCAAAAGCCACTCTAGACATTACCTATGGGACACAAATGAGTCACTTATGGTCTGCCGAATTACCACACAAAAGCCTACAAACTTCAGTATTAAGAAGGAGCCTAATTGTCTAAACTATAGTAAAGTACAGCGTCATACCTACATGTACTGTAATGCTTGAATTCATAGCACAATATTAAGTTTATAGCTTGCTTGTCTCTTTACCAAATAACAATTCCTTTACTAAAAGAAAGGGTAGAATGCATGTTTCTGTCCTGTCCCTAAAGCATCATGATGGCTAACAAGGAGTTATGTTGCCTTGCTCCACAAAGCTAACATTCTGTAGACTCACAAAAGCATCAAAAATAAGCCATTTCCCTGTCCACAGCTCAGCAAACGATTTGTATTTCTAAATGTTGCAGGGGAGAGCAGATCCTTTATAAATAAACCATTTTTCAGTCTGAAATGTTGCATCTCTGGCAACCAAGCAAACTGTTATGTCTTGATCATGCTTTGGATGAATATCCTGTGAAAAGCCAGCAGTTTCGGCTTATAAGTAGCGGTAAGGAAGAAGAAATTAGCGGTGGCTGGGTACTTTGCTTCAGTTCCAGCTGATCGTTATTGGAGAGAACTTCCAGAGGTCTGGGTGCCCCATGTGCATAAGGCCGCTGAAAGGTGAAGTGCTCCACTTAAAGGGTGGAACCTGATTCCATGTAGGCCCATTCACTGCCATCATCTGAAACTTCTTGGCCATTTCATATGATGTGAGCTGTAAAATATGCAAATTATTGAATCCAGTGCAACTGAACAGAAAAGTCCTAGGGAAAAATATCTATTTATCTAGCTTTTTACTTAGCGTACATTATGTGTAATGTCTACTTTCAGCACATCTGGCACGGAGCTAGGATTTCTTACCTGTAATATGTAAAACCCTCCCACAATTTTTATTTACAGTAGGAGATCTGGGCATGTGTGAAACTACCAAGCTGTACATTTACCCCTTGTTTCAGACTTCACAAACCTTCATATCCGTGCCCCCATGCTGCCGCTGGCTCATAGCTCCAAATGGGTAAGTGCCATTGGCTGTATTAAGATCAGAACGGGCAGAGATAGCATTCTCTCCATTTTGTGGAGGGTCACAACTACTACACCGTGACAGGGGATCATGAAGAAAATCATTGTACCTGAAAAGAATAAAACCGCTATAATATTCTGGCATAGGAGAAATACATACTTTAATAGTACTTAACTGAAAGGACACTCAAATTATGAAACAGAGTCAGAGATAATCCTCCTTGCATTACTTCATGTGGAGAGCTGCCATAATGTTTGTATTAGTAGGGAAAAACTTTTCAATTCCCCCCACATATGCTAAACACCCATAGTTGTAAAAAACAAAAAAACCAGAGGTTTAAGTTCCTATAATTGCTTTTGGAGTATTTTCTAGCTGAGACATTCACTGTGGCGCTTTCCATTTGTCACAGAGACAATCAATGTGGCGTTACCAGTCATACAAGAATAAACGGTGATACCAGGCTGTGGATGCGGGCATAATTGATAACCAATTGAAAGATTTTCTCATTAAGGGGCATGTTTACTAACATTGGAGATAAATATCTGGAGAGATTTCTGGAGATGTTGTCCATGGCAACCAATCAGCAATTAGATTTAAACAGCCATCTATAACTTAGAAAACAAAAGCAAAGATCTGATTGGTTGCTATGGGCAACATCTCCAGAAATCTCTCCAGATATTTATCTCCAATGTTAGTAAACATGCCCCTAAAACTGGACGTCTGATAGTCACAGGTACAGATTCTGTACTTAGCCCACTAGCTATATATGTGGACAAAATGTTACAACCCCTGGTGCACAATACCACCTCTTATGTAAAAGACGCCAATCATTTACTTAAAATTTTGGAATTACCAACACATGATGTATTTTTGGTTAGTCTTGACGTCTCCAGTCTATATACCTCCATCAAGCACTGTTCAGGACTTACAGCGGTAAAATATTTTTTAGACAATACCAATTACACCATAGCCCAAAGAACATTTATTATTGATCTTTTGGAAATTATCCTACATCAAAATTATTTCTCTCTTTGGGGACTCTTAACTACTTAACTACTACAACCGCAATGGGGAGTAATGTGGCACCGAGTTATGCCAATCTCTTTATGGCATACCTGGAAAAATAAAAGGTATACGTACACTCCCTTTATAATACCCACTGCCAACTATACACAAGTTATATAGATGACCTACTTATGGTATGGGAAGGTACCTCTGAAACATTGACATCTTTTATAGACTTTCTAAATAATATGAAGTCCACGATTAAATTTAAATATACATATGATACAAATTGTATCAGATTCCTGGATGTCAATATCACCAGAAATGAATCAAAATTGGAAACTGATCTCTTTAGAAAAATGACTGACAAGAATAGTCTCTTACATTTTGACAGCATACATCTGTACTCCCTCAAATGTTCCCTTCCATACAAACAATTCTCGAGGGTTAAAAGAATCGTATCCAGTATACACAAATATTAAGAAAGGATTGAAGAAATGACAGATCGTTTTAAAGAGAGGGTACCCTGATGATGTTCTGAACAAGGGTCTGTCTCTGATTGAAAATAAGAGCAGGAGGGAGTTACTGTATCCCTCCGATAAAAACAAAAACAATAATAGGATGGTTTTTGTTTCAGGTTTTTCCACTGCCAGCAACCATGTTTCCAGAATTATACATAAACACTAGCACTTACTTACATCATGTTTGTCCAATATACCAGCCTTTCAACAACTACCCCTATTGGCATATAAAAGGGCTAGAAACCTCAAAGATTGATTAGTAAAAGCCGATATTGGTCCTTTGAAACAGCAGTCAACACATTTTCTTTGTAATCTGAAATTTGGGACTTTCCCCTGCCTCAATTGCACACAATGCAACTCAGTAACCAAAGGGGATGTGTTCTATCATCCACACTCGGGTAAGAAATACACTATAAAGAATTATTACACATGTGATTCCTCATACGTGGTCTATTTATTGAAATGCCCGTGTGGACTTCTTTACATTGGAGAAACCACCCAGAAGGTTAAGGACCGCATTTCCAAATATAAATCTACAATTCATAAACAACTGACTACTCTTCCTGTCCCAGCAGGGAAGCTAGACATACAATAAGCCAACTACGCTTTCAGGTCATTGGCTCGGTAGAAGTTCCTAAACAGGGGGGTGACAGGACCATGATGCTTAAAAAATTGGAGATGCAGTGGATACACAGACTGGATACTATTTGGCTTAACAGGGACTATACACCAGCAGCATTTATTTAATAATAAATAAGGTATGTAGTCCAGTCTAGAATAGTGTATAAGACAAATGCAAGATTTAATATTTGGTCTATATTCATGTTTTTAATTAATTATAGGATCATGATCTACATGGAACACCCTGAGTGTCGGTACCAATTGGAACATACAATAAAGTGTCTCATGTAAAGTGTTGAGTACTGTATGTCACATGAGATGTCTCAGGCATTTTTAGATCAATTCCTACTAAAAGCCTTATCTTCATGTTTCAATTTTAGCATCACTTTTATCTAGGGATGCAACGAATTCAGGATTCGGCCTTTTTTAGCAGGATTCTGATTCGGCCGAATCCTTGTGCCCGGCCGAACTGAATCCTAATTTGCATATGTAAATTAGGGGCGGGTAGGGAAATCACATGACTTTTCGTCACAAAAGAAGATTTTTTTCCACTTTTTTCCTTTCCTGCCCCTAATTTGCATATGTAAATTCGGATTCAGTTCGTTATTCGGCCAAATCTTTCACCGAGGATTCGGGGATTCGGCCGAATCCCAAATAGTGGATTTGGTGCATACCGACTTTTATCTGCACTATGTATCACAATTTTTATGATATGGACACAATTTGGATACATTGTCAACAGTCACTCTATACCATATCTGCAGATCTTCAACAGTCCTGGACTTTGATTATTATGAACTATGGGCTAAGGAGAACAGAAATATGGACTGTGAACTTTAACACGGTGGGGGCGGGGTGAGAGGTGGGACTTTGCCTCTCCTTCACTAATTAGGTTTGTCACATGTTATACACCAATAGGCTTGACAATGGGACCAGCAGAGGCCCGAAACGTTGCCGCTTTGTTTGTGAGCTGAATAAACACTGATCCCGGAATCAATTGCATCAGTTGTGCCACAGGTTTTTTGTCTTGTTTTATACAAGAATAAACTGTGATATAAAGGGTATAAAAAAATTGCACTTCTTTTGAGGTCATAAACTATAAGGCACTATGCAATATGCTTCCATTATTTCTGTAGCAGTTTGAAGATACAAGAGCTCATTCTGTGTTGCTGGCTTAAAACATGAGAACAGCTGGGAACCATTTTGACCAGCAGCACTGCTGTCTACTAAGTAAAGCAACAGCCAATGGCAAATAAGCATATGTTTCTGAAAAAAAAAAACACCTGCTTATTTCCCGTTGGCTGCCACTCTAGTTATAGTCCCTTTATTACAGGGTCTCTCTTGTTTTCACTCTGGCACAGAACGAGCTCTTATATTTATAAACAACTACAAAAAATTGAACAGAACCTATATTACAAAGTAGTAACAAAATAAGTGCACTTTGCTTCGAACTTCAAATCATCTTTGCTGTATAAACCTTATATACTGTGTCCAATATACAATGGAATAAGCTTTGAAGGTAGTATTTCTTAAACAACCAAATCTATACTGTACATTAATACAGTAGTCAGATAGGACATAAGTGTGGAGAGTTGAAAGTAGTTTCTTTAAAGAGATTCTGTCATGCCTTGAGCAAAACATCCTGCCCTACTCCAAGGCAAAACAGATCCAGCTGTTAGAGCTGCATTGAATATCTATTGTAAAACTGTGCAGTTTTTCAAACTCCTGCCTTCCTGCAGAGATAATGAACATTCCCAATTCACCAGATGAGAACACTTTGCTCATGTGTAGCGTGCTTTTACTTGAATAAGAAAAAAAATGGTTTATGATGTTGTATCTCACAGGCCTGATATCTACAGCAATTGCTTGGGACCCTGCGTCAGACACTTCACAAAGAATTAGATCCCTGGTTTAGGATAAAGTCATGAGAGTGATGTAACCTTGCACACAGTATTTGCAAAAATATCTCTACCTCATTAGATTCACCATCGATTCCAAGTCCTTGACCTTAGAATGGTCTCTCTGGAAAATCAGGGCCCGTGGAGTTTTGTCATAGGTAAACCAGTCCCCAAACTTCTCCACTAGGGCTGGCAAACCACTGGCATTAAACACCTCCGGAAAATATCTGGAAGAAAAAAAAAAAAAACCCAGTAAAGTCCAGCTTTGAAATGCCACAGATAATCCACAGTCAATAGAGTATTTTAAAATTCTTCAAACTAAAAATATTCTGCTTACAAAGTACTGATTAAAAATGGAGTTCAAAACCTACGGCACATTGTAGCTGGCCCAGTAACCAGTTTTGTAGAGTACATCTGATTTATCAGCAACAACCACCATACCACTGAAAAGAAATCAGAAAGACAATATTAGAAGCCAAGCTACAACTGCCTGATACGGTTTTATTAAAACAAATTCAAATCCCCACTAAGAAAAAAAACAAATCTCTAACCACGGACAAGTAAAATGCTAGATAGCTTCAAGGAAATAATAATGCTAGCAGAGTTTAAAACACTGTGTGGGCACTTGCTCCTTTTTTCAAAGGGAAGATAGAAGTCATGTAAACAATAAAAAAACAGGGTGGATCAGTGAATGTTTGTCGTGATCTTTGTAACTCTGCTGTAAAGATACAGTAGCTAAGACTACAAATGTATTCAACAAAATTGATGTTTGATTACTACCAATTGTGTTGGCATCCAAACAGAATGTGTGAGCATTCTAATGTCCTTACCTGCAATTTATTTTTCCTACAGCCTATCAAACATCTACCAGCAAAAATCAAAAGACCAGATTGTTGAAGGTAAATGGTTGGTAAAAGGCATAGTGTGGTTTACAATTCAAAATAAAGTAGATACAATAGAAAGTGTATATCCGCACTCTGAGTAAAAAAGTATAAATCTGGAAATTGTATCTTATTACACAACTTCACATTACACAACTTCATGATAACTTTAGTAAGAGTGGACTTTCTCCCAGCAGAAAATTCAGCATGATTACTACTTTGTCAAGTGCACTTAGCATATCTAACAAAGGAGTAGCCCAGCACTTGAACAAATTCAACTGTGGCTGTTATGTAACTTTAAAATTCAGAAGAAAGGTCACTGAAATCAGAACCAAGGGAGGAGAGCAGAGACTGGAAGTTGTCTGGGGGGGGAATGTGTCTGCTGCCATACGTGACTTAATTTTTGTAATCACTGGCTTATCATTCTTTTCAACGTTGTCACATAGGAACACAGAGCCGGCATTCATGGTCTTTTACAAAGGTCCTGTTAAACATGCAGAAAGTCTTGCCTTCACCAGTTTAACCCCCAAAATATTCATGGACACCATTTTGACAAGCAAATAAGCTTACACATCTGCAGATCCCTTAGATAGAATAGTTGAACTGAGATACCCCAATAAACTCCTTTGCCCACAAGTGCCAAAATAGATGGCTAGTACCACAAATCCCATATGATGGATGCACTTAAAAAAAAAAAAAAAAGATCCACCAGAAAGTTTCATATCTGGCCTGTCCTAAAGACATTTCATCATCATAGAATTTGCCTAATTTTGTAATCATATTCATTGTTAAATGCTCTTAAAAGGACCACTATCACATAGTAGGTATTCTGCATTCCTGCTAAATATTTTTGTACTGATTATCCTTTAAATACTCTTGGAATGTTAGTCTTTTATCGACCAGTGTGCTTGCACATTCTACTTGTAAGAGTTTCTCAGCAGCATTGCCAAAGACATGCCTGACAGAAGTAAGCAAATGTGTATTTCTGACTGCTTAGGGTTAGTTCACAATAGGAGATTCGGGGAGATTTTGTTGCCTGGCGACTAATCGCCTCTTCTTCTGGGCGACAATATCCCCGAACTGCCTCCGCGTCTCTTCCCATCTGCTATAATGATAAGTCGCCTGCTCTAAAGCACACAAGGCCCTTCGTTTTCCAAAGTCGTCCGAAGTTGCCTCACGAGGAATCTCCTCGTGTGAACTAACCCTTATATAGTAAACATGTTTACATGGTGCTCACGTGTCTCACTCACAGGAAGCACTACAATAATCACTATGATAAGTGCTGAAGACTTACGGAATTTGCTCAAGGATTGTCAGGAGGCCACTAGGAATATCTGTCTTTCCAACGCTGAATTTATTGTAATCCACTATCATCCACTGGTTATTGTAACTGAAAAATAGAGTGGGAGGGGAATCACAAAAAAAGACTAAATACTGCATCATTACAATATCCAAGTAAAAATTTTAGGCCCGCGACTATTTAAAAGTAAGGTCTATAAATCATGATTAAAACATTTCTGTCCAACTTTCTTCGTGTTCACATTTCCCCAGTCAAAATTTGGGGGCAAACTATAATATAATGATGTCAAAATTCACTTGGAAGTAAACTGTTGGGCCTTTTTGAATCCTTCCATGGGCCAGGATTTCTAAAAGTTTGTAACATTTTGATCATTTGAACGTTTTGAAGCATCACCCATAAATGGAAGACCTTTCATATGAAATTGGAGATGGTTTTAGAATTAAACCGTTTAAAAAAAAAAAAAAAAAATAGGTGATCCAACCTATATACTATAGAGTAGATAATTACTGCCTGACAGTGTGTATTAGAGTTATCATTTTCTGGTGACTCTACTTACGTTCCACTATTGAACTTTTTAAAAATGGAGGCCCATTCCTGACCTCCTGTCGCCAGTCTGTTAGCAACAATATTACGAAGCCACTCTAGTACTGAGTCCTGTGGCTTGATGTACTTCCAGAGAGCATCATTACTGTTTCCAATAGTAGTTTCCAGGGTCACCTGCACAAGCAGAAACACAAACAAAACACTTCCCAATTTTGATTCCTGGATAACTGCAAAAATAAGCACATAACACCTTCTTCTTCTAATTTAGAAAATGTGAGAGAACAAAACTTACCAAGCCGCTGCTCAGCAGGTAGAAATCGTCTCCAGAGAAAATGGTACCAGGATAAGAAGAAAAAGTCTGAACCCAGCCAGGCACAGTTGGACCCCCTGTGAAGAAATACAGCAATGGTTATGGGTCTCATAAAGAAAACATTACATCTGCAGTGTTTGGATACTCCCTTACTGAACTTCATCTTCTTTTAACGGAGTTCCTCTCCATGCCACTACAGTATGGCATACATGCACAGATAAAATCATATGAAATTAGGGTCATAGATCGTGCATGCCAACCTGTTGATTCCAAAACTTATCAGTGTTTTATGGGTTTCTAGTAGTGATGTGCGGGTCAGGTTTTAACCGACCCGCAACCAACCCGCCCGTGACTTCCGGGTTCCTTTTATAGACCTGCGCTGACCTGCCCCGCAGATGATGTCACAAAAAGGGGTGGGCGATAAGGCGCACGTCTATAAAAAAAAAGGAAGCCAGACGTCAGAAGCCGGCTGACAGACAGTGCAAGGTGGCGGGCGGGGAGAGCAGGAAGAAGAGCTCAACCGGAAGTGCGAGGTTGGCCCAAACCCGCCCGACCAACAGGTATCGGGCCAGCCCGCACATCACTAGTTTCTAGCTATGGCTAGCATATGGCAGATAAGGAAGTGAAGCCACAGCTCTTAATCACATCTTGCTTTTCCCATCGTTGTGACTGAATGAATGTGTGTGTTTATGTTATGGAGACCATAGACTGAAGCACTGTAGAATATGTCAACCAATATGGCCAATATTTTGTCAACAAGTCTTTGCATCACAAAATAGACAGCGATGGGTAATACATTGCTAAGTGTGATAGGTACTTTTTGTTGGGAGAAGAAGATGCCTATGCAAGCAGTTTAGATGTTATAGTACATGTGAAAGATATGATATTAAAGGACATTTCAATTGCAACAGTAGGTCTGTAAATTTTTGCAATGCAATGTACTAAATGTCAGGTTCAACATGTGGGACATACTATTCAGCGATTAAAGGATCGGGTTAGAGAGCACATATTTTCCACTGAGAATACTAATAGAGAAACCCCGGTGGGAAAACATTTTTTACATTGTTGTAATAGTAATACTAAGTATTTATGTGTGCAAGTAATAGAGACCCTCAATTAGACAGGATGATTTGCTAACGGCTATCAATCAGCCTTCTGGATTTTTCAATTGGGGAATAGGAGTCCCGAAGGACTAACCAAATGATGGGATATAAACTGTTTTGTTTAAACAAAAAACAGTTTTGCAGCTTTGGTCTTTCCCTTAAATCTTTATAAAGCTGCCTTGCCTTTCCCTTTGATCCTCCTAGGGGGAATGCTTGGTCTAAGTGTTTTCTGCAATTTTGTTTTGATTGGACAGAAATTGTCATGTGATTTTATCTAGGGATGCACCAAATCCACTATTTTAGATAGAGCTGAACCCCCGAATCCTATGCGAAAGATTTGGCCGAATGCCGAACCAAATCCGAATTTGCATAAGCAAATAAGGGGTGGGAAGGGGAAAACATTTTTTACTTCCTTGTTTTGTGACAAAAAGTCAAGAGATTTCCCTCCCCACCCCTAATTTGCATATGCAAAATAGGATTCCGATTTGGTTCGGCCACGGCAGAAGGATTCGGTCGAATCTGAATCCTGCTGAAAAAGGCCGAATCCTGCCTGAATTCCGAACCGAATCCTGGATTCGGTCCATCCCTAATTTTATCATTGTGTATTTAAATTATTTTGTAATAAACATCATTTAGCCTATGATTAAGGACTAGTGCAGTCCAAAAATGAGTCAGGCAGCGATGCATGCATTTGTTCTTATGTTCCAATAGTCAAACAATAAAGGATATGTTTTTAATGGAGGTGCGGTCTACATTCTTTATAAAGAAGAACATGCTTCTAGAAGTCCACATGTATTCTAGCATTCCTTGAAGAGCAACTTGTCAACAAAATTTCCTATGTCTCCAATCTATAGACTCCATCCCTGAGCCTCCCACTAGATGCCAAAAAAGGCTTTTGAAAAATCTGATTAGAAATACATATCCAGGACATTAGCAGCTATCAAATTTACTAAAATATTTTTGCAGGGCAATCAAAAAACTGTACACAGACTTTTTCATGTGCATTTTCCCCCGTGAGCTCCGCTTAGCTGACTCTGCAACAAGGGGTAATTACCAGCATTTGTGTTAACACCTGTGCGGGGGGAGCAGGGAAAGGGTACTATGGAGGGTAGGGGTTTTTATTAGCAAGGGGGTTTAGTTCTCCTTTAAGGACAGATCTTATGATGGAGAGCTTGGCACCCGTGGACAGAATACGTGTCACCCCAGGCTCAGACACATCAGCCACCCCATAGGCGGATACTCCAGACAGAGATGCTTTAACCCTGCTCCATAACCTTCCCATTTTCAGACATGAAACAGCACCATTTTTTTAATTTTAATGTTATTTCTTTTGAAAGTGTAATTTTATATTGAAAGTGTAACACTTACTGGTACTTTTTTTAAATATTTGTTATAAAATCTTTTTAAAAAATACAATAAAACAAACTATTAATCAAACAAAATATTAAAAACTTGCAGTGATGCTGGAACCTGCACTTTCTTAAACATCTGGGGCACCAAAAGGTTAAAACATAAATAAAGTTACTGGATGCAAACCTAAAAGCATACATTTTCTGAGAAAAGCTTTCATCTTACCATCGTAAATATGTGTAACGTAATAAAATATGCTAGTACTGTGTTTCAATAATCAACATTTACACTCCCAAGTATTGTTATGTGTTAAACAATAGGGGTGCTGGCCTGGGGACTTTAGAACAGAGAGAATAGGCAAATTATAGGTTTCCAAGCAAAATTTTTATCATAAGTGCCTGTCCACAACTGCCTACCATTCTCCGTTGTTCGAAATGGAAAGGTATATTTCTTTATAATTCTCAGCATAGACTGGTAGGTGTTCCAAGTGTCATGAGACACAAACAAGTCTTTGTTTCCAGGCAGAAGTTTAACAAGAGCTGAACATGAGCCTGAACCAAGCACTCTCTTAGGCTCACTCTTGTTTAATGCAGGTTCCAAATCTTCTAGATCTCCACCAATCTGGAAGAAGCTATGAACAAAAGAGAAGTATGATATAATACAAGTAAACAAGACATTTAAAAACAGGAAGATGAAAACTATGGGAAGAAAACAGATACAGATGAGTGAGAAGAGAGACAGATCTGTTTTAAAATGATGATGCTATAAAAAAAAAAACCTGCACATACAAAAGTTAGAACTTACAGAAATCCGAAAGGGTTCAGATGGATCCTGCCCTGAGGGAAGGAAATGCGGCCGTTGTAACTGTCCTCCAAACCTTTCAGCTGAAGCAGTGCAAGGCGGATCTGCAGGAAGACAAACATTTCAATCACCTTCAATCATTTCACAAATTTATTCTGAAAAGCTGAAGATGTTGTTTGAAAACAGAATACCGTAAAAGAAATGCAATTATCGGACTGCTCTTATTACACTTCAGTGAGCTTGGTACGGAGCATAATAGCTAGAAACTAGATCACTGTGCCCAACTTTCTTCCTCAATAACCATTCCTTACTCTGTGGACCTATTTCATTAAAGTCAAAGTTAGCATGCTAAAAAACACCCCAGCCACTTAAACATCTGCTGTGCTTTTCTGAAGATCATCAGGCTGCAGATCTACTCTGGGACAAAAATGTAGGTGCATTGCACTGAGCCATGGTATATTGCCGGTGTTTTGGTAGCCATGACCACTGCACTCAAGGCTAAATATGGAATGTATGGCAAAACAGCTCATTTAGACACTTT
Organism: Xenopus petersii; assembly: GCA_038501925.1. Lineage (NCBI taxonomy): Eukaryota > Metazoa > Chordata > Amphibia > Anura > Pipidae > Xenopus > Xenopus petersii. The sequence continues at coordinate 162,957,067 of CM076672.1, forward strand.
AACTGAAACCACCAAATTTATTCTTATTCTAAGGCTAAAAAAATACTTTTTGAACTGCCCTCTGTATAACAATGTAGAACTGTTAATCTTTTTACCAACTGGAAGATGGTTTTTGAACTGAACTGGAATAAAAAAAAAATGCATTTTATCAGACAGATCATAAGACACCAAAACAAGACTTGTTACTGAAGATCAACCCAGTATTATTGTTGCTAAAAAGGTAAGGATGCCCCAGTTGTAACAATAACAATTTGCCTTTAAGCATAGCCTCTTCAAGAAGAAATCCTAACCCCTGTTAAAGGGGTGGTTCACCTTTAAGTTAACCTCTAGTATGTTATAGAATGACGAATGCTAAGCAACCTTTCAATCGGTCTTCATTATTTATAGTTTTTGAAATTATTTACCTTCTTCTGACTCTTTCAAGCTTTCAAATGGGGGTCACTGACCATCTAAAACAAATGCTCTGTAAGGCTACAATTTTATTGGTATTGCTACTTTTTATTACTCATCTTTCTATTCAGGACCTCTCCTATTCATATAACAGTCTCTTAGTCAAACAAATGCATGGTTGCAAGGACAATTTGGACCCTAGCAATCAGATGATGCTGAAATTGCAATCTGGAGAGCTGCTGAATAAAAATCTAAATAAACTTAAAAACCACAAATAATAAAAAAACAATTGAAAATGGTCTCAGATTATCACGCTCTACACCATACTAAAATCTAACTCAAAGGTGAACCACCCCACACAACATTCCACACCGTTCACATGGGAGAATCCTTTAATTTACCTTATGTGACCTCGTCCTTTGGGGTTATGACTGCATAAATATAACCAAGTCCCTCAACTTATTCAACTCCCTCTGTAAAGTACAAATGTCAGATATATAACCTGTATATAAATATTAATGGGCCTCAAACTTTAAAAATTAGCAGCACCCTTACCTGGTGCCAGTATTCCTGGTCCTGTCCTTTTTCCATCTCATCCTGCATCCAGGCAAGATTGGCTTCCAAATAACTACGCAGTTTCTCACAGAATGGGGCTTGGTATTTGTATGGACCGCAGTAACCCATCATTGTGTTCATCCAATGCATAAATATTAACTGCAGGGGAAAAATAGAGATACAGTTTTTAGGATGAATAATTTTATTGATGCTGTATCTCTCATTACACAAAGTTACATTACATTAGTGACCACTCCTTGGCCCCTCTAATATTAATGCAAATCAATAACCTAATGTAATTTCTGCTTTTACAATAAGCTGCAAGAAAATATTTAGAGGCCTATTTACAAGGGGTCTTAGAATACCAAAATATAAGTGCTATTATGCAATATGTGTCATCCATGATGTATCACTGTCCATCACCATTTCTGAAATCAGAAGGCAATTTGAGTATTTTTTTCTATGAGTGTTTCGTATAAGGTAGGCATAAAAGGGAGATATTGATGTATTAAATATTTTCAATGCTATATGCTATATGAATAGCAAAATGTCTAACTATGGTACAGTGCCACCAGGTTTGCATAGAGTCTCCCCCTTGTTGACAACCTCAGAAGCACAAAGGTGAAGCAAATGGAATGACTACGTGCTTCTGGGGAGGAGTAATGTACCACCTGGAGAGCACTTTACAGGCCATGATGCCTGCATTAAAAGATAGTTTTTGAACAGAAGTCCAACCTTTTATCATCCATATCTAATTCCAATTTTTTTTTTTCCAAACACACAGTTTGATAAATATGCCCCTTAGGGCATAGAAACACAATGTTTTTACAGCGCAATTTTTAAAAATACTGACTGCAGCGTAAATATGCCAACGCTTGTGTGCCATTGCCTAAGCTTAAAAACGCACTGCCGAAATTGCGTACTAGGTTTAGCGTATTTACATGTCGGTCGTCTTTTAAAAAAACTCGCCGTAAAAACGCATGTGTGTCCATGCCCTAAGAGATGATGGACTTACAGCTACCTCTAGGTGAGACACAGGGCACAGCTCCTACCAACCCATCTCATTAAACGCCCAGTGGCTTAATAAGTGGAAGAACACTTTAAAAAAAAAAAAAATCTATGCTATACTATATAAATCATTGTGCAAAATTATATTAATTGTATTCAACAAATTCATAAGGACAGCCTTCTAAATGAGGCTCATGTGCTACACTTTAATATATGCTTGCCTGTTTCAAACATGATTAAAAGTCTTTTTCAATAAATGAGCATGACACAGACTGAAACTGTGATGCATGAATGACTCCATTCCCCAAAGAGAAGTGCACTTAGTAAAGAACGATACTCTTCAAAACTGTATTCTGTGCGTAAAAATTCCAGATTGAAGAGGATGTTTACTTACATTATTTAAACCAAAAAAAAAACAAAAAACACTTGACATGGAGACCTCTGACCGAGTTGCACTGAATACCTTACTGGAAGGGTATACAGGTTTATACACACTGTAAAAATGATAATGATGAAGGTTCCTTTCCTTATAGAACAGAGAATGTGAGACGGTGAGGTTCCAGGTTTTAATAGCAATGCGACAGTATTGTATTTAAAAGCTACTTGGCACTCGTTTTAAACTAAAGCTGGCCATACACCAACAAATATAACCTGCCAACTGATTTGGTAGCTTATTGACCTATCTATTGAGGCTCCCTACATCCTGCTGGATTAATATCCATCGCCCCAAGCCCAAAGTCATGCTTGGTCAGCACTGGGAATAGTGGGGTCATATTTATATAAACACTTATTGTGCATTATATACATAGAATATACAATGTAAATATAAATATAGAGTTAATGGCACCAGTACAATACAGAGGCAGAATGATATAATATAGGACTCTATGAGAAGATGCAGGTCTGTTGGTACTTACCTTCTGACTAACAGCAGCTTCAGCCACTCCCGCAGCATAAGCCTGGATGCTGTCATTAAAGGAGTCATTGGTCTGCACTTCGAGAACAGCCCACCTAAACGAGACACATAGACAAAAGGTAACCTTGAAGACTTTGTTAACAACAACAAAAACCAAGTCTTTTTTTGGCTTTTGTGAACCTATATTGATCCCATTCCTCACCACTTCCAAGTGTTCTTCTGTTTTTTAAAGGTGTGGCCCACTAAGTTTAGGGATTCTGCTAGAATTCACTGATAAGCCACAACTTTGCAATAGGGATCTCTTTGCAGCAGAAGCCAATCAGAAAGGAGTATACATGGGGCCTAGGTATGGTGTGATGCTTAGGTACCATGTGTACACTTTCTGATAAAATTCTGCTGCAAAAAGAAGACAGCAATGCACGATAATGGAGTGCTCTACCTGCAGGATTGATAAAGGGACCAGAGGGGCCTGAAACATTGCCGTTTTGTGAATGCTTACAGGCTAAATAAATCACCTATTTCAATAAGCAACATATTTTGGTGTGCTTCTGGATTTTGTCTATGCAACAAGAGGACAGCGTAGAAAAAAACACTGGAGCCTCATGTGGCTGGTGGCACAAAAGGCAATCACTAATACAAGGCAGCAAAAGAAATATATGGATCCTTATTGCAAACCTGCAGCTATTAATGGATTTAGAAGGGGACAGAATGCCCAATCTAAATAGGTTAACTCCACACCCCCTCTACATAATGGTTGCTTATCTCTTCTTTTAGCAGCAGTCTACACCTTCACTTGTCTATATTCTGTATGATTTACCCCCCAGTGCTTGAATTGGGGTAAAAAAAAAAAATAAAAAAAAAGTGGAAGGATGTGTGTGCTCCGCCCACAATTATAACACCCACCTAATCTTATAATAAGTCTCTTCCACTTTAAAGCAAAGCCATTTTGCAAATTCCATGTTCAACAGCAATCAACAGGTCACATTAGTACCAACCTGGAAAACGTTTCATGATAATGATTGACAATATTTTTACATATACATATTATGCCTGGATGTTACAAATGTGACATGTTGATTGATGGTGGACTGTGTTTTCTAATGGATTTGCTAGTTCAGCAACACCACTGCTATTTGCACTTCAAATAACAAATACAGAGTCGTTATGCTAGTAGCCACTGTAGAAAATGAATAATTTTTATTAACCCCAGAAATTCTAGTAACCCCAGTAGAAATTGGACAAGTCATTATGCCAATGATCACCTTAGAAAATGGATAATCAGCATTAACCCTAGATACGCCAGTAAGATTATTGTTGAAAACAGGGCAGAAGCAATGCAGACTGGAATGCAGGAAAATAGTAGCAGTGTGTATAGTATCCACTTTAGGACATCTTCTGTACATGTAAACATAAAATCAGTAGGGATGGGCGAATTTTTCGCCTAGTTTCGCCAAAAAAATGACGCCCATAGACTTGTATGGAGTTGTGCGTCAAAATAAACAGACGCGCGACAAAAAAATTTCGCCGCGCGACAAATTTTTTTTGATGCCCATAGACTTTAATGGGCGTCGGTGTCATTTCGCCAGCTGCGAATTTTTAGCGAAACGAAACAGGTCAAATTCGCCCATCCCTAAAAATCAGTCCTACCCTGTCCCTCCCTCCCCCTTGTCAGGGCCACCATCAGAAATCACAGTCATGTACAACAACATTATCTGGGGGCTCCCACGTTGGCGCAAAACCAGCAGGCACTTTTACAGCGAGGGCCAGTACTAGCACCCCTAGGACATTATATAAAGTGAGAAGCACTCCATACTGGCAACCAAAGTACATTATACACAAAGATAGGCAATGGATGCTAGAACCCCAAGGACAGTATATACAGCAAGAGGCAGTGGGCACAGTCACCTAAGTAGGAGGGAGCATTGCACCACAGTAAAAACAAGTCAGATCCAAGCAGCTGTCACAGTGAAGAAGTGAGGTACCATTCCATCAGCATATGCAAACCACTGCTGCATCAGCAACATTCTGATTAGGTACACAAGAGTCCTAGACCAAAGGGCCACAATCATATTTTTATTATCCTTTGTTTATATAGCAACAACATATTCAGCAGTGTTTTACAGAGGTTATACATCATTCACATCAGTATTGTATAAAAATGTGCAACATCCTAATAACCCCGGTTTGTTCCCAACAAGGTCTCAGCTTTTCTTTTCCTTTCCATTGATCTCCCTTTGTTTTTTCTCTCCTTGTTTCTGTGTGTATGCGCTACTTACATACTTTTTCATCACATGATCCCTGATGTGCTTCATGCATGCACTTTTATATTTAATTTGTCCATATGTTGTCAATGGTGTTAAATAGAACTTACAACATTTTCTCTTTATCTCCTATTCTCAGTAGTGCTCTCTGTTCTCTTGCTTTATTTTCTAGGAAGCTTGCTTTGGCTAAAGGCACACATGCTGTTAGCGGCGTTTGTCAGCCTGCATATTTTTGCAGACTGAGAGAAGCAGATCTGCTCGGTGCCCCTGCTCCATTGATTTGAATCCAGTCAGCCTGTGTGAGGCCACACACAGCGAAACTGAAGTGAAGGTCAATATTTGGGTTGACCACACACACAGGCTGATCAAATGGACATGGGGCACTGAGCAGATCTGCTTCTCTCCGCCTGCAGAAATATGCAGGCTAGCAACAGCCGCTGACAACAGCCTGTGTGCCCATAGACTTATAACTATCTTTTTTTTTTATTGAACAGAACATATAGCAGTATGAATGCAGTCAGCTTCATATTTAAAGTCATATTTAAGGTTATCTACTGTGTATCCTGTTCATGGATGGCTGCCCCCATAGCTACACAGCTGCTTGTTTATACTATAATTGCGTTTCTAAAGCAAACACACCAGTTGTACAGTGGAGGGCAACAGTCCATTATATTGCCATTCCTTTAATATAGTTTCTTTTTTTTGGTGCTACTGTTCCTTTATGTACTTTGAATGGGAAAGGTTAAAATATTTAAAAAGAGGAAGCTAATAAGACACAGGCCAGCTCTACAACAGTAAGGGGCCCATTTACTTAGTTCAAGTGAAGGAATAAAAAAAAAAAAACTTCGAATATCGAATGGTTTTTTTGGCTACTTCGACTTTCGAATCAAACAATTCGAAATAATAATCGTTCGACTATTCGACCATTCGATAGTCGAAGTACTGTCTCTTTAAAAAAAAAACTTCGACCCCCCTAGTTCGCCACCTAAAACCTACCGAAGTCAATGTCCCCATAGGCTTTGGAACACGTTTTAGGTCGAAGAAAAATCATTCACTTGATCGGTTAAATCCTTCGAACCGAACGATTTAATCGTTTGATCAAACAATTTTTCGTTCTATTGAACTATTTGCGGTAAATCCATTTGACTTCGATATTCGAAGGATAAGGATTTCAATTCGGCAGTCGAATATCGAGGGTTAATTAACCCTCGATATTCAACCATAAGTAAATTTGCCCCTAAATCTCTTCAAACTTCCCCTGCAACTTAATCCGCAGCTTTTCCCTTGCTTTTTCAGCGTCCCTCCTTTTTGTGCTGCTCCAAAGCAGATGAGAGAATATATGAAAGTTGATAGCAGATGAGGGATGCCAGTCCCATACCTCCCAACTGCCCCTTTTTCAGATGGACAGTCCCTCTTTTGACAGCTCAACCTGCAGTCCCTCATTTGCACTGGAAAGTCCCTATTTTCTCTGCACTGAACTGCCAGAAAAAGAAACAAAGTTTCTAACAGCTAACAGGTGCAAATAAGATACTTTGTAACAATTGCGAGAAACAAAAAAAGTTTAGATAAGGAGAATTATTTTCAAACTTTCATAACCTGCCAAATTTTTTTTAAGATGAACATGGTAATTAGGGGGTGTGACCACAGAAAGGGCGTGGTCAACAAGTTTGCTGTTCTACGTATGAAAACATTTTTTGTTCCTCTTTTTACTTCCAAAATGTTGGGAGGTATGCAGTCCATTACCCTTCACCGAAATGATTCATTTCTCTCATTGAACATGCAGCCACCGCTGCCATACTGCACACTGCTGCTTTGTACAGACACAATGGGCCACAATAACAAAACACTGTACTGTTACATGTTGCGGAGAACAGCTATTAGCCATGGAAAGAAGCAGGCCCGAACTGGCAATCAGTGGGTTCTGGCAAATGCCAGAGGGGCTGCTGTAAGATGCCATAGACAGTCACTATTAAGTGGGCTGATGGTGCGGTTTGGGCCTCTGAGTATTCGGAATACCAGGCCCTATTTTGAGTCTCAGTCCAGTCGTGGAAAGAAGGCATATTATATACAAAATACAGCCGATAACAGAGCCAGTGCCAATACAACACGCGGGCAGAACACACAACTACTGTGTAAGTGCTCTGTGCCTGTGCCCTGTGTACCCTCTGTCCCTAAGATGCGCTTCAGCAGCGGTCTGTACAACAATACTGCTTATATAACAGGGCCAGGACACTGGAAGCATTTTGTCCTGCACATACGGCTGAACTACAAATCCCACAATCCATGTGGGCCGTGTTCTAAATCAGACATTCACCCAGAAACCACAGACATTGCCCAAAGTGTCCCCAGCAGCACTACCTCCACGCACTTCCCTTACCCGTTTTCTTGGATACTGTCTGTGAGCTCAGCCCAAGCCGCGGCGCCGGCCACCTTCTTTTCCGCTACAGTGGTGATGTTCCCGGTGGCCGGGTCGAAGAGAACAGACACGACAGCCTGCTGCTGCGCCGCTCCAACACAGAACAGCGAGAATATAAGCAGCTGCCAAGGAGCCATACTTCTCTTCTGGAGACTGCCAGGCTTGTACACACAGAGCAAATGAACGCGCACCGGTCACGTGACCGCCGCAGTCGGCTGACTAGCACAGGGGGTTGAGCCTAAACTTTAACTCCTTTGCTGCTGGGTATATAATGCTGCTATGTAATAAGTGTTTCCGCAAAAAGAACAGCAGGGTGTAGCATGCTGTTGTATGCGACAAACATGCTGTCCCTTTAATGGGCGGGGCGTACGTGTTTCATGTAGTAAGCGTCAGCTGATTTAGAAGACAGTGTAGTGGGAAGATAAGACTGTAGAGCGTTCGGTTTCCGGCTTCTCTTCTGTAACTCGGGTAAGTGGGGGTTCATAGTATATTGCTCCGTACAGTGTTATTATCGCTTTAGCTCCTCTCACTGAGATGTCGGGGGTCGAAGAGGCAGGATGTGAACATTCACGGACACCGTAACAGTCTGAAACAGGGACAAGTCAATACAGATGTGTACTTCTAGTATAACACCAGTGACGGCAACTGTGCTTCTCCGGGTCACAACTACGTCCTCGCCTCAGTCCCCTCTCCCGAATGTCCTCGTTGTGTTTCTATTGCGCAATGGACTTTTCAGTTGCTATAAGGCAGGATATGGGGGGACTATTTGTCTCATGGGCTGCTGATATTTTGGGAAGTGGAGTAAGTTTACTCCTTATAGAATGCCCCACAGATGTTGATGCTTTGCCAGACCTGGCTTCTGTTACACACTCATTCAAGGGTCAGAACCACAGAACAGAAAGGAATTAACAAATTTCCTTTACAAATAACTTTAAAGGGATTCTGTCATGATTTTTATGATGTTGGTTTTTATTTTTAAATGACACTGTTTACACTGCAAATGATTCACTCTACCATATAACATTTCCTAACCCAACAAGTGTATTTGTTTTAGTTGTAATATTGGCGTGTAAGCTCCATCTCGGGTCATTTTGCCTGGTCATGTGCTTTCAGAAAGAGCCAGCACTTTAGGAGGGAACTGCTTTCTGACAGGCTGTTGTTTCTCCTACTCAATGTAACTGAATGTGTCGCAGCAGGACCTGGATTTTACTACTGAGTTCTATTCTTAGATCTACCAGGCAGCTGTTATCTTGTGTTAGGGAGCTGCTATATGGTTACCTTCCCATTGGTCTGTTGTTAGGCTGCTGGGGGGGGGGTGAAATCACTCCAACTTGCAGTAGAGCAGTAAAGAGTGATGTTTATCAGCGCACAAGTCACGTGACTGGCAGCAGCTGGGAAACTGACAATATGTCTAGCCCCATGTCAGATATTAAAATTAAATATAAAAAAATCTGTTTGCTCTTTTGAGAAACAGATTTCAGTGCAGAATTCTGCTGGAGCAGCACTGATGCTTTTAAAAAAACAAACATGTTTTCCCATGACCGTATCCCTTTAACACCAATTTAAACCTTGAATAGATAAGGAAAGTTTTTTAAAAAGTATGCCTGGGTGACAGGCCCCTGGGATAATATATACTGTACATTTTCTGCAGCACCCCAACATGTCTTGATTGTAAAAAATGACCGCAGTCCTGAAATCTTCCTCAAATGTCACTGATGTACTATATATATATATATTTTTGTATATATATATATATATATATATATATATATATATATATATATATATATATATATAGTCCCACAGTGCCCGCACACAAACCAAAAGGTAAGGCCAGTGGTGCTCAATCCAAATGTAGTTCATATATATGAAAAGAAGATCAGCACTCACTGTAGTTTTGGTGAATTCGTGTTGATTTATTTGTCAAAAATCACATCTTATCCGACGTTTCGGTCTCACATGGGGACCTTTCTCAAGGTCTGTAAATTCATTGCAGCCATTCCCACCCTTCACTTGTCTTGATTGTAAAAAAATGACCACAGTCCTGACATCTCCTTTACAAGTGGGGGAGTCGTCCCCAGCCTTCTGACCCATTTCCCTTCACCCTGTCTGAGGAGCACGGGGAATGCTTCATGCCCCAGTCTTGCACATGTCCTGTCCCTCTTACATTTTCTTTCAGTCAATTAAGGAAGTGACACAAAGATGGTGGCTTGCAATGATTGTGAGATCAGGGGTACTTTTAGGTCTCAGCACTGCTTTTCTCACTTTCTATTGAAAATTGAAATAGTGTTTCAGTACACAACTGTGAGGACTGTGTCTTGTATTAAACATTGTTTGTGATTTTTATTCTCTTTTAAAGGAACAGTAACACCAAAAATGTAAAGTGTTTCAATGGAATGACAATATAATGCACTGGTGCCCTGCTAAAACTGGTGGGTTTGCTTCAGAAAAAAAACTATAATTTATATAAACAAGCTGTGTAGCCAGGGGGCAGCCATTCTAGCACAGATAACAAGTAAGTTCTGAAGAATCTCATTGTTTGCTAAAGAGCTTATCTGTTATCTGCTATCTGCTGTGTATCCTGTGCCATTTCTCCTTTTTTTTAACTTTGAATGGCTTCCCCCATGGCTACACAGCAGCTTCTTTATATAAAATATAATATATTTGTTTGAAGCAAACACAACAGATTTACTAGTGTAGCACAACAGTACATTAGTACATTACAACAGTACATTAGCTACATACATCCATATTGGGGAGCAAATCAATACTATTGGGGTTATTTAATGTTTCAGGTTTATTTTAACAGAATTAAGGTATGGTGGTTCAAAGCATTCCAGATAGTAGATATTCTACCTGTACAGGTATAGGACCTATTATTCAGAATGCTTGGGACCTGGGGTTTTCCACATACAAGAATCTTTCTGTAATTTGAGTCTCCATACATTGTCTACTTAAAATTAATCTAAACATTAACATAACCCAGTAGATTTGTTTTTCCTCTAATAAGGATTAAACACATTTTAGTTGGAATAAAGTACAATGTACTGTTTTATCATTTTACTCAAGCAATTTTAAAAATCTGAATTATCTGATTAAAATTGAATCTGTAGGGAACAGGCCTGAAACATCATGGAAACATTGGTATCTACACAAGTAGAAATAACTAAACCCCTCTCCAAAATTTACAAGCAGCTAATCGGAGCAATGCCTCAAACTATAACGGTAAGGACATACTGGACAATTTGTCGCCAACATTTTAAAAAAATAAATTGTGGCGACAAGACGATCGTCTTCTTTGAACAGACTATTCACAGCGACTATTGGCACAGAGCTATTTGTATCCCATTACTCTGTGCGGTACGTGCTCCACCCAAACCGGAAACGGTTTGTGCTTCCCGCTGTAACCTGGCGTCTTTGCGTTCTTGCGTCATTGCGTTCGAATGGTAATTTGAATACAATTGGTGCTACTTATCTGTATGTGTGTGCGTGTCTAGGAGATTTCAGTGCTTTTCTAAGTACATGCTATTTCTGATAAATCGCTCGGAAAAGGGTCTCGGTGCGTTTTGGAGCTACAGGTGATTCACAAATGCGCTGTGGGCACAGGAGCTGGCGTCTTTCATTTGTTTTTGTTCAGAGACAAAACGAGCGATATGTCGCCGCGATTTGCTTTTTAAAAACGTTGGCGACAAATCGTCCACTGTGTCCTTACCCTAAGAATCTTTTCCCAAGTATCGGAAAAAGAACTGAAAATCACCATAACACAATACATGTGAAATAATATAATTAAGGTGATACATAAAACTTCCAGGGCTGCCAGAGCAAAAGAGGCAATGTGCAAATTAGTTAGACAATGGCATTACACACCTACAAAACTGAAGGATGTTTCCTAGGAGTTCACACCCACATTTGGTTACCATGTCCTGATTTACAACATTTTTGAAGGGAAGTATTAGAGGTTATAAATAAAGTAACCCAGAACGACTTTAAAGTGGAGGACTAAACTATAATACTACTAAGGGGCCCATTCATTAAGTTCGAGTGAAGGAATAGAAGAAAAAAAACTTCGAATTTCGAAGTGTTTTTTTGGCTACTTCGACCATTGAATGGGCTACTTCGACCTTCGACTACGACTTGGAATCGAACGATTCAAACTAAAAATCGTTCGACTATTCGACCATTCGATAGTCGAAGTACTGTCTCTTTAAGAAAAAACTTCAACCCCCTAGTTCGCCACCTAAAAGCCACCTAAAAGCTACCGAACTCAAGGTTAGCCTATGGGGAAGGTCCCCATAGGCTTGGCTAAGTTTTTTTTGGTCGAAGGATAATCCTTCGATTTCTGGATTAAAATCGTTCGATTCGAAGGATTTAATTGTTCGATCGAAGTATTTGCGCAAAATCCTTCGATATTCGAAGTTGAAGGATTTTCATTCCCCAGTCGATTATCGAGGGTTAATTTACCCTCGATATTCGACCCTTGATGAATTTGCTCCTAAGTGTCAAAGTAGATACACAAGAAACGATACATAAACTATTGATACCATGGCCTTGGAAAACACCTGATGCTCCAAGCTTTAGAGAATGATGGGCCAATATAGAAGAAATAAGACAATTAGCTATGACCTGTTGTCTAACTTGCTTAACTATTAAATTGAATGTAAATGTTGGTAAAACCAAAGTAACCAATGATCTTCTATTGGCAAAGTCTAAAGGTCATTATTCCATTCTAATCCTTCTTGATCTCTCTGCAGCCTTTGATACAGTTGACCACACACTCCTCCTTGACATTCTACACTTATCTGGCATTCGGGACACTGCTCTTTCATGGTTTACATCTTATCTGTCTGACCGTTCCTTTAAAGTTTCCTTCTCTAACTCTACTTCTACTACTTTCCCACTCTCTGTTGGAGTTCCTCAAGGCTCTGTTCTTGGCCCCCTGCTGTTCTCGCTCTATACAACTTCACTAGGAAAACTCATTCAGTCATTTGGACTTCAGTATCACCTTTATGCTGATGACACCCAACTCTACTTGTCTACTCCTGATCTTTCTAACTCTGTCCTTTCCCAAGTCACAGACTGTCTCTCTGCTGTCTCCTCCTGGATGTCACAGCGCCACCTGAAACTGAACCTTTCTAAAACAGAACTCATCATATTTCCTCCAAGATCTTCCCCTGTCCCTCAGATATCACTCACCGTAAACAACACCACCTTTCATTCCACCACACAGGCTGCCTAGGAGTCATCTTAGACTCTTCTATCTTTTTCACCACACATTCAAACACTTGCAAAATCTTGCCGTATTCAACTGCGCAACATTGCTCGAATACGACCCTATCTCCGTTCAGAATCAACTAAAACACTGATTCAGTCTCTCATCATCTCCCGCCTTGATTACTGCAACTTACTCCTCACAGGTATTCCAACAAGTCACCTTTCACAACTCCAATCTATTCTAAACGCGGCCGCTAGACTCATTCATCTAGCTCGCCGCTCAACATCAGCTGCTCCCATATGCATGTCCCTTCACTGGCTCCCAATCTCATCTAGAATCAAATTCAAATTACTTACACTCACATTCAAGGCCCTTAATAAAGAAACCCCTCCCTATATTTCATCTCTAATCTCCAAATACACTCCTTCACGAAACCTACGCTCTGCTTCTGATCTTCGCCTCACTTCTCCTCTGGTGACTTCTGCCCATTCTCGTCTACAAGACTTCTCTCGGGCTTCTGCTTTTCTCTGGAACTCTCTGCCACAAGCTGTCAGACTTTCCCCTTCCTTCCAAACTTTCAAGCGCTCCTTAAAGACCCATCTGTTTAAAGAGGCCTATTCGATGTACCTTAATTAATCTTTGCTGTATCAAAAATGACAAATTGTTTATACAATCCTAATGTCTCAATTGTACCCTAACCTTTTAGTTTGTAAAGCCTATTGTATTCTGTAATCCTTGTCTGTTATTCACCATTTATTCCCTGTTTGCTATAACTGCAGTAAAGCACTGCGTATCTTGACAGCGCTATATAAATAAATGATGATGATGATGATGATATGTGGACTATCCCCCTCCCCGGTTCCTTTCCCCCTTCTTCTCTTCTATAACCCTTCCAGGTTTATAACATAATAAATAAAGAATTATCAACAACAAAAAAATTGAATCTGTAGGAAATGGCCTTCCTCTAATTCAGATCATTCTGAATAACAGGTTTCTGGATCAAAGATCACATATCTGTGTGTGTGCGTGCGTGCGTATATATATATATATCACCACTAGTTTTTAAAACCATTAGGCGGGGGTGCAATGAGGGTGTGACCACAGACAATTACAAGAGTCCTCTGCACTCAACCCATTATCAATATATTTAAGACAGAGACATTTTGTGCATACTGCTACTGAAAAATGCCTTACCCTTTATACTAAACAGGGATTGTTTGTCCATATATTGCAATATATTTAAGCTGGCCAACTACGTCAAAGTCATCCCATATCTGGCCAGTCCTATGCTTAATTTTATCTGATTCATTAAGAATTCTATTGCTTCATTATACATTTTACAAAGGGACTAGGTTTTACCTGCAACTTACTTGCTGCTTTCAAAGTAAACCCCCATACTTGGCTGCCCTTTTATTAGACACCAGTGGGATCACCTGACTATAGCTGGGAAGGGTGGGAGCTACAACATGGAGCTGGTCACTGCTCCTGTATAACTATAACAAACAAGGGAAAGTGGTGCTCACCACTATTTTTTAAAACCATTAGGCGGGGGTGCAATGAGGGTGTGACCACAAAATACATATAGTCAAATACAAGAGTCCTCTGCACTCAACCCATTATCAATATATTTAAGACAGAGACATGTTGTACATACTGCTACTGAAAAATGCCTTACCCTTTAAACAAAACAGGGGTTGTTTGTCCATATATTGCAATATATTTAAGCTGGCCAACTACGTCAAAGTCATTCCATATCTGGCCAGTCCTATGCTCAATTTTATCTGATTCATTAAGAATTCTATTGCTTCATTATATATTTTACAAAGGGACGACTACGTTTTACCTGCAACTTACTAGCTGCTTTCAAAGTAAATGTATGTATGTATGTATGTACATACATACATACATACATACATACATATAGTTTGTTTGTAAGAAGGTAAAATATATTTTATTCTAAATGGAAATAGTTAGGCAATCTGTAGTTCAGCCAGCAGATGGAACTAACGGTTGGTCTGTAGGGAGATCGCCTCCTACAGGAGTCTTTATATGGAAGGGCAGGAACCAGAAGCATTTTTAGCAGTTTGATATTTACCCCAAGGCTTCTGCCCCTCCTCCCCCCCCAGTAGGGCCTGATTATTTCAGCAGGCTGATCTCACCTCTCATGTGGCACTAGCCTAAAAGATTCTAAAGATTGATGAATCAACCCCCCGCGTTTTTCAAAAGTAACACTACTGCATTTTTATGTGTTTGATGCCCATTCAATATAAACAGACATTCAGACACTAAGGAGGTTATTTTTTAGAATCCAAATTTTTAATGGAAAAATAAATTCAAATTTTTCTAGATTTATTATAAAAAGGTGGAATCTGAAAATCCGGCATCTCAGACCTATTGAGGTTGCATATACGTCAATGGGGGAAGTCTCTAGCCTATTTGGAATTTTATGCACTCTGGAATTAGCCCAAATATCCGACAATTTCAGGTTTTCGGGCAAAATCTGGAAAATTCAGAATAAATCGTTAAAAATTAGAATTTTCACTCAACTTTTTTCATGTTTGTCCCCGATTGAATCGTGCTTTTTTAATAATTAATATGCTCCAGTTGTGGATTTTAGTTTTGTCTGACTTTTTTTATTAAAATACTCCGAAAATATTTTTTTGATTTTGATAAATATGCTCCTAACTGAGATAAGAAATAAGAATAGAAGAAATTCTAAAATGCACAACCACAAAGATCTCTTTTTATTTGACACGTCACTGGTGTGGTTCAGGGAGGGAGCCACTCTGTTCCATGTGACTTTAGCCTAGTCACTTAATAATAACCTTGTATGCTGTTCCAATCATCCATGAGCTTTTTGTAATGTTTCAGTATTTTTAATCTTAAGTAGTTTTTTATCTCCATACCATTTTTTATTTGGTCAACAGGAACACTGAAATATGGAATATGGCTGGTGTATAGCAATGAAGTATCCCAGAAGCAGTCCAGTTCCATAAATTTTTGATATGCATGTAAGTTATTACTGGGGGGAATTTCCATATCTGCTATAAATCAGAAAAAAAGTGGATAATTGCAAATGCTATTTAGCAAACAAACATTTGGCACCTCTTTTAAGAAATAAAGCTTCTGAAATGTTAAATAACATTGTAATTTTTCGCATATGACACATGGGTGTGATATAGAGTGTCATTTAAAGACTTTAATGCTTCCTGGTGATGCTACTTCCCCTTGTTTTAAAAGACCCAAGCAGCACAGAAGAACACACACAGAGGCAGTATGGAAGAAGGATTCCAATAAGCCATAAGACATTCAGAATGCCTTTGAATATTGAACAGTGACTTCCTCATCAAAAAGTCAAGGGTCCGCTAAATTTCTTATCGGTATGGAGCCTTTGACCTTTGAGACCTACACTGGTAATACTGCGTGGAATAATGCTGATGTGAGTATGAACACTAATCTTATTTTGTTAGTTACACAAATAGTACTTGGTCAGTTAATTTTTTCTTTTGTTATATTGACTAAAGGAAAAAAGAATACCTTTCTATAATCCTATTCCAGTGAATTGATTGCTGATTGATTCTAAAACATGTGGATAATCCCCCTACTCCATGGAAAACATGCAAAGTAGCTTTTTATAGAAAATACAGCACTGGGAGTTCATAACTGTAACTATAAAAGTGCCCATTTCCTGATCACACAGCAAGAACTGTTGTTGGTTATTGGTAAAGCAAATGACAAAATCAGTAAAGGAAGTGAACAGTATAATAGAAATAGTTTGCAGTTGCCTGCTGTAAAGCAACTGTTATGACATGTTGGTCATAGGTATGCAAAATGTCTATGGTAACAGACCAGTGGTCGATTTATCATTTTCTTGCAGAGTCTAATCTCATGTTTGTTTTTGTGACTAAATAGCTGGTTGATTGGTTGTTAATACACAGCCTATTCAATAATAGGAAAAGCAATGTTAAATAGTACATATCTTTCTGAAAAATTAATTACCTAAGACTTTAGAGCCATGGAAGCATGGTAACCTAACACCTTTATTGGTCTGGGCACACTGGTATTTCTAGTTTTGCAGCAGATTGAGCACCCATACCAACAACAGATCTATAACTTATCTTTTCCCTGCAAGAAAAATGTAAATTTCTAGTAGTTATTGTGGATGAAGCTCATCAGACACCTGGCCGCATTTTAGGAAGATCTGTCCCACTGTATCTCAGTCTCGCTCTCAACAAGCTTTTTTTTTTTCCGCAGTGCCAGGATGTAGGAAACTTGGATGCTTCCCTTCGCTGCAACTTTACAAGAACAACACCAGACTGCATTGACAGTGATGGATATATTAATTATCTTGATGGAGCTTTCTGCAGCTTCCCTCCAAACGTATTCCCTCTTGCCATCTTTCTGTATGTGAGTATACTTTTGAGGAAGTCTGGTACAATGAAACCCACCATACATGGGGTACTTGCTCAGTGATATCATTGCCTGGTCTGCAGATTAATTAGACTACATTTATATAGGCCTCACTAATGTTTACATTTCACTTATAAAGTCACTTTTATCAGAGGTCCAAGGGCACATGAGATATGATGGCTGTCTCATGATAACAGAAATATTATTCATTTATGACTAATTAATCACAATCTGGATAACACTTACACTCAGTAAGGTTCTAAGTACAATGCCCTACGTCTAGCTAATTTAATGCCAGAATGGATTTTTTGTTGTTTTTTTTTTTAATTAAATCTCCTCTTTCTCTCCTCGCAGACGCTTTGGTTGCTCTACCTTTTCATTATCCTCGCAGTAACTGCAGAAAAATTGTAAGTACCATGTTCAGAAATAGAGCTATTTCTGTTTGGTGAGGTTCATGAGCACCCAGCAAAATGCATGTGCACATCTGACTGCTTTTATTGATAAAATGCTATTTATTTATTTCTTCTCTGTACGAATATAGCAAATATAGCACGTGTCCCTTCTTGTAGTAATGCAAAGTCCAATAACTGCAGCACACTGTCAAGTGTAGTGTTATATCAGCGATGTGATTTTATTCCTTCCTCAAGTCTTCTTGTAGTAAGGGCATGACCCTTTGCCTTTAATTAGAACATAAAAAAATAAACCATTGAAATTGTCTTTGAATGCCTTTATCTGATTTGATGTTAAATATTCTAATATTTCCAAGAATGTATTAAAATAGGCTGATTTTATAAATGTCATGTATAGCATTCTCACTGTTTACTGTACTTATTTTTTCTTACAGTTTCTGTCCCAATCTGTCAGCAATATCCCGCATTCTTAGACTTTCTCACAATGTCGCTGTATCCTTTTCAAGAATTCTGCTGGTTTTGGTTGTGTGGAGGGAGTTGCAGAAAAGACACAGCTTGAAGAAATAGTGATTTTTTTTTTTTAGTTTACAGTGGTGCAGTAACCCATAGCAACCAATCACTGGTGGCATTTACTGGTGCTATGGGATACTGCCCCTGTGGAAAGGTAGTGCATTTTTTACGTATGGGGTTAGTGTCAAAGTCAAGTATTTCACATTGTATTTCACATTATACAGTACATCTCTAGGTATAGGAAGATCGTGCCTTTTAAATTAGTTATTTTATTTGGATAGAAATTGCCCTAAAACCCTTACTAGTATTCCCTAGTATAGAGGGAAAAGTTGAGGTGTAAAAGGTCAAATTTAAATCAGGGATAGGTATACATCCTGTTATCCAGAATGCTTGGGACCTGTGGTTATCTGGATAAGGGGCCTTTTTGTAATTTGGATCTCCATACCTTGTCTGCTAAAAAAAATCATTTAAACATTAATTAAACCCAGTAGGAATATTTTATTAATTATATCTTAGTTGGGATGTAGTACAAGTTTTATTATTACAGAGAAAAAGGAAATCATTTTTAAAAACTTGAGTAATTTGATGAAAATTGAGTCTACGGGAGCCATCCCGTAATCGGAGCTTTCTGGATAACGGGTTTCAAGATAACTGATCCCTTATTTGACAGAGCCTAGCAATTGATGTTGTTTATTTTACAAATGTGGTAAACAGTTCTTTACTTATGTCCGTCTTCCTGTGAACCAGAATATAAGCATCTAATTGTCCTTGACATTCTTCCTACATGGCGTTACTTTCTTGGCATTTGGGAATGGCGCCCCAGATGTATTTAGTGCTGTAGCTGCTTTTTCTGACTCAAGGACAGCAGGGCTTGCAATTGGAGCGCTTTTTGGTATGTCGGGAAAGTTCTAAGAGTATGCTATTTCAACTGTTTGTACACAAGGAGTGAGCGTGGCTTAGAGTCAAGCCTGGATTTGTGGAAAGGCCACCAAGACCCGGGCTTGGGGCAGCAGGATTTAAGGTGCAAGAAGCCCAACCACACCTGCATTGGTTCGGAAGCTCTGGGGCTGATCATGAGATACAATAGTTTTTTTAATTTCTCATGCGCCAATACCCAGTGCCCCTGACCTGATGATAAAAATTTGTGCATGTGCACAAATGAATAGGAGGGGACAGGGTTGATGAACG
This sequence comes from Xenopus petersii, assembly GCA_038501925.1. Classification (NCBI taxonomy): domain Eukaryota; kingdom Metazoa; phylum Chordata; class Amphibia; order Anura; family Pipidae; genus Xenopus; species Xenopus petersii. The sequence goes on from CM076672.1 coordinate 162,976,343, forward strand.
GCAGCAGGCCTAGGGGTGCCTGTTATGTAAATCCGGCCCTGCTTAGAACATTACAGAAATGTAAAATGTGTGGTGGGCTGTGTTGCAAATAAATTAAGGCTATGGCACCAGTCATGTTTCGGCCACCACAGTACTCTCAGGGAGAACTGAATTGGTCAATATGCACTTAATTGCCTGTCACTGCTTATATTCGTAACAATGGGAAATGCTCTGCCTATGACTGACTCTGGAGATGAGGCACTGCTAGGTGTACCTACGTGTGTGCTGATTTTCACTGGGGAGCAGCAATACAATAGGACTTGTGCTGAATATAGCTTTTGTCTGTTTAAATCACAGAAAAATCAATGATTTTTGTTATTGCTCGAGCTAAACAGGGAAAACAGAAACTGTAGCTACTTCATGTTTGGTCCTTGTGAAGAAGATAATCATCAGTAAACAGACCTCTCCCTCCACTCCTTTGTTTTAGTGATTGATTTAGTTTACAAATAAGCAGGAGTCCATTATGTAGACCCCATGTCTGAATCCTTTGGACAGAGCATATAAATTGAAAATGGTCTGCCTTCTTCAGTACCTAAGCATTCCAAATGATTTTATAAATCAATTGCATCGCCTCTTTATTCGTATCACCAGTCTTTCGCATACTAATCATTTAAAACCTATACATTTTGTGTTACTAAACTTTATTCGTGTCAGAAATCAGTAGGGTGATGTGTACCATGCTTTATGTGGAAAAAGGCATGCAATCTATTTTATGGTAAAATGGAGTAAAAACGGAGTCCCAGAATCAGCTCATGAAAAATCTTTAGCTGTCCCAACTAATGTGCAGTTGTTTGCACAGCAAATTATCATTATTATTCCTCCAAAAGTTTGTGATGGGGTTTTGTTATTCTACCCTTTACAGAATGCCCCTAGTATGGCTGTCTTTCTGGTGTCCTTGCCTTTGGCTCTAAGAGCTTGTGCTTAATACGTAATCTCGAGTGAATGAGATGGATGATGTGTTAGCTTTCTAGTATAAAGAAATATAAATATATTGACACCTTATATTCTGTACTGTTAAGGTTATTTACATCTTAAATTGATAGGTGCAGGGGTATTTGTCACTACTGTAGTAGCAGGCGGGATCACTATAGTGAAGCCATTCACAGCTGCATCTCGTCCCTTCCTGAGAGACATTGTGTTTTACATAGCTGCCATCTTCCTCACCTTCGTCGTTCTGTACCAAGGTTCTGTGAGCCTAATTGTAGCTCTTGGTGAGTATAAAGCCACTTTTATTATGTATCTCCTTTACTGATTTTTTTTTTGTCACAGGAAGCAACAGGACAAATAACTGCTGGTATTGGATCGTTTAGGCTAATGTATACAAAGTTTCTAATTTAGCGTTGATGTAGGTCAGGTACCTACAGTGTAATGCATCGATTATAATAACTTACCTGAGATCCCGGGCTGGTGCTCCTTTTTTCTCAAAACTGCACCAGTCCAGTATGCTACTAGGAGCACCACATTGCCATCTTCTTCTCCCAGTTATCCCTCATGGCAGCTCATGTGCAGTAGAGTGAAAAGCCAAACTTTAACGGTAAAAGGTGGCTTTACACTATACTGGGCATGTGCATATGGCCCAGCCTGCCCGGGCTCAGAGAATGGAAGGCAAAAGGGGAAGAAGACTACAGTGAAGGAGTTTCTATAGAAATATCCCAGGCAGGTACAGTTTTTTGTTAATAAGAGCTCTGAGCTGGGGGTATGCGGTAAGCGATTTTAAATATAAAGCCCTTTTCTTTGGTGGCCCTGGCTCTTTAAAGATTTTACTAGGGTGTACCCGTTTCTAATTTTTATTTAACAATTCCTGTTTTTCCTGTACCATTTTGTTGACTTCCTTCCCTTCAGTGTATTGCTGAACATATCTGCTTTCTATAGTAGTCGTGATAGCTCAGCCATTTGCTGCATCTCTTTGTTTACTCCCTGCTTACACAATGAGTTAGCCTATTTCTATTGTAGATGGCCTCTGCTTTGCAATTTGGACACTGCTTAATTGTTTATAGTTTTTCCTTATAGTGTATTTGCTGTTGTATCTGGTTTATGTCTTCGTGGTGGTTCTCTCTACTTGGATCTACCGGAGGATGCGCCAACAGCAGTTATCTGTTCCAGTAACGGAAGAACCAGGTATGGTTTTCAAGGAACATATTCCATGTCATGTCAATATTTCAATGGGCAGTACCTTATAGACACTAATCAATGAACAATGAAAGCTAAATTTTGCTGTGTGTTACTGCCTTTGTGCATTTTTGCCCAGGTTTATATGTAAGGCTCCAGACTAATGCTATTGTGAGTAAACCATTCTATGACTGAATGACTGCTTGTTACTTATTCTTTATTGTGTTCTTTTTATGCTACCAGACCTTTTAGGTGAGTCAGAAGACAATTGCGTTCCCACCCCACATGGATCAGAATATGGTAGGTAGTTTTGAATTGTACAGTGCTCAAAGCAAAACTGTCTTAAAAATCAGACAAAAATTTACCCTGTATATGGTTATTTTTACAGGAAGCCATCCAGACACTATGCTTTCTGTATTATCTGATTCCGACACTTACCCCACTTCATCCTTTTGTTCTGCAACTGGGAAATTTCTATTTCTTTTAAAATGACCTAATTTACACCACTAGATACCAAATACACATTATTCTTCTAGTGTTATTAGAGTCTTTATAGTCCTGATATGTATATTATGTGCAAATGCCTGAATTATTTTTTGGGTCTAATAACAGTTACTGATAGTTGTATGTTTTCTTTATTTCCCCAGGAGATGAGTATCAGCCCCTTTTACCCATGCAACAGAGCACCTGGCACATTCTGTCCAGTGAACTGAATCCAATTGATGTCAGGAAATGGAAGCAGAAATCTTGGAAGTGGAGAACTTTTAAACTAATAAAGGTTAGAAATAGAAGAGATGATTTATTACATATGCTTGGGGTCAGACTGGTCTTCCATTAGGCCTTTCCTATTTCCACCCTAGGTCTATTTGATGTCTATTATATTTTCTACAATCTACATATAATTGTTGTGAAAGTGGTCTCTCAATTCTCTCGTGGGCCCTATGAGGTCCAGTCTGATACAGAATATGCTTTCTTTTGAAATGTAGTTGCCAGCCATGTTTTTCTTCTTTCCTTCTCCTTTCACTCCACATTAAATTAGCTGAGAGAGTGTTTAGCTTCATGACTGTTGCTTTGCTATTTATTCCAATAACAGGATTTGTTGTTAAAATAAATGATTTGAATTAGAATCAAAAACCTTCAGTCATAAAAGTTTAAAAGACGCTTTTCTAATAGTAGACATGCAATACACTATCACTAGAACAACTTGCAGAAAAGCAGGCATGGCATCACAATGTGTATCCTGCTAAAATTATAAATGAGAATTTAGACAACCTTTATTTTTTGTGATACTTTTTTTTTGTGATACTATACAATCCTTTTCCTAAACATCAAGTGAAGTGCACACACTATTTGCTTTTGCAGGTACCTGTAGAAGTCCTCCTCCTTCTTACTGTTCCAGTGGTGGATCCAGATAAGGAGGAGCGAAACTGGCAAAGGCCTCTGAACTGTTTACACCTTATCACCACCCCACTGCTTTGTGTGTTCACTCTGAATGCAGGATCATGTGAGTTCTCTCATCATCTATTTAACATACATTTTTGAGATTGCCATACTCATACATATACATGCATGGGACCTGTCATCCAGAATGCTCGGGACCTGAGTTATTCTGGATAATGGATCCTTGCATAATTTGAATTTTCATACCGTAAGTCTAGTAGAAAATCATTTAAACATTAAATTAAAACCAATAGGCTGGTTTTGCTTCCAATATGGATTAATTATATCTTAGTTTGGATCAAGTACACTGTACTGTTTTATTATTACAGAGAAAAGGGAAATTTGTATTATTATTTGGATAAAATGGAGCCTATGTCAAATGGCCTTTCAGTAATTCTGAGCTTTCTGAATAATGGGTTTCTGGATAACGGATCCCATACCTGTATTTTTGTTAGAAACAAAATTGTGTACTGTTTTTGGCACATGTCTATTTAAGAAACAACTGGAACAGGCATTCTTGTACCCTAGATATTGGTCTATTGCTGATCAAGCAGGTTTCAGTTGGTTTGACTCAAACAAACCAAAATATACTTTTTCTTGTAGTCAATTATGCACCTAGTCAACAGATCTTTCTTGCATACAATTTCACATTCAAGATGTATGCTAAAATGTATTGTCTTTACTTAACATTTGCCTTTTAAAATCCATTCAGCCCAATATTTGCATTTAATTGATATATTTATTTGCACTTCAAACACCTGGAAAGTAGATTACAGAACAATAATTTTCTTTAAATAATGGGGCTGTGTGTGTGTGTGTGGGGGGGGGTAAACTTGTTAGGGTTACAAGATAAAAAAGATTGCCTTTTGTTGTTTCAGATGGACTGTACATAATTAATGGTGTGATGCCAGTTTGGGCTGTTTTGCTGATTATTGGAACTTTCTTAGCTGCGATTGTTTTCCTAACAACCACAAATGAAGAGCCTCCAAAATATCATTGTGTAAGACTTTAAAGCACTCCATTGAGTTGGTGATACCCAAGTTATTGCAGTTTCTTTCTGAACAATGTCTCCTCAATATATTTTCTTAACAGCTCTTCTCCTTTCTGGGATTTGTTGCTAGTGCACTTTGGATCAGTGCTGCAGCCACAGAAGTAGTTAACTTGTTACGCACATTTGGAATCATCTTTCGCCTCAGTAACACAGTTCTTGGGCTGACGCTGCTTGCCTGGGGGAACAGCATAGGAGGTGAGGAAAAATGATATAGATGGACATTACCTGATTCTGCTAGAGTCCTACAGCACTGACTGACTGCACTGCAGAGCATGGTATAGATTTAACTAATCATTCTGCTAGCCATACTAACAATAGTCCTCTACTGCTCTATGCAATATTTATTAACCCTATTTTTTTTCTTTGACACAGATTTTGTCTCTGATATCACACTAGCCCGACAAGGATACCCCCGCATGGCTTTCTCTGCCTGCTTTGGAGGCATTATCTTCAGTATCCTTTTATATGCTTGTCGCTATGACCAGAAAAAAACATATATATATAATGAAGAATAACCAACATGGAAGCTGTCCGCCAGTTTGTCTCATAAAAAGAGCAAGCCTCTATGATAGCAATTAAAATTCACCAGGCTGGCTTACGAGTGTGTACATCGATAAATAATAAAGTATGAAATCCTCCAAAGAATTCTAGAACTGGCTACATGTCTAGAATATGAAACTCCTAGCCCTAGAACTGACCTAAAACCGCATCAGCCATGGTTATTAATTTGCCTTTCCAGGTTTTTTGTTTATACCTTGACTTGTTGCCAGATGTGCTGATTGGAGTGGGGCTGGGGTGCCTGATGCAAATGGGGCCAAGCAAAACAACTTTTCAGGTTTGTTACTTTGTGTATGCCCCAGGCTAAATCTTAGACAGTATTGTAGGATGAAATACCGGTTTCTAAATTCACGGCTGTTTCAGTATACTTGTTCTATTATGCTGCACAGATTATTATGCTGTTCAGTGGTGGTGGTGTGGCATGGCAACTGTTAATTTTCCATCCTTGCTGATAAATTATAGCAATTCATGTTTGTTTACTAGTTCTTCATTTTATCCTGAATTATACTTTCTCCTTGCCTTCTGGCATCTCTGTTGTTCCTTTGCCCATTTCATCCATCCATGCTATTATCCATATTACATAATTAATGATGAGTGAAATTGTTCGGCAAGTTTCACTGTGAAAATTACACCCATAGACTAATGGGTGAAAAAATGTGTTGCGCGTCAAAAATGTGCAATTTGCAAATGTTGCATCAAAAAAAAAACATGCAATTTTTTGGTGAAGTGAAACATGTCAGATTTGGCCATCACTATATATACATTATAAAGTGATATCTCCTCTCTTGGTTTAAAAATATATTAAGATTAATTATGGGTTACAGATTTATTAATCTAATTACAGCTGAATGGAAGAGAGCAGCACAACACCATTTTGTTGCAGGTGGGGAGCTTCCCCATTTATTTTTCACCACAAGAAAATCAACGTTTCGGGGGGTTTTCACCCACCCTTCATCAGGATTTATTAATCTGTCATACATGCTATTTGTGATATACTAATTTTGTCTTGTCTCCTCCTACAGCTTGAGCATCAGGGTCTTCTGGTGTGGATACTGGCAGGTGGACTTGGCATCAGCTTGGTATTTTCTCTCGTATCTGTGCCTGCTCAGAGTTTCCACCTACGACGTGGTTACGGCTTGACTTTGCTCTTCATCTATGGCCTCTTCCTCACTGTGGCCTTGTTAACTGAATTTGGTGTCATCAGATTGGAAATGTTTTGATGCTGCTCTCAAGCCCTACCAGGCCTCTTCTCATTAATCCATTCCTTTCTCTTTGCTTGTAAACAAAAGTCACAACAGACCTTTTTAAAGGATCAGTAATGTCAAATCTTTTTTTTAAAAAATGTATTTGTATAGAACGAAAAAAAAAACCACAAAGATATATGTAACTAAAATCACAAAGTCTTTATTGAAAAATAACTTACCGAAACTCCGCTTGTGCTCCTCTTCACAAAAGGCGTCAAGGCAACGATCCATCGTGTGGTGCTCGATTTCTCCTCCTTGCCTTCTATAGGAGATAGCCAGGGAGAAGAAATCGAGCACCGCACAAAGGGTCGTCGCCCTGTCGGCTTTTCTGGAGAGGAGTTTCGGTAAGTTTTTTTAATAAAGACTTTGTGATTTGAAAGTTACATATGTCTTGGTGTTCTTTTTTCGTTCTATACAAACACTTTTTTTTTTTTTTATTAAATAAAATTGACGTTAATGGTCCTTTAACTGCGAATACTGAGAACTGTCTCTTGAGCAGCTCTTGAAGCTACAGGTTGTGTTACTGACTCAGGGTTACAGATATTTTTAAGTATATTTTATACCTCAGATTTTTAAAAAGTTTAAATGGACAATCAATCTAAATTATATTCTGTATTATATTGATGATCAGAAAAAAATTATGTTTAAAGTTTTTAAACAATTGTTTTCAAAAGCTGTATTGTAGAGAACTACTTTGGTAAACTATTATATTTTTTTAAGTTAAAGCCTTTTAATGTGTAGTATATGGATGGTATATGTGTCTGATGTACTGAAGGAAAAAGAAGAAAAGGGAAACTCGTTCTATGATCAAGTTGCACTTTTAAAACAACAATAGATGTTTATTTAGTATATTATAATAAAGAGTTTTATATTTTCATAAAGATGTATTACCAAGGGATGTATCGAATCAAGGATTCTGCTTTTTTCAGCAGGATTCGGATTCGGCTGAATCCTTCTGCCCGGCCTAACCAAATCCTAATTTGCAAATGCAAATTAGGGGCAGGGAGGGAAATTGAGTGACTTTTTGGCACAAAAAAAAAATGTTTCCCCTTCCCTTTTTGGCATATCCTTTCACAAAGGATTTGGGGGTTCGGCCAAATCCAAAATAGTGGATTCTGTGCATCCCTAGTATTAACTCAGAGCATCTGAAACCAGGAATGTGAATCTGTTTGGATACTAGTTTTAGTTCGGTACCCCCCCCCCCCCAGGGATTCTTATAACTGGCTTACTACCCTGGGATGGTGTCTTCCTTGTTGGACTGGGTACTTCCGTGTGCCTAACTCTATCTTAGTCAATTTCTGTTCAGTACAGATTCACTAGGGGGCAGATTTATTTAGGCTCTAAGTTAACATTTGAATTTTTGAGTTTTTTTATGGCCAATTTTTGTTAGGGAATTGTTAAAATTCGATTCTAGTTTTTAAAAAATTTGATTTTTCAAGATTTATTATACACTGGCCCTTTAGGAGCTTGAATTAGACTATTCGCCACCTAAATCCTGCCGTATTGCTGTTTTAGCCTATGGAAGTTGTCCTGGGATCAATTTAGAGTTGTTTGCAGCCTTCCTGACATTCGAGTTTTTTGCGCAGAAAAAACTTTAATCGTGTTTGAAAAACTCAAATCAAGTTAGTTTTGAATTCGATTTGAGTTTTTGTGTCCATTGTATTTACCCGAAAAACTTGAATCTTTAATATATTTTGATTGGTCTATTTTCGAGTTTATGGGAGTTTAAAAAAAATAAATAAACTCACGAACTTGAAATTCGACCCTTGACAAATCTGCCTCTAGATGTAGGGGCATATTTATCAAGGGTCGAATTTCGAATTGAAAAAACCTCGAAATTCGAATTCAAAAAGACCAACCGAAATCAAGTTGAAATTTTTTTTGGTCGAATAGGTCCGTTTTCGATTGAATAGGTTTGTATTTGAATTGTACGAATTAAAGGAATATCGAATTCAGCGTTTTAGGAGGTTGTAGGAGGTCCCCCATAGGCTAAAACAGCAATTCGGCAGGTTTTAGGTGGCAAATAGTCGAAGTCAAATTTTTCCGTACATGGTAAATTTCGATATTCAAATTTTTAAATTTTTTTCAAATTTGAATCGAATTTGAACTATTCCCTAGTCAAGGTACACAAAAAATAGCTTGAAATTCGAATTTCTTTCATTCGAAAATTCACCTCGACCTTTGATAAATCTGCCTCATAGTGTTTGCCTGGGAAAGAGGAAATATGTTTTCAGAATAAAGTATAGACTGGGTTAGTAAGTTAGTGATTAGAATCTCTAGGGGCAACGCCTACCCCCCCCCCCCATGATTTTTAATTTACCCCTCCATTAAATGGCATGACAGTGTTGTATTTAAAACTTTACTCCATCCCACAGGCCTTGATTTTTATCACAATTACTAATGTGCTGCCCAACCCCAAACATCATGAGCCCCATGGCTGTCATTACTGTAGAATTTCAGGCTATACCAGTATTCCCTACCATATGGTGTCCAGAGACTTCAGCCCAGATAAGAGAACATGGTTTCAGGCCCTTATGCTTTTTGTTGTGTGCATTGCTGTGAGATGAAGGTTTGAGCACATCAGCACAGGAGCTAACCAATTTCATTTTATTCTGCCCGCTTGTTCACATCTGTGATTTAGCACAGTTGCTTTTCACTGCAATTTTATGATCTGTTCAAAGGCATTAGATACTCGAGATTACACCTCGCTTATTTATCCCCTTAGTGAAAATGAGGTCTGAAAATTTCAGATAGGATTAAATTAATTTAAAAAAAGAGAAAAAGAACCCCTCTTCCACCAAAGCTAAAAATCCCACAGTGTTACTCCAAAATGACACTGCATAAGGTACCACCCTTAGTTTAGTTAATTAACACTCCAAGTTTCACCTTTGTACTGGTTTACCAGATTTCATATTAAAGTGCTAGTGCAGTTAATAAATAATTAACTAAGTGAGAGACAATTATTAGTACCTTAAAAAACTACATACATTAAAGTGCTGGTATAATAGTTTAATGAGCAATTGATTATAATGTTAACTCAATTGTTGATTTTGATAAGGGCCATTAAGCTATGCCAAACAGGGCATTTTGTTATGGCAGGGAAAACTTTTGTGTTCTTTTCTCTTTGCACTACAAATACTAGAAATGGCAAAAAGCTGGTTTGATCATGCTGTATATGTTATGCACACAAACTCTTGTTGCTATAAATAGTAGGCAGCTAGTTGTTACTCCATATGAAGGGCTGTCCCTTGGGCAAGCCTGTTCCAGATGTGAATTGCAGCAATGAAGTATGCTGAGGAAATTTGAGTTTGCAATGTCTTTTAACCTTTAGTTGCTTCTGTACAGCAGGGCATAATCACCCACTATGTGGAAGCTGTTACTAGAGCACAGCTCTACTTGAAGGCAGAAATTCTCTTGTAAATGGCAGTTTTGAAATTTGATGTATACTGATCCGTGTTTAATGTATTAAACTTTTTACAAATATTTAAATACATTGTTTCTGTATGGTATTTTTTTTTTTTTTTACTTCAATGTTGGAAAAGCAAACCAGACACATCTTGGTCAGTCACCTTTTAATCAGGGGAGCAAGTAAAATGCATAGCTTAGCACATATATTTATGTATATATTTATTTCTTGTATATGGAACAACAACTCTAGGGAAAGCAGTCCACAACTTTTCATATTTTGGATTCAGGCTTTTTGCAGCTTCAAGAATAATACATCTTAAAAAATGTGAGGTTTTATTTATTCCTGAAAATTTTTTCTGGAAAACAGAATTCGACCTTTATTAAATAACCCCCTAAAAGTTGTCTTTTTCTGTTTATAATAAGAGCTGAGATGCAGTGCCGGGCCACGCTGGGCAGGCCCGGCAGTCGCGGCGCCTGTGCGCATGCGCGAATATGCGCTCGAGTGCGCATGCGCAAATGCCTGCTTGCGCGCATGCGCGAATTCCTACCCACGCGCATGCGCAGAAGCGCTGAGAAGCGCGAAGAGAAAAGAAGGGAACCAGACTTGGGGTAGGAGACAGGTACGTGCCTGGCGCCCTCCCAGCTTTGCGCCCTAGGCACGTGCCTACTCTGCCTACCCCTAGTTCCGGGCCCTGCTGAGATGCGTTACTTACATGAGAGGGTCTATAGAATTCTTCCACAATCAATTAACTTTTTACAGGTTACCTGTGGGCTAATAATTGGGACCACCTATGTAGTG